>JALGQZ010000001.1:3655000-4855000 GCA_023105745.1 Austropuccinia psidii
ACCAGATGCCTTGTCACGTCGGGACAACGTGTACCCAGAGAGGGGGGTGGATTTCATCAGCAATAATCCTCAAAATTTTCATCAAGTTCTCAAGCAAAATGAAATTCAAGAGTCAAGATTCTTTTCAATCAAAGTTGATATTTTTTCAGATATACTTGAGCAAATTCAAAGACAAGTATGGCAAGACAAAGATTATAAGGAAATCCTCAAGAAATTAGCAAGAGGAGAATCAGTCCCAGATTATTCTCTTGAACCTCAAGAAAAATTATTATTGCTCAAAGATAGAGTAGTCATTCCAAGCAATCATGAAATTCAATTGGACATTCTTCAAAAGTGTCATGATTCACCATTGGCTGGCCATCCTGGCCAGGAGAAGACCTTCAAGCTCATCAAGAGGGATTTTTATTGGGCTGGCATGAATCAAATCATCAAGGACTATGTGTCCTCATGTCAGCAATGTTCAAGAAACAAGAACATCCACCATAAGAAGTTTGGATTACTCAAGCCTCTTCAAATTCCATCTGGTCCTTGGAATTCTTTATCAATGGACTTTATCACCCAATTGCCCTTGTCAAGAAACTTTGATTCAATTTTAGTAGTTGTAGACAGATTTTCAAAAATGGCAATATTTATTCCAACTTATTCAACAATCACTGCTTTGGACTTAGCTCAAATATTCATTAATAATTTCTTTTCCAAACATGGTCTTCCAATCAGTATTGTTAGTGATAGAGGTTCATTATTTGTTTCATCATTTTGGACTCAATTGTGTCAGCAGCTCAAGATATCAAGAGATCTTTCAACTGCCTTTCACCCTGAAACAGATGGACAGACAGAGAGGGTAAATAAGATTCTAGAACAGTATCTTTGGATGTATGTCAGTTACCATCAAGATGACTGGCACACCTGGCTCCCTCTGGCTGAATTTGCCTCTAATAATGCAGAACATTCATCAACAAAACAGTCTCCATTTTTCACTATTTATGGAAGAAATCCCAGCTTTGATTCAATTCACATTTCTCAAGATACACCTGCTGGAAAGTTATCATCAAAACTCCAATCAGTACAGCAAGTTGTCAAAGAAGAATTAGAGTCAGAAATAAAGCATTTTAAGAAGTATGCAGATAAAAATAGAGCAGTTCCACCTGATTTCCAACCTGGGGACAAAGTATGGCTAGCTTCCAAGAACATCAAGACAACAAGACCCACCAAAAATCTTTCAGCAAGATGGTTGGGACCCTTTGAAGTTCTCAAGAAGATTGGCAGCCATGCATATCACCTCAAGTTGCCTCAACAATGGAAGTCAGTTCACCCTGTTTTCCATGTGTCCTTGTTAGAACCAGTGAAGCAATCAACTATCCCAAATCAACACCAATTGCCACCACCTCCAGTAATAGTGGAAGAGCAAGAAGAATGGGAAGTGGCTCAGGTTCTGGACTCAAAACTCAAGAGAGGTTCATTATGGTATTGAGTGGAGTGGAAAGGATTCAATGAAGACCAAGAAAGAACAACTTGGGAACCAGCTTCCAACCTTACCAACTCCCCAGACCTTGTCAAGGATTTTCACACTTTGTATCCAGACAAGCCTGGCCCAAATGCCTCAAGAGTTTGATTTATGGTGCTTGGTGGGGATTGGATTTTATGAAAGTAAGTTGCTCTCCTGGCATGCACCTTTAAGGGGGTATTCTACCCAAATTTGTTGTAAGCATCACCTTGGCCACTTTGTGAGCACTTGTCAATTCTTTGGACAGGTTCAGAAGGCCTTGCAACATCATACCCTCAAGATTTGGACCTTTTCATCAAGATATGGCCCAATCTTTCTCTTATTTTCTTTTCTTTCTTTAATCATGCCATAAATTATCTTTCAAGAAATTCATTACCACAATTCATGTTATGGCATAATTCCTTTTTTTTATTTATGGTGCTTGGTGGGGAGTGGAAGTTATGAAAGTAAGTTCCATCTCCTGGTATGCATCCCTGAGGGGTCTACTTCTTGTAAAACATTACCTTGGCCATGCTGTGAGCATCAAATGCTTGGTTTTATCTTTCAGAACATTTTGGCCAAAATCAAGCAACTCACCACAAGAAGGACAACCCTCAGGCATTTCTTATTTCTTTCTTTACTCTCTTTTTCTCTCAATTCTTTTCATTTTCATTTTTATTTTTTTATTTTATTTCATTTTCTTTTACTTGTATCTTTTATTTTTATTTTTATTTCTTAGTTCAAAAAGCAGTAGTCATCACTCTAATATCACGTTTGGGGAGTCAATTCATTCAATAATCAAAGAGCAAAACACTAGTAATGGTAAAGACCACCTACAGATAACCCTCATCAAAACTTCTTCAAGTCAGCCTTAAACTCATTCCTTAAGATCAAAATTGAAAGACAAAACCCAATCAGCAAGGCATCTATGGCAATCAAACATTCAAGGAGGAGATAAGAAGAAAGACATTCAGGAAGAAATCAAGATCAAAAGGAAAACCCTGCTTCAAATGGCCCAATTGGCCAATTTCATGAATTTATGCACTTTGGCACAAATGGCCATATCAAACCTCAAAGCTTCAAAATAGCTCAGTTTTATCATTTTTCATCAAAATATGCTTAATTAGGCATATTGGCAAATTTGCGCAAAAGGCCTGTTTATCTTGTCAAAAGGCTTCAAAAAGGCCATTTTGGCCAATTTCATCATAATTGCGCATATTTGCGCAGAATGGCCAGAACACCTTATAGGCCATTTTTCCATCATTTATCAACTTTTTCATCTTTTTCACCAATATATATGCCATTATGGCATATATGCGCATTTGCGCACTTTGCGCATTTTGCGCAAAAATGTGCAAAATGGCCATAACACCCTATAAGGCCAATTTTTCATCATAAATCAAGTTTTTTCCATTTTTTCACCATTATATGCCATTATGGCATATATGCGCATTTGCGCATTTTGGGCATTTTTGCGCAAATTGGCCAAAATCCCCTTTAATCACAAAATCAAGGATTTTGGCCAGGACTTCTGAAATGGTCCAAAACCTCAAGTATTGGCCACTTCATGCCAACACTGTCAAGATTCAAAATTATGATGAAATCAGGTGTTCTTGGGACATAAAACCAGGTCACCCCCTTTTCAAAAGCCATGAGGACTCAAGAAAAGTTTAGTGAAGACACTCAAGACAAGAATGAACATTATTTTAGAAGAATGAAGGCATTTTGAAGGAAAAGAGGGAATTCAGAATCAAGATCAAGGGGAAGATACCTACAAGTGATTAAATGAAGATTTTGTTTGAGTATTGATTGAAGAAGAAAGTTTAATGGGATAAATTTAAGGAATTGGGGAAACAACTGTATGGATTGATTGCAAGCTCATCAAGACTCACTATACTCATGGTGCTCAGAGCTCACCACTTTCAAGAGGGGGATAATGTCACAGCCAAGGAGGCAGGGGCATTACAAATCATCTTCAACAATCATTACCTCATTGGTACCCTTCAAAACCCAATCAGCAACAATCATTATTTCATGGATACCCTTCAAAACCCAATCAGCAAGGGGGGTTCATTCTATATTCTCCAAATACAGTTTCAGACCTCAATACAGTTTCATACAGGCAAGACCCAAATACAGGATTCACCAAATACAGGCCTTTCATCAATACAGGCGCAAATACCTGTATTGACTGTATAACCTGTATTGGATTCACCAATACAGGATTCAATCCCACATACAACTTCTTCCAGCATACAGGCCAGTATCTCAACACTCAAACTCCAAGGCTGGTAATTCTCACATATACCAGCCCCTCTTCATCCGCCTGGGGGTTTTCCCCCAGTTAATTAAAATATTAGATTTATTATTTAATATTATTTTATTTCTCATTTTAAGAAATATTATTTTATTATTTATTAAGTTAGTCTTTACCTTCCCTCACCTGTTCAGTAGAGTCCTGGTGTCCATATCCTTTATTAATCCTTTTCTCTTTTCTGAACAGGTTGAAACAGTGGTACAGGATTATTTGTGGTTGGCTCTTTATTATTGCTTTTGTTTTGTCTCTCTTATATTTTATGACTAGGAATTTATCCTCTTACTCCATTACTCTTATCATTTGAGTATTCCTTTTGAGCCCTCCATAAGTAAGTCTGTTCACTGAGTGCCAGGCCCTCTTCATTTTAGAAGAGCCCCTGTGACAAAAACCAACAGTTGAGGCATGGTGAGGTATATTGTTAATTCAATGACCCTTTTATACTTACCACTCTGTACAGCTTATGCTTTCTAATTACAGGCAAATCTGTGAGATACTGGTATACAAACAGTATATCAGACATCTGTAAGCAGGAATTCTGACGTGGAATTGTCGATTCAATTACACTGTCATTATACAGAGCATATTGTAGTAAAATACAAGCCCAGAGGCCATTCTAAGATGTGCAAACAGCATCTTAAGAATTTTTAACTGACATTAAAGCCCTCTTTTCCTGTTTGATTCAGTGGAGGAAAACTACATACCACTAGAAACCCAGTCACAGGCCAACACACCAGTGACACCCTCAGAACCAGAGGGCAGAAAGGGAAAAGGAAAGAGGCAAAGTGAAGGCCTTATCACAGCAAAGAAGTGGACACCCATTGCCACCCAGAGGAGTAGAAAACCATGAAGCTCTGCTTCAATAAAAGGTAAACCAACCTTAAAAGCTTGTACAGGGAAAATTACCATAATTAACCAAGTTGTAACCTCTAAAGGTAAATTTCCCAAATCAGCAGACAACTAATTTGTACAAGGCACGGTCAAAGGTAAATAACCTAAGAACATAAATTTTTTGACTGCTTGCAAACACTGATATTTCAACTGTACACATCAGAAACCTTGGCTTCCAAAGGAACAAACCAGAGGACAGAGAAGGCTTGTCAAGAACCAGAAGACCTGGAAGAGGACACCTTGGACACAGTGGTGGATGGCAAGACACTGAGGGAAATCATACCCACTCTGCCATTCACTTTCCAATTCAACAGGAACCTCAAACCAGAGGACTGGAAAGATATGGATAAAGTTCTTCAGATCCACCAACTTCTCAAAGATTTATTTCAATGGAGCATGGACAACAAGAGGTTCAACCTGGCCTCTCACTGGGCAGAACTTGGAGTAAGTTACCATAAGATCTGTCTCAGAGAGATAGACTTCAAAGACCTTATGATAAGAACCAAAGGTTGGAATCCCACCAGGCAGTTAAGACTCCTGGAGATGAGGGCAAACAGGATAAGGGAGAATCAAGCCACTATCCAAGCTATAGAAGAACAGCTAACCCAGACAGGGCACACTCAGATTCCTTCAGGCTTACAAGGAGCAGGCCAAATCAGCTCTCCAGTGACTTCACACCATTCAGAAACCAACAGATCAGTGGCCAAGACTCACCATTCTTCACAATCCCAGGAAGTTTCCAGGAGAAGACAAGGATGCAAGGGCAAAAAAAGACCTCTTTTCACCAAAGGCAGAGAGAGTCAGACCCAATGATCCAGAAACTGTTGGACTTGGTGAAAGAAGTACAAATGAAGCAGAAGTAGTTGTAAATAGCTCTAGAATCAGTAGTCCCCTTAATAGAAATATTACCCCCACTCATATTGAACATAATGCTGTCTCACCTGAGAGTAACTTAAACAGTGATGTACTGTGGTTATAAATGTCCCAATATGCTGAGCAAACTCAAAAGAAGTTTTCAGAACTTGAAGCAAGCCATGAGAGGATGAAAAATTAACAGCATCCATGGATAAAATTGTTAAAACTCTTCAAGAAGGACATTCTCAATTGAGCAAAGCCTCTGAATAAACCAACAAAGGACTGAATATAGTCTTTGAATAAAAAAACCATAGCAGAAGGGACAGGGATTGTCTGGATCAAGACATAAACAAACTGTTTAATGTCTACCATAACACAAAGCCCCAACCACAAGGCCATTTTATGGATAATCCATATCATAAAGATGAAATCAAACTAGATGCCATGTTGGTGAATAAGGCAAGATCTCCATCACAATACCAGGATGGAGATAATATGTATTATTCTGAAAAGGAAGCCTTGAAACAGCTTCCTGAGGCCTCAAGCTGGCCCAAATTCTCTGGAACTGGAGAATATGATCATATGGAACTCATAGATTATATTGATGGACTCTTCATTGATTTACCAAGCATACCAGACTACTGGATTACTGCTAGACTCAATACAGCATTTAAGGGACATGCTAGTATATGGTACACAGAAATGAAAGGAATCCATGGCAGGAGAAACTGGCCATGGTGGAAGAGTCAAATTATCCAAAAGAACAGCAATGGTACTTGGATATGGCAAAAGACCGTGTCATTTGAAAATGACAAATACTCAGTGGACCAAGATCCATATGAGTGGTGTGTTAGACAGTCCAAGAGACTCAAAGCCATTGATCCTCAAATGAACACTCAAATGAGGAATCACAAACTTCTGACACAAATGCCAGGAGAACTAGAGCATTCAGTAAAATGCAGATGCAACCCAAATTGCACTCTAGATGAAATTGCCAATGCCTTACAAGATGTAAGGAAAAGAACTAAAAGAGGGAAATTCACCCCATATAGAAGCAGTAGTTTCAGAGAGAAACAACCTTTCAGGGTAGAGCTTAAAGACAAACCCAAGGAAAGAGTAGCAGAAGTGGCTAAGAAGAAAAATTCTTGTCACAATTGTGGTTCAACAGACCACTATGCCAAGAACTGCCCAAAGGCAAAGAAAAAAGTCTATGCCATTGAGAAAGTCCCAGAGGAGGAATCCCCAACAGAGGACTCTGACTCAGACTATATGGGAGATGTCATCAGAGACCAATCTGATGAAGAGCAGGATCCAAGAGAAGAATTTCTAGTGGAATACTAAGAGGAAACCCCACTAGAAATCCAGGACATACAGTTGGAAGCAGGCATGCCACAAGACACTGCCAACAAAAACTTGTGCAAAGACACACAAGATGCACAAACATCACTGGTTACACCACCCAAAGGAATGGCATACATACATGGAACAGCCACAAAAATGACTGTTTGTATTGACAATGCTCAACATCTATTGATCATTAACAGTGGAGCACACTGCTCCATAGTGGCCAGAAATTATCTGGACAACTACTTCCCAAACTGGGAAAACCAGCTCTTTCCCACTAAAGTAAAGAACTTCAAGAGTGCATCAGGGAAGATGACTTCCATTGGGACAATTATCAAAGGGATAATTATACCCCATAGGAAAGGTAAAATCAGACTCAACCCAGAGTTTGTTGTGCTTTATGATGCCCACATCCAAGGGTTTTACTGGGAACAGATTACCAGAGGATGTATGGTATAGATATTTAGAATAGTAAAAACAGGCTCATAACCATTGGTACCAACAAAGAAAAGGAATTTTCACTTTATATATACCAAATATCTGCCCAAGACCCTATTGAAGAATTACTGAATGAATTGAGAGAGGGACAGTTTAGCACTACCCTCACCAGTGAACGAAAACTAAGTTTACTGATGATGCTGAGGAAGAATAGACCCACATTTGCCATTGGTGAAGAACAATTAGGCAAGTTAGAGGCCCTGATATAGAACTATATTGGGTTGTGGAAAGACCTTATCCACCCATTCTCAGGAGACCTCCTTACCCAGCAAGTCTGAAAACCAGGAAAGAAATTGAAAAACATATCAATGAACTCCTGGACATGGATGTCATCAGGAAGATTGGACACAATGAAATAGTGGAAATTATCACTCCTGTCCTGATCACCTGGCATTATGGCAAGTCTAGGCTGTGTGGAGATTTAAGAGACCTGAATAACTACACCAAAGCTGACAGGTACCCTATACCCAGGATACCCCATGCCCTAGACAAACTGGAAAAAGCCAAATACATAACCAAAATGGATTGTATGAAAGGCTTCCACCTGAATGGAGTTAAACCAAACTCCATGAAATTACTCAGAATCATATGTCATATGGGCATATATGAGTAGACCAGGATGCCATTTGGCATTAAGAATGCACCAGCTCACTTCCAAAGGATGATGGACACCATATTTCAAAAAGAAATATTGGAAGGCTGGCTGGTAGTATATATTGATGACATCATTATATACTCAGAGACATGGGAAGACCATGTGAAATATATAGACAGAGTACTAAGTAAAGACACACCCATAAATCTGAAAATTTCACTTAAAAAGTGCAATTTTGGATAACAAGAGCTATTAGCTCTAGGACATAAAGTCTCAGGTCTTAGTCTGGCAATTGACCAGAATAAAGTGGCAGCAGTACTGAAAAAGCCAGTACCAAGAAACATCAAAGAGATGCAATCTTTCCTTGGGTTTGCTAGCTACTATAGAAACCACATCAAACATTTTCCCCACATAACTAGTAGCTTATACAAGTTATGTTCAAAAGATGTAGTTTTTGAAATTACCAAGGAAAGAAGGGATGAATATGAGGGGATCAAATATGAGCTCACAAATGCACTTGTGCTCATCTTTACTGACTTTGAACTACCATTCAAGCTATACATAAATGCAGCATGTAGCCAAGGCTTAGGAGAAGCCCTTCACCAGAGACAAATTGTGGATGGTGAACCAAGAGAGGGAGTAATATGTTACATCTCTAGGCAGCTGAAAGATTCAGAAGCCAGGTATGGGGCCACCCAGACTGAATGTCCATGTCTAGTCTGGGCTCTAGAGAAAATCCATTATTATTTGGAGGGTGCAGTCTTTGAAGTCTACACATACTGCACAGCCTTGAAGTCTTTACTAAACATGAAGACTACCAATAGACACATGCTGAGGTGGCAAATAGCCATCCAAGAGTATAGAGGGAATATGAAAATCATATAAAAAGAAGGTAAAAGCTATACCAATGCAGATGGCCTCAGCAGATGGCCACTGGATAATGTCAAAAGAAACCCAGCTTATGACCCTGAAGTAGCAGCTGAAATTCCTATCCATTTCATGGGAATAGATAGGAAGACAAACTTTAGATTCTCTGAGTGGGCACCCAAAAGTGGTACCCCAGACAGTGGAAACACTGACTCAGAAGGAACAGAAAATTCCATACTGGGAATAGGTTCCTCAGAACTGCACACTGAGTTCTTAAATGCAGTAATGAAGACATATGCCAAACACAAACAGTGTGGCATATTGTTACAACTGCTTCAATAAAAATAAAGGAGCCCAGAACTGGAATCCCAGCTGGAGGAACCCTGATCGAGGGACTATAAGGACAATAAAGCTTTCCTCATAGATGGCCTGCTCTACCATAGAGACAAACACACAAGTGCACTCACAGTGGTAGACAGAGACCACATCTTTCTGATCCTGCAGGAATTTCATGACTGCCCCAACATGGGACACATGAGTGAATACAGGACCAAAGAGAGGGTAGCAAGCACAGCTTGGTGGCCCAAGTGGGAACAAGAGTTTAATTAATACATCAACACTTGTGAAAGATGCCAAAAGGCAAATAGGAAACATGGAAATAAGTATGGATTACTTCAGCATATAGAAGAGCCCAAACACCCATGGGAAACCATCAATATGGACTGGGTTACAGGACTTGTCCCAGGAGGCAAAGAAAGCTAAAATGCTTGTTTAATCATAGTTGATAGGTTCAGAAAGAGTATGAGGTGTCTGCCATGCCGTAAAGAGGACACAGCCATGAATACTGATCTGTTATTCTGGAATAACATCATATCTACCTGTGGAGTCCCTCAAATCATCATTAGTGATAGGGACCCAAAGTTAACATCTAAAATTTGGACCAACTTGTATGACATGCTGGGAACAAAACTTTCATTTTACACAGATTACCATCCACAAACAGATGGAATATCTGAAAGGATTATCCAGACAATGGAAGACATCCTTAGAAGATTCTGTGCCTATGGCATGGAATACAAGGACCATGAAGGATACACCCATGACTGGGTTACCCCTCTATCAGAAGTCCAGCTGGCTTAAAATACAAGTCAGCACTCTACCACAGGAAAAACACCTGCACTGGTAGAGAAAGGGTGGAACCCTTTGTTGCCAGTGGATCGCTTGAAGAAAAACCTTCTAACCATCCATCCCACAGCCAGAGATTTTAATGACATGTGGAAAAAGGCCTGTGACACATCTGCCAGATGCATATCTGAGGCCAAAGAATATAACAAGCAGAGATGGGACAAGACACACATGGAACCTGACTTTAAGGAAGGGGACCAGGTGTTGGTGTCTACACTAAACTTTAGTAATCTTAAAGGACCCAAGAAAATGAGAGACTCATTTGTAGGGCCCTTCACTATAATTAAGTTGACAGGAAGAAATGCAGTGGAAGTCAAACTCACAGAAGAGTTTTCCAGGAAATATTCAGTCTTTCCAGTGAGCTTAGTCAAGCCATACTTCCAGACAGAGGAGTATAAATTCCCCTCCAGGAAGAGAAACACCACCCCACCGGATATAGTGGAGAAAGAGGACTCCCCAGACCTGTGAAGAAAATTATCAAGGCAAGGAAGATCAGACTTAATGGTAGGGATCAGAGAAAATACTTAGTCAGATTCAAAAACCAAACAGCTGATAAAGACAAATGGTTGGCAGAAGATGCCATACCAGATGGGAACCTTAATTTAGGGAGATTCAGAGCCTCTAGGAGGACTGAACAGTCACATAAATGATGAGCCTTTTTTAGAGGGAGGGTATGTCAGCCTGTGACTCAAAACCAGAGCACAAGCATGACAGCCAGATACCATAAATCAATGGTATAGCCAAGATACCACCAAAACATGGAGCTGATCCAAATCAGCTCAAAATGTATAAAACAAAAGAGGAAACTTACACCTTTCCAAATATACAAGCCCCATCACCATAAGAAAAATAATAACAAAGTTATTCCTGCTCAAAGTTGTTGCTGAGCATAAACCTTAATTTTCACCTCTCATCTGAAATACAGAGTAAGAGGCCTAACCCCATCAAATGGGTATTCAAAATGAAGCTCTACGTCAGGGATATCCAATGGTACCAGCCAAACCAAGCTAGAACCAGTATTACTTAAGTTATGGCCAATTTCAGGCCAAATAAGGGTGAACAAAATATTCACCTCTCATCTAACCTTTACAGTTTTAGTGTGAGATACCTAAAGTGGGGTCTTTTTGGAAGTAGCACAATCAGGGCTATCTGATGGTGTCATTAACTTCCACATATCTCAGCTAGAACAAAGGATATAGGACAAACAAGCCCAATACAGCTTTTTGCCTAAAACACACATATGTACAAAAAACCTTGTACATGGCATAACTTTTCCATATTTAATGATAGCCATATCAAACAAGGTACCAATGTGTAGAGCACATACAGGGCTATACACTGAACCAGTTTTGAAGTGGATATCTCAAAAACTGACAAAGTTATGGCAGTTTTAAGGTCAAAATCCCACAGTTTGGTCAATACAGCCTTTCTGTGGGATAATATCCCATAACCATGATTATGAGGTGTGAAACTGACAAATAAGGGTGTTTATACTTCAATACCTCATTGTTCATTCAATACTAGTGTCCCATACAGGTTCTGTACAGCATTCTATGCGTCATACACGTCAGAATCAAGCTGTGTGGTCCCCAGATGAATATTTTCACCCTGTATTGGTGAAAACTGCCCAGCTGTGGTTTCAAAACCACATCTGAGCCCAATAAAGGCTATACAGGTCTTTTGCAAACCACAAGTCTGTCTTAGAGAGTGAAAAATATTCACTTCCTCTATGTGGAAAGGTCTAGCAGCCTTTCCACCCCATTTCAGGATAAAAAGGGGCCTTTTCACAGCCAGAAAAGGTTTCCTCATCCTGCTCTTGAATTCCTATGTAGTACAACTGTCAAAAACAGTTATACTCTTGGAAAATAATTAGGTATAATTCAAACTTAAGTATTGTAGTCTTTATTATTGTAATCCAACAGGTAAAGCTGCACCCAAGGCTTTCAACAGTGCTTACCACCACTATTCCACAAATAGTAAAGCCCTTTTATTTTCATTATAAACCCTTATTATCATTCAAAAACTTTATTACAAACCTTTATCACTGTGTCACAGTCATAGTTAAATCTGTAAATAGCCTAATTACTACTTCATCATAGACTCAGCCTGACAAAAGGACTTGAGCAAGTAAGTGATTGATAAAGGTATGGGGAAGTCAATAGGTCAAGCAATCAATGCAGATAATGATAAAATTCAAAAACTTAAAACCAAAGATATTCTTTGTTATCAATAATCCATATCTGATAAACTTGAAAATACTTATATGTCAAAAAAATAAAATTAATTGGTTAATTTTGTTAATTAACCTGCTCTTGATGCTAAACCTTCTCTTGCCTGTTCAATTTTACTAAATGGGAATAGTCTATCTCTTAAGTATCAAGCTCCACCCATGGATGAAATTAATACATCCTTACCCCCAATTCAACAGCTACAAGTCAACTCACAGCTGGTGAATAATTCTAAACCAACATGAAACAATGAGAAATTTTCTGTTGAGAATTGTAAGGCTTACTGAGCACAAGATGTTGTCTTACCTGAACCTGTACCCCAACCAATGGCTTGCAATGGTATTAGAGCTATTGGTGACGGTTTAGCTGAAGGAGAAGCTCATTTGATGACAATACATATTGATTCAAATACAACCAATTTATTCACTAATAAAACAAGCTGATAAACATCTTTTCTTAGCTCAACATTTTATTGTCAGAATAATCTCATGCTTCCATCAAGTTTTTATTGGGTTGTAGGTGGATTTCAACTATAACACTGGATTTTCATGAACATTTTGTGATTGGTTCTTTGAGTAAGGCCTTTTATTTGATCTTATAAATCCAGTCTACAAATATCTGGCAAATTCTTCATCTTTATTTGTTCTTTCTTGTTCATCCCAGAAATCTTACCCAGAATTTATGACAGCCAAATTTCTTGAAATTTTCTGCTAAATTTCAATCAGCTTGAAGTCACCTTAAAGATTTTTTGCACATTGTGGAGCTCCAATTGGTGTGGTATTGGATAAGGCAGTCCTTGACAGGGAAATAACAGGTAAAAAGTTTTGAATTTCTGAAATAACCCTGTAACCAAGGGTGCCAAGGTGTATTAGCTGCCCCTCTAAATATACTAAACAATTGCCCTACAGAGCTCAAAAATAATTTTCTAAGACTGTGACTTGACAACTAGAGAAGATTTTTCATAAATCTCTATAAGACCTAATCAGTAATCAGAAAAGTGATTCGTAACATAAAAAATATAAAGTATAATCTTTTATATAATGATATGAAGTAATATAAGGGTAAGAACTTAATATTATTCAAGGTTGATTTAATATAGTAATACTAAGATATGTTATAAGGGTAAGTTAAATTTGCTGTTATATCTTGTATAATACTTGATGGCTTTAGAGGTTAATTTGTAATATGGTATTTCAATAAGACATTTAATAATAAATGGTAAGGTATTTTTCAATATGAAATGGATATTTTTTAAATATATGAGTGCTATAATATAATATAAGTGTAAGTTTTTCATATAATAATTGAGATATGTAGGTTTTTTTAAATATAAAAATATAAACTGAATATTTTTTATCTATAATATAAAGGTGATGGATATAAGCTCAATATTTTGAGTATTATTGATAGAATTATAATTAAAAGACTAATAAGTTAAACATGGGGTAGATTAATAATATTATGTAAACCTTCTGCAAACTAATGTTAATTAGAAATAACTCTGAATAAAACTTCTACTTTTATAATACTTCATGTCACAGGGGATCTTGGGGAAAACAAGAGTGGCCTTGCACTCAGTAATTGTCACATGGGCTCTTGGAAAAAAAAGGGTGGCCTGGCACTCAGGAATCAAGAACTCACTTGGAAGCCTCCAAAAGAATAAATCAGTAAAATAAGAATATATTTCTTTAAGAGAAAATGAGAGCAATACACAATATTACAAAGGTAAGAGTGAAGGAAAAGGCCAAAAATAATAAGGCAAATCCAAAGGCCAAAGATCCAAGCAAATGAATCCTTGATTCACTGCTGTTTCAACCTTACAAAAAGAACAATGTAATTAATAAAGGATATGATCACCAATATCCACTGACAGGCAAAGAAAGGGTGCAAATGAATGACTTAAGACTATCAGTATTTATTTTAATAATGAAAAGAAAATAATAATAAAAATAAATCCAATATATTAATTAACTGGGGAAAAAGTCCTCAGGGGTCAAAAGGTGGCCAGTATATGTGAAAAGCTGAGAGAGTGATCCTGGAAGGGAAGTAACCCAGCTGTATTCACTGAATTGGGTAAATACAGATCTTGCCATCTTGAAATTTGAGCTGTGTGTCTTGAATTCCCACAGTGTAATATGAATTGGCCCAAAAGGGTCAATGCCATACAGGTTTTCTGAATACATCCTGTATGGAACAGTTGAATTGTCCAAGGAGCTCTTGATCCTTGAAAACTGTCTTGATGTTCAAAAACCTCTTGAAATAACTACTTGAAGAATCCTGGAGTGAAATACCAACACCTGGAAATCCAGGGAGTTGGGGTCCTTGAATAACCTTCTGGTCACTGCCATAAATTTTAAGACTGAGGGAGCTGGATTCTACCTTTGGAATGGGTGATGAATTTGAGGACTTGATTTGGAATGGCATAATTGATTCACGAAAGCATCACCATTGGATTTCTGAGGAGAAATGGTGCATGATGGTATATAATACCTTATATGCATCACACTTGGATCCATTTGAGTTGGGCCGGGGGTTTCCCTGATCTTGAGGGGAAACCCTGTTACTGCAAGTGTCTGGGGGCCTCTGGTGCTTGTCAGAGGCCATGGTTGGAATCCTGGGTCCTTAGGCAAATTTGAGGTTCTCTTGGGTTTTTGGCCATTTTGGGTCTCTTGGATTCTTGGCCAAAATTAGGCTCAGGTGCACTACTGATATGCCCTTTGGCCCCTTTTGGCCTCATTGAAATTGGGCCAAAATGGGCCTAATTGGTCCCATGGCCAGGGTCTGTGGACCATAGAGACGGTAGGAGGCCTAAATGGCCCCAACCCCCTAATCAAAGGGGGTGGGCCAAAGGCCCTGAATAGAGTGAGAGGGGCCAGAGGCCCCCAGAAGGATGAATGACCCCCACACCCAGAATCAAGGTATTGGCCTGGGGTTGGTGGGATGGAGAATTGGCCAAGGAGGCCAATAATGCAGGATATGGACTTAAGGCCATAATTGAGGTCTGGGGACATTAATGGCCAACAGGCCATTCCCTTCCATAAGGGTTGGTGGAGGCTTGAATGGCCGTAAACACCAATTGAGAGGGGTCTTTTTGCAGGGTTGTGACAGTAATCAGGGAGCTCACTTGGAAGAACTCAAATATTGAAGAAAATAAAAGAAAGAATAAAATTTCTTTAATAAAATATTAAAGTAAAAGATGAGATGCAATAAGAGAAAAGGAAGCCAAATGGCCAAAGAGCCAACCAAGTAAGTCCTTAATCACTGTTTCAACCTTCCAAAATGAACAATGGACTTAGTAAAGGATATGAGAGCCAATATCCACTGATAGTGAAAGAAAGAAACAAAAAGTTTTTAAATTAATAGCTTGATAATATCAGTATTCACTTAAAAAAATGAAAAGATAAATAAAGATAAAATAAAACAAAAGTATATTAATTAACTTGAGTCAAACCCCCAAGGGTCAAGGGAGGCTGGTATATGTGAAAAATTGGAGAGCTTGACTCCTTCAGGCTGGAAGCTGATCCATATTTAATCATTGAGGCTGTGTTGATTTCCTGATGGAATGTATACCTTGACAAAATGAGAATTGAACTGGGTTGAATGATCTACCCATGGTTTATGATTGAAAATACAGGTATGAATGAATGTGGTGGCCAAGGTGTATTGATGGAGAATTTACACTTGGAAAATTGTTTTGGAACTTCCTCTTGAGTATCCCTTGAGAATGAACTGCAAGTATTCCCTTGGAGGAATACTGTGAAGGAGAATACCCAATGACTGCTTGATGGTGTCATTGGTATTTGAGAGTAACACTTGTCCTTGAGCCTTGATGAATCCTCTGGATGAAGGGATTTCTTGACGACTTATTGAATGTTGGAATAACCATCTGATATGGGAACCATTGAATTGCTTGTGAAAAAAGATGCATAATGGTGTATAACACCTTTTATGGCAGTTTTGGTTATTAAAGGATGAAAGTGGCCAAAGGTCTTTGAAAGGGTGCTAGAATGATCATCCATGAAATTTGTGTCTTGGGTGGCTTCAGAGTTTTCAAACTGTTCTGGGGTGGTTTGGCCAAATATAGCTGATACATTCTTAAAGCTGTATTTGTGCAAAGTGCAAAAAATACGCAAATCTTGCATTTAAGCCCCAAATGGCCTGATATGGCCATTTAGGCATATTTCTCATAATAAAATCGGAAAATGGTATAAATGGGCTCAATGTGCAAAATGCACAAATCTGTTTTTGAAACATAAAAATCCAAATACAGGCCTTTGGGTTGTATTTTACCTGTTGACAGGAAAATACAAAAAGGTGTCCAAAAGCAGAATAATGGCCAGGAAAGGACTGATGATTCTAAAGGGGCTAAGTTGGCCCCAGATGGTGAAATGGCCATAAAAGGCCAAGAAAGATAAAATGGCCAATTTTGAAAAGTATGATGGATATAGACAAATTGCTGTAAGATGGATATGGCATTGATATGCTATATGGAAGTCCAAGGGGGTAATTTCCATGTTTGTGACAGTACCCCCCGCCTTGAAATGGTGAGCTCCTGAGCACTAATACAAGGTAAAGGCTGTTGTGGAAAATTGGAAAGAGTGTGAGAAAGGGATGAGGAGTTCTTTTGAGAAATAAAAATTTGGAAAATGATATCACAAGATTGGAATATGACATTGGACTTTCTTGATCTTCTTTCAACATTTGCTTGTTCATTGATGTAATTTCGGAAATGAAAAGTAATTGTTCACAAATTGAATTTGACATAAAAAAAGAAAAAAGTGATAAAATAAAGAATGAAATGAAAATAAAGAGAAATGAATTACAAGGAGATTCCAATATTGATTGCTGTAGTTGACAACTTATCTGAATTGGCCAAGGAGCTGGAAAAGAATATTGGACTCCAGGTGCTCACAGAGTGGCCAAGGTGTTGTTTTGACAGATTGTAGACCCCTAACGGAAGTGCACACCAGGAGAGGAACTTACGTTTGGTAATTACCACTCCTGCCAGTTCCATAAAATGAAAGTAAATTTTCTGACAGAATGAATTTGAATTGAAAAGACTTGGATGTTGAATTGAAATTTGAATGTTCCATTTTCCCAAGTCAAAATGGTCATAGGGGTTGGAATTGATATTGAAAGCTGGGCCAGATTCCTGTGTCCACAAAACTGAAAAGTGCTCACAGAATGGCCAAGGTGATGCTTACAACAAAAAAGGGTATAATACCTCTAAAGGTGAATACTAGAAGTGGGACTTACTTTTGGTAATTCCTCTCCCCACCAAGCACCATAAATAATAAAGCTCTTAAAAAATTGGTTCCTTGATTGTCAGGATATAAGGAATGAAAATCCTTCACAAGTTCAGGACAATTCTTTAGCTTTTCAGTTGGTTCTCAAGTGGATCTTTCTGGGTATTGACTGAAACTTTCAATTCTACCAAATACCATAATTCTCCTCTCTTGATCTTGGAATCCAGTATTTGAGAGACTTCCCATTCTTCTTCTTCTTCTTCAATTATTATTGGAGGAGTAGGCTCTTTATTACTTTTTTGGATTGTTTATGTCTTGACTCGTTCAAGAAAGGAAATATAGAATACTGGGTGGATATATTTCCATTAAGATGGAAGCTTGAGATGGTAGGCTTGAGTGCCGACTTTATTCAAGATTGGAAAAAGACCCAACAACATTTCTGACAGTTTTTGTTGGGGCCTTGTTGATTTTATGTTCTTGCAGGAAAGCCATACCATTTCACCAGGATTGAAAACATGTGAGCTTTTTCTACTTTTATTTACATACCTCTTAAACCTGTTTATGGCAACTTCAAGTCCTCTCTTGATATCATTCTGTACTGATTGGATTTTTGTTGATAAATTTCCAGTGGGTGTGTCATGAGTAATGTGAGCTGAGTCAAAATGAGGATATCTTCAGTAAACAGTGAAAAACAGTGTTTTTTTAGTTGAAGAGTGGTCAGAGCTACTGTAAGAAAATTCAGCCAGAGGGAGACAGGTGTGCCAATCATCTTGATGATAACTAACATACATCCAAAGGTACCTTTATAGTATCTGATTTACCCTCTCCATCTGTCCATCACTTTTAGGATGATAAGAAGCTGAAAGATCTTTTTAAATCTTGAGCTTCTGACATAAATTGGTCCAGAAAGAAGAAACAAAAAGTGAACCTCTATCACTGACAATGCCTGAAGGAAGGCAATGCTTTGAAAAGATATTCTTGATGAATAAATGGGTCAAATCCAGTGAAGTTATTGAAGAAATTGTTGGAATGAAAACTGCCATTTTTGAGTATCTGTCCACTATGACAAGGATCAAGTCAAAGGAATTTTAAAGTGGAAATTGAGTGAAGAAGCCTATTGAAAGACAAATCCAAGGACCATTTGGAATTGGAAGAGGTTTGAGGAGTCCAAACTTCTTTTTATTAATATTCTTGTTTCTTGAACACTGTTGAAAGGATGAAACATAATCCTGGATAAATTGAGTCATGCCAGACCAGTGAAAATACCACTTGACAAGTTTGTGAGTCTTCTCTTGGCCAGGATGGCAAGCTAGAGGAGAATCATGGCGCATTTGAAGAATACTGAGTTTAATTGTGGGGTCATTTGAGACTACCACCAGATCTTTTAATGGAAGAAGTTGGGAAGAGGAATCAAGAAAATAATCTTGAACAGATTTACCTTTACCCAAATTTTGAAGGATACTTCTGTATTTAGAATCTTGCCATAATTCCTTCTGAATTTATTCAATAAAATTAGAAAATGATTCCACCTTGACTGCAGAGAATTTTGAGGCTTGGATTTCATCTTGATTGATTATTTTCTGATGATTCATTGTATTCTTGCTGATGAGATACTCTCCCCTCTCTGGGTAAATGTTGTCCCAACATGATAAAGAATCTAGGAGGGCTGCCAGCTGGTCAGGGAGGTAGGTGATTGTGAAATTAAATCATGAGAGGAATTCTACCCAGCAGGCTTGACAGCAAGTGAGAATATTTCAGGACATGAAGTATTAAAGGGATGAGTGATTGGTGATAACTTCAAAAGAGGAAGAAAGAGAGAGAAGAAAAGCTCCTAAGCTCTTGAGAGCCCAGACTATGCCAAGGAGTTCCTTGTCATTAATTTCATAATTGAGCACTTCTGGAGGAAGCTTGCCAATATCAAATGCAATGGGATTTTTTCCTGAGTCAGAAACCTGACTCAGTATAGCACCCAAAGCATAATCTTATGCATCAGTCTCTACAACGGTGGGTAGAGAAGAATTGAAGAAGTGGTGAAAGGCTCTTTAAGTTTATGAAACTGTCTAAGAGCTTCCTTGGTGAGGAGAAAAAATGAATCATACTTGAGGAAATTTGTGAGTGAACTAATAGTCTTTGAATAATTCTTGATGAAATGGCAGTAGAATTTTTCAAAACCAAGGAATTATTGAAGAGCCTTGAGGTTTCTTGGAGAAGGCCAATTGGAAATTTTCTGGAATTTTTCTTGGTCCATCTTGAGGACTTCAGAAGAAACAACATAATGTAAATATTCCACACTTGAGAAATGGAAGAGGCACTTGGACACCTTAGGAAAAAGATTATTGGCTCTGAGTCTGACAAGAACAGTGGTTGCATGAGTGACATGTCCTTCCTCAGACTTGGAAAAAACCATCATAACATCTAAATAAACAACTACATCAACATCTATAGTATTGTAGAAAATATTATTGAGAGGATTTTGAAAAGAGGAAGGAGCATTGGTGAGCCCAAATGTCCTAACCAAATGATCATAGCTGCCATATTTAGCTCTAAATTCTGTCAAATTTTCATCACCCTCCTCAATTCTGAGAAGGTTATAAGCACAACACAAATCAATCTTGGAGAAGACAGAAGATCCATCAAATACTGTGAGAAGCCTATTCATGGAGGAACAGTATATTTGTTCTTCCTAGTAACAGCATTGAGTTTGAGGTAATCAACACAAAAATGGAGGCCACCATCCTTCTTGTTGAAAAAGAAAACAGGTGCTCCTGTTGAAGGGGAGCTTTGAAGGATGAAAGCTTTCTCTAAGATCACTGAAATGTAGGCCCTGAGTTTATCTGACTCTTGGTTTGATAAAAAGTAGATCACCCTAATGGGAGGTAGAGACCCCTCCAGCTCAATATGATGATCACAGGTGCAGTGAGGAGGATGTTTCTCTGCTTTCACCTTGAAGAATGGATCCAAATAATGGTGATAAGCAGAAGGAAAAACCTTCATCATGGTTTCTATTTCTTCTGGCTCTTCCTCTTCATCTCACAACTCCTCCAGGGAGTCATGATAAGATGAAAGAGGAATTTCCACATTCCCAAGGGAGAGATTAAGTGAAGATACAGAGTTATCTTCTCCAGCATCTTAAGTCTCTTTGAAGACTTCATCTCTAGATGATAGTAATTAGTGGTGGGAACTAAAGAAAGGAAAATGTACAAAAGATGGGAATGATGGTGTTCTAGAATCACCATACAGAGTTGCACATAATTTGGCAGAAGAAAAGTCATTACTTAAAGATTTAGAAGGATCATAATAGTCCTTATGATCAGAATTAAGGGTGATCAGCCCTTTCCTCAAATAAATAGATTGATTCAGATGATTAAGAAATTCAAAGCCTAATATGCCGTCCTACCTCCTTGGGAGTATCATTGACTAATAAATACTATTAAAAGCTTGGGAAGGATGGAAGCTCAACCATATATTTAGTATGGTGAGTCACAAATGAAGAAGTGGACATAGAGG
Organism: Austropuccinia psidii; assembly: GCA_023105745.1. Classification (NCBI taxonomy): domain Eukaryota; kingdom Fungi; phylum Basidiomycota; class Pucciniomycetes; order Pucciniales; family Sphaerophragmiaceae; genus Austropuccinia; species Austropuccinia psidii. Next base: position 3,676,014 of record JALGQZ010000001.1, read on the forward strand.
ATTCCAAAATGATAGGAGGAATCTTCTCTGGGAGTTCTGAAATGGTCAAAGAATACTTGTGAACAAACTGCTTTGCAATAAATGAGCTGGTAGCACCAGAATCAATGAGAATACTGTAAAACACATAAGAGAGAGAAGAAAAAACAGAAAATTTAAAAGAATTTTTGACACCAGTATTCAGAATGCACAATTGTGCTCTGGATTTGAAACAGTGAAGATAATTGAAAAAAACATGATCTTCACTCAGGCTTTTTGCTGGCTGAAAAATTTGCCTGATGGTTGGGCAAGCTGGCTTTGAGGCCTTTTGAAACAAGCCTCAAGACTATGCTTCCCACCACAATAGGCACACAAGCCCTCATTGACTCTTCTTTCTTTTTCAGAGCATATCAGCTTGAAGTCCTTATTCACCAAGGAAAAATGGGGCTTGTCCCTCTTCTTAGAATGGAAATTCTTCTTATTTAGATTTGAGATTTAGCCTTCAGGCTTCTTCTCTTGAAAATGACTCTTCTCCTTTTGCCTCTCATGGTACCCGGTATCAAGCTCCACAGTAATGTCAATCAATTTTTGGATAGAATCAACTATTGAAGGATAGGAGGCCAATCCCTTCCTGAAATTATGAATAGGAGCTCTTTAGCCCCAATATCCACTTGAAACTAGACTTTTGAAATCAGCAATGTATAACAATACATTTCCACCTTCTTTCATTATTAAGGAATCCAGCTCTGCTTCAGCTTTTCTGACTTCATTTGGGTCACCAAATAAAGTAAAGATTCGAGATTCAAATAATGCCCAATTATTGAAGAGGTATTCTGGGTCTTGATTGGTGAGATTGGAAAGATAAGGATCAGGGACACCTTCAGTACCATCAGACTCTTCCTCTTCCACAGAATTCTCCTCCTCCTCTTCACAATCTTCACCACAACCTTTGAAAGTGGTCCTTGAAATTCTTGAAAAACCTCCAAATAATCCTGAAAGTGAACTTGATCTTCTTTGCCCTCTTCCTTCCTTCCTGGATGGTGCTGCTCCTTTTAAATTTAGTCCTCTGTCCAAGTGTGCCCTCAGTTGAGGAACTGCTGGGGTACCATCAAGAGGAGCTCTTGAATTTGGAATAGGAACAGCTTGAGCTCTGGCCTGAGATCATGTCTGCCTTAGAGGAGGTGAGTGTTGGACAGGAATGATTTTCAGGATAAAATGAGATAAAATGAATAAAAATCAAAATTGAAGGTGAAAGGCTTGAGGCAATTCAAAAGGAAAGCTTGAAGTAAAAATCAGAATCAATATCTTGAAGAAAAATCAATGAAACAAATAAAAACTTCAGGTATATCAATCAATCAGATTTCAGCTGAAATCTTGAAGTAAATAAGTCAGCATATCAAGTAAATCAAAGTCAAAATATTTCATAAAAATCAATCAATCAAATCAATTCTTGAGGGAAAATCAATCTATGTTGAAATTCTTGATGTGAAAATCAGCAGGATCAATAAATCTTCAGGTCAATCAATTTTTCTTGAAGTCAATATAAATTTTATGTCAAATAAATCAATCAAATCAAATCAAGTGAATTCTTCCTTAAAAATGATAATTCATGAAGAATGAATCAAAATGAGTCTGAATACTTTTTATGAACAATTTGAGAATCAAATGAAAATGAAAACCTGAATTATCAATTGAATTAATTTGATGGTTTGAATAAAGAATTTCAATAGAAACAAAAATAAAAATGGGTCAGCTTTCAATTTTCAAGAATGAAGAATGAATGAGAGAACATTGAGAGGTGATGAGAAATCATGAAGTTTGTAAGCATTAAATAGTCATAAGTTTGATGAAATGAGTGAATAAATAGATAAAGAATGAATGAACAGAATGAAAAGAAATTATGAGTTAATTAAGATAATTTCAAAAGGGCTCTTGGGGAAAACAACAGTAGCTTGGCACTCAGTAATCAGGGAACTCACTTGGAAGACTCCAAAGATTGAAGAAGATAAAACAAAGAATGGAATTTCTCTAAGAAAGTATGCAAGTACAAGATGAGATTCAATAAGAGAAAAGGAAGCCAAATAGTCAAAGAGCCAACAAAATAAGTCCTTAATAACTGTTTCAACCTGAAAAAATGAACAATGGAATTAATAAAGGATATGACCACCAATATCCACTGACAGAAAAAGAAAGAAAAGAAAAGGTGCTGAATGACTGACTTGATAGTATCAGTATTCACTCAACAAAAATTAAAAGGATAATAAATATAAAATAAAATCAACATATACTAATTAACTGGGGGAAAATCCCCCAGGGTCAAGGGAGGCTGGTATATGTAAAAATTTGAGAGCTTTACTCCTTCTGGCTGGCAGCTGATCTGTATTGAATCCTTGAAGCTGTATTGATTGCCTTAGGGAATGTATACCTTGCCAAAATGAGAATTGACTTGGGTTGAATGATCTTCCAATGGTGTATGATTGAAGATATAGGTCTTGAGGAATCCAGACTGTAGTGAATTAATGTGGTGGCCAAGGTGTATTGATGGAGCATTTACACTTGGAAAATTGTTTTGTAACTGCCTCCTGAGTATCCCTTGAGAATGAACTTCCAGTATTCCCTTGGAGAAATACTGTGAAGGAGAATACCCAATGACTTCTTTATGGCATCATTGATATTTGAGAGTAACACGTGTCCTTGAGCCTTGATGAATCCTCTGGATGATGTGATGTCTTCATGACTTATTTAATGTTTGAATAAACATCTGATATTGGCAACATTGTATTTCTGGTGAAAAAAGATTAATAATGGTGTATAGCACTATTTATGGAAGTTTTGGTAATTAAAGGACGAAAGGGTGCCAAGAGGAGCATGCATGAAATTTGTGTTTTGGGTGGCTTCAGAGGTTCCAAAGTGTTCTGGGGTGTTTTTGGCCAAATAAAGCTTATAAAGTCTTAAAACTGTATTTATGCAAAGTGCCCAAATCTTTCATTTCAGCCCCATTGGCCTGATATGGCCATTTGGGCATATTTCTCATAATTCAATGGGAAAATGATATAAAAGGGATAAATGCACAAAAGTGCACAAATTGTGTAAATATGTATATAAAGCTTGAAAAGACAAATACAGGATTTTGGTATGTATTTTCCCCATTGACTGTAAGATAACAAAAGGTGCCCAAAAGCAGAATAATGGCCAGTAAGGGATTGATGATGATAAAAGGACAAAGTCGGCCCCAGATGGTGAAATGGCCATAAAAGGCCAAGAAGGATAAAATGGCCAATTTGGCCAAGGATGATGGATATGGCCAAATTTTCACAAGATGGATCTGGCATTGATATGCCATATGGAAGTCCAAGGGGGTGATTTCCATGGCTGTGACACTTTAATATAGATAACTAGATTATTCTACTAGTAAGGAATGGATGAGTTATTCTACTTCTTGGTATATAATCCCCATTTAATAATAATACAAGATCTACCTAATATTGAGGGATGAATAATTATTATCCTTGGTATATAATTAATTGCATGGTTTGAAGAGGATAAAATGAGGTGGGAGGTCCTCTATTTATATTATTTGGGTTCTTGATTGAGGAACTCGAAAACAAGGGATTTGAATTTTTAACTTCTTTTGGCTGAAATAATTTCTTTATAGTGGTGAGATACAATTTTTTTGGTTGATTTAACCATTTTTATGTATGATTATGTAATATGAGATATTTTTTCTTGTGAGAAATTTTGAGATGGTGTCATTCCTTGGAGGTATTGTACCATATCTTCACTATATTGCAACATTTTAATGCATGATTATGTAATATGTTTAAAACTTCTTTTCTGATTAATTTTGGATGGTGTCATTTCTTGAAGTTATTGTACCGTTTTCTTGGTTTGTTGCACCATTTTTGGTGTTATAAGGTTATTCTGTATAATTATTGCACCATAGGTCTTGCACTGTTTAAGCTTCAGGTCAAAAATGCTGTTTATTGTGGGGAGTCTATTTGTCATGTATTAGATTTGATTTTCCTTAAGTTAACTTTTTTTTTCGATTTATATTTTCTGTATTATCATGTGGCTGTGCTTGTATTTCCACAGATATGCTATGTAATTTGAGGTTTTGATGGAGTTTCCTTTCCTGAAGTGTTTGATTTTTCTTTCTGTCTTGTTACTTTCTATTAATACAGTTTTAATTTATTTGCTAATAAAGTGGCCTTAACTTAATAACTGAATTTCTGCATAATAAAAATGTTGAGCAGAACAAGGGTAACTTGAGTTTTGCACTAACTCTTCCATTGGTAAATTTATCATTTTTAATATCTTTTCCTTTTTTTTCCCTATTTTATTGTTATTCTTGTAATCAGATAGAACATTATTTTATGAATTTTTTTATGAGATTATAAATACTGATTAATTTAAAGCCATTTTACTTATGAAATATCCTATTATAAGTGATTAATTATCAACTTTCCTTTGCTGAGTCTTCAATTGATAGCCTTATTGTAAATAATTTAGAAAAATCAAGGTTCTCATTAACATGAGATAGTCATAACATTCAAAACAATATAGATTAGGCACCTAAAGGTGAAAAAACAGAGTGAATATTAAACAAAATAGACACAATCTAAGAATGTACTTCTATGAAACTATCATAATAAACATTAGTCAAAATCATAAAGTACTTGTAGGAGTACAACACTAGCCTCTCAACACTTAAAAACACTTTGAAATATATAATTCAGAAGGAATTCTTTCAAGAGAGAATTGGAAGTATACACTGAAATATTTGGTTAGTATATGCGTTTGTGTTGAACAATTTAGCTTAGTCCAGACAAACAATTCATTAAATAACAGGGTGTAAGTACTGCATTTATTGCTAACTTCTAATATGATATTATACAAATTGAGTAATAAATAACAAAAAGAGGTGTCTTCTCTCTTCCTCCTTGGAATTGAGATCTCACTGCTTATATATTAAAACGTATACCGTAAGATCTCAGAGAAATTAAGTCTTTGGTTCTCTCAAGATCTCTTCAAGGAAAAATGTGTTGGTTTTAATTCTTAGCTGCTCATGGAATGGGACTTTTTTTCTCTAACACTTATAAATGAAATTTCACTTGAAACTGGCCCAGTAAAGTATGGGATAACATAAAATCTTTCTTGGTTTTCCTTGCCATGAGATTTTAAAGTCATTAATATCTTGACTTATACCAGATCTCATTTAGCCAGGATGATAATTCAACTTGGAATCATTCCTTGTCACTCATCACTTCTACTGCTGTCACAGAAAGAACCAATGGAATCAACCTCTTTTCTGATTTGCTTTCAAGCCTTACAAACATGGCCTCTTTCAAAGAATATCATTGGAAAGCAAGATTCCATCAGTTTCTATCTACTTCTGAGACAGAGAAATGAAATTGGCTCAACAATTCCACTTCCTCCAAAGGGGCTTCCTCAAAAACCACAAACCTCAATTGACTTAATGCTTTAATAAGCTTGATTCAAAAATACATCTCTCAATTTTTTTCAGTCTTCAGGGGCAAGTTCATGAAACCAGTAATCAATAAGGTCATTTACTCGGTAGTCACTCCAAATCAAACTCTCATAGACTTCCCAGCTTTAAATTGAATTCAAAATCTATCTCATTACTCGCTTTATTAACCCCATATATAACATCTTACTTTTTCTTTGTTTACAGAGCTGCCTGCCTTTTTTTCCTTCTTTAATTTCATCATGTGCATTAAGGTTGATTTTACCACCACAATCATCTCCTCAATACTTTTTGACCACAAAGGCTTTTGATAAGGCACCTTCTCATGTCATTGATTCCTCTTCTGTACACACTCAAGAAATCACTTTTCTGACCTTGCTTTAAATCAACTTTTCAGACAGATTTTATGCTGGATAGTTTCCTAGTCAAAGAAAATGTTGTAAGGTAGGACTTGCTCACTTTTTTTCTCTTCTCATATCTTGCCAAATCAGATAATTTAACTTTCTTCTTTTGGTCAATAATGTTCTAGAGTATTCTCTTTGCAGTCTCAAACATGGGATTTTGACTCCTTCAATAATCCACTGGATCTAACTTCTTATGATTACTTAAAGATTTTCACTGAATTACTCTTGACTCAAAAACTCAATCTTAAACTAATAAGGTGAAGCTCAAGCTACTTGGCACAGAATGTTTAATAATTTTAGACTGGGTATTTATTCTCTGGGGTACTTTGACAGTTAGTGTAAGAAAGCTTACTTCTTTAAAATCTTGATCTTTCTTTTGACACCACTCCATTTAATAATCATTTAGGAGCCACAACTCAGAACAAATTGCACTCTATCATTGGAAGAAAATCTAGCTGATTTGTTTTTTTGTTATCCACTTCACAGCCCAACCCTCTTCCTGTCCTACTACAAGCTACATTCCCTAAAATCTCCTTACCAATCAGAAAATGTTAATATTTTCATTGACAACTATTCTGTTGTAGTCTGCAATGATCTAACTGTATGAGTTGTAACCTACAGTTCCCCAAAGAATGTATTTGGACAGTGTTTTTCTATAAAAAAGGTCACATGGACCTTTTTTTGAAAATTGCACTTGCCTTTGCATAAAACAATTAAGTGGCTTTACAAACATTTATCTCACTTTTTACAACCTGATACATTAAATTGATTCTATTGGACACAAGAAAGAAAAAAATGAAACAAAAAAATTTGTGCAGCTAAGTGGCAATTTTCCAGCAATAAACTATACAATAAATAAAGTGGATGGTAAATTTCCTACACTCTTGTGGATCCCCTATTGGCACTAATAACTGCCTTCATTCAATTATGCATATCAAGGAGTAGCTTGTCAAAGAATTCTGGGGATAGCTTGTTCCATGCCATCTGAATGGCAGCTTTCAATTAATCCATTGTGTGGGACTGGTGATGCTTGTTAACTCATGTCTTTATTGTTTTCCACACATTCCAAATTGTATTCAGATCAGGGGCGTTGGCTGGCCAGGGAAGTCTATCAACCCAATTGTTTGCATGCAAAGCATTTGAAATCCTGGCTGTGTGGATCAGAGCCCCATCTTCCATCATTTCTATGCATTCTTAGGTACAAATGTATGGGGCATCCACCATGAAGTTGTAAAAAGGTAGGAAATGTGCTTTGTGGATTTTTTGAATAGAGCTTTCTGCCATTTGATTGCCATCTGAGATACTAGTGGACCTATCATCCTGCCTATGAACACACCCCAAACCATAATTGATTGTTGGCCAGAGCAATGATTAACTTTTCTGTTTTCAAGGAGATGTTTTTTCATGAGCTGTAAACCAAAACCATAATTGATTGCACTTTTTACATAATCAAAATGAAAATTAATAATTCCAATTGATTTGGACCCACTTCTGTATCATCCAATGGCCAAACTGATGGGAAAAGTTCAATCACCTTACAAAATATAGCCCTTGCAAGTATGGTGTTTTGAGGAAATACATGATCTTTTTCCAAGATCATCTATATCCATAATGAATATTCAATGACTTCCTTCCTTGGGAATTGCCTGTGAGATTTTTTTCAGGTTTCCTTGCCTGGTTTTTCATGAACCAGTTCAACTGCTGACAGTCTTCATTACTGAGAATTTTAGGCTGACCAGACTTTGGTTAGTTTGCACATGTCCCACCATCCCAAAATTTTCTGATTTTATTGTATATTGCCAATTTTGGATACTCCACTTGCAAAGAAATCTGTTGGATAGATAGGCCGATTTTCCATATGCCCACTATCTGGCTCTTCTGTTACAAACAAACATATTTGGGCTTGACAATGAATTGAAGAAGAAGCCCTAAAGATGAAAAAACAAGTAGACCAAATCAGTTTACAGAATCAAAGGACACAATAGTTTGGGTGAAATAACAAACCAACCATCATCAAAAAATAATACTTGCCATGAGAGTTTCTGATGATGAGCAAAAACCTAAACCCCAACAAAAAAATTGAATGAATTAATCTTGATGAGAGTAGTTGATTATGAGAAAATATTTTATCAAAAAAAGAGAAAGACAAAGATAGTATAAAAAAACAAAAACTGATCATGCGCAACCCCCACACTTTGTATGTGTGCAGAAAGTGTCCAAATACAGGCTTTGGGGCACTGTACATCAAATCCAAGGTGCTAAGATCACCATCTGCAACAAGTGATTTTAACACCAAGGCATCTGGTGTATACTAAAGTCATGTTCAGCCTGTGATGATAACCAAGTAATTATGGTCAAAAAAAGATATTGTGTGTCTATTCAATTTAGACCATGCTTTTGACTCTCATATTTCCTCATCTTTTTTTCAACCTGTTTATTTCTTACATACAAAACTCATTTATCCTCACAGGTTGGACATTTCTCTATTCATTGTTCATAATTAATATTTTTGTGACCTCTTTCTTTTTTAAATAAAAAACTCAATTATTCTCACAAGTTATTGGCCCAGTTGATTCCTGAAAAAAAAGAAGAAAAGTATTCTTTTGAAAAGTGAAAAAATATCATCCCTGAAGAACTTAAAATATGTTTCCTAGAAAACAAAAATTTCCAAATAAAGTGGAAATCAAATCTTTTATTCATCTCAAACCAAGCTTGGTGAGAAACATGAATCATCAGGGCTTTTCTCAAACTATAGAGAAGATCCCCAATATCAAAAAGATAAACATATTGAACATCTCAAAGTGGCACAATTAAATAATCTTAGCCTTCAAAATTCAAAGTATTGAATGCTTTCTGGGCTTCAAATGGATAAACTCATTTTCAATGGAAGCTAATAAAGAGGAGGCTGATATCTTCAGGTAAGGGTGTAATAAAGTGTACTATTAGATAGTTTCTCAAATGAATTTTCAGGCTGAGTCTATTATGAAGCTAATAAAGACTGATTTCAAGCTTTTACTATGACTGTGACACATTGAAAAATAATTAAAAAAATTGGTTTGATGATAATAAGGGATGCCAATGAGGTATAAAGAGCTTCACTATTGAGGAATAGTGGTGGTGAGCACTGTTGAAAGCCCTGGGTGCAATAATTATCAGTTGGTTTACTATAATAACTACTACAATAATTGATATTATAATTATAACCTGATTATTTTCCAAGATTAAAAATGTTTTTGAAAGCTGTACTACATAGGAATTCAAGAGCAGGATGAGGAAACCTTTTCTGGTGTAGAAAAGGCCCCTTTTTATCCTAAACTTGGGTGGAAAAGTCTTCTGGACCTTTCCATGTAGAGGAAGTGAAGATTTTTCACTTCAAAGAACTGGATTGTGATTTTTACAAGGTCTGTATAGCCTTTATTGGGCTCAGATGTGGTTTTGAAACCACATCTAGGCAGTTTTCATCAATACAGGGTGAAAATTTTCATCTGGGGACCACATAGCCCCCCTCTGACGTGTATTATGTGTATAATGCTGTACAGAACCTGTACAGGACCTCAGTATTCGCCAAACCATGAGGTATTGAAGTATAAACAAGCTTCTTTGTCTGTTTGACACCTCATAATCATAGTTATGGGATATTATCCCATAGTAAGGCTGTATTGGTCTAACTGTGGAATTTTGACCTTAAAACTGCCACACCATTGTCAGTTTTTGAGATATCAAGCTCAAAGTTGGTTCATGGTGTAGACCTAAATTTTTACACAATGGTATGTCATTTGATATGGCTATTGTCAAATATGGCAAAGTGGGAGGTGAATATGTTATTAACCCTTATTTGTCCTTATTTTGGCAATACCTCCTGTAGTTCTGGTGCTAGCTCAATTTTGCTAGTACCATTGGATAGCCCTGACATAGAGCCTCAATTTGAATACCCATTTGATGGGGTTAAGCCTCTTCCTCTGGTTTCTAGCTGAGAGGAGAAAAATAAGGTTTATGCTCAGCAACCACTTTTAGCAGGAATAACTTTGTTATTCCATGTCCTATGATGATGGGACTTGTGAATTTGGGAATTGGTGGGTTTTCTCTTTATTTTAATACCTTTTGAGCTGCTTTGTCTCAGATCCATGTTCTGGTGGTATCTTGGCTTTACCATTGGTTTATGGTATTTGGCTGTCATGCTTGTGCTCTGGTTTTGAGTCACAGGCTGACATACCCTCCCTCCAAAAAAGACTCATAATTGATGAGACTGTTCAGTCCTCCTAGAGGCCCTTAATCTCCTTAAGTTAAGGTTCTCATCTGGAATGGCATCCTCTGCCAACCATTTTTCTTTATCTGCTGTCTGGTTTTTAAATCTGACCAAGTATTGCCTTTGGTCTTTACCATTCAGTCTGATATTCCTGGCCTTGATTATTTTCCTCACAGGGCCAGGGGAGTCTTCCACGTCCACTATTACTGGTGTAGTGGGATTTTTCTTCCTGGAGGAGAACTTATCCTCCTCTTTTTGGAAGTATGGCTTAACCAAACTCACTGGGAATACTGGGTGTTTCCTATTGAAAATTCCTCTGTGAGTTTGACCTCCAATGCATTTTTCCCTATCAGCTTAATGATAGTAAAGGACCCTACAAATGAGTCCCTCATCTTCTTTGGTCCCTTAATATTGTTGAAGTTGAGTGTGGACACTAATACCTGGTCCCCTTCTTTGAAGTCAGGTTCAATGTGAGATTTGTCCCACCTCTGTTTATTGTTTTCTTTTGCCTCAGCTATGCATCTAGCAGATGTATCACAAGCTCTCTTCCACATATAATGGAAGTCTTTGGCTCTTAGGTGGATAGTCAAAAGAATTTTCTTCAAGTGATCCACCCTTTTTTACCAGTGAGGGTGATTTCCCTGTGGTGGAGTGCTGGATTGTGTTGTAATCCAGCTGGACTGCTGGTAGAATAGTAACCCAGTCATGGGTGTATCCTTCATGGTCTTTGTATTCCATTCCATATGCACAGAATCTTCTGATGATTTCCTCCATTGTTTGGATGATCCTTCCAGCTAAACCATCTGTCTGTGGGTGGTAAGCTGTGGATAATGCAATTTTAGTACCAAGCATGTCATACAAGTTGGTCCATAAGTCTGATGTGACTTTTGCGTCCCTATCACTAATGATAATTTTAGGGACTCCACAGGTGGATATTATGTTATTCCAAAATAACAAGGCAGTATCCATTGCCATGTCCTCCTTGTTACATAGTATGAACCTATCAACTATGATCAGGAAATCATTCAAGTTTTCTTTGCCTCCTGGGACAAGTCCTGTAACCCAGTCCATGTTGATGATTTCCCATGGTTGTTTGGGTTCTTCTATGTGTTGAAGTAGCCCATACTTCTTCCCATGTTTTCTATTTTCCTTCTGGCATCTTTCACAAGTGTTGGTATAGTCACTCAACTCTTGTTCCCATTTGGGCCACCAAGCTGTGCTTGCTACCCTTTCCTTCGTCCTTTCTTCACTCATGTGTCCCATATAGGGGCAGTCATTGAATTCCTGCAGGATCAGGGATATATGGTCCCTGTCTACTACTGTGAATTCACTTGTGTGCTTCTCTCTATGGTAGAGCAGGCCATCTATAAGTAAAAACTTGTTGTCCTTATAGTCCCTCAACCAGGGTTCCTCTAGCTCGGATTCCAGTTCTGGGCTCCTGTACTTCTGTTGGTGGAGTTGCAACAATATTCCACACTGTTTGTGTTTGGCATATGTCTAAATTATTGGACTGAAGAGCTCATTATGCAGTTCTGAGGAACTTATTCCCAATATGGGAGTTTCTGTCCCTTCTGATTCAGTGTTTCCACTGTATGGGGTACAACTTCCTGGTTCCCATTCAGAAAATCTGAAGTTCTTCCTCTCTTCTATTTCCATGAAGTGGATACAAATCTTGGCTGCTACCTCAGGGTCATAGGCTGGGTTGCTTTTGAGATTGTCTAGCGGCCATCTTCATTGGTGTAGCTTTTTCCCTCCTTATATATGATGGTCATATTGCCTCTATACTCTTGGATGGCTATTTGCCACCTCAACATGTGTCTGTTGGTAGTCTTCATGTTCAGTAAAGACTTCAAGGCTGTGAAGTATGTTTATACTTCAAAGACTGCACCCTCCAAATAATTGTGGAGTTTCTCTAGAGCCCAGACTAAGAATAGGCATTCAGTCTTGGTGGCCCCATACCTGGCTTCTGAATCTTTCAGCTGCCTAGAGATGTAGCATATTACTCCCTCTCTTGGTTCACGATCTACAATTTGTCTCTGGTGAAGGGCTGCCTTTAAGCCTTGGCTACATGCTGCATCTATGTATAACTTGAATGGTAGTGCAAAGTCAGTTAAAAACTGTTGATTCAGATCACTGACACACAACATTTATTGAAATATTTTGAATAAAAATCCTCCATAAAATTTTCAATGATTTCAAAAAAACTGATATAATTGGCCTTTGACCTTTTTTCAATGTCTTTTGATTATTATGGGATATAAATCTGAATTTTGAATTTGATTTTACATTCAAGATATTTCAATCCACACTCATTCATTACATCCAAATCCATTGTTTTTGATATATGTAACAATTTCTAAATAAACATTCTACCTCATGGTTCTACACTATTTTCAGCAAGTTTGTACTTGATTTTATCTTTATTCAACTCTTCATGGTCTTTTCATCAAATTTTCCATTATAATATTTCCATATTTAATTGAGAAAATTGAAATCATTTTCATCTTTGTAACTTGGACATGGGTTTTGTCACTATTTCCTTCATTTTTGTAAATTATGATTCTCTAATTCTCTTCTTCTTCTCTGCATCTTTTAATTTATGGCTTATTTTAATTCTTCATTTCATCTTATTGTCTCAAATTTATATCATTTTGAGTAATTTGTAGTAATTTTTTCTATTATTATTCTATTGTTTCTTAAATTTTTTATTCTTTGAACTCTTTCATATTACAACTTTTTAATTGAGATATTTTTGTGCTTAATGTTGTATTTTGATTTTTTTTAGTTTGCTATTGATTTATTTTTGATTTTTTTTAATTTTTTTTCAACTTTTTAAATTTCAAGTTCAATAAAATTTCATTATTTTGATTTGTAAGTAGAATGATTTTTTTAATTTTATAACTTTATTTTTTTTCTTAATTTTTAATTATTTTTGATTTGGTGCAGACGTTTCAAATAAGTGAAAATGCATTGATGTGGTATGTTCAATGTGGCCATTTGTTTGCCATAGAACTATTGTGCACAAATGGTCAAATAAAACTGTAAGATGTGTCTATGGAACTGTTGACAATATTACTATTAATCAACAGTACTATGAATTTTTTTATGAAACATAATAATAAAGATTCTTATAACCACAATTAAATAAATAAATAATTAACTATTTCTTTTACTTGTTATACACTACTAGTTATTATAACAGTAAGCAGAAATTGTCTACTAGAATCAATTACAAGAAGTATTTAATAATAAAACTTCTTTATGAAATCAAGAAAATAATTTTAATATATAATTATCTTTTGCAAGAATAATTATAAATATAATTCTTTAAGAAAACTAATAATAGGAAAAAAATCCAAGAATTGATTAAAACCACTTACTAATACTCCAAGAAAACCTACAAATGAATTGGTAGATACATTTGACAGATAAATTGTTGATTAAAAGGATTAAAATTGATTTATAACAGTATTAAAACAAATTATAGTTTTATTTCCATGGTTTAACATCTTTCTGATTGATTCTGAAAGAAGAAAAAAATTTAAGAAAAAGTTTTAACCAATGCTTACTTGTTGGTGATAAAGGTATAATTGGATAATAAGATGATTTGGAAAAAAACAGCAAGAGGAGGACTCTTTTAAGTCAAAAACAGCTCACAGAGGTGTGCCAGTGAGTGAGAAAGAAATTATTCTTTTTGGATTATTTATTTTATCATCTGTTGTCCCATAAGATTATCATAATTACTTAATTAAAGCTTTTGCGTGACTACCAACCCATTTATGGTTATATATAAAAGGAGTAAAAACTTTAAATATTCTTTTATTTCAAAATAAAAAAATAATTTCTCAGAGTTATCAATGTTATTGGAAATTCCATCACAGGTTGTATTTTCTGTGAATTTTTGAAGATTCAGTGCTTCACATGGAATCATCAAAAATGGACTGTAAGTAAACCTTTTAATATTACTTATGAAACCATAATTATCTTTGGTTCTTTTATGAATAATACCATTCTCTATTGGTCCTGAAAGATTCAGAAAGATGATTTTAGAATTGTATTTTTAATGGCTTTTTGAAGTATTTACCTTACTTCTATGTAGAATTGCAAATAGCACAGTATATGTGAGCCTTGAGGTATATTTTACATACCCAAAGAGGCCACAACTATCTTCAAAAATAAATTCTGAACTATGCATAACCCATAAGTCATGCATATATTCAAAAGTCATCATTTTTATTTCAGAAAAGATGAACAACTTTTTTGTGAGTATGTAAATCCATGGATTTAAGGCCAGATTTCAATTGTACACAAAACTTCACCTAGGGTAACTGCATAGAGTGAATAAGCTTAAATTAACTCTAAGAGGTGGTAACATGGAAAATACTTCAATACCACATAAAAGAATTGTAATTTTTTTGTTTTTCTCAATTTCACACCAAAATAATGGGAATGTGAGAAATCCCATGTTACATATACACTAAGAATAGTGTTATCCATTTTTGTGGCACTTAATATTATGGTATTCTTACATAAAGTTTTGATACACCCAGAGTGGATATCAGTCTTTAAGCCTGAATTTCTATTTTTTACATGAAAATAGCTAAGGGGGGCAAAAGACATCAAAGACAGCCAGGGTACCCAACTTCTGAGACCTCTGAGATGTGGATAGCTTTGAAACTTGGATAAATGGCTGATCATGGCCCAACTAGTATATTAAAGCCTTTTGGGAACTTGGTTACCAAGTTAAAATCCTATTAAATCCTAAGAAAATTGCAAATAAGCTGCTATTTTGACTTGACAAGGAAGGAAAGAGAAACTCTGACTCCTGAAACTATGTTAATTCTTAATTATTTTACATGGATATACCTTAAAGTAGTAATTAAAACCCTTATTGAACTAGTATCCATTCATTTACCTCATGGAAACCAGCTATACCGTGCTATTTGCTACATAGAAATTGTCACAGGGGCTCTTATGGAAGAAAGAGTGGCCTGGCACTCAGGAATCAAGAACTCACTTGGAGGGCTCCAAAGGATATAAGAAATAATAATGATTAAATTCCTTTGAAGAAGAATAAGGGAAAAGACAATTATGCCAAAGATAAGAGAAAAAGATAAGAAGCCAATCAAGTGAATCCTCAATTCACTGTTTCAACCTGCCAGAAAAGGAAATGGAATTAGCAAAGGATATGACCACCAATATCCACTGACAGGCAAGGAAGAAAAAGAGAAAAGGTTCTGAATGACTGACTTAAGATTATCAGTATTAACTTTAATAAAGTAAAAGAAAATATAGATGAAAACAAATCCAATATATTAATTGACTGGGGAAAAAGTCCCCAGGTGCTGAAAGGTGGCCAGTATATGTGAAAAGTTGAAAGACTGATTGGGGAAGGTGAGTCACTGGCTGTATTGTCTGAATTGGGTCAATACAGATCTGGTCATCTTGAAATTTGAACTGTGTGACTTAATTCCCACAGTGGAATATGAATTGGCCCAATTGGGCCAAGTATATACAGGTTGATTGATTGCTGCCTGTATGGACCAATTGAGTTGTCCAAGGAGTATTGAAATACTTGATGCCTTGACAACTGATTGAAACAATGTATAACCTCTGAGAATGGCTCCTTGGCATAATTCTGAATGAATTTCCAACCCAATTCCTGCAGGGCAAGGTGATTGGGATCCTTGAATGGTCTTCTGATTGCCACCATGGATTGCCAGACTGATGAGTTAAGAAGTCCTCCTTTGAAATGGGCGTTGGATTTTGGGACCTTGATTTGGAAAAATGGAATTGGGTCCTGAAAATGTCACCATTGAATTTCTGAGCAAAAATGGTGCATAATGGTATATAATACCATATATGCACCACTCCTGCAACCTTGAGTACAGGGTGCATGGAGGAGTGGAAGAATTCCCCTTGAGCTGAGCTGATATGGTTGTCTCTGGTGGTTAACAGAGGCCATGGGCTCAAAAGTGGTCCATGGTGGTTATTGGCCAAAATTGGGTCCTGAGGGTCTTATGGCCATTTTGGCTTTAATGGGATTTGGGGCCAAAATTGGCTCAGGTGGGCCCAATTGTGGTTTGGGACCCACCTGGCCTTGGGGGCTAATGGGCTTCCCCCTTTGGCCCCTTTTGTCCTCATTGAATTAGGGCAAAAGGGGCCTAATTGGCCCATGGACCATAGGGGGCCTAACTGGCCCAAAAAGGCCATTTAGGCCAGGACCCCCCTAATGAAAAGGGTTGGTCCAAACCCAATGATGAGGGCTAGGGGACCCAGAACCATCTAGGAGACAGAGAGACCCCCCAGGTCCAAAAACAAAGATAGAGGCCTGTGGGTTGGGGATATGAGAATTGGCCAGGGAGGCCAATGATTGCAGGATATGACCTGAGGCCGTAAAAGGCTAGGGAATAGTGATATGGCCAAAATGCCATAGAGCACCAGGAGGGGGAAAATTGGCCATAAAGATATGGTGTGGCCAATTGGCCCCAACTTGGTCTGAGGTTGGAATTGCTGCAACACCAATAGAGGAGGGTCATTCTTTGTGGTTGTGGCAGAAATAAGGTAAAAACTTCAAAAATTCCTTAAAAATACAATTATTCATTAATCCTTCTGAAATTTTCAGCACAAATGGGTAATTTAATTATGCATAAATCAACTAAAAATACTTATTATTCCATCATAAAAATTAAAAGTTTCAATTACACTCCATTTTTGATGATTTCACATCAAACATTGAATCTTCAAAAATTCACAGAAAATACAATATGTGATGAAATTTCTAATAAAATTGATTAATTTGAGAAATTGATGTTTTATTTTAAAATTATAGAATATTTACAGTTCTTATGCCTTTTATTTTTGACCATAAATGGGTTGGTAGTCATGTAAAAGGCTTAATTGAGTAATTAAGATAATCTTACATGACAATAGATGATTCAATCAATAATACAAAGAAGATAATTGGTTTCTAACTCAATTTTATTTTTACCTTTCTTCATGGAGTGCCTCTTTGGGCTTTTATTGACTTAAAAGAGGCCTCCTCATGCTGTTTTTTCCAAATCATCTTATCATCTAATCTTATCTTTAGTAACCAGTAAGTATTAGTTCAATCTTTTCTTAAGTGTTTTAAATCTTTCAGAATCAATCAGAAAGACATGAAATCATAGAATTATACTAATTCTAATAGTTTTTAACCATAAATCAAATTTTGATCCCTTAAATCCACAACTAATCTGTCAAGTCACTCTGCCAATTCTTTACAAGGTATTATTGAAGTATTAGTGAGTGTTTTTACTTAATTATTAAAGTTTTTCTCTATTAATAGTTTCCTTCCAGAATTATGATAATAATTATTTTTGTAAAAGATAATTATACATTAAAATAATTTTATTGTTAATACTTCTTGTAATTGATTCTAGTAGACAATTACTGCTTACTGTTATAATTTCTAGTAGTGTATAATAAGTAAAAGAAATGATTAAGTAATTAATTATTTAATTGTGGTTACAATAGATTTATTTATTATATTTCATAAGAAAAGTCATAGTACTGTTAATTAATAGTAATATTATCAACAGTTCCATAGACACAACTTACACTTCTGCTTTGAAATTCCTGTTAAACTGACTTTTAAATTGAGTCCATTAAGTTTACAAATAAATCTAACTTTACAACAAAAATATCTTGAGGGTTCAACTTCATCTCACTTGATTGATTGTTGAAAGTTTGATTGATTTTTTCTGATGAAATTATCCTCTCTCTGGGTATTGATTTGGGAAATATGATGTTCCTTTATTGCATTTACTAATTTTTACATAATAGCACAAATTTACATGTAAAAACATTAATAAATAAAATACAAGGCTTTTGTGTTTTTACCAATACCCTTTATATATTGTTTAATAATCAAACCTCACAATGATGGGGGAGGCTTATGTGAGTTTACCAACTTCCCAAAAATGCAATAATTATAATCCAAAAACATTCAAGAGCTTACAATAATCTACCCCAAATGGTTATACATGAAATTCTTTTTTAATTAACACTCAAAGTTTAATTTCATTTTTTTACCAAATCATAAATTTATAAAACTCATATCTAACTTTAAATGAGATTTTTAAAGATCAACCAAAAGATTTTGCCAAGGGTTTTGAAGTATTTGGAAAGCTACAGCGCCCCTGGGCACAATAATTTTATGTGACAAAATTGATACACCAATTGAAAAAGAAAATCACTGACTGAAAGTTGGATAGTTGTGTATCAGCAAGGTCCCATTCAGATTGACATGAGTTTTTGTTTATTTTGTGAATGAAATGACCACTAAACTACTTTCAAGCTCAAGCCCTGTGAAGAAACTGAAAACTTCAAAAACTTTACCTTTGGCCCCTTCAGGGGTCTTGGCTGGGATTTCAAGGACTGAATAAATGGTGTACAATTTCTCGTACTAAATCACAGGCTCCATTGCTGATGAAGCTAGGCTAATCTGTAAACATAATATAATTTTCCATTTACAAGGCTTTACATAAATATAATTTTCAGATAATCCAGAGAATAATGTAAAATGCAGGCGAAAATGTAAGACTTGAAAATAAAACATAAGTTGGTAACATGCTAGCTCATGGTAGATGAAGCCAGTGATATAACAAGAAAGATTGATGTGGGAATTTTGTGAGTGCTTTGGCATATTTACTTGGGGGTACAATGTCTAGTTTGATTGAGTTAACATAGAAGTCCATATTAAAAAAAAAAGAAATTTTGAACGAGACGCTGATAAAACAAGCAAATCAGTCTTTTTAGCCAAGTTTTCTTACGGATTGTAAATTACTTGCCATCACGAGGACATCAAGCGTCACTAACAAAGAGTTCAAGAAGGTTCAAATTCAAGTAGTGCAACCGAGGTGTGGATCATACAGCGATCTCAATTGGCGAGCTAACTTGGGGGGTAGACAAGTTGTTAGGTTCTCGGTCTTTAATTGACTTTTTTAAGTTTTCAATTTCTTCTTGTTGGGACTCCATCGTCCTTTTTACGAGGGAAGCATGCTGCCTCAGTGTATCAAAGCTTTCTGATGGTGCAGTTGTGTGATTCAGCAAACTCAAATGTATCGAAATTGGGAAAATAATCTTTTATCAGAATATGAGTGCATTTACTCGATTGACTCACTTGCAAACGAAACTAAAAACAGTTCTCGGCGTCGTTGGCTTGAAGCTACATGCTCGACCAAGCCACGTTTACCTGTGATACGGTCTATATCCTCCACACCTTCGATTTCTTTCAGCAACTCCAGCAAACCAGCAGGAGGTTCTCCACTCTTTCCATGCATCCAAAAGTGCGAATGTTTGGTAAAGTCTTCGGCTGCTTGAACAAGCAAATCGGGGATGTCGTGTATGTTCAAGTTCGAATTTTCGTTGTGCTCATAAAACTCTTCATTATCCTTTGAAGCAGCGAGGTTCAACTGTTGAGTCGAGGTTTCTTTGCAGTGGATTTTCTTGTGATGACTCTTACTTATAGCACGTTTATACTTCAATTCCCAAACTTGTGTGAGAACTAACATAAGCACAGGATGTGGCACAAAGACGAATCATGGTCAATCATCTGGAAATAAAACCCATAAAAAAGTTAAGTTAAATGTATGAACCTGTCAATAAAAGGGTCATATTGCCGATTCCGAGCAAGGCCCAGGCAATAAAAACAGCTCGTCCTCCAGGATGACGAACAGTAAAATCACCATAACCTGGCAAAAAGGATTGTGAAGCAATAGTTGGGGACAGTCAGATTTATCAACGACCTAGATAGGAGCTGTAAAAAGGCTTTTGTATTACCTAGTGTTAAAAAAGCAACATATCCAAAATAAAAGGCTTCGGCGTATGTCCATTCTATGTGGGAAATCAAGAATGAAATTAGCCAAGCAAAAAGTAAACTATCTTAGTGAAAACTGGCACTTACTCTCTGTAAACTTGACTTTTTTTTGAGTTGCGTAAAAATTTAAAAAGCGTTTAATGAAAGCGATTCGGTCTACGAAAAAAGATTTGACTCACAAATAATCCCTCCAGCGACCCAAAAGCAAGCAAACAAAGTCCCCGCAATGATTAATCTTGTTCGAAGTTCTTTCAATTCTTCTCTTAGCACCTTTCGTTCAAAGTTCTTGTAAGCATTGATAGGGACATCATTAGCGGTGTTAGATTTAGAGCCAATCCTCAAAGTGCGACCTTTTTCCCAAGCTCTCCTCCAAAACGAACCAACTTTAAAATCCGAGGTCGGTCTGCCGCCAAGTTCTTGGTCCAAAGTTCTTGTTATGTTGGGTTGCGATGGTAAGTTGGAGTTTTTGGTAAGTGCTCTGTGCATTCGTCTGTCGCGGGCGCGCTGTACCATAACACGACGGCGAGAGCGATAAAATGATTCAAAGACTTCGAAAATATTATCACGCATCGTTGAGACAGTTAAAGCCAAAAGAATTATGCCACCAATGGCGTAAAAAAAATTGAAAATGCGGGATACAACTCGAGTAGGTATTATATCACCAAAACCGACGGTTGTGCTTTATAAGGAGATTTTCAAAAAAATATAAACGTCAAAAAAGTCGTGATCAAAGCTTGATTTGGAGTCCACCTAAGCAGAGAGCACTATCGGTCATTAAAAGGGTCTTACACTGTACAAACACAAAAGTAAAGTGCATCGCTAAAATCTAACTTTTCGCGTTCCAACCAGGAAAAGATGGTTGCGCCCAGTCCGATGTAAAGAAGCAATCCCATTGAAAGAATGACCATTGTTCGTTGTTTTGTGGTTAACCCGGAGCCTGAAACGTGCCAAGGAGGGTGAGTAAAAGCGATGCGCTTGGAATCGGTAAGTCAATAAAATGGTAACCTTTGGCACGAAAATTGTCCACTACAAAATAATCGATGAAAAGCGTTATGTTACAAAGGCTTGAAACGAAAGTACTGAGGAGAAAGACCAAATTTCAAATTGCATTATAAGGATCAAGGCAGCTGAGTTTGATTGTTGGACAGGAAAGGTAATGATACCTAGCAAGCGACATCCAGCCAGTTGAAGGAAAAGCCTGACTTATATCCCCCAGGTGACGATAAACAGCAAGAGGTTAGTTTGCTTCATCAAATGATAAAAGGGAAAGCCAGAAGCCTTACGCCACATGAGGAAGCCGAGATGCTTTAATCGCAAAAAAGATCAAAATGGATACATTCAAAATATCATGAAGCGTTAAGATTACAATAGCTGTTAAGGTACTCCTTTGTGGGCGGTACTCAAAATAACGACAAATGAGTGAAGCGTTGGCTATCAACCCCTGGAGGACGGGCGGAAGGTGAATAATCAGAAATCTTCAAGGCTAACGAACGACTTGTCTCTGGCAGTTGCCGATAGGACATGACACCCGAATGTGATGAGCTCACCAAAGCCAGCGATGCCAAGCTTCCAAAACGCCAAAAAGCGGAGGCATAAGCAATAGTCGAGCTAGGACGGCCGAAGATGGAGGCCATGGCAAGGACAGCAAGTCTTGGTTAGTGATATGACCAAAAAGCAGCCGAGCGAAAGGAAGGACTGGCGACTTACCTCGGTTGAGTGACAGCTGGGAGCTCCAAGAGGCAGCAAAACGGACAGCCCAATCCGGCGAAGAGAGGCGCCAAACGAGTCGGAGATTTCGACTGGCCTTCTTCGTTTTCGCGGTCGTCGTGAACATCGCTGCTTTGTTTTGAAGAGTCCGAAATGAGACTAACACCCCAAGCAATGATAGCGCCACCCATGATGAAGGATGTTGGTGGATGAAAAACTCATGCGGCAGGAAGAAGACGCCTCGACAACGGTGCAAGAACATGGAAAGAGCCTTAAAATCCACTTCTGTACGGCCGAGGGAGCTAATCAGGCTGGCTCCCACGAGCCTTGACTACCTGGCAGACTTCACACAAGTGACGCAGGCGAGCGACGTCACTCAGGGGAGTGCCTGACACACTGCCACAAGCAGGGCACAAGAAAGCATGAACCCGATGTGATCAAAGATTCTCATTCGCACTTGCTTGCTACTTGCATTGTGGGCGGGTCTCGCAGTTCAGCTCGGCCACTAAGCAGGACGCTAAAGACACAGAACAGAGGGCCAAGCAGCAAGCTTAGGAGCACCCAGTTTAGGAGCACCCAGATCCTGGATTGGTGGAATTCGGAATTTGGAATTCTGGAGTTGAAAGTTGGATTTTAAAACGCTTTCGATTCGATTCGATTCAATTGGGATCTCATCATACATGACTCGTTGCGGAGTGAGCTGGGCACTATACAGCCGCTCTACCCCGCTAGCGCATCATACCCTATGCAATGTCCAAAAAAACCGAGCTTAAGGGGCCTCCTTTGGGCCACACTTCAGACGGAAACTGGACGTCATCCTCACAAGCTGCCATAGGAAATTTCGATAGTCTGGATAGACCTGTTTTAATTCCAAATCACCAACAACCTGCCATTTAGCTCACCTATCTACCGCCAACAACCTCAATCTGCATGTTTTGCACCGAGAAAGGTCCTTAGCTTTGAAAGCCCAGTACAAGCCAGGATTCAACTGGGCAAGGAATACTGCGGTGGTTTACAAGCCCATGGCTGCTGAGATGGATAAGTCTTAGAAGCTGCCCCAGCACAGGGCTTGAGGGAGGGAATGACTGAGAATCTGAGTAAACCTCAGGCAGCATGTCTATCAAACTGAAAAAAGGAAACCAAGTCCTCTGCAAAATGCAGGTTGCGGCCACAAGTAAGTTTCTACTTGGGTATGTTACCTTGGGGAATTAAGTAGCAGGGTAAGTAGAATCTCCTACAATTTGTTAGTAGTCTCATCAAGTTTTAAAATGGCTTACTAAATGCATGAATTGAGACAATCAAAGTCTCAACAAAACATGACTTTCTGGCATTGTCTCCTATGTTACTATGACTAAAAAATTTTAACTTACAAAGAACCAAAGTACAAGTCCATTGTTAATCCATATTCTTAAGCTTTTTTCAAAAGTTTTTGATGGGGTTGTTAATGGGATATTTTTAGAAAAACAAGGATTTTTGTAGTCCATGAAACTGCTCCCATTCTTTGATTATGATGAATCTGTTTTTAGGTTAATTGTGTTAAATGCTAAAAAACCAATAAAAATGATAAAATAATCTTTCATTTTCTTGAAAAAAATAATTATATAAGATAATAATTTTATTTGGAAAGATTTTCAATATCATAATCAATTGATTTTCATCATTTTCTTTTGGGAAGGTGAAGTCATAACTCAAAAGGTTTATCTCACACTTAAGCATGTTGAACATCCTTTTAATAGTAACAAATATCTTATAACCTTGAATCTTAATTAATGATTTCTTATTAATTAATTATGAATGTTATTTAAGCTCAAACAGTCTGATTTTAATGGTCCTGATTAAATAAAAAACAATTCATCAAAATTGAATATTTTCTAAGTTTTGATTCGAAAAGTTAAAACAAAAAAATAATACTAAATTTACCAAAATTGATCAATTCATGTAAGTTTTGGTAAGTTTACATAAGGCCAACTTATTGAAAAAATAACCAAATATTAATACAAGGGAATTTTTTGAAAAAAAAAACATTTTATTCTTATTTGGGAAAATCAAAAGTGCCCTAAATTGGTTCAATTTTTTTTGTGCCAGCATTGCCAAAATTTGGCCGATTTGATTTTGTTTTTTTCAAAAGAAATTATAAGAAGAATAAATCCAATGATAGATCTTAAGTAATTTGTACTTGAATAAAGTTATTCATGTGGGAAACTAACCCTGGAATAATTTCAATTTTTATCAATTTTTTTCTATACTTTGTTTGATTCTACAGAAAGGGGCTTTTTTGATATCAGGTCCAAATATCACCTCTTTAGAAATCTTTTGGGCAATATATTGGTAAGTCAAATTTAAAAAAAAGTGTCTTCTATCCATTTTCTTAATTATCATTTTGATCAGCCTTACGAAATCTGATGAGGGAGTTAATGGTAAAATTAAGCTGAACCCCAATTTTTAATAAAAATTAGGGTTTTGAGGCCAGAAATTTGATCCAGAGAAGGTAAAATAACAAGAATTATACCAAAAAAATATAATTTAGAAATTAAATAAAATATCTCACATCATCAGGGTAGTCTTAAAGCCAAAAGAGCTTCATTAGCGGTGAGGCTACCTTAGTTCTTGTTTGAAAACTGGCTGTATGGTTGAAATGAGTGTTAAGGAAGAAAATTGTGACTTCTATTCATATCAAATAACTTTTTTTAGTATCCTTGCCGATACAAATAAACAAAATCAAGCCACAGTAGTTGTATTATTTGAAGTAAATTGAGTGGGGATTATACAGTTCAAAATAAAGAGAATAAGGTAGTTAAATAATTGGTATTTTTGGTTCCTTTTTTGGTGTGAGATAATGTTTTTATTAAACTGAGGGAAAGGGTGTCAGCTTGTGACAAAAAACCAGAGAAGAAGAATGCAGCCTAAAATATCATAAAGTATGGTATAAAATTTAAAGAGAATAATAAACAGATTCAAAGAGTATTAAAAAAGGTGCAATGAGGCTACAAACACCAAAGAACCGGAATGAAAAAAAAAGAATACATTGGACCCTCTGGAAGAATGAATTTTTCCCTTTCAGAAAATCTTATTCTTGTTTACAAACAATAATAAATAGCCATGTTATCAATTCTGTAAGATCTTTCTGAGCATAAACCTTTGTTTTTACTTCTGATCTAAAGACTTTAGTTAGGATTTAAGAAAAAGAGTTTTGGGTCTTTAATTCAAGAATACAAAACAGGTATATCTAATGGTACTAGCTTAAATACTTCAGCATCACTAGATCAAGAATTAGCATACCAATACCCCTTGAAATAATCAAGAAAAACAAGATATTTTGAGCTCTAATATAACTTTTCCAGCTTCTATTATAGACCAACCAAGTAGCACCTTTTAAAAAACTGATACACTTGGGCTAAAAATATATATTACTTAGTACTGTTTCCTATGAATGATTCAAAGTTATCAAAAATTTTATCTTGAAAAAAAAAGATTACTATTTTACAAAAAAGTAAAGAAATACTTCCAGCCTCTATAAGGTTTCCATACTTAAGAGAAAGTATATCAAGGATTAATTATATTGTAAAGCTCCCTTGTTTCTAAGATCTGTTCCACTTTCAAGCCCTGTCTCTTGAAAACTGGAAAATCCATTGAGCTATTTAGGTTAAAAGCTAAAAAATTCTCATACAGGGTGGTATCATGAGATATTGTCCCATACAATTGAATAATTATTTTTCAAAGCAATTCAAATGGTTTTTGTATTTTATTAATCATAGATTTTACAATCATAGTGGTCCAAAAATGTTTTTTACAGCTTCAGATGCATACTGAATTGTGTAATACACCCAAACCTTTCACTTCTGAAAATGTTTACCCTGTATGGGTATCAAATGGGAAGATGTGGTTGAAAAGCCACATTTTAAAACCAATACAGGTAGAATTGGCTGCTTCGAACCACAATCTAACCACAAAGTGAAAAGCTTCACACTATCAACATTGCAAGAGTTTGTCCACTGATTTACACCTTGGTTTGAGGTAAAAGAAGGCTTTTCCACCTAGGAAAAAACCCCTATAATCTTATCAAACTTATTATTATACAGGAGGTATCCCCTAGAGCAATGGATATAATTATAATTATAATTAATGTTTTAATTATTATAGGTATACAGCTTAGAACTAGTAAAGACCGGGATTTCAGTAGTATCATTACCAATATTTTTCCAATATTAGACCCCTTTTTACTTCTTATTGTTTGATTTTCACATTGAACACTTATAACTCTAGTTATAATTCATCATATCGGAAATAAAATATAAATTTGTACTGAAAAAAGGAGCTTTTATATTTGAACCTACTAAGTTTCTGTGCGAATATACAGGATTTTGGTAGGCTTTTATGAGAGGGCTTACATGGACTCACCAAATCCTTAAATGTATCTCTACCAACAACCTCAATACAATATTAGTTGCTTTAAATTTGATAAATATTCAATAATTTATTATTTTTTTTGTTATTTTATACATTTCAAAAATGAATTAAAAGATATTTTCTTAGAAACTCATAAGATGATTAAATTAATATTTTCAAGAATTTTCTTTTTTCTTTTTTTGATTAACCTTGAAAAAAAAATTATTACAAGAATATAAAATGAAAAAATTTCTTTGATTAAGTTTTTTTTTAATTAAGTGTTTAAAATACAAATACTTCAGAATCTCTCCAGTAAAGAGTCAACTTTAGAAGGAATCCTCTGTAAAAAATATAGAATTATAAAATTTGTCTATGAAACACGTACTTAAAGTTAATAATTCTATATTAATTGTACTATTAATGTTCTCTTTGTTAAAATGAGAGGAGTTTTGATAAATTTACTGAAACTATAGAAGTATGAAGCTACTATAATATTCAGTATATAATAGAATTATTATTATAAATTATAACTATCAAAGAATTTAATTAAGTAATCATATTAAATAGAATATTATTCAATATAAGTGGTAATCAAGGGTTTTGACACTTAATTATCACCTCAATATTAATATTTTATACTAAAATATTAAAATAATAATATTATTTTCAGGAATAATTATATATAAGAATATCATAAATACAATTATTATATAATGACAGTTAAGGCAAAATTAGTTGAAGAAAACTTTATTATAATAAATCATTTTTTGCTTTCTTTTTTTAATAGAAGATAAATCTCATATCAAATAAGAATAGAAAAAGAATTAATAAGAATAATGTTAATTCTTATCCTTACATGGAAAAAAGATCTTAAGGGAAAATTAATAATTTAAAATAATTTCTTGATAAAAACTATGTAAATAAAAATGAAAAAAATGATTTGAATATCTTTAAAAAGATAGTTTCTATATTTTATCAAGGTGAAAGTCTTAATAAGGAAGTTATTAATAAAGCTAATCATACAAGTTTTAGTTCTGAGAAAAATATCAAGAAGAGGATGGCTTTACATGTTGGAAAATTTACATTTAGTGACCATAATAGTGGAAATAGATACACAAGGAGAAATTCAACTATAATAAGTAAGTTTTCACTTATTGAATTTTTTTTGCTAAATATTGATCATGGTTGAATCATATTATTTCCAATTTAAATCATTTCATTTCAGACTGATTCAAAATTATCACCTATTGTTATCCATTAGGTATATTTTAAATAGCCAAAAAAGACGAAAAATATCTTAAAATCTTTCTTTTGAATAGGGAAAACTAATAGTTAATCTACATACTCAAAAATCATAGTTTTTTACAAAGAAAAATATGAATAAATGGTTTTTGAGTAACTCAATTGATTGATATAAGACAAAGTTTGAGCTCTACCCAAACTCTAACCTATGGTTTATTAATATAGTGTAATGCATAACTACTTTGTGTAATGATGTAAAATACTTCAACACTTTATAGCTAACAAAACATAAAAAAATTGTGATATTTTTTCTTTTTTTTGCATTTTCATGTAAAAGGATGGTATTCTTCAAAAACACATGTTTCATATCCACTAGAATTAGTATTTTTCATTCATTTTTTTCAAATTGATATGAAAAAAACCTGAGTATCACTCCTAAGGCTAGAATTAATTATTTTCACATGAAAATAGCTAAGGGGAATGAAGAACAGTAAATAAAGCCAGTCCATTTTATCAGGCCTATAGGACCTAGTCTGCTTTTAACCTATGTTACATTTTTACAATGAAATAATTGATTAATTGAAGCCATTTGGGAACCTGATCACTAAGGATAACTCCCATTTAATAATGCGAAAAAGCAAATGAGTTTTGATTTTTAAATTACAAGAACGTAATGAACAAATTTGACTCTTGTGAATATTCGGAAAACTGTTTATTATTCATTTATATCCCAAAAAGGGATAATTTAAACCATTTATTTAGTAGTAACTATTTAATACCCTGATGGAAACAGGATTTTATCTTACCTTTAGCCTGCATAATTTGGAAAATGATGTTAAACTTTGAGAATTCATTCAAAATACAGCTATAAACTTATCAACTTGAATATTTTAAGATGAATATTGAATTCAATTATTCTGAATTGAGAACTTAAGGAAGTATAATTTCATCATCTAAATTAAAATTTCTACTTAAAGTCCAGTTTTGATGATTACATGTGAAAAACTGAATATTCAAAAATTGACAGAAATCCAAACTAGTGACTAAACTAAAAATAATATTGATAACTTCAAGGAAGGTTTTTTTTGAAATGAAAGGCTATTTAAAGTAGAAACTTAACTACTTACTAACAGTAAATGGGTCTTCATCCATGTGAAATCACCAACTCAAGTAGTTAAAATTACTTTAGGTGTAATGTAATAATAAATACAGAAAAAGGTAATTAATTTCTATTATGTTTTTCTTAATTTAATTCATTTTAATGCCAATTTGAGCTATTTAAGGCTCAAAGGAAGTCCAATGTGGCTATTTTCCCAGAAAATTAATAATTATAATTCATTAAATCAATATATCATTAATGGAGATTAGCTAAATCATCTATAAAATCATTATTCAGTTAATTTAAATCTTTCAAATAAGCAAGAAAGATTAAATATCAAATAATATTACTATATTTAGTATTATTCTAAACAAAGATGTTGTATTATTAATCTTGGATCCACTCTTTATTGCTTAAATCCACAAACTATCTGTAAAGTAACTCTGCCAAATAATTTCAAGGTCTTTTTTTGAGTAATAATGAGCTCTTGTTTAATTATTAAACTTCTGTGTCTGAACTTCATATTTATATTCAAGAATAAAATAAAATTAATCTTTCAAAATAAAATTATTTGGTCAAAAAAATTCATATTATTTCAATAAGAAGTTATATCATGAGTACTTCTAATTGATTATAGTAGACAATTAACTATCATGTTTATATTAACATTAGTATATGGCAGGTATATAAAATAAGCAAGAATTTATTTATTTATCTTTGGACATAATGATATTTTCATTTTATTCTCATAAGAGAATTAAAAGTAATTCTGATTAATAGTCATATTATCAAGAGTTTCATAGAAAAATATCAAAATATTTGTATTTACTTATTGTAATGGATTCTAGTAAAAAAGTTACTTCTCAAATTTAAATTAAAAGTAGTATATAGATAGAAAACGAAATAATTGTAGAGTTGATTGTTAAATTTGTGCCTATAATAATTATTAGTTAAGTTATTCAGAAAAGAATTAATAGTTATCTTTAAAAACAGTACTATTATCAAGAGCTTCATAGAAAAATACTACCAAGATTATTAATTAAAAAATGAGAGAATGGCAAATTCTTGGGGAAATAACAATAATAGGGAGGATTTATTTTTTAAACAAATTTTTCTTTTTGACCATATGAATAGAACTAGATTTTCAATTAGTGATTCAACCATAATAAAGATTTTTTTACAATCATTATATTATATTCTTAATTTGATTTTTTTGTTTAGAATTAATGAAAATGATCACCTATAAATGTGAAGGAAATTCATTTGTTATGGATTCTAATGTAAAAACGTTTAAGAAATAAGAATCGGTAAATATTAAAATAGTTTTAATATTATGCTTTTTTCTAACTTAAAAGTAATTAAAAGTGTAAAGGTTTTGTAAATGATTTTCCCAGTAATGTTTAAAGTAGCTTTGAATCAGATATGGGTCTGAGAATGTATTAAAATCCCTGATGATTTAATTGATAAACTACAAAGGAAGCTAGATTAAATCACCTGAAATGAATTTTTAATGATTTTCTAGTGTGAGAATTTTACAAATGAGTATAGATTTACAATATTTGAAAGTTAATTAAAAAAAAATTCTTAGAGAAAAATTATTCCAGAATTTCTTGATTAAATACACAGGAGTCTTGAAAATCATAATATAAGCTTTAGTTAGTAATCCAGTCTGACTCTTACTCATGAAATATGATTTCATCAATAAGGGAAGGGTACAAACTCATTATATTATGAAAATTATTTCAAATTTAAATTTAAGAAGCTAATATTTACCTCTATAGTATTAAGATGAAGTCCTAACAATAGTTTTAAATTTAGTATATCCAATTTAATGCTGAATTGAAGTTTTAATTCACAAGGTAATTGTCACAACCATGGCAATTCACCCTCATGGACCTCAATATGGCATATCAATGCCATATCCAATTTATGAAATTTTGGCCATATTCATAATAATTGGCCAAATTGGCCATTTCATCTTTCTTGGCCTTTTATGGTCATTTCACTATCTGGGCCCAACATGTCCCCTTCATCATCATCAAGCCTTTCCTGGCCAGGTTTTGCTTTTGGGAAATCTTTTGTATTTTCCAGTAAACAGGGAAAATACAGCCCAAAATCCTGTATTTGGATTTTTAAGCTTTAAATACAGATTTGCACATTTTTCTGTATGTGCCATTTTAGGCCATTTTCCCATGTGATATGAGAAATATGCTCAAATGGCCATATTAGGCCATTTGGGGCTTAATTGGCAGATTTGTGAATTTTGTACACTTTTGTGCATTTCTGTAAATTTTGTGCATTTTGCATAAATACAGTTTTAAAGCTGTATAGGATGTATTTGGCCAAAAACTCAAAAATTACCAAATCACCCAAAAGACACTTTTTTCACCTTTGAAGCCACTCAAACCCATTTTTCACTTATACCCTCCTGGCATCATCTCAGAAGACCTTTGGCCACTTTCACCCTCCAATGACCAAAAGTGCCATAAATGGTGTTATAAACTGTGAGCCTGTGAGGTATGTATGACATACCCATAAGGCCACAAATGATTTTATAAACAGTTAATTTTGTCTTAAACCGACTTTTTAGTTGAATTTAAAATAAAAAATAATAAAAAATAAGTATAACTTTTTTTTGGATAAACAGAGTTATAAATATTATGTCATTTTTGGATTCTACACCAAAAATAACCTAGGGTACACCCATAGGGTGTTATACCCAAAACCACTTATTTTTTATGTTATTGGAAGATTTAAGAATCTCACAGTACCAATGTAACTTTTTTAACATTTTTTTAAAATTGTTAAATTTAAGCTTAATTAAGCTTAAATTTAAAGTTGCATAAGGTTTATGCAAACTTACCAAAATTTTAGTTAAAATTAAGATGTGGTGTATATTTACTGAATTGGCTAAGGATTTGCCATACAGAATGTAAATCCTGCGTGAGCTCAATTTAAAAGGGTTTAAGGCCGTAGTATGGCTTTAAATAAATAAAAGGGGAAAATCCACGCAGAAAGGTGGGACAAAGGAAAAAGACCAAATAGAGCTGGGGTACCCAACTTTTTGGTTCTGCAAGGATTCAATTAAGGTTGTCCACCTGTATTGGAGGATTTTCAACCTTATTTAAACTTTAAGATTAGACTTTGATCCAACCTTAAGGTTTAAACTGGTTTTATCCCAAATTGGACAGGAATTTCAAGCTGCCAAAGGGTAAATCCCAATATGCAGGCTTGAAATCAAGGTTTTAAGAACTGTCAGAGCTTAATTATGCTTAAAAATCTTAAATAAGCTTAAAACTTTAAAGTTTCAAGCATTAAAACCTTATCAAAACTTAAGGTTTGGTGTGTTTTGCTATTTTACGTGGAAAAATAGCAATAACTTCAAAAATTCATTAAAAATCCAATTCTTAATGGATTTGCTTGAAAATTTCACACAACTTAGAATTTAATATTATCAATATATAAATCAAATTTTAAGTATCTTTTATAAATAAATTTCCTGGGTAATTAGCCTGGAAATTTACTCTTTTAATTAAACTCAAAGAAAATTATGATTTCTTTAAAAATTAATTAAAAATTGAGTTTAAGAGATTTTTGCTTGAAACTCTAATTTTAAGTTTTTCATGTGATGCACTTTAATATAAATAACCTTATTTTATATTAAAACTTAAAATAGTTAAACTAAATGAGGATTAAAGTTACTTGGAGTTAAGAATAACACTGGTAACTTTAAATTGGAAGTAAAAATAAGCTGCCTTAAGTTAAGAACTTTATTTTTAAGCATGGTTTTTCAGTTTTGACCTGAGCACGCCCTCTACATCCATTATGAATAATGAGAGCTTCTCTGAAGACATAAAGAGAGTCTTTTCATCACTGTTTTTGTCCATCATTCATCATCAATCCAATCATATTAGAAATTTAAACAGGTAAAGTTTTATTAAATATAAAATCTTATTATTAAAAGTAATTCTTAAGTTATTTTTATTATTTTTTTATTGAAATTAAAGAATTGAAGTCATAGAATTCAGATTATTGTTGTAATCACCAATAATATATTTTATTATATAAAATTATCTTCTTAAATATCTTTTAAAATCCACAAACTCCTCTAAAAAACTCTTTAATCATAATTTATATTATAAAAAGTTGCTTTATCTTTAAATTTATTGATTTTTGACGTGTTTTTAACTTATAATTATTATTTAATATTATAACTGTTGTTGTTTGACTTATTATATTAAATAAATCTTATAAGTAAGTTTTCTCTAAAAATTCTATATTTTTTTGTCTAGTATTAGTTTTTTTTTATATATAGAATTTTTCTCTATAAGAATTATTTCTGCACAGTGTGTGTTTTAATTCTTTTATAAATAATATTTATATTATTTATAAGTGGTTAAATATTTATATTTTCCACGTGTAATTGTCTCATTAAGAGCTTTACACTTCTTATTGTTATAACTGTCAGTGACTATAACAATAATAGAATAATTATAATTTATTATAATTATTATATTTTTTATTATTATTAAATTATTATAATAATAATTAAATTTATTTTTTTTATATAATTATTTTCTAGTAATTATATTTAAATTTGTGGTTATAATATTTTATTATATTATATTTTTCTACTGAGGACAGTCATAGTACTCTTGATATTGTTACTATTATCAAGAGTTTCATAGACAAAACTTACATAAACCATTATGCATCTTTTTCCACCAGAAATCCAATGGTGTCAATATCAAATGGTTATTTCAACTTCTCATCAGGTCATCAAGGCACATCATCCAGAGGATTCATCAAGGCTCAAAGAAGCATGTCAATCTCAAATACCAATGACACCATCAAGAAATCATTGGTTATCCTCATTAACAGTATTTCTTCAAGGGAATACTGGAAGTTCATTCTCAAGGGATATTCAACAGGCAGTTCCAAGAAATGTTTCCAAGGGTCAGTGCCCCATCAATCCACCATGGAAACCACATTCATTCAATACAGTCTGGATTCATCAAGACCTGTATTTTCAATCATACACCATGGGAATTTCATTCAACCCAGTTAATTTACCAACTTGGAAAGGTATACACTTCATCAAGCAGTCAATACAGCTTCAAGGATTCAATACAGACCAGCTGTCATCCTGGAGGAGTCAAGCTCTCACCCTTTCACATATACCAGCCTCCTTTGATCCGGGGGGGTTTTTCCCCCAGTTAATTAATATATTTTGATTTTATTTTATCTTTATTAATCTTATCATCTTGTTAAGTGAATACTGATATTATCAAGTAAGTCATTTAGCACCTCTTTCTTTTTCTTTCCTTGCCTGTTGATGAATATTTGGTGGTAATATCCTTACTAATTTCATTGTTCATTTTGGAAGGTTGAAACAGTGATTAAGGAATTACTTGGTTGGCTCTTTGGCCATTTGGATTCTCATTTCTCTTATTGAATCTAATCTTTGTACTTGCATGTTTCTTAGAGAAATTAATTTCTTTATCTCATCTTCTTTAGCTTTTGGAGTCTTTCAAGTGAGTTTCCTCATTGCTGAGTGCCAGGTCACTCTTGTTTTTTCACCACAAGCCCCTGTGAAATTATATTAATTAACTGATAATTTATTTTCATTTTATTCATTCATTCCTTATAATTTAATTCATTCATTTCATCAAAATTATGATTCTTTAATGCTTATGAATTTAATGATTTATCATCAATTCTCAACTTTCCCTCACTAATTCTTCATTCTTGAAAATTGAAAGCTGACCGATTTTTATTTTTTTTCTCTTTTAAATCTTATTTCAATCATAATTCAGGTCTTATTTTATTTCTTAATTGATTTTAAAATTGGTAATTAAGATTATTCAGATGCGTTCTTCATATGAGGATTTAATATGATTTATTGTTAAACAATTTTGATTTAAGGAAGAATTAAATTGATTTTTTATTTGATTGACTAATTTGACATAAAATTGATTTTGGCTTCAAGAAATTTTGTTGACTGGAAGATCATTGATTTTTCTGAATCTTTCACATCAAGAATTTTGACATAAATTGATTTATCCTCAAGAATTCCTTTGATTGATTGATTTCTGAGAGAATTTTGATTTGATTTAATTGACATATTGATTGATTGAATTCAAGAATTCAGTTGATATTTGATTGATTGAAATAACTGAAGATTTTCATTTAATTCATTGATTTTTATTTTGACTTCAAGCTTTCATTTTGAATTTCCTCAAGTTTCTCATCTCAAATTTTGGTTTTTTATTGATTTTATTTCATTTTATCCTGAAATCATGCTTATCCAACATTAACCTCCTGAAAGACAGAAAAGATCTCAGGAAAGATCTCCAGCTGTTCTTACTCTAACTCCAAGAGCTCCTCTTGATGGCACCCCAGCAGCTCCTCAACTGAGGGCCCAATTAGACAGAGGACCCCATATGAAAGGAGCAGCACCATCCAGGAAGGAACACAGAGGGCCAAGAAGATCAAATTCTTTTTCAGGAGTAGTTGGTAGATTTCCAGGATTTTCAAGGACCACTTTCAAGGGTCCTGGTGAGGATGGTGAAGAGGAGGAGGAGAATTCTGTGGAAAGGAAGAGTCTGATGGTATTGAAGGTGTCCCTGCTCCTGTGGGGGAATCCCAAGGTACTGGAGGACCAACTCTATCCCAGTATAATCAGCCTGTCTCTAATCAGTCTGAACCATCCTTATTGGCCATCATGCAGCAGATGACTCAAATTATGGCCAATCTTCAAGGAGCTTCATCCTCTGAATCATAAAGACCATCAGCCTTCAAGACTCCATCTATGAAGGCACCAGAACACTTTGATGGGACTCAGCCTTTCAAAGTTAGAAGCTTTATTCAGTCTTGTCAATTAATTTTTCATAATGATCTGGCAAATTTCCCTCAAGACAGAAAGAAAGCCCCTCATTCCACTTCATTTCTCATTGGCAGGGCTTCAAAATGAATTGAGCCTTATCTTTCCAATCTCACCAATCAAGATCCAAATTACCTTCTGAGTTCATGGAGCTTATTTGAATCTCAACTCTTTACTTTATTTGGGGACCCAAATGAAGTCAGAAAAGCTGAAGCAGAGTTGGATTCCTTAAGAATGAAGAAAGGTGGACATGTCTCCTTATACAGCACCAATTTAAGAAGTTTTGTTTCAGGAATTGGGGATTAGGGTGAAAGGGCACTAATCCACTATTTCAGGAAGGGATTGCCATACAGGATTTTGGACTGATTGGCCTCCCATCCTTCAAGAATTGACTCTCTTCAAGACTTAATGGATATTACCCTGGAGCTTGATACCAGGTACCATGAGAGGCAAAAAGAGAAGAGTCATCATCAAGAGAAACCTCCTGAAGCCTCAAAGTCAAATTATTATAATCCTCAAAGTTTCTCAAGTTCAAATCAAAAGAAGAAGAAACATTTTCAAAAGAGGGACAAGCCCCATTCTTCTTTGTTGAATAAAGATTTAAAGTTGATAAATTCTGAAGAGGAAAAAATAATCAAGGAGGGCTTATGTACCTATTGTTGTGGGAATCCTAGTCTTGAGTCCTGTTTCAAAAGGCCTCAAAACAAGCTTACCCAACCAGCAGGAAAATTTCCCAGCCAGGGAAAAGCCTGATTGAAGATCATGTTGTGTCCAATGTTCTTCAGAGTTTTCCATCCAGAGCACAATTGTGCATTGTGAATTCTGGTGTCAATAATTCTCATAAATGTTTTGTCTTTTATTCTCTCTCTGATATTTTTTACAGTATTATCCTTGATTCTGGTGCTACCAACTCATTTATTGTAAGGCAGTTTGTTCACAAGTATTCTTTGACCATGTCAGAACTCCCAGAGAGGATTTCCTTTATCATTTTGGACTCTTCTGAGCCCCCTTCCTTATTTGTGACTCACCATACCAAATATATGGTTGAGCTCCCTTCCTTCCAAAGCTTTGAATGGGACTTTTTATTCATTGATACTCCCAAGGGAGAAGAACTCATCTTGAGCTTTGAGTTTCTTAATAATTTTAATAAATCTATTGATTGGAGGCAAGGGCTGATCACCTTTAATGCTTATCATAAGGACTATTATGATCCTTCAAATTCTTTCAGTAATGATTTTTCTTCTTCCAAATCATGTGCAGCTCTGGTTGGTGATTCTAGAACACCATCATTACCATTTTCTGTTCATATTCCTTCCATTAATTCCCATATGTCATTACTGTCATCTAGAGATGAAGTCTTTGAAGAGATTTATGATGTTGGAGAAGATAATACTGTATCTTCATTTCCTCTCTTCTTTGGGAATATGGAGCTTCCTACTTCATCTTATCATGACTCCCTGGAGGAGTTTTGGGATGAAGAGGAAGAGAAAGAAGAAATAGAAACTGTGATGAAGGTTGTTCCTTCTGCTTATCACCAGTAACTGGATGTATTCTCCAAGGTGAAACCAGAGACACTTCCTCCTTATTGTGCCTGTGATCATAATATCAAGCTGGAAGGGTCTCTACCCCCAGTTGGGGTGATCTACAATTTATCAAACCAAGAGTCAGATAAACTTGGGGCCTACATTTCAAAGAATGTAGAGAAAGGTTTCATCCGGCCAAGCTCCTCTTCAACAGGAGCACCTGTCCTCTTTGTCAAAAGGAAGGATGGTGGCCTCTGATTGTATGTTGATTACCACAAACTCAATGCTTTTACTAGGAAGAACAAGTATTCTGTTTGTCCTATGAATCAGCTTCTTACTGTTTTAAATAGTTCTTCTATCTTCTACAAGATTTATCTGCATGGTGCTTATAACCTGCTCAGAATCAAGGAAGGTGATGAAAATTTGACTTGTTTTGAGACTAAATATGGCAGTTATGAGTATTTGGGTATGCCATTTGGGCTCACCCATGCTCCTGCCTCTTTCCAAAACCTTGTCAATGATATTTTTTATGATATTCTTTATTTTTATATTGTGGTTTATTTGGATGACATTATGGTATTTTCCAAATCTGCAGAAGAAAATTTCACTCATGTGTCCATTGTTCTTACCAGACTCAGAGCCAATAACCTCTTTGCTAAGGCCTCCAAGTGCCTATTTCAGGTTTCTAGTGTAGAGTATTTAGGTTATATTGTTTCTTCTGAAGGCCTCAAGATGGACCAAGCAAAAGTCCAGCAAAATCTCAATTGGCTACCTCCAAGAAACCTTAAAGCTCTTCAATCTTTCTTTTGCCTTGCCAATTTTTACTGTTGTTTCACCAAGGATTACTCAAAGAAAATGAGTTCACTAACAAGTTTCCTCAAGAAAGATTCCCGTTTTACCCTCAATCAGGAAGCTCTTAGACAATTCATCAACTCAAAGAGGCTTTCACCACTGCTCAAATCCTTTTTCACTTTAATCCTTCCCTACCCACCATTGTAGAGACTGATGCTTCTGATTATGCCTTGGGTGCTGTGCTGAGTCAGGTCTCTGACTCAGGAAAAAATCCCATTTAATTTGATAGTTGCAAGCTTCTTCCAGCAGAGCTGAACTATGAGAATCATGACAAGGAACTCCTTGGCATAGTCTGGGCTCTCAAGTGCTGGAGAGGTTTTGTTCTTTCCCTTTCTTCACCTTTTGCAGTTCTCACTTATCATTCTTCACTTCAATATTTCATGTAATCAAAGATTCTCACTCATTGTCGAGCCGACTGGGCTGAGTTCTTTTCTGAATTTCATTTCTCAATCACATACCACCCTGGCTTCTTGGAAACCCTTCCAGATGCATTATCATGTTGGGACAATGTTTACCCAGAGAGGGGGGATTTTATCAGCAAGAATCCAATGAATTATGAGCAAGTAATAAAGCCTCAATATTCTTTGAAGTAAAGGTGGATTAATTTTCAAATTTGATAGATTCAATTCATAAGGAATTATTGAAAGATTCTCAATATAGAAGTATTCTTCATGATTTTGGTAAAGGTAAATAAGTCCAAGATTATTCTCTAAAATCATCTTCCCAACTTCTCCTTTTCAAAGTTTGGGTGGTGGTTCCAAATGTGTGAGCCTTTGAGATACGACCACATACCCAATAAGGTCACAAGAAAGACTCAGAATAATTATACCTTTAAAATAATTATACTAAAATTACTTAGAATAATTATACATTAAAAATAATTACTTCAAAAATACAAAAATACCATAAATTGGTACAAAAATTGGTTTAACTTAAAAACCAATGAATCAACATGTGAAATAAATTATACCATTGGATTCCCCATGGTAAAATACACATATACCATTTTTATGGCATATCTGTAAAGTCAATATTTAATGAGTTATAAGGAATAATACCTTATAAAAACCATAAATCCTTATTTGATTCAAAACCCAATGAAACAACATGTAAAATAAATTGTACCATTGGATTCCCCATGAAAATTCACACATAAAACAATTAATGAGCTAATTTCCAAAGTTAATACTAAAGGAATTAACCTGAATATATGCACTTTTTTGGTCAATGCATATATTCAAGGATCATCACTAATATCTCTCAAACTATACAAGATATAGTGATGAACCAAAAATAAAGTTACCACGTAATTACTGTAAGAACAAAGATATGAACCTTATTTTACAATTTATAAACAAGGTTAAAACCTATGATGAAATATTGATAAAAATCAACAGAGCTGTTGACCACTTTGTTGTGAGAGTGGTCCAAACTTAAAATAAAGCACACAGTTGGATTCTACTAGTTCATTCGTGAAGAATGGTGTAATTCTTATTATTAAATTCAGGGTAGAACCCCCTGAAATCATGATTTGAAGTTTAAAATATTGAATTTCAACAGAAAAGATGAGTTACAAGAAAAATCATCAAAATTAGAGTTTTGATGATGTAATGAAAATCTCTTTGAAGCATAATAGGGTTATGTCAGGCTATCAGAATTCACTCTCTGAATTGCTGTAGCGTGTAAAACTTAAAAGTTATTACAGATCAAAGTTTGAGCTTAAATAGAGCAGTTATGATCACCTACTGTAACCTTAAATTAAGTTTAACAGTCATATGAGGGATAAAATTGGTGAATACTATTATTTTATTATTAAAAATAATAAAATCCACAAAATTTGGGGTTCTGCCAAGCCTCTGATGTCATCAACTTTAGAGTTATAGTGATAACTCTAAATAATGGTGTAATAATGATGCAATATGGTTTGATCATGATGTAATCATCTCCAAACCTTAAAATATTGATCAATTCCAGTGGATATGATCAGTACACGTCTACTAGAAGCCTGTTGGACTCTAGGAGGGAGGTATTTACTATAAATAGAGCTCTTTTTACTCTGTTTTCCCCTCAGACGCATCAAAAACATTAAATAAATACAAACAAAAAGGTAATATCTTTATTCTTTATATATAAAACTTTTATATTATTAAAGACCAAAGTTCATCTATATTATAATCATCAATTTTGACGTGATTAAATCATTTGTTTAACTGTTTTTGTTAAAAATCTCTCTAAAACTCATTTCCATGTAAAAAAAATCAAGAATATTTGTAATTTCTCTATTTTTTATTGTAAATACAATTTGTATAAGTTGTATTTACATTATTTGGCATAAAATATCTCAAAATTATTATATTAAGTTTTAAAAGTAGGTTATTTTCTCTTATATTGATAATTTTCTCTATATTATTCTTTTAATAATTCTTTAATTAATATAAATAGTATTTATATTAATATATAACTCTAATATTAGTAATATTATTGTTATTAATTGTTTTTTATTAATAAAAAACAATTTTTTACGCCTTTATTATTTGTTTGTAACAATAATAAA
The DNA here is from genome assembly GCA_023105745.1 of Austropuccinia psidii. Classification (NCBI taxonomy): domain Eukaryota; kingdom Fungi; phylum Basidiomycota; class Pucciniomycetes; order Pucciniales; family Sphaerophragmiaceae; genus Austropuccinia; species Austropuccinia psidii. The sequence continues at coordinate 3,716,230 of JALGQZ010000001.1, forward strand.
GTGCTTTTAAATATATTAATTATTTCATATTAATATATTTATTTTATTATATTATTATATTTGCTTAATAATATAATAACTTTTTATGCCTTGATTATAATAATTCTTTATTATTATAATTATTTTTATCTTATTTACTTTACTTATAAGGACATTCATAGTACAATAAGTAAAATATTAGTAATTTTTACTTATTGTTTCATAATCAAACCTTACATTTGGGGGCCTGGCCGTGATATTTACTTAAAAGACCTTTTAAAAAGATTCTAATTGGGCTTATCCAATAATAAATTATATTTATAATCATAAAATTATATAATAATTTTATATTTTATTGATTTTAAAAGCTATTGAGGCATTTGGAAAGCAATTGTACTGTCTTACACGTGGTTTTTCACATCCTTAGACTTGCAAGAACTTTCTTTGAGTGACTCTAGTGATTAAAAAAAGATATTTTATAAATTAAAAATAATTTTTTATAATTTAATTTTATAAAGAATCATATTCATTTTTTTATTTTATTCTCTAAAAATAAAAATATAAAATATATTAAAAAATATTAAAAACCAATAAAAAAAAGTTATTTTTATTCATTTCTTATTCATTTCAATTTTTTAAAGATATAAAAGAAATTTCTATGTGGAAAATTGCCATATCTTGCTAAAAAAAAAGAACACTTCTTATAAAAAGACTTATATTTGATTGTCTTTTTTAATGTTTGAGGATAACCCAACAGAAGACAACCAAACTACTGTTGAGAGATTGGTTGAAGAAACTTGTCAAAGTTCTCCAACACCAGTTATCACTAAAAGAAAGAAAGGTAAGAAATTAGACTTTCCAGGACCCACCATTCAAGACTCTGAAGGTGAGCACCTCTTTTATAATTGCCATAAAAAGAATTTTTATTCTAAAATACTTTTATTTTTCTTATTCCTTAAACTATGACTACCAGAAGAGGTTCCCAATACTCCATCCAATCAGATGGAGCTGGACTCAGAGGTAGAACTGATCCCTCAAAAGGGAAAAGAAAGGGCAATATCCCCAGTGGAACAGAATCCACACAAGGAAGTGCCTTATCCCAAAGGCAAGTCCCAGAAATGCCCATGATATCTGAACCTGAATTGGAACTAAGTATGAGTAACTCAAATAGGTACAAATCACATTCAGAGGGCTCAAATAGACATCTACATGAGCCAGTACAGGCAGTATTACACAGTGTACAAGGACAAAGATTGGGAAATGCTGCCTCAAATACACCAAGGAGTGATGAACTCCTGGCACATCCTGAAAAAGTTCCTCAAAGAGAAGGAGATAGTGAAATACTCCAATGGATGGAATCCACTGTCATCCAAACCTCAAATCAAAAAAATCAAGGATTACCACACCAAAAAGAGGGAGGCAACCAAGGAAGAAGCCCCAGTAGCTTCTACCAGCAAGCCCCAAGCCAACCCACTTCCCCAAGAAGGGAAGAAGAACAAGAAAAAGAATTGGAGGAAACCATATTCCCCAAGCTACAGGATCCCAAAAATCCAAAAGGATGCCATGGACAATGTTTTCAACATGGCCAGAACTTTGATGGAATTCAAAGACAAAGAGGAACAAAGAATGAGACAACCCCATTTCCCAAAGAAATAGCCTTGTCTCCTGATGTTGTAAATACTTTAACAGAGCTTGAAAATAGTATTTTACCTCTTAAAGACATTAAAAATAGTTTATTATCTTTCCAAGAAATAAATAATAGCTTATCATCTTTAACCAAACTTGTTGCACAAAATAAGAAAGAAATTGATAACATAAAATTTATGATTGAAAATAATAAACCAAAAGTATTAATTGACAATACTCAGAAATTAATACAAGGACAACAAGAATTGTACAAATACATAAGTGATATCAAAGAGAAAACTTTGACAATCAATTATGATGTGAGTATTGACAATCTTACAGAAAAATTAAACAAATTAAGTATTTCTGTAGAAAAATTTGAAGAAAAGACTTCATCACACCAAAAATTACTTTTGGACCATGTGGAAAAAAGTGATGAAGCAAGAATGCATATAAAAGATGATATTAAAAGTGAAATAAGGCTTATTACTGAAAAAATGTATAAAATGAATGAGGCTAATTTAAATATGGCAAAGTTATCAACTCCATTTTCTCATATAAGAAGCCCTGTTAAAACAAAAGAGGAATTGACAAATCCTTTCATAACAGACTTGAGTCACCAAGACAATAACCAAGTCTTAATGAAGGAAGCACCTCAATTAAAAGAATGGCCAACATTCACAGGAGAAGGTGAATATGACCACATGTCATTTATTAAAACAATTGACATTTTACAAGAAGACTATGCCATACCAGATGAATTAATCACTGAAAGATTACATTCATTGTTTGAAAAATCTGCAAAAAGATGGTATTATGGCATAAGACAAACAAATGGTAAAAATACCTGGTCTTGGTGGAAACAAGAAATAATCACCAAGTGGGCAAATGATGCCTGGAGGTATAAGATAGAAAATGCATTTGAAAATTCTTTCTTTGACCCAGAGAAAGATAAACCTTTAACTTGGTTCTTAAAACAAGTTGAAAGACTTAATGCATTGTACCCAGAAATTTCACAAAAAATGGTGCATATGAAAATACTCAAGAAATGTGGAGGAGAGCTAGAACATGCCCTAAGAAGCAGGTGTATAGAGCCATGCTCCACAGAAGAGTACATTAATGCATTGGAAGACATAGTGACAAGAGCAAAAATTGGCAGGACTTGGAAGAAATTGGACATTAAAAGCCCAGATAAACCATTTATGAAAAAAGATAAATCAAAAGAATCCTTCAAGCCCAGTACATCCAATAATAATGAGCAAAGGAAATGCCATAAATGTGGAGGTATTGGACACTTAGCCAATAATTGCCTAAAAAAGGCAAAAATCAATGAAATTGTGGAAACAGAAAACCACAATGACAAAGAGGAAGAATCTGACTCTGAAAAAGAGACAGAAGAATCAGAAACTTCTGAAAGTGATGAAATCAATATAATTAATGCAGAAATTAATAACATTGATATAATTTATGAAGTACTAGATGTCAACTCAAACTTACCACAAGTTGGAACATCTGACACAAACCTGACAAATATACAAGATGCCAAAATGTATAGAACCAAACCTGCAAGAGGAATGGGATACACAGCTGGAAAATCAAGTATAAGTATTGTTATGGTTGATAACCAAGAAGGAAAATTTAACTTAGATACAGGAGCATATTGCACCTGTGTTGGCAAAAGTTATTTAAAAACCATTCTCCCAGACTGGCAAGAAAAACGTATGCCAATACAAGGTGTCAAATTCAGTAGTGCAAGTGAAAGCATGAAGCCCCTTGGAATAATTGATTTAACACTAATTTTTCCTCACCCTTCACAATGTGTCACAATTAAAGTGGAATTTGTGGTAATGGACAACTGTACCAGTAATCACTTTATCCTGGGAAATGACTACTTATCAATCTGCGGTATAGATATCTCTAACCAGAAGAATAGATATTTTACTATAGGAGACAATAAGAGACAGAAGTTTGGCTTCTTAAATAACAAAAAACAAATTACAGTTATTAAGAATGAAAAAAAGATTCCAGAAAAAGATCTTTTTATATCTGAACAACTTAAAGAGGCAGAATTCAATCAAGAATTAACAGATAGAATGAAAGAAAAATTAATTGACCTCTTATTTAAGTACAAAAATGCCTTTGCAACTGACAAAGAGCCACTAGGTGCTATAATTGGGCATGAAGTAGACATAATTCTTAATGTGGAAAAGCCTTACCCACCCTTACTAAGGAGACCAGCTTACCCAGCTAGTCCAAGGGCTAGAGAAGCCTTAGAGATACACATTAAAGAATTAATGGACCTTGGAGTACTGAGAAAAGTAGGACATAATGAACAGGTAGAAGTCACTACACCTGTCATTATAACTTGGCATAATGGAAAATCAAGGATGGTAGGAGACTTCAGAGCCCTGAACACCTATACCATTCCAGACAGATATCCAATACCTAGAATCCATGAGACATTGACCCAATTGTCACAAGCTAAGCTCATTACAGCTATGGATGCTCTTAAGGGTTTTCATCAAAATGTCTTAACAGACAATGCCAAGAAACTACTAAGAATAATAGTCCATTGTGGAATTTTTGAATACTTAAGAATGCCATTTGGGATAAAAAATGCACCTTCCCATTATCAAAGAATGATGAATACCATATTCCCTGAAGAATTATCAGAAGGATGGTTAATTATCTATATTGATGATATTATAGTCTGCTCAGAAACTTGGGAAAATCACCTTACAAGACTAGAAAGGGTACTACAGAAAATAGTCCAAGTGAATATGAAAATTTCCTTGAAAAAGTGTCATTTTGCATATAGTGAATTAAAAGCACTAGGACATGTTGTATCTGGAATCAGTCTAGGCATAGACAAAAATAAAGTAGCAGCAGTACTAATTAAACCAATGCCTCAAAACAAAAAAAAATGCAATCATTTCTAGGATTTGCTGGTTACTATAGACAGCATATAAAGGATTTTGCAAAAATTTCTAAATCCTTGTATAAGCTATGTGACCAATAAACAGTCTATGAAATGACAGAAGAAAGAGTCAAGACATATGAATAATTGAAAAATTCCTTAACAAATGCCCCATTTCTTCTAATGCCAGATTGGAAACTACCCTTTAAACTTTACATTGATGCTTGTGGAGAAGGACTAGGTGCTGCACTTCACCAAACACAAATTATCAATGATGAACCAGTGGAAGGACCAATTTGTTTCATTTCAAGGCAGATAAAGCCAACAGAAGCAAGGTATGGAGCAAGCCAAATGGAATGCCTCTGCTTAGTGTGGGCCCTAGAAAAATTACATTACTATTTGGATGGAACAGTATTTGATGTGATCACAGACTGTAATGCTGTAAAATCTCTATTAAACATGAAAACCCCAAATAGACATATGCTGAGATGGCAAATTGCTATCCAAGAATATAGAGGAAATATGACTATTGTGCATAAATCTGGAAATATTCATAAAAATGCAGATGGTCTTAGCAGATGGGCTTTAGCAAATACCCCTGACAATCCAGCATGGGTACCACAAGAAGAACACCATATAGAAGGAATATGTGTTACAGACATTGGCACAGAAATCTTTAACCAAGTTAAAGAAAGCTATAAGACAGACAAAAATTGCCATATCTTAAGCCAACTTCTAATGAAAGACTGCAAAGACCCATCACTTTCATCAAAACTAGATGAAACATGGAAAAAGGCATATGATGAAGGAAGATTCCACCTCCTTGATGGAATCCTCTACCATAGAACAAAACACACATGTGTTATGACCTTAACAGAAAGAACACTAATAAACACTATTTTACATGAGTGCCATGATAGTGTTGCATCTGGACATCTCTCAGAAGATAGGACACTAGAGAGGGTGAAAACCTGCTCTTGGTGGCCAAATTGGAAGAAAGATGTTGCAGAGTACTGCCAAACCTGTGACAGATGCCAAAAAGCCAACCGAGCCACAGGAAAGAAATTTGGAATGATGATCCAAATTCAAGAACCAAAATCCCCATGGGAAATAGTTCATATGGATTGGGTAACAGCATTACCTCCAGGAGGAGACAGGAGTTATAATGCATGCCTAGTGTTAGTTGACAGGTAAAGTAAAACTCCAATGTTCTTACCATGTCACAAAGATGACACAGATATGGACACAGCCATAATGATATGGAATAAAGTTATTAGCCATACAGGCTTATTCCAGAATATTATAAGTGACAGAGACCCAAAGTTCACTTCAGCATTATGGACAAATCTCCATAACTTATTTGGGACAAAGCTATCATTCTCAACAGCTTACCATCCCCAAACTGATGGTTTAGCAGAAAAAATGATACAGAGCTTAGAGGACATGATCAGAAGATTCTGTGCTTATGGGCTAGAATTCAAAGATTCTGATGGTTTTACCCATGATTGGTGTACACTAATACCAGCACTGGGACTGGCATATAAAACATCAATCCATTCTTCTACTGGAAAAACACCAGCAATGCTAGAAAAAGGTTGGAATCCAAGACTTCCTTATGACACCCTCAAAAAGGACTTAGTGGATATACATCCAACAGCAAGCAGCTTTAAAATAATGCTTGACAAGGCAAGACACCATGCAAACAGATGTATGCAAGATTCTTTCAAATATGCAAAAGAAAGATGGGATAAAAGTCATAAGCCACCTGATTTCAAAATAGGAGACTTGGTTCTAGTATCAACCCTTAATTTCAATAACATAAAAGGCCCAAAGAAATTGAAAGATTCCTCTACAGGACCATTTATGATAAAAGCACTTCATGGACCCAATGCTGTGCAATTGGAACTCACAGGTGAACTAATGAACAAACACCCAACTTTCCCTGTAAGTCTAATAAAACCTTACAGCTCAAGTGACAAGGAGTTGTTTCAACTAAGAAATAAACCCCCACTTGAAATTCCCCCCTTGGAAGAAGGAGAGGAAAAGAAAATAGTAAAAGTCCTTAAAGAAAGAAGGACAAGAAACAAAAAAGAAAGGGAATACCTTGTAAGGTATAGAAATTCAACTCAAGAAGATGAATGGCTACTTGAGAAAGATATAACAAATGCTGATAAACTACTAAGAAGGTTCAGACATGAAAGAAAGCCTGAAAAATAGAAAAGTTAAGCATTATTGAGCTTCAAGACTAACAAAGTCTGTTGAAGAGGTAGGACAGTGGATGATACCCTAATTACACATATCAGATTGTGGTACAATCTTTTTTTGGTGGTAGGGAATGTGAGCCTTTGAGATATGACCACATACCCAATAAGGTCACAAGAAAGACTCAGAATAATTATACCTTTAAAATAATTATACTAAAATTACTTAGAATAATTATACATTAAAAATAATTACTTCAAAAATACAAAAATACCATAAATTGGTACAAAAACTGGTTTAACTTAAAAAACAATGAATCAACATGTGAAATAAATTATACCATTGGATTCCCCATGGTAAAATACACATATACCATTTTTATGGCATATCTGTAAAGTCAATATTTAATGAGTTATAAGGAATAATACCTTATAAAAACCATAAATCCTTATTTATTTCAGAAACCAATGAAACAACATGTGAAATAAATTGAACCATTGAATTTCCCATGAACGTTCACACATAAAACAATTAATGAGCTAATTTCCAAAGTTAATACTTAAGGAATTAACCTGAATATATGCACTTTTTTGGTCAACGCATATATTCAAGGATCATAGCTAATATCTCTTAAACTATACAAGATAGGGTGATGAACCAAAAATGTATTTACCACGTAATTACTGTAAAAACACAGATATAAACTTTATTTTACAATTTATAGACAAGGTTAAAACCTATGATGAAATATTGATAAAAAATCAACAGAGCTGTTGACCACTTTGTTGTGAAAGTGGTCCAAACTTAAAATAAAGCACACAGTTGGATTCTACTAGTTCATTCGTGAAGAATGATGTAATTTTTTATTATTAAATTCAGGGTAGAACCCCCTGAAATCATGATTTGAAGTTTAAAATATTGAATTTCAACAGAAAAGATGAGTTACAAGAAAAATCATCAAAATTAGAGTTTTGATGATGTAATAAAAATCTCTTGGCAGCATAATAAGGTTATGTCAGGCTATCAGAATTCAGTCTCTGAATTGCTGTAGCATGTAAAACTGAAAAGTTATTAAAGATCAAAGTTTGAGCTTAAATTGAGCAGTTATGATCACCTACTGTAACCTTAAATTAAGTTTAACAGTCATATGAGTGATAAAATTGGTGAATACTATTAGTTTATGATTAAAACTAATAAAATACACAAAATTTGGGGTTCTGCCAAGCCTCTGATGTCATCAACTTTAGAGTTATAGTGATAACTCTAAATAATGGTGTAATAATGATGCAATATGGTTTGATCATGATGTAATCATCTCCAAACCTTAAAATATTGATCAATTCCAGTGGATATGATCAGTACACGTCTACTAGAAGCCTGTTGGACTCTAGGAGGGAGGTATTTGCTATAAATAGAGCTCTTTTTACTCTATTTTCCCCTCAGACGCATCAAAAACATTAAATCAATTAAATCAAAGGTAATTTCTTTATTCTTTATATATAAAGCTATTATATTATTAAAGACTAAAGACCACCTTGTTATAATCATCTATTTTGACGTGATTAAATCATTTATTTAATTGTTTTTGCTAAAAATCTCTCTAAAAACCCATTTCCACATAAAAATCAAGAATATTAGTAATTTTTCTTTATTTTTATTGTAAATACAATTTGAAAAGGTTGTATTTATATTTTTTGGCGTAAAATATTTCAAAATTATTATATTAAGTGTTAAAAGTAGGTTATTTTCTCTTATTATAATAATTTTCTCTTTATTATGACTTTAATAATTCTTTAATTAATATAAATAGTATTTGTATTAATTTATAACTTTAATATTGGTAATATTATTGTTATTAATTGTTTTTTATTAATAAAAAACAACTTTCTAAGCCTTTATTATTTGTTTGTAACAATAATAAAGTGCTTTTAAATATATTAATTATGTTATATTAATATATTTATTTTATTATATTATATTTTATAATATAAATTAGATTATTATATTTTATTAATAATATAATTATTTTTATGCCATAATTATAATAATTCTTTATTATTATAATTACTTTTTATCTTATATATTTCATTTATAAGGACATTCATAGTACAATAAGTAAAATATTAGTAATTTTTACTTCTTGTTTCATAGTCAAACCTTACAAAATGACCCCACAATTTAACTCAATATACCTCAAAAGGGGAATGACTCTCCTCTAGCTGGACACCCTGACCAAGAGAAGACTATCAAGCTTGTCAAGTGAGATTTTTACTGGACTGGCATTACTCAATTTATCAAGGATTATGTCTCATCCTGTCAACAGTGTTCAAGAAAAAAAATATTCATAACAAGAAGTTTGGACTCCTCAAACCTCTTCCAATTCCAAATGGTCCTTGGCTTTTTCTTTCAATGGATTTCATCACCCAATTTACACTGCCCAATTCTTTTTACTCAATCCTTGTCATAGTGGACAGATTTACAAAAATTGAAGTTTTTATTCCAACAATCTGTTCAATAACTCCACTGGATTTGGCCCATTTATTCATCAATAATATTTTCTCAAAGCATGGCCTTCCTTAAAGAATTTTTAATGATAGAGGTTCTCTTTTTTTTGCTTCATTGTGGACCAATCTTTGTCAGAAGCTCAAGATTTCAAGAGATCTCTCAACTGCTTACCATCCAAAAGCTGATGGAAAGACCAAGAGGGTAAATCAGATATTAGAACAGTACCTTTGGATGTATGTCAGTTATCATCAAGATGATTTGAACACCTGAATCCCTCTGGCTGAATTTGCCTACAATAGCTCTGACCACTCTTCAACAAAAAAATCACCATTTTTCACTGTTTATGGAAGAGATACACAATTTGACTCAGTTAACATCACTCAAGATACTCCTTATGGAAAGTTATCAACAAAAATCCAATCAGTACAGAAATACTTCAAGAGAGAACTTGAAGTTTCCATAAACAGGTTTAAGAGGTATTCAGATAAAAGTAGAGCAAGTCCACCTGTTTTCAATCCTGGTGACATGGTATGGCTTTCTTCCAAGAACATAAAATCAACCAGACACACCAAAAAACTGTCTGAAAGACGGTTGGGTCCTTGTCCAATCTTGAAGAAAGTCAGCACTCATGCCTACCACCTCAAGCTCCCATCTCAATGGAAGTCCATCCACCCAGTCTTCCATATTTCACTCTTAGAGCCAATCAAGACATAAAAAATCCAAAATAGGAATCAAGAGCCTCCTCCTCCAATCATCATTGAAGAAGAAGAGGAATGGGAAGTCTCTCAAATACTGAACTCAAAGCTCAAGAGAGGAAAATTATGGTATTTGGTGGAATGGAAAGGTTCTGTGAAGACCCAGAAAGATCCACTTGGGAACCAATTGAAAACCTCTAGAATTGTCCTGAACCTATCAAGGATTTCCATTCTTTATATCCTGACAAGCCAGGTCCCAATTCTTCAAGATCTTGACCCTTTATCGTGCTTGGCTGGGAGAGGAATTACCAAAAGTAAGTACTACTCCTGGTATGCACATTTAGAGGTATTATACCCTTCTTTTTGTAAGAATCCATTTGGAAACTCTTTGAACACAGATCTTTTTCCTGGATTCCAACATCAATTCCAAAATTATGGCTATTTTCACTTGTGAAAATGGACCATTACTGTTCTTAATTTCTTTCCAAGTCTTCAAAATTCCAATTCATTCCTTCAGAAAATTTCTTTCTTTTTATGGAACTGGAGGGAGTGGTAATTACCAAAAGTAAATTCCTCTCCTGGTGTGCACTTCCCTGAGGGGTCTAAAATCTTTCAAAACATCACCTTGACCACTTTCTGAACACCTGGCATCAAATGTTTCTTTCCAGGTCCTTGGCCAATTTCAAAATCAATTACCAACCCCTGTGATGAAGATTGGGACCTCCCCAAGATTCATTTCTGTTCATTTCTTTCATTTTCTTTATTATTTTCATTTTCATTCTTTTATTTTTGTTTATTTTCATTTTAAATTTTTCTTTCATCACAGCAAATGTCATGTCAAAAATTATCATTCATTTTCAATATTACATCCATCATGAAGCCAATGTCAAAAGAAGATCAAGCAAGTCCCATGTCATATGCCAGCATTTTAATATCATTATCAAATTTTTATTTTTCAAAAGAACTCCTCCTTATCCCTCTCTCAAAATCTTCCCAATAGCCTCAACAGGATTCACCTTGTATTGGTGCTCAGGAGCTCACAATTTCAAGGTGGGGGTACTTTCACAATCATGGCAATTCACCCTCTTGGACATCAATAGGGCATATCCATTCCATAACCAATTTATGGCAATTTGGCCATATCCATAATCATTGGCCAAATTGGCCATTTCATTCTTTATTGCCTTTATGGTAATTTCATCATCTGGGCCCAACATGGCCCCTTCTTCATCATCAGGACTTTCCTGGCCTTCCTCTTCTCTTGAGGACCTTTGGGTATTTTCTAGTCAACAGGGAAAATACAGCCCAAAAGCCTGTATTTGGCTTTATAAGGTTTAAATGAAGATTTGCGCATTTTGCTGTACTTGCCATTTTAGGCTATTTTCCCATGTAATATGGGAAATATGCCCAAATGGCCATATTAGTGCATTTGAGGCTTAATTTCCAGTTTTGCACATTTTGTGAAAATACAGTTTTAAAGCTGTATAAGCTGTATTTGGCCAAAAACACAAAAATTGCCAAATCACCCAAAAAACACATTTTCACCTTTGAAGCCACTCAAACCCATTTTTTACTTATATAATCCTGGAATAATCTCAAAAGACCTTTGGCCACTTCCACCCTCCAATAACCAAAAGTGTTGTAAATTCTTTTGTACACCATTATGCATAATTCTCACCAGAAATCCAATGGTGTCAATAGAAAATGGTTATTTAAACTTCTCATCAGGTCATCAAGGCACACCATCCAGAGGATTAATCAAGGCTCAAAGAAAAGTGTCAATCTCAAATACCAATGATGCCATCAAGAAATCATTGGTTATTCTCATTCACAGTAATTCTCCAAGGGAATACTGGCAGTTTGTTCTCAAGGGATATTCAAGAGGCAGTTCCCAAACAATTTTTCAAGAGTCAGTGCTTCATAATTTAACCATGGCAACCAAATTCATTACATACATTCTGGATTCATTAAGACCTGTATTTTCAATCATACACCTTGGGAATTTCATTCAACCCAGTTCCTTTCCCAATTGGGCAAGGTATACACTTCATCAAGCAGTCAATATAGCTTCAAGGATCAAATAAAGACCAGCTGTCAGCCTGAAGGAGTCAAGATCTCAACCTTTCACATATACCAGCCTCCTTTGACCCTGGGGCGTTTTTCCCCCAGTTAATTAATATACTTTGATTTTTTTTATCTTTATTTATCTTATCATTTTGTTAAGTGAATACTGCTATTATCAAGCCAGTCATTTGGAACCTCTTTCTTTTTCTTTCTTTGCCTTTCAATGGATACTTTGTGGTCATATCCTTACTAATTCCATTGTTCATTTTTTCAGGTTGAAAAAATGATTAAGGAATTATTTGGTTGTCTCTTTGGCCATTTGGCTTCTTATTTCTCTTATTGCATCTCATTTTTTGGTTGCGTATTTCTTAGAGAAATTCATTTCTTTTATTTTATATTCTTTATCCTTGGAGTCTCCCAAGTGAGCTCCCTAATTTCTGAGTGCCAGGACACTCCTGTCTTCCACAAGAACCCCTGTGACACAGAGTGAATAATTGGGCTTCAAACAATTTCCAATTATTTAGGAGGTAGGAAAGATCTTCATTGGAAATATTTGAAAGATGGGGTTAAATCCATTTTCCAGCTCTACCAGTGAGAAATGAAGTTGAGTAAAGAGCTGTCTTCCTGTCAGGGAAGAAATCTGCTGGATCATTATGGAAAATCAATTGACAGGATTGGATAAATCCTCTCAATTTATGGGCTTGAGTACCATCAAAATAATCAGGTGCCTTCATTGATGGAGTCTTGAGTTCTGGGGCTTTGTAATTCTCCCTGGGAGAAACTGCTTGAGTGATCTGCGACATAAATTTAGTCATCTGCTCCATCATCTTGAGTGAATTTGGTTGAGCTTGAGAGGAAAGAGGTTGATTAGAATGGGCTAGATTTGCAGCTTCAGAATCCTCAGGGGAAAGTGCAAAGGCAGATGCCACTCCAATTTTCTCAGATTCCTCTTCTTTCATAGACTCCTCCCCCTCCTCATCTTCAGCTTTCCCCAATTTACTTCTAGGCTCTTGAGAAATGCTTGGATAGCCACCCAACAAGCCAGAGAATGATCTTGATCTTCTTGACTTCACACCTCCTCTTCTGGAGGGTGCTTCTACTTCCATTAGTGGTCCTCTGTCCAAATTCTCACTCAGTTGATGAACTGATGGTGTGCAGTGAAGAGGAGCCCTTGCTGTAGGAGTAAGAACAGCTTTATGTTTTTGAGATCTTGTATTATTGGCTAGGGGCTATGCTGAACTGGAATTATGAAAGAATAAGAAAGTAAATCGATGGTACTTGCAAATAGGGAATCAAAGCTTGGCCAATTCAATATCAATAGAACTCTTTATGGATCTTTAGGAATAAATCAAAAGTCTTGAGGTGAAGTCAAATTAAATCAATCAATCAATTCATTTATTAAATATCAAGAATGAATTCAAACCAAATATCAATAAATCTTGAAGAATAAACTAATAAATAATCAATCAATGTATTCAATAAAAAATCAATTTTTTGAGGAATCAATCAGTCAATCAATATCTTCAGGAATCAGTTCAATAGCTTTATAAATAAAGTCAATCAATAATCAAATCAATTCTTGAGAATAATCAGTCATATTGAGGAATTCAAATTGGTCAATCAACCAAATCCAAACAGAATCCTGAATGACTGAATAAATAACCAAAATAAATCCCACTCACTCAACCAATAAATAAAAATTCCCAATAGGACCTGAATAAAAAAACAAAAAGAAAATTGCATTTGATAAAAATTGAGATGGTCAGAAATGATTAAGAAATGAGAAGAATCAATTTTCATTTGAATAAAATGAATGGGATGAAAATTGATGAGAGAGAAATCATAATAATGAAGAATCATCAAATCATAAAAGACTCATGATTTGAAGAATGAGAGAAATGAATTTAAATGAATGAAAAGAAAGAAGCAAATATGAGTTAATTAATTTAATGTCACAGGGGCTCTTCTAAGTGAAGAGGGTCTGGCACTCAGTAAACTGGGACTTACTTATTGAGGGCTCAAGATATTGTAAATTGGGGAATACACTTAAGAGTGTAATAAAATGAAATTACTAATGAAAGAAATACAACAAAGCAGCAAAAAAATAATAAGAGTAAGAAAATAACAGAGCCAACTACAAACAAGTCCAAGTCCACTGTTTCAACCTGTCAGAATGGAAAGAGAAGGGTTAATAAGGATATGGCCACCCAGCTCATACTGTACAGGCAAAGAAAGAATATGCAAAGACTAACTTCTAATTTAATAAAGATAATACTCAAAATAAGGATAAAAATATTATCAAATGATAAGTAAACCAAAATAATTAACAGGGGAAAGGTCTCCAGGGCAGAGAAAAAGGGGCTGGTATATGTGTGTAAGGTGTGGATATGAAACTTTGATTAAAAATCAAGTACTTTTCCTGTCCTCAAAATTTGTATAAGGTAAAATTCAGTTAAAAATAGTATGAAATATTATTTTTAAGAGAAAACACGCCAATTTTATTGTTTATAACTTTATTAGTATAAAACAATAATATTATAAAAATTTATTGTTTTACCAACAATAAAAATTTATCCAAAAAATACTCTACAAGAGATATTTTAAGGCTACAAAAGAAATTTCTTCAAGAGCAATTTCAATTGGAATTAATTGAGCAAAGAACTGCAAGAAATTAATTAAAGAACAAAGTCTTTAAAAAGAATATTAAAGAGAAAACACGCCCAAAAGTGACCAGAGTGAATTTGGAAACAAAGTGACAAAGTTAACAGTGATGAAAGATGCTTTAATTCACTTTTGGGGTGGTTCAGGGGTAAAAATGATTATAAGAGTTACAAATAATGATTATAATGATTTTTTCACGTGGTTAAAAGGATTAAAATGATTTAAAAGTGGTGGTTGGAATCTTTGATTGATTGGTTTAACAGTTTTAAACTAATTAATAAAAGGAAAAGATTCTAACATGAAGAGAAAAGTGGGGCAAAGAAGACATTCTTTTATAGCCATCAATTCTCTTACTCCAAAAGTAAAATTTACTCTTGTCAGTCGTGAAAAACAGTCTGACAACAGAAAAGCCAATTATGGCATCATTGAACCCTGGTTTAGACCAAAAAGGGCTGGTTTAAGCCATTTTTAGCCATTTTAGACCCTTAAATCAGCCATTACTATAGCAATACCAGGCCTAGAGCCTTCAAAACACGTCAGAATGTGTGTCAGAGGCGTAGAAACCAGTTAAAACTGTTTTTATTATGATTGTTTTATCTTAAGGGTAGTTTTACCTTCTTGGCAACAGCTAAAACTACCCCAGTTGGTATCAAAACCTCATCATCAATTGAGTCCACAGACCCTGTAACTCAATTCCAGGCCAAAAGTGATGAACTTTTGCGTGAATTTTGACATCCCACGCCTGTCAGCAAGGATTTTGGGGGTCTAGCTCCCCCTTAGAGCTGGAGTTCCTTTTCCCCCCCAAATTTAATCTTTCCAATTTATTTTTCCTTTAATTCCTCATCATGTATTATACTTATAATTTACACATGTAATTCAATTCAATTGTACAGTACAATACAGTAATAATTGACACCTCATATGTAAATCAAAGTTCACTTATGTAATACACGCGCACATTTTGACATTTCAATTGAATTCAATTGAAAATACTTTAATTCCTCATAACTTCTAAACTAAACACAACACCTCAATTTTAACACAAAAATTGATGGTTAACACCACATGTGGTGTGAATTAAATTAAGGTTTTGAGGATTTTCAACTTTTGTATTGAAAATACTAAAAACTTAATTTAAGCTTATTTAGAGTTGAGTTACAAAAATTTCACTCAGAGGTGACCCCACCTGATTTTTTATGAGGAATCCAATGGTGAAATAAAATTTATATGTTTATTTATTGGATAAAAAGTTATAATAAATTTTATTTAACTTTTTTCCAAATTTATTTATTTTTTCACAATTTTGTTAAAATTTCATTTTTACTTAAATTTTTCAAGTATAAATGTAATTTTATATTTACAAAATTTAAAGTAATTTTATTTTTAAATTATAATTAATTTTTTATTTTTAATATAATTTTATATTTATATTTTTTATTTTTATTTTAATAATATAAATAAATTTATTTTATTTATATTAATATGTTATTTTTTATATTTGTGGTCTTTTGGGTATATGAAATTACCTCTAAGGCTCACAATGTGAGGATCACCAGCCCTAGTCCAGAAAGAGAATTTTCATGAGAATAATTGATGATTGAATTGAGTATGGCCAATACAGGTCCTGTACAGCTGTATAGGAGCTGGGGTGGTATTGAGCTATCATACAGTTTCAGGATGATGTATGTGAGCCTTTGAGGTATGACCACATATCCAAAAAGGTCACAACAAATTTCTGTAATAATTATACTTATAAAAATTATCTCAAAGACTAGTAAAAATACCATAGATAAGTACAAAATCTGAATTAACTCAGAATCTAATTAGTAAGCATGTGAAATAAATTACACCATTACATTCCTCCTGGTAAAATACACATATGTCATTTTTATGGCATATCTGAGAAGTCAATAATTACTGAAGAATAAGTAATAATACCTTTAAGAAGGTATAAAACCTTATTTAACTCAGAAACCAATGAAAAAACATGTAAAATAAATTTTACTATTGGCGTTTCCATAAATACCAACACATAAAACAATTATAAAGCTAATCTATAAAGTCAATATTTAAGGAATTAAGCTGAATATATGCACTTTTTTGGTCAATGCATATATTCATGGTTTTTAGCTATTATCTGTTGAAATATACAAAATGGAGAGATAAACCAAAAATAAAGTTGCCACATAATTACTGTAAGAGCAAAGATATGAACTTCATTTTACAAGTTATAAACAAGGTTAAAACTTGTAATGGATTATTGATTAAAATCAATGGAGCTGTTGACCACTTTGTTGTGAAATGTGTCAAAACTTAAAAAAAGTAGACATTAAGGTTCTAATAGTTTATTTTTGAAGAATTATGTAATTCTTATTAGAATATTCAAGGTATAACCCCTTGAAATCATGGTTTGAAGTTTAAAATATTAAATTTTGACAGAAAGGATGAGTTACAAGAAAAATCATCAAAAATAGAGTTTTGATGATGTAATGAAATTCTCTTGGAAGTTTCATAAGAACATGCCAAGCTATCAAAATACACTCCCAGAATAGCTGTAGCGTGTATAATTCAAAAGTTATTAATGATCGAAGTTCAAGCTTAAATTTGATCATTTATGATCACTCACTGTAATCTTATTTTACGTTTAACAGTTATATAAGTGATAAAACTGGTGAATGATATTAAATTCTGATTAATACTAATAAAATAAACAAAGCTTATGCTTCTGCCAAGCCTATGATTTCATCAAACTCAGAGCTATAGTGATAAATCTAAATAATGGCATACTGATGAGATAAGATGGTTTGATCATGATGTAATCATCACTAAACCTTAAAATATTCATCATCTCCAGTGGATAACATAAGTACACGTCTACAAAAAGCCTAATGGACTCTAGAGGGAATGTATTTACTATAAATAGAGCTCTTTTTACTCTATTTTCCCCTCAGATGCATCAAAACATTAAAACAATTGAATCAAAAGGTAAAATCTTTATTCTTTAAATATAAATATTTTAGAATATTAAATACCAAACGTAATCTTTATTAGAATCATCATTTTTGATGTAATTACTTCAATTTTTCTACTGTTTTGCTATATTTCTCTTAAAAATCTTAAAATCCACATAATATCAAGAAAATTTGTAATTTCTCTTATTTTTAATTGTGAATACAGTTTAAATAAGTTGTATTTATATTATTTAGCGTAAATGTATTCAAAATTATTATACTAAGTTCCAGAAGTAGGTTTTTTTCTCTTATTATAATAATTTCTCTTTATTATTGCTTTTAATAATTCTATAATTAATATAAATAGTATTTATATTCATTTATAACTATAATATTAGTAATATTATTGTTGTTAATTGTTTTTTATTAATAGAAAACAGTCTTTTATGCCTTTATTATTTGTTAGTAACAATAATGAAGTACTTTAAAATATATTAATTATTATATATTAATATATTTATTTATTATATTATTTTCTATAATATAAATTATATTATTATATTTGTTTAATAATATAATAGCTTTTTATTCCTTTATTATAATAATTATTTATTATTATAATTATTTTTATCTTATTTACTTTACTTATAAGGACATTCAGAGTACAATAGGTAAAATATTTGTAATTTTTACTTATTGTTTCATAGTCAAACCTTACATTTGGGGGCCTGGCCATGATATTTACTTTAAAAGACCTTTAAAAAGATTCTATTTGGGTTTAGCCAATATAAATTATAATTATAATCATAAAATCATATAATAACTTTATATTTATTGATTTTAAAAGCTATTGAGGCATTTTGAAAGCAATTTTACTGTCTTACGCATGGTTTTTCACATCCTTAGACTTGCAAGAACTTTCTTTGAGTGACTATAGTGATTAAAAGAGATATTTCATAAATTAAAAATAATTATATATTATAAATTAATTTCATAAAAGAATCATCTTCATTTTTATTTTATTCTTCAAAAATAAAACTCTAAAAAATAATAAAAAATAATAAAAACCCCATCCACCTCTATTAAGAAGAACAGCTTATCCAGCCAGCCCAAGAGCTAGAGAAGCTTTAGAGGTACACATTAAGGAACTAATGGACCTTGGAGTATTAAGGAAAGTATGACATAATAAGAAGATAGAGGTCACTACACCTGTCATTATAACCTGGAATAATGGAAAATCAAGGATGGTAGGGGACTTTAGATCTCTAAGCACCTATACTATCCCTGACAGATATCCAATACCCAGAAGCCATGAGACATTAACACAATTATCTCAGGCTAAGCTTATCACAGCCATTGATGCTCTAAAAGGTTTTCATCAAAACGTCTTAACATGCAATTCCAAGAAACTACTCAGGATAATAGTCCACTGTGGAATATTTGAATATCTCTGAATGCCATTTGGTATAAAAAATTCACCATCCCATTACCAAAGGATTATTAATACCATATTTTGTGAAGAATTATCAGAAGGATGGCTGATTATTTATATTGATGATATCATAATTTGCTCAGAGACTTGAGACAGTCACTTATGAAGACTAGAAAGAGTCTTGCAAAAAATAGTCTAAGTAAACATAAAAATCTCTCTGAAAAAGTGTCATTTTGCATACAGTGAACTGAAAGCACTAAGACATGTTGTATCTGGACTAAGTTTGGGCATAGAGAAGAACAAAGTAGCAGCAGTACTATTGAAACCAATGCTCCAAACTAAGAAAGAAATGCAATCATTTCTAGGATTTGCTGGTTATTACAGACAACATATAAAAGATTTTTCAAGAATTGCTAAGTCATTGTATAAGCTCTGTGACCAACAGACAGTCTATGAAATGACTGAAGAAAGGGTTAAGGCATATGAAGAATTGAAAAGTTGCTTAACCAATGCCCCATTTCTTCTAATGCCAGATTGGAAGCTACCCTTCAAGCTATACATTGATGCTTGTGGAGAAGGAATAGGTGCTGCACTAAGCCAGACACAAATCATCAATGACAAACCTTTTGAAGAACCAATTTGCTTCATTTCAAGAGAAATAAAGCCAACAGAAGCAAGGTACAGAGCAAGCCAAATGAAAGGCCTCTGTTTAGTGTGGACTTTGGAAAAATTACACTAATATTTAGATGGGACAGTGTTTGATGTAACTACAGATTGCAATTCTGTAAATTCTTTACTAAACATGAAAACCCCAAATAGACATATGTTAAAATGGCAAATTGCCATCCAAGAATTTAGAGAAAATATGACAATAGTTCATAAATATGGTAATACTCATAAAAATGCAGATGGTATTAGGAGATGGGCTCTAGCAAATACACCTGAAAATACAGCATGGGTACCACAGGAAGAGCACCATATAGAAGGCATATGTGTAACAGATATAGGCACATAATTCTTTAACCAAGTTAAAGAAAGCTATAAAATCGATAAAAACTGCCATATCTTATGCCAACTTCTAATGAAAGGCTGTAAAGACCCATCACTTTCACAAAACTAGATGAAACATGGAAAAAAGCATATGATGAAGGAAGATTCCACCTCCTTGATGGAATATTTTACCATAGAACTAAGCATACATGTGCTATGGCTTTAGCAGATAGAACTCTAATAAACACTATAATACATGAATGTAATGATAGTGTTGCAGCTGGATATCTCTCAGAAGACAAAACACTAGAGAGGGTAAAAACCTGCTCTTGGTGGCCAAATTGGAAGAAAGATGTTGCAGAATACTGCCAAACCTGTGACAGATGCCAAAAAGCAAACAGATCCACATGTAAAAAATTTGGAATGATGATCCAAATCCAAGAACCAAAATACCCTTGGGAAATAGCTCACATGGATTGGGTAACAGCATTACCTCCAGGAGGAGACAGAAGTTACAATGCATTCCTAGTATTAGTTGACAGATACAGCAAAACCAAAATGTTTTTACCATGTCACAAGGATGATACAGCTATGGATACAGCCATAATGATATGGAATAAAGTTATTAGCCACACAAGCTTATTCCAAAATATCATAAGTGATAGAGACCCAAAATTCACTTCAACATTATGGACAAACCTCCATAACCTGTTTGGAGCAAAACTATCATTCTCAACAGCTTAACACCCCCAAACTGATGGTCTAGCAGAAGGAATGATACAGACATTAGAAGACATGATCAGAAGATTCTGTGCTTACGGCCTAGAATTCAAGGATTCTGATGGCTTTACCCATGATTGGTGTACATTAATACCAGCTCTTGAACTGGCATATGAAACATCAATCCATTCTTCAGCTGGCAAGACACCTGCAATGCTAGAAAAAGGCTGGAATCCAAGACTCCCTTATGATACGCTCAAAAAGGACTTAGTGGATATACACCCAACAGCAAGTAGCTTCAAGTTGATTCTTGACAAAGCAAGAAACCATGAAAACAGATGTATGAAAGATTCTTTCAAGTATGAAAAAGAAAGATGGGATAAAAGTCATGAACCACCTGACTTCAAAATAGGAGACTTGGTCCTAGTTTCAACTCCAAATTTCAATAATATAAAAGGCCCAAAGAAATTGAAAGATTTCTTTGCAGGACCATTTATGATAAAAGCACTACATGGACCTAATGCTGTGCAATTAGAGCTCACAGGTGAACTAATGAACAAACACCCAAATTTCCCTGTAAGTCTGATAGAAACTTACAGCTCAAGTGACAAGGAATTATTTACACTAAGAAATAAACCCCCACTTGAAATACCCCCTTTAGAGGAAGGAAAAGAAAAGAAAATTATAAAAGTCCTCAAAGAAAGAAGGGAAAGAAGCAAAAAAGAAAGGGAATACCTTGTAAGGTATAGAAGTCCAACTCAAGAAGATGAATGGCTACTTGAGAAAGATATAAAAAATTCTGATAAACTATTAAGAAGTTTCAGACATGAAAGAAAGCCTAAAGAATAGAAAAATAAAGCATTATTGAGCTTCAAGACTAACAAAGTCTATTGAAGAGGTAGGGCAGTGGATGATAACCTAATTAACTATAGCAGATTGTGGTAAAATATTTTTTGGTGGTAGGAAATGTGAGCCTTTCAGATATGACCACATATCCAAAAAGGTCAAAACAAATTTCTGTAATAATTATACTTATAATAATTATCTCAAAGACTAGTAAAAATACCATAGATAAGTACAAAATCTGAATTAACTCAGAATCTAATGAGTAAGAATGTGAAATAAATTACACCATTACATTCCTCCTGGTAAAATACACATATGTCATTTTTATGGCATATCTGAAAAGTCAATAATTCCTGAAGAATAAGTAATAATACCTTTAAGAAGGTATAAAACCTTATTTAACTCAGAAACCAATGAAACAAAATGTAAAATAAATTGTACTATTGGCGTTTCCATAGATACCAACTCATAAAACAATTGTAAAGCTAATCTCTAAAGTCAATATTTAAGGAATTAAGCTGAATATATGCATTTTTTTGGTCAATGCATATATTCATGGTTTTTAGCTATTATCTCTTGAAATATACAAGATAGAGAGATAAACCAAAAATAAAGTCGCCACTTAATTACTTTAGGATCACAGATATGAACTTTATTTTACAAGCTATAGACAAAGTTAACACTTGTAATGGATTATGGATTAAAATCAATGGAGCTGTTGACCACTTTGTTGTGAAAGTGGTCCAAACTTAGAAAGAAGTGGTCAGTCAGATTCTACTAGTTCATTCTTTAAGAATGATGTAATTTCTATTATAATATTAAATTTATAACCCCTTGAAATCATGGTTTGAAGTTTAAAATATCAAGTTTCAACAGAAAAGATGAGTTACAAGAAAAATCATCAAAAATAGAGTTTTGATGACGTAATGGAATTCTCTTGGCAGTTTAATGAGGACATGCCAAGCTATCAGGATCCAATCTCAGAATAGCTGTAGAGTGTATAATTCAAAAGGTATTAATGATCAAAGTATAAGCTCAAATTTGATCATTTATGATCACTCTCTGTTATCCTATTTTAAGTTTAACAGTTGTAGAAGTGATACAACTGGTAAATACTATTAGATTATGATTAATACTAATGAAATACACAAAGTTTAGGCTTCTTCCAAGCCTATGATGTCATCAAACTCAGAGTTATAGTGATAGCTCTAAATAATGAAATAACAATGAGATAAGATGGTTTGATAATGATGTAATCATCACTAAACCTTAAAATATTGATCATTTACAGTGAAAAAAATCAGTACACATCTACTAGAAGCCTACTGGACTCTAGAAGGGAGGTATTGTCACAGGGGCTCTAGTGGAAATACAAGAGTGGCCTGGCACTCAGCAATCAGGGAACTCACTTGGAAGACTCCAAAAGAATAAAGAATAAAAATAATAAGAATGAATTCCTCTAAAAGATATGCAGGTACAAGATGAGGTGCAAAAAGAGGAAAGGGAAGCCCAATGGCCAAAGAGCCAACCAAGTAAGTCCTTAATCACTGTTTCAACCTGCCAAAAATGAACAATGGAATTAGTAAGGATATGACCACCAAATATCCATTGACAGGTGAGGAAAGAATAAGAGAATAAGTGCTAAATGACTGACTTAGTAATATCATTATTTGCTTAACTAAAATGAAAAGGAAAATAAATATAAAAATAAATCAAAGTATATTAATTAACTGGGGAAAAACCCCCCAGGGTGGAAAGGGTAGCTGGTATATGTGAAAAGCTGGGAGCTTGAGTTCTTCAGGCTGAAAACTGATCTGTATTGATCCTTGAGGCTGTATTGATTGTTTTGGGAATTGATACAGCTGGCTAATATTGAAATTGAAATGGGTTGAATGAATTTCCCATGCTTGAAAATGAAATACAGTTCTTGACGGATCCAGACTGTATTGAAATGAAGGTGGTTGCCAAGATGGATTGAGTGGAGCTTTGACACTTGACAACTTCTTTTTGGCACTGCCTCTTGAATACACTTGAGAATGAATTGACAGTATTCCCTTGGAAGGAATACTTGGAGAGAGAATAACCAATGACTGCTTGATGGCGTCATTGGTATTTGATGTTTTGACACTTGCCCTTGAGCCTTGATGACGTGACTGGATGGCCTGATGGAAGGTTGAAATAACCAGATGATATTTCCCCCAGTGGATTGCTGCTAAAAAAAGATGGATAGTGGTGTATAACACCATATATGGCATTTTGGTTATTGGAGGTTGAAAATGGCCATAAGTCTTTAGAGATGATGCCAGGAGGATAGTGGTGAAATTTGGTTTTGGAGGGCTTCAGAGGTGTCAGAGTGTCTTTTGAGGTATTTGGCCAAATACAGCTCATACAGCCTTAAACCTGTATTTGCGCAAATGCGCAGAAACTGTATTTAAAGCCAAATACAGCTTCTTGGGCTGTATTTCCCCTGTTGACTGGGGAATACCAAAATTGCCCAAAAGTAGAGAAAGGCCAGGAAAGGCCTGATGACAGTGAAGGACCCAAGTTGGGCCCAGATGATGAAATGGCCGTAAAAGTCCAAATGAGGTGAGAGGGCCAATTTGGCCAATGATTTATGGATATGGCCAAATTGCCATATATTGGACGTGGCATGGATATGCCATATTGAAGTCCAAGGGGATGAATTGCCATGGTTGTGACAATACCCCCCACCTTGAAATGGTGAGCTCCTGAGCACCAATACAAGGTGAAGCCTGTTGAGGCTATTGGAAAGATTTTGAGAGAGTGATTCAAGAGGACTGATTAAGATAAAAAATTTGAAAACTGATATTAAAAATTTGACATTTGACACAGGACTTGCTTGATCTTCTTTTGACATTGGCTTCATGATTTGAATTTAACTTTCAAATGAATGAAAGTTTTTGACATGATAAAGGAAAATTTAAAATGAAAATAAAATAAAATAAAGAATGAAAATGAAAATAAGAAAAGAAAAGAAAAGAGAGATGAATTTTGAGGAGGTTCCAATCTTGATCACTAATGTTGACAATTGATTTTGAAAATGGCCAAGGACCTGGAAAGAGAAATTTGATGCCAGGTGCTCACAGAGTGGCCGAGGTGATGTTTTGAAAGATTGTAGACCCCTCAGGGAAGTGCACACCAGGAGAGGAACTTACTTTTGGTAATTACCACTCCCGCCAGTGCCATAAAAAGAAAACAACATTTTTGAAGGAATGAATTTGAATTTGGAAGTCTTGGAAATGAATTGAAAAGTGAATGGCCCATTGTCCCAAGTTAAATGGCCATAAGATTGGAAATGAAGTTGAAAGCCATGCCATGATCTGTGTCCAAAATTTCAAAGTGCTCACAGAGTGGCCAAGGTGATTCTTACAACAAAAAGAAGAGTAGAATACCCCTAAAGGTGCATAACAGGAGTGGGACTTACTTTTGATAATTCCTCTCCCCACCAAGCACCATAATGAATCAAGCTTTTGAAGAATTGGGCCCAGGCTTGTCAGGATATAATGAATGAAAATCTTTGACAAGTTCAGGACAATTCTTGAGGTTTTTGGTTTGTTCCCAAGTGGATCTTTCTGGGTCTTGACTGAAACCTTTCCATTCCACCAGATACCATACTTTTTCTCTCTTGAGCTTTGCGTCCAGTATTTGAGAGACTTCCCATTCCTCTTCTTCTTCAAGGATAATTGGAGGATGAGGCTCTTGATGCCGATTTGGGATTGTTGATGTCTTGACTGGTTCTAAGAGTGAAATATGGAAGACTGGGTGGATGGACTTCCATTAATGTGGTAGGCATGAGTGCTGACTTTCTTCAAGATTGGAAAAGGACCCAGCCATTTTTCAGACAGTATTTTTGGTGTGTCTAGTTGATTTTATGTTCTTGGAGGAAAGTCATACCATATCACCAGGATTGAAAACAGGTGGACTTGCTCTACTTTTATCTGCATACCTCTTAAGCCTGTTCATGGCAACTTCAAGTTCTCTCTTGACATCTTGCTGTACTGATTGGATTTTTGTTGCTAACTTTCCAGCAGGAGTATCTTGAGTGATGTGAGCTGAGTCAAATTGTGGATCTCTTCCATAAACAGTGAAAAACGGTGATTGTTTTGTTGAAGAGTGGTCAGAGTTATTGTAGGCAAATTCAGCCAGAGGGAGCCAGGTGTTCCAATCATCTTGATGATAACTGACATACATCCGAACATACTGTTCTAGTATCTGATTTACCCTCTCTGTCTGTCCATCAGTTTCTGGATGAGAAGCAGCTGACAGATCTCTTGAAATCTTGAGCTGCTGACAAAGATTGGTCCCAAAAGAGAACCTCTATCACTGACAATGCTTGAAGGAAGGCCACGCTTTGAGAAAATTTTCTTGATGAATAAATGGGCCAAATCTAGTGAAGTTATTGAAGACATTGTTGGAATAAAAACTACCATTTTTGAGAATCTGTCCACTATGACTAGAATTGAATCAAAGGAATTGGACAGTGGCAATTGAGTGATGAAATCCATTGATAGACAAATCCAAGGACCACTTGAAATTGGAAGAGGCTTGAGGATTCCAAACTTCTTGTGATGAATATTTTTGTTTCTTGAACACTGTTGACAGGATGAAACATATTCCTTGATAAATTGAGTCATGCCGGACCAGTGGAAATCCCGCTTGACAAGCTTGAGAGTCTTCTCTTGGCCAGGGTGTCCAGCTAGAGGAGAGTAATGCCGCTTTTGAAGTATATTGAGTTGAATTGTGGGGCATTTAGGACCACCACCCGATCTTTGAAAAGGAGAAGTTTGGAAGAGGAATCAAGAGAATAATCTTGGACAGATTTACCTTTACCCAAATCTTCAAGGATACTTCTATATTGAGAATCTTGCCATAATGACTTCTGAATTGAATCAATCAAATTTGAAAATGAATCCACCTTTACTGAAAAATACTTTGAGGCTTGAAGTTCATCTTGCTTAATTATCTTCTGATAATTCATTGGGTTCTTTCTGATGAAATCCTCCCCCCTCTCTGGGTAAACATCATCCCGACGTGACAAAGCATCTGGAAGGGTGGCCAAGCGGCCAGGGTGGTAAGTGATTGAGAAATGAAATTCAGATAAAAATTCAGCCCAGCAGGCTTGACGGTGAGTGAGAATCTTGGATGAGATTAAGTATTGAAGTGATGAATGATTGGTGAGAACTTCAAAAGGGGAAGAAATTGAAAGAAGGAAAGCCCTCCAGCACTTGAGAGCCCAGACTATGCCAAGGAGTTCCTTGTCATGAATCTCATAATTAAGCTCAGCTGGGAGAAGCTTGCGGCTATCAAATTCAATGGGATGTTTTCCTGAGTCAGAAACCTGACTCAGTACAGTACCCAAAGCATAATCTGAAGCATCAGTCTCTACAATGGTGGGTAGAGAAGGATTGGAGCAGTGATAAATGCCTCTTTGAGTTGATGAAACTGTCTAAGAGCTTCCTCATTGAGGGGAAAACGGGAATCTTTCTTGAGGAAACTTGTGAGTGAACTAATTTTCTTTGAATAATTCTTGATGAAACGGCAGTAGAAATTGTTTGAAGGGTAGTTTCCAATCTGGTTTTAGAAGAAATGGGGCATTTGTTAGTGAATTTTTGAATTCTTCATATGCCTTGACCCTTTCTTCAGTCATTTCTTAAACTGTTTGTTGGTCACATAATTTATATAAGGATTTGGCAATTTTTGCAAAGTCCTTTATATGCTGTCTATAGTAACCAGCAAATCCTAAAAATGATTGCATTTCTTTTTTGGTTTGAGGCATTGCTTTAAGTAGTACTGCTACTACTTTATTTTTGTCTATGCCTAGACTAAGTCCAGATACAACATGTCCTAGTGCTTTTAATTCACTATATGCAAAATGACACTTTTTCAAGGAAATTTTCATATTCACTTGGACTATTTTCTGTAGTACTCTTTCTAGTCTTGTAAGGTGATTTTCCCAAGTTTCTGAGCAAACTATGATATCATCAATATAGATAATTAACCATCCTTCTGATAATTCTTCAGGAAATATGGTATTCATCATTCTTTGGTAATGGGAAGGTGCATTTTTTATCCCAAATGGCATTCTTAAGTATTCAAAAATTCCACAGTGGACTATTATCCTCAGTAGTTTTTTGGCATTGTCTGTTGAGACATTTTGATGAAAACCCTTTAAGGCATCCATAGCTGTAATGAACTTAGCTTGTGACAATTGTGTCAATGTCTCATGGATTCTAGGTATTGTATATCTATCTGGAATGGTATAGGTGTTCAGGGCTCTGAAGTCTCCTACCATCCTTGATTTTCCATTATGCCAAGTTATAATGACAGGAGTAGTAACTTCTACCTGTTCATTATGTCCAACTTTTCTTAATACTCCAAGGTCCATTAATTCTTTAATGTGTATCTCTAAGGCTTCTCTAGCCCTTGGACTAGCTGGGTAAGCTGGTCTTCTCAGTAAGGGTGGGTAAGGCTTTTCCACATTAAGAATTATGTCTATTTCATGCCCAATTATAGCACCTAGTGGCTCTTTGTCAGTTGCAAAGGCATCTTTGTACTTAAATAAGAGGTTAATCAATTTTTCTTTCATTTTTTCTGTTAATTCTTGATTGAATTCTGCCTCTTTAAGTTGTTCAGATATAAAAAGTTCCTTTTCTGGAATCTTTTCTTCCTTCTTAATAACTGTAATTTGTTTTTTGTTATTTAAGAAGCCAAACTTTTGTCTTTTATTGTCTTCTATAGTAAAATATCTATCCTTCTGGTTAGAGATATCTATACCGCAGATTGATAAGTAGTCATTTCCCAGGATAAAGTGATTACTGGTACAGTTGTCCATTACCACAAATTCCACTTTAATTCTGACACATTGTGAAGGGTGAGGTAAAATAAGTGTTAAGTCGATTATTCCAAGGGGCATCATGCTTTCACTTGAACTACTAAATTTGACACCTTGGATTGGTATAAGTTTTTCTTGCCAGTGTGGAACAATTGTACTTAAATAACTTTTACCAACACAGGTGCAATATGCTCCTGTATCCAATTTCACCTTTGCTTCTTGGTTATCAGCCATGACAATACTTATACTTGATTTTCCAGCTGTATACCCCATTCCTCTTGCAGGTTTGGTTTTGTACAGTTTGGCATCTTGCACATTTGTCAGGTTTGTGTCAGATGTTCCAACTTGTGGTAAGTTTGAGTTGACATCTAGTACTTCATAAATTATATCAATATTATTAATTTCTGCATTAATTATATTGATTTCATCACTTTCAGAAGTTTCTGATTCTTCTGTCTCTTTTTCAGAGTCAGATTCCTCCTCTTTGTCATTGTGGTTTTCTGTTTCCATAATTTCATTTATTTTTGCCTTTTTTAGGCAATTATTGGCTAAGTGTCCAATACCTCCACATTTATGGCATTTTCTTTGCTCATTATTATTGGATGTACTGGGCTTGAAGGGTTCTTTTAATTTATCTTTTTTGATAAATGGTTTATTTGGGCTTTTAATGTCCAATTTCTTCCAAGTCCTGCCAATTTTTGCTCTTGTCACTATGTCTTCCAATGCATTAATGTACTCTTCTGTGGAGCATGGTTCTATACACCTGCTTCTTAGGGCATGTTATAGCTCTCCTCCACATTTCTTGAGTATTTTCATATGCACCATTTTTTGTGACATTTCTGGGTACAATGCATTAAGTCTTTCAACTTGTTTTAAGAGCCAGGTTAAAGGTTTATCTTTGTCTGGGTCAAAGAAAGAATTTTCAAATGCATTTTCTATCTTATACCTCCAGGCATCATTTGCCCACTTAGTGATTATTTCTTGTTTCCACCAAGACCAGGTATTTTTGCCATTTGTTTGTCTTATGCCATAATACCATCTTTTTGCAGATTTTTCCAACAATGAATGTAATCTTTCAGTGATTAATTCATCTGGTATTGCATAGTCTTCTTGTAACATGTCAATTGTTTTAATAAATGACATGTGGTCATATTCACCTTCTCCTGTGAATGTTGGCCATTCTTTCAGCTGAGGTGCTTCCTTCATTAAGACTTGGTTGTTTTCTTGGTGACTCAACTCTGTTATGAAAGGATTTGTCAATTCCTATTTTGTTTTAACAGGGCTTCTTATATGGGAAAATGGAGTTGATAACTTTGCCATATTTAAATTAGCCTCATTCATTTTATCCATTTTTTCAGTAATAAGCCTTATTTCACTTTGAATATCATCTTTTAGATGCATTCTTGCTTCATCACTTTTTTCCACATGGTCCAAAAGTAATTTTTGGTGTGATGAAGTCTTTTCTTCAAATATTTCTACAGAAATACTTAATTTGTTTAATTTTTCTGTAAGATTGTCAATACTCACATCATAATTGATTGTCAAAGTTTTCTCTTTGATATCACTTATATATTTGTACAATTCTTGTTGTCCTTGTATTAATATCTGAGTATTGTCAATTAATATTTTTGGTTGATTATTTTCAATCATAAATTTTATGTTGTCAATCTCTTTCTTGTTTTGTACAACAATTTTTGTAAAGAAGATAAATTATTATTTATTTCTTGTAATGATAATAAACTATTTTTAATTTCTTTTAGAGGTAAAATACTATTTTTAATTTCTATTAAAGTATTTACAACATCAGGAGACAAAGTTATTTCTTTGGGAAATGGGGTTGTCTCATTCTTTGTTCCTCTTTGTCTTTGAATTCCATCAAAGTGCTGGCCATATTGAAGACATTGTCCATGGCATCTTTTTGGATTTTGGGAATCCTGTAGCTTGGGGAATATGGTTTCCTCCAATTCTTTTTAGTGTGGTAATCCTTGATCTTTTTGATTTGAGGTTTGGATGACAGTGGATTCCATCCATTGGAGTATTTCACTATCTCCTCCTCTTTGAGGAATTTTTTCAGGATGTGCCAGGAGTTCATTACTCCTTGGTGTATTTGGGGCAGCATTTCCCAATCTTTGTCCTTGTACACTGTGTAATACTGCTTGTACTGGCTCATGTAGATGTCTATTTGAGCCCTCTGAATGTGATTTGTACCTATTTGAGTTACTCATACTTAGTTCCAATTCAGGTTCAGATATCATGGGCATTTCTGGGACTTGCCTTTGGGATAAGGCACTTCCTTGTGTGGATTCTGTTCCACTGGGGATATTGCCCTTTCTTTTCCCTTTTGAGGGATCAGTTCTACCTCTGAGTCCAGCTCCATCTGATTGGATGGAGTATTGGGAACCTCTTCTGGTAGTCATAGTTTAAGGAATAAGAAAAATAAAAGTATTTTAGAATAAAAATTCTTTTTATGGCAATTATAAAAGAGGTGCTCACCTTCAGAGTCTTGAATGGTGGGTCCTGGAAAGTCTAATTTTTTAGTTTTCTTTCTTTTAGTGATAACTGGTGTTGGAGAACTTTGACAAGTTTCTTCAACCAATCTCTCAACAGTAGTTTGGTTGTCTTCTGTTGGGTTATCTTCAAACACTAAAAAAGACAATCAAATATAAGTCTTTTTATAACAAGTGTTATTTTTTTTTAGCAAGATATGGCAATTTTCCACGTAGAAATTTCTTTTATATCTTTAAAAAATTGAAATGAATAAGAAATGAATAAAAATAACTTTTTTTTATTGGTTTTTAATATTTTTTAATATATTTTATATTTTTATTTTTAAAGAATAAAATAAAAAAATGAATATGATTCTTTATAAAATCATATTATAAAAAATTATTTTTAATTTATAAAATATCTTTTTTTAATCACTAGAGTCACTCAAAGAAAGTTCTTGCAAGTCTAAGGATGTGAAAAACCACGTGTAAGACAGTACAATTGCTTTCCAAATGCCTCAATAGCTTTTAAAATCAATAAAATATAAAATTATTATATAATTTTATGATTATAAATATAATTTATTATTGGATAAGCCCAATTAGAATCTTTTTAAAAGGTCTTTTAAGTAAATATCACGGCCAGGCCCCCAAATGTAAGGTTTGACTATGAAACAATAAGTAAAAATTACTAATGTTTTACTTATTGTACTATGAATGTCCTTATAAGTAAAGTAAATAAGATAAAAATAATTATAATAATAAAGAATTATTAAAAGAATAATATAGAGAAAATTATCAATATAAGAGAAAATAACCTACTTTTAAAACTTAATATAATAATTTTGAGATATTTTATGCCAAATAATGTAAATACAACTTATACAAATTGTATTTACAATAAAAAATAGAGAAATTACAAATATTCTTGATTTTTTTTACATGGAAATGAGTTTTAGAGAGATTTTTAACAAAAACAGTTAAACAAATGATTTAATCACGTCAAAATTGATGATTATAATATAGATGAACTTTGGTCTTTAATAATATAAAAGTTTTATATATAAAGAATAAAGATATTACCTTTTTGTTTGTATTTATTTAATGTTT
Source organism: Austropuccinia psidii (assembly GCA_023105745.1). Classification (NCBI taxonomy): domain Eukaryota; kingdom Fungi; phylum Basidiomycota; class Pucciniomycetes; order Pucciniales; family Sphaerophragmiaceae; genus Austropuccinia; species Austropuccinia psidii. The sequence goes on from JALGQZ010000001.1 coordinate 3,748,267, forward strand.
TTGATGCGTCTGAGGGGAAAACAGAGTAAAAAGAGCTCTATTTATAGTAAATACCTCCCTCCTAGAGTCCAACAGGCTTCTAGTAGACGTGTACTGATCATATCCACTGGAATTGATCAATATTTTAAGGTTTGGAGATGATTACATCATGATCAAACCATATTGCATCATTATTACACCATTATTTAGGGTTATCACTATAACTCTAAAGTTGATGACATCAGAGGCTTGGCAGAACCCCAAATTTTGTGTATTTTATTAGTTTTAATCATAAAATAATAGTATTCACCAATTTTATCACTCATATGACTGTTAAACTTAATTTAAGGTTACAGTAGGTGATCATAACTGCTCAATTTAAGCTCAAACATTGATCTTTAATAACTTTTAAGTTTTACACGCTACAGTAATTCAGAGAGTGAATTCTGATAGCCTGACATAACCTTATTATGCTGCCAAGAGATTTTTATTACATCATCAAAACTCTAATTTTGATGATTTTTCTTGTAACTCATCTTTTCTGTCAAAATTCAATATTTCAAACTTCAAACCATGATTTCAGAGGGTTGTACCCTGAATTTAATAATACAAATTACATCATTCTTCACGAATGAACTAGTAGAATCCAACTGTGTACTTTTTTTTAAGTTTGGACCACTTTCACAACAAAGTGGTCAACAGCTCTGTTGATTTTTATTAATATTTCATCATAGGTTTTAACCTTGATTATAATTTGTAAAATAAAGTTTATATCTGTGTTCTTACAGTAAGTACGTGGTAAATCTATTTTTGGTTCATCACTCTATCTTGTATAGCTTAAGAGATATTAGCTATGATCCTTGAATATATGCGTTGACCAAAAAAGTGCATATATTCAGGTTAATTCCTTAAGTATTAACTTTGGAAATTAGCTCATTAATTGTTTTATGTGTGAAATTTCATGGGGAATCCAATGGTACAGTTTTTTCCACATCTTTATTCATTGGTTCTTGAAATAAATAAGGATTTATGGTTTTCATAAGGTATTATTCCTTATAACTCATTAAATATTGACTTTACAGATATGCCATAAAAATGGTATATGTGTATTTTACCATGGGGAATCCAATGGTATAATTTATTTCACATGTTGATTCATTGGATTTTAAGTTAAACCAATTTTTGTATCAATTTATGGTATTTTTGTATTTTTAATGTAATTATTTTTAATGTATAATTATTCTAAGTAATTTTAGTATAATTATCTTAAAGGTATAATTATTCTTAGTCTTTCTTGTGCCTTTATTGGTTATGTGGTCATATCTCAAAGGCTCACACAGGGGCATTTTGCATTTGTATAGGCAGAGATTATCTCCAAATTATACTTCCTGAATGGAAAAACCATCTATTACCAATAGAAGGTTTACAATTTAGTAGTGCCAGTAACAATATGTATCTATTTGACACTAATCTTTTATTTCCACATCCAGCAGGAAGTGTGAGGATGAGAACTGTAAGATGTAACTATGAAACTGATGATTATATTACTATTAATCAACAGTATTATGTCTGTTCTTATGAAATATAATAATAAAATATTATTATGACCACAATTAAATAATTAAAAATTATTTCTTTCACGTGTTAAACACTACTAGTGATTTTAACAGTGAGCAAGTAATTGTCTACAAGAATCAATTACAAGAAGATTGTAATAATAAAACTTCTTTTATTAAAATAATAAAATCATTTTAATATATAATTATGTTTTTCAAGAATAATTATAATGGTAATTCTTGAAGAAAACTAATTTTTAGAAAAACTTTAAGAATTAAAAATAAATCACTCACTAATATTCCAAAGAACTTATTGAAAGATAAGGTAGAGAGATTTGATGTAGAATTGTGGATTTAAGGGATCAAAATGTATTTATAACAGTATTACAACAATATATAGTTGGATTCTATTATTTCACGTCTTTCTGATTGATTTTGGAAGATTTAAAACACTTAAGAATAGCTTACTAATACTTACTTCTTGGTAATAATGGTTGAAATGAATAATAAGATGATGATGTGGAAAAAACAGCAAGAAGAGGCTTCTTTTAAGTCAACAACAGCCCACAGAGGCGTGCCATGGATCAAATTGAAAAACCAGTGAGTGAGAAAACAATAAACCTTTTTGGATTATTGATTGCATCATCTGTTGTCACGTAAGATTATCATAATTACTTAATTGATGCTTTTACGTGACTACCAACCCCAATATGGTTAAGAATAAAAGGAGTAACATCTGTAAATATTCTTTTATTCCAAAATAATAATTGATTTCTCAAATTTATCAATGTTATTGCCAATTTCATCACAGGTTGTAATTACTGTGAATTTTTGAAGATTCAGTGTTTCACGTAGAATAGTCAAAAGATGGACTGTAAGTAAAACGTTTCATTTTACTAGTAAAACTGTAATTCTTTTTGGTTGTACCATAGATAATACAGTTCTCTATTGGTCCTGAAAGCTTCAGAAAGATTCATTAAGAATTGTATTTTTAATGAATTTTTGAAGGTTTTACCTCATTTCTACGTAGAATTACAAATATCAGTGTTTCACTGGTCGCTATGAGGTAAATTAATGGATACAAGTCCAAAAAGGGCTTTAATTACTCTTTTGGGGTTTATCCATGGAAAGTCATTAAGAATTGACATGGTTACAGGAGTCTAAGTAGCTCTTTACCTCCTTGGCATGTCAAAATAGCAGGTTATTTGCTATTTTCTTAAGTTTTACTGTAGTTGTAACATGGTAACAAAGTTCCCAAAAGGTTTCAGTTTACCAATTAGGCCAAGATCAACCATGGATAAAAGCTTTGGAGCTGTCCACGCCTCTGAGGCCTCAGAAGTTGGGTACCCTGGCTCTCTTTGATGTCTTTTGTCCCCCTTGCCTATTTTTCACGTCAAAATAGAAATTTAAGCTTAAAGTGAGATATCCACTATGGGTTTACCAAAAGTCCATGTAAGAATACCATGATATTAAGTGCTCAAAACATGCATAACACTATTCTTAGTGTATATGTAATATGGGATTTCTCACTTTCCCATTATTTTGGTGTGAAATTAAGAAAAACAAAAATTTTCACAGATCTTTTATGTGGTATTGATGATGTGGTGTTGGAGTATTTTCCATTTTACCACCTCAAAGAGTTAATTTGAGCTTATTCAATCTGTGGAGCTACCCTAGGTGAATTTTAGTGTAGAATCCAAATCTGGCCTTAAATCCATGGATTTACTTACTCAATAAAAAGGTATTCATCTTTTCTGAAATTAAAAATGATGAATTTTGGATATATGCATGACTTATGAGTTATGCATAATTCAAAATTTATTTTTAAGAGAATTGTGGCCTATTTGGGTATGTAAAATATACCTCAAGGCTCACAGAAAAGGTGGCCAAAAGTCTTCTATAGGATGTGCTTGGAAAACAATGGAGAAAGATGAATTTTGATGGATTGAAGGGCTTTCTGGGTGTTTTTTCTGTTTTTTTTCTTCTTTGACCAAAACTAACATCTACAGGCTTAAATTAGTATTTGTGCAAAACTGGAGATTAAGCCCCAAATGGCCCAATATGCCCATTTGAGAATATTTCCCATGTTTAATAGGAAAATGGCATATACATGCAGATTTCCCCTAAATCAACAACTCTGTATTCAAATCTTAAAAAGCATAATACATGCTTTTGGGCTGTATTTATGCGGTTTATTGGAAAATTGCAAAAGGGTCATGAAGGAGCCAAGTTGGCCCAAATGATGAAATGACCAAAAAGGCACAAAAAGGTGAATATGGCCAAATTGAAATAAATCAGATATGACAGGGATATGCCATAGGTTTATACAAATGGTGATAGTCCATTATTGTGACAGTGCCCATTCAATGGTTGAAGCTTGGGGCAAAAATTCAACTGGTACTCTCCTCAAGGTTGTTAGAGACATTAAAATGGCTTTCAAGAAAAAAAACTATTGAAATAAGCAACAGAATATCCAAAGGAATTATTGTGCATGGCAAAAGCTTTCCTCCTCAAATCTATTATTTCAATGGCAAGATATCTCATTATTCCCTTCAGATGACCTTTGACAATTTCAAATCAAAATTTCCCTCCCATCAAAAATTCACCAATAAGTAAAGTAATTTTCAAGTTATAAATTGTGAGCACAAGATTAAACAGGAATTTTCCAAGAGCCAAAAGCTTTAGATATCAGCCTTCCATCTACATTAGCACTTTAATAATCAATTTCATAGCTCATTTGCAACATTTAATTATATCTTCTGCAACATTTGTCTAAAATTTTCTATCAAGGAGATGATAAAAAGAAAGAAGCAAATGAATATTTTAAGATATTGGTTAAGACCATTTTCATAGACCAATGGCAGAAATTAACCCAATTCTTCAGCATTATCATGATATTTTCAACTGGAGATGTACCCTTTAGGCAAATTCCCAAGAGTCAAGAGCATAAAGAATATTTTTAAGACCAACTTTAATGCAACAATACCTGTGGAAGACCTCAAGGAGTGAGAAATAACAAAAAGATCCCTCAAGTTTTTAAATAATTGAAAACAAATCCAAGAGAAGAGAAAGACTTCCATCTCAAGTCACCAGTACAAAATCTTTGTTATCACAGTCAATTCCCCCCTCCCAATATATTCAAGTGGAATCCTTTGAATATTATAAAGATTCAGAGGCCCTGTGAGCCTTAGAGGTATTTTCATATACCCAAAAGACCACAAATGATAAATTAAGATACAAATATAAATAAAATAAATTTATTTATATTATAAAAATAAAAATTGAAATATAAATACAAATTTATATTTAAAAATCAAAATTTGATTATAATTTGAAGACAAAATTACAATACAATTTAAAATTATGAAATTACATTTTTACTTGTAAAAATTAAGTAAAAATGAATTTTTAATAAAAATTGTGAAATTAAAATATTTTTGGTAAAAAGCTATATAAAAGATATTATAACTTTTTATCCAATAAATAAACATAAAGAAATTATAACACCATTGGATTCCTCATAAAAAATAAAGTGGGGTCATGTCTGACTGAAATTTCTGTAACTCAACTCTAAATAAGCTTAAATTAAGTTTTTAGTATTTTTTGTACAAAAGTATGAAAATCCTCAAAACCTTAATTTACTTAACACCACATGCAGTGTTAACCATCAATCTTTGTGTTAAAATTGAGGTGTTGTGTTTAGTTTAGAAGTTATGAGGAATTGAAGTATTTTCAATTGAATTCAGTTGAAATGTCAAAATGTGCACATGTATTACATAAGTGAACTTTAATTTACATATGAGGTATTGATTATTACAGATGTGTGATTAAAAACTCAATTGAATTCCATGTGTAAATTATAATTGTATTACATGATGAGGAATTAAAGAAAAAATAAATTGGAAAGATTAATTCTGGGGGGGAAAGACACTCTAGCTCTAAGGGGGAGCTAGACCCCCAAAATCCTTTCTGACTGGCGTGGGATGTCAAAATCCACACAAAAGTTCATTACTTTTCGCCTGGAATTGAGTCATAGTGTGAGCCTTGAGGTATATTTTATATACCCAAATAGGCCACAATTATCTTAAAAAGAAATTTTGAATTATGCAAAACTCATAAGTCATGCATATATCCAAAATTCATCATTTTCAATTTCAGAAAAGATGAATAACTTTTTATTGAGTAAGTAAATCCATGGATTTAAGACCAGATTTGGATTCTACACAAAAATTCACTTAGGGTAGCTCCATAGAGTGAATAAGCTCAATTTAAGTATTTGAGGTGGTAAAATGGAAAATACTTCAATACCACATCATTAATACCACATAAAAGATCCGTGAAAATTTTTGTTTTTCTTGATTTTTAGCCAAAATAATAGGAAAGTGAGAAATCCCATGTTACATATACACTAAGAATAGTGTTATGCATGTTTTGAGCACTTAATATCATGGTATTCTTACATGGACTTTTGGTACACCCATAGTGGATATCTCACTTTAAGCTTAAATTACTATTTTGACGTAAAAATTGGGCAAGGGGGACAAAAGACATCAAAGAGAGCCAGGGTACCCAACTTCTGAGGCCTCAGAGGCGTGGATAGCTCCAGAGCATGGATCCATGGCTCATCTTGGCCCAATTGGTAAACTAAAACTCTTTGGGAACTTGGTTACCAAGTTACAACTACTGTAAAACATCAGAAAATAGCAAATAACCTGCTATTTTGACGTGCCAAGGAGGTAATGAGCTACTTACACTCCTGTAACCATGTCAATTACTAATGACTTTCCATGGATAAACCCCAAAAGAGTAATTAAACCCTTTTGGGATCCATATTCATTGATTTACCTCATAGCAACCAGCAAAATACTGCTATTTGCAATTCTACGTAGAAATAAGGTAAAAACTTCAAAAATTCATTAAAAATACAATTCTTAATGAATCCTTCTGAAACTTTCAGGACCAATGGAGAACTGTATTATCTATGGTACAACCAAAAAGAATTATGGTTTTACTAGTAAAATTAAAAGTTTTACTTACAGTCCATTTTTGACCATTCTACGTGAAATACTGAATCTTCAAAAATTCACAGTAATTACAACCTGTGATGAAATTGGCAATAACATTGATAACTTTGAGAAATCAATGATTATTTTAGAATAAAAGAAGATTTACAGATGTTACTCCTTTTATTCTTAACCATATTGGGGTTGGTAGTCACGTAAAAGCATCAATTAAGTAATTATGATAATCTTACGTGACAACAGATGATGCAATCATTAATCCAAAAGGGTTTATTGTTTTCTCACTCACTGGTTTTTCAGTTTGCTCCATGGCACGCCTCTGTGAGCTGTTGTTGACTTAAAAGAAGCCTATTCTTGCTGTTTTTTCCGTATCATCATCTTATAAATTTATTAAACCATTATTACCAACAAGTAAGTATTAGTTCAAGCTATTCTTAAGTGTTTTAAATCTTTCAGAATCAATCAGAAAGACATGAAATCATAGAATCCAACTATATATTGTTGAAATACTGTTATAAATCATCTTGATCCCTTAAATCCACAATTCTACGTCAAATTTCTCTACTCTTATCTTTCAATAAGTTCTTTGGAGTATTAGTGAGTCATTTATCTTTAATTCTTAAAGTTTTTCTCTATTAATAGTTTTCTTCAAGAATTATCTTTATAATTATTCTTGTAAAAGATAATTATATATTAAAATAATTTTATTATTTTAATAAAAGAAGTTTTTTATTATTAAATTCTTCTTGTAATTGATTCTTGTAGACAATTACTGCTCACTGTTATAATCACTAGTAGTGTATAACACGTGAAAGAAATAATTTTATAATTATTTAATTGTGGTTATAATAATTTTTTATTATTATATTTCATAAGAACAGACATAGTACTGTTGATTAATAGTAATATTATCATCAGTTTCATAGTCACATCTTACATTTGGGGGCCTGGCCGTGATTTTATCCATAGACTTGGCTTTAATCATATTCTAGACTTCATTTTTGTGTTCTAAAAAACCACCATACCTACCACATCTTACATTTGGGGGCCTGGCCGTGATTTTATCCATAGACTTGGCTTTAATCATATTCTAGACTTCATTTTTGTGTTCTAAAAAACCACCATACCTACCACATCTTACATTTGGGGGCCTGGCCATGTTTTTTGAACCTTGTACCCTTAATTAATATATTTTTAAGCTCTAAAATATATTAATTTAATTAATTTTTTTCTTTCAATTTGGAGTTAAAATATTTTTATTTTTGAAATTGTTTTAGAATCTTTTTCATTGAGGAATTTGGTTTAATTTTATATTGTTTTTACACGTGGCTTTTTCACATCCAAAAACTTATAAAATTATTCTTTGAGTTACTCTGAATTAATTTTCATTCAAAATCTTAAATTTTAATTTTTTTCTTTAAAAAGAATAATTTTTTTAATATTAAAAAATATAAAACTTATAAAAAATCTTTAAAAAATATTTTAAAAAGTATAAAAAATAATTTTTTCTCTTTTATAATTTCTTTTAGTGTCTTTAATCAAATACTGTGCAGCTGGCAACAGACTCAGTAAAAGATATATCACTAGTCCAGAATCTGAAGACAGTATTGAGGTGCAGATTGCTAAAAGAGGCACCTTATTCAACTCAGAAAAAGCTAAATTACCACCAAAAGGTGTGTATTTTATCTTATATTTTCACCTTTTATCTTTAAATTGACGTGAAAATGGTGCATACCAGAAATGGAAGCAACTATTCAGTCCAACCAGATGGATGTGGACAAGGAAGAGGCAAGACCAAATCCAGAAGTGCCAAATCTTCCACAAGAAAGGCACATCTGGAGGATGCCAGAGTTGCCCCCCATTCCCCAAGGTCTGTACCAACAGATTTTGACGTGAATTCTGAGCCTGAACTAATTTATGATAATATTTCCAGGGCTGAACCATTTTCAAGTGGCAGCAATAGAAATATATCAGAGCCAGTACAAAAATTGGTTCAGAGCAGCCAAAGAAGAGGAGTGGGAAATCTGCCCAAGCCTTTGGCAGGGGGCCATGAACTCCTACTTACACATCAAGAGCTTTCTGGGTCAGGAGAAGACCATAGAACTCTTAGGAGTTTGGAGCCCCCTGTCTTGCAAAGACAAGGTCAAAAAGATAAAGAGTTGGTTGAAGAACCAGAGTCTTTTATCCATAGACCAGAAGAAAGAATTGGAAATGACTCCAACTTTGGAGACAGAGGCACCAGTGGCATCTACCAGCTCCAAACCAGCTCCAGAAGCATCCAAGGACAAGCCCAAAGGACCTCAAAAGAAACAGAGAGGTCCCAAGAACCATCAAGGCAAGGGCAAAGGCAAAGCCAATTGGCACAGACCTTACCCACAAGGGTACAGGATCCCCAGATTGGAGCCTTCAGCCGTGGACAGTGTCTTCAATATGGCCAGAACTCTTATGGAATTCACAGCCAAAGAGCAGGAAAGGATGAACAGGACTTTTCCACGCAAATAAATGATGTACATAGAAGTATTAGTGTAGAAATTGGCAAACTTGAGTCAAAGTTGAAGCAAATTACATTAGACATCAATGATTTAAAGAAAAATGACAAGCAACATTCTGATTGGCATAAATTGACAACTGTCACCCTTGAGTCAATTAGCAATGCTTGTGAAAGAATTGAGAACCAATGTCAAAATAATGACACAGAGGATCTTTCCATCTTTAAAGTAAATGATAGACTTAAAACTCTTGAAGACCATGTCTTACAAATAGTTAAGAACACCAATCAATTTGCTATACATTTAGCAAAAAGTGACAGTGAAAGGCAGAAATTGAAGAATGAAATAATTGCAAGTGTGGAGCAAATTCATAAGAATCATGAACCACATATGCCAAGACATTCTACACCTTTGACTGAAGAAAAACTTTCTGTCAAAGAAAGTTTGACTCCATTCTTAGGAGAGAATGTTATTTCTGCAAAGGATATTCCCAAATTAGAAGAATGGCCAACATTCTCTGGTGAAGGAGAATACAACCATATTGAATTCATCAGGACTATTGATATGTTGCAAGAAGACTTTAATATACCTGATGAAATCATAGTAGGAAAATTACATTGTTTGTTTACCAAGACTGCAAAGAAATGGTATTACAAGATGAGAATGGATCATGGAAGACATGACTGGTCTTGGTGGAAATCTGAAGTGATTACCAAATGGGCCAATAATTCTTGGAGGTTTAAAATGGAGAATGCTTTTGAAAGTGCCATTTTTAACTCAGAAAAAGACAAACCACTTACTTGGTTCTTCAAACAAAAAGACAGATTATCTGCTTTACACCCAGATATGTCTGACACTATGATTAATATGAAAATATTAAGAAAGTGTGGAGGAGAACTGGAACATGCTATCAAAAGCAGATGTGTGGAACCCTGTTCAACAGAGGACTACATTAATGCTATGGAAGATATCATTACCAGAACAAGAATTGGTAAAACTTGGGTTAGAAACCCAATAGAGTCCAAAATAGTCTCAAAGATTCCTAGAGAGGAAAGAAGACCAGAAAGACCTGTCTTGAAGTGTCATAAATGTGGAAGTACTTCACATTTAGCCAACACTTGCCCTAAGAAGACAAAGATCAATGAAGTTCAAATCATTGAAGACATTCAGTGTACTGAAGAGAAAGAAGAGTCTGATCAAGATTCTGCAGTCTCTGAAGATACACCAGTAGAGGACTATCCCATTGAAAACATTTCAGCTTTCTTTGAGGTCACAGAAGTCCATACCCACTTGCCACAGTACAGTGAGGATTGCTACAACCTGATCAATATCCAAGATGCCAGAATGTGTAAAACAAAACCTGCTAGAGGAAAGGGTTATACTGCTGGAGCATCCTGTATCACATCAGTTCTAATGGGTGATATTGAAGCCAAAGTAAATCTGGATACAGGGGCATTTTGCACTTGTATTGGCAAGGATTATCTCCAAATTATACTTCCTGAATGGAAAAACCATCTATTACCAATAGAAGGTGTACAGTTCAGTAGTGCCAGTAACAATATGTACCCCTTGGGCATATTGGATACTAATATTGTATTCCCACATCCAGCAGGAAGTGTAAGAATGAAAACTGAGATTGTAGTAATGGATAATTGTACATCTCAGCATATCATTCTTGGAAATGATTACTTGAATATTTATGGTATTGATATAAATAACCATAAAGACAGATATTTCACAATTGGAGATAACAAAAGGCAAAAATTTGCTTTCTCCAATATGCCAAAACAGATATCTGTAGTATCTTCTGTCAAAGATACTTACAAAGATGAATTTGTGTCTAAACAACTTGTTGAAGCACAAATTAATCCATCATTGTCACCAAAGATGAGGAATGAACTTATTGATGTATTATATACATACAATAATGCATTTGCATCTGATAATGAACCATTAGGCGCTATAAGGGGACATGAAATTGATATTACTCTTAATATTGATAGACCATATCCTCCAGTACTTAGAAGACCAGCTTATCCAGCCAGTCCCAGAGCTAGAGAGGCCTTGGAAAAACATATCCAAGAGTTGATCCAACTTGGTGTGCTAAGGAAAGTAGGCCATAATGAGGAAGTTGAAGTGACAACACCTGTTATTATTGCATGGCATAATGATAAGTCAAGAATGGTTGGAGATTTTAGAGCTTTGAATACCTACACAGTTCCAGATAGGTATCCAATCCCTAGGATCCAAGAAACCTTGACTCAATTGTCTAAAGCCAAGTATATAACATCAATGGATGCATTAAAAGGCTTCCATCAAAATGTTTTGACGCCTAAAGCTAGGAAATTACTTAGCATTATCACTCACTGTGGTATTTATGAGTATCTTAGAATGCCATTTGGCATTAAAAATGCTCCATCTCATTATCAAAGAATGATGAATACCATCTTCCCCACAGAATTGTCTGAAGGATGGCTTATCATTTATATTGATGATATTATTATATGTTCTGACTCATGGTCTTTGCACCTTGAAAGACTTGCAAGAGTACTTCATAAAGTTGCAGAAGTGAACATGAAAATTTCACTTAAGAAATGCAATTTTGGTTTTGAAGAACTCAAAGCATTAGAACATGTTGTTTCTGGTTTGAGCTTGGGTATTGACAAGAATAAAGTAGCAGCAGTGTTACTTAAGCCAATACCCCAGAATAAAAAAGAAATGATGTCTTTTCTTGGATTTGCTAGTTACTATAGGCAACACTTGAAAGATTTTGCAATTCTAGCCAAGTCACTTTATAGAATCTGTGATCAACAGACTGTATTTGAAATGACACAGGAAAGAATTACAGCTTATGAGAAGATAAAGAAAGCCCTTACAGAAGCACCTTTACTCCTCATGCCTGACTGGAATATTCCTTTTAAATTGTACATTGATGCATGTGGGGATGGATTAGGGGCAGCCCTACACCAAGTCCAAATTATTGATGACAAACCTACAGAAGGACCAGTTTGTTATATCTCAAGACAAATCAAACCAACAGAAGCCAGATATGGTGCAAGCCAAATGGAGTGCTTATGTTTGGTATGGGCACTTGAGAAATTACACTATTACCTTGATGGCAGTGTTTTTGAAGTGATAACTGACTGTAATGCCGTGAAATCACTTCTTAACATGAAAACTCCCAACAGACATATGTTGAGATGGCAAATAGCCATTCAAGAATATAGAGGAAACATGACTATAGTTCATAAAGCAGGAAACATTCACAAAAATGCTGATGGACTTAGTAGATGGGCTTTAGCCAACACTCCTGATAACCCAGCTTATGTACCTTTGGAAGCTGAACCACAGATTCCAATTGAAGGGATTAACATAACTGATATTGGGACTGAATTCTTTGAAGAGGTCAGAAAGTCTTATAAACAAGACAAGAATTGCCATATCTTGACTTCTTTATTGGATAAAGACTGCAAAGACACATCTTTGGTTAATACACTAGATGAAGTTTGGAAAAATTCCTATTCTGAAGGAAGATTTCACTTGTTTGATGGGATTATTTACCATAGAACAAAACATTCTTGTGTGATGACATTGTGTAGTAGATTGCTCATCAATACCATTCTTCATGAATGCCATGATAGCATTTACTCTGGACACCTATCAGAAGACAGAACACTTGAAAAGGTGAAGAACTGTGCATGGTGGCCATCTTGGAGAAAAGAAACCATTGAATATTGCCATACCTGTGATAGATGCCAAAAAGCAAACAGGAGTACAGGCAAGAAATTTGGATTAATGATCCATATTCAAGAACCAAAATCCCCTTGGGAAGTTGTTCACATGGATTGGGTCACAGCACTTCCTCCAAGTGGTGACAAAAGTTATAATGCTTGTTTAGTCATTGTAGACAGATATAGCAAAACTCCCATATTCTTACCATGTCATAAAGATGACACTGCTATGGATACAGCTCTTCTTTTATGGAGTAGAGTTATTTCTCATACAGGGTTATTTAAGAATATCATAAGTGACAGAGACCCCAAGTTCACATCTGCACTTTGGACCAATCTTCATAGATTGTTTGGGACTAAGTTATCATTCTCTACAGCATATCACCCTCAAACAGATGGGCTAGCAGAGAGGATGATTCAAACTTTAGAAGACATGATCAGGAGATTTTGTGCTTATGGATTAGAATTCAGAGACTCAGATGGCTTTACCCATGACTGGTGCACTTTGATACCTGCATTAGAATTGGCATACAAGACATCAGTCCATTCTTCCACAGGACAAACTCCTGCTATGTTACAAAAAGGATGGAATCCAAGACTCCCAGCAGACACACTGAGGAAAGACTTGATTGACATTCATCCTACAGCTTCCAGCTTCAAATTAATGCTTGATAAAGTAAAACACCATGCAAAACAAAGTATGGATGATGCTTTTGATTATGCAAAACAGAAGTGGGACAAGAGTCATAAAGTACCAGACTTCAAAGTAGGGGACTTAGTTCTAGTTTCAACCTTGAATTTTAATAATATCAAAGGCCCAAAGAAACTTAAAGATTCTTATGTAGGACCTTTTGTTATTGTTGCTTTACATGGAACCAATGCAGTTCAAGTGGAATTGAGTGGTGAATTGGAAAATAAACACCCCACATTTCCAGTCAGCTTGATAAAACCTTATCAACCAGCTGATAAAGAATTGTTTCCTTTAAGAAACCCAACTCCTTTAACTGTACCACCTGTGGAACAGAATGAAGACAGAAAGATAAAGAAAGTCATTAAAGAAAGGAGACTTAGGGGTAAAAATCAAAGAGAATATCTTGTCAGATATAGAAATCCAGTACATGAAGATGAATGGATGGCAGAATCAGAAATACCTGACTCAGATAAACTCTTAAGAAGATTTAGACATGAAAGAAGGCCACAAGCCTGAATATGTCTATAAATGTGCTTTAAATTACTTGATCTGAGTAATGTGAAGAGGTTGGACAGTGGACATTACCCCTTTTTGGGGCCTTATTCTTTTATCACTAATAAAATTGTAATACAATTTTATTTTTTGGTGGGAGGGAATGTGAGCCTTGAGGTATATTTTATATACCCAAATAGGCCACAATTATCTTAAAAAGAAATTTTGAATTATGCAAAACTCATAAGTCATGCATATATCCAAAATTCATCATTTTCAATTTCAGAAAAGATGAATAACTTTTTATTGAGTAAGTAAATCCATGGATTTAAGACCAGATTTGGATTCTACACAAAAATTCACCTAGGGTAGCTCCATAGAGTGAATAAGCTCAATTTAAGTATTTGAGGTGGTAAAATGGAAAATACTTCAATACCACATCATTAATACCACATAAAAGATCCGTGAAAATTTTTGTTTTTCTTGATTTTTAGCCAAAATAATGGGAAAGTGAGAAATCCCATGTTACATATACACTAAGAATAGTGTTATGCATGTTTTGAGCACTTAATATCATGGTATTCTTACATGGACTTTTGGTACACCCATAGTGGATATCTCACTTTAAGCTTAAATTACTATTTTGACGTAAAAATTGGGCAAGGGGGACAAAAGACATCAAAGAGAGCCAGGGTACCCAACTTCTGAGGCCTCAGAGGCGTGGATAGCTCCAGAGCATGGATCCATGGCTCATCTTGGCCCAATTGGTAAACTAAAACTCTTTGGGAACTTGGTTACCAAGTTACAACTACTGTAAAACATCAGAAAATAGCAAATAACCTGCTATTTTGACGTGCCAAGGAGGTAATGAGCTACTTACACTCCTGTAACCATGTCAATTACTAATGACTTTCCATGGATAAACCCCAAAAGAGTAATTAAACCCTTTTGGGATCCATATTCATTGATTTACCTCATAGCAACCAGCAAAATACTGCTATTTGCAATTCTACGTAGAAATAAGGTAAAAACTTCAAAAATTCATTAAAAATACAATTCTTAATGAATCCTTCTGAAACTTTCAGGACCAATGGAGAACTGTATTATCTATGGTACAACCAAAAAGAATTATGGTTTTACTAGTAAAATTAAAAGTTTTACTTACAGTCCATTTTTGACCATTCTACGTGAAATACTGAATCTTCAAAAATTCACAGTAATTACAACCTGTGATGAAATTGGCAATAACATTGATAACTTTGAGAAATCAATGATTATTTTAGAATAAAAGAAGATTTACAGATGTTACTCCTTTTATTCTTAACCATATTGGGGTTGGTAGTCACGTAAAAGCATCAATTAAGTAATTATGATAATCTTACGTGACAACAGATGATGCAATCATTAATCCAAAAGGGTTTATTGTTTTCTCACTCACTGGTTTTTCAGTTTGCTCCATGGCACGCCTCTGTGAGCTGTTGTTGACTTAAAAGAAGCCTATTCTTGCTGTTTTTTCCGTATCATCATCTTATAAATTTATTAAACCATTATTACCAACAAGTAAGTATTAGTTCAAGCTATTCTTAAGTGTTTTAAATCTTTCAGAATCAATCAGAAAGACGTGAAATCATAGAATCCAACTATATATTGTTGAAATACTGTTATAAATCATCTTGATCCCTTAAATCCACAATTCTACGTCAAATTTCTCTACTCTTATCTTTCAATAAGTTCTTTGGAGTATTAGTGAGTCATTTATCTTTAATTCTTAAAGTTTTTCTCTAGTAATAGTTTTCTTCAAGAATTATCTTTATAATTATTCTTGTAAAAGATAATTATATATTAAAATAATTTTATTATTTTAATAAAAGAAGTTTTTTATTATTAAATTCTTCTTGTAATTGATTCTTGTAGACAATTACTGCTCACTGTTATAATCACTAGTAGTGTATAACACGTGAAAGAAATAATTTTATAATCATTTAATTGTGGTTATAATAATTTTTTATTATTATATTTCATAAGAACAGACATAGTACTGTTGATTAATAGTAATATTATCATCAGTTTCATAGTCACATCTTACACATAGGGTCTGTGAGTCAATTGATGGTGAGGTTTTAATACCAACCAGGGTAGTTTTAACTGCTGCCAAGAGGGTAGAACTACGCTTAAGTTAAAACAATGTTAGTAGAAACAGTTTTAACTGACTTCTACGCCTCTTACACACATTCTCACATGTTTTGAAGGCTCTAGACCAGGGATTACTATAGTAATGGCTGCTTTAAGGGTCTAAAATGGCTTAAACCAGCCCTTTTTTGGTCTAAACCAGGGTTCTATGATGCCATAATTGGCTTTTCTGTTGTCAAACTGTTTTTCACGACTGACAAGAGTAAATTTTACTTTTGGAGTAAGAAATTATTTCCATGTTAGAATTTTTTCCTTTTATATTTAGTTTAAACACTGTTAAACCAATCAACAAAAGATTCCAAACACCCTTTTTATATTTTTTTAAGCCTTTTAGCAACGTGAAAAAATGATTATAATGATTGTTTGTAACTCTTATAATAATTTTTACCTCTGAACCACCCCAAAAGTGAATTAAAGCATCTCTCATCACTGTTAACTTTGTCACTTTGTTTCCAAATTCACTCTGGTCACTTTTGGGTGTGTTTTCTATTTAAATATCCTTTTAAAGACTTTTTTCTTTAATTAATTGCTTTCAGTTCTTTGCTCAATTAATTCTAATTGAAAATGCTCTTTAAGAAATTTCTTTTGTAGCCTTAAATATCTCTTGTAGAGTATTTTTGGATAAATTTCTGTTATATTATTTTCTTATACTTATAAAGTTAAAAACAATAATATTGGCGTGTTTTCTCTCTAGAAATACTATTATATCATTATTTTTAAAAGAATTTTACCTTATACAAATTTTGAGGACAGGAAAAGTACTTGATATTTTATCAAAGTTTCATACCCACACCTTAAAGGCCCCATTAACTAAGTCAATAACTTCATCAGATTTGAAACCCTCAAAAACTGATTTTCAAAAATATGTAAAATCATGAGCCACCTTCAGAAGGCCAAGAAGGTTTTCAAAGAGAAGCAGAACCTCAGAAGGAAAGTGCCACAAGCCTGTAACCACTTTCAAGATATATTATGTAGTTTATTTAACCTGCAAAAAATTTCAAAGAGCTTATCATAAATGTGATGAATTCTCCAAACTTTTTGTGATTTTTAAATTCATTTTAACTTGGAAATTTTTTGGTTATTTCAAGATTAATTTATTTTAGTCAACTATTTGTATTAGGTACCTGGATCAGAAGGCTTGCCAAAATTAATTTTGAAATACACCTTCAAGTCAATCAATGTCCAGGGTGATAGAACTGTTTCTAAATAGAAGTATCCCATTACATTTAAAAGACACAAGATCAATGGGCTTATGCCAGGGGTGACTTTCCTCAGTAAATTTAAAAAAATAAAGACCTTTATGAATCCATGAATACCTTGCTACCCTGAGTAATTCTTTTTTGGAAAGAATTGAGTTGTATGAAGATGTTTTTCAGGCTCCAAAGAGCAAGTGGATTGCACTTCCTGATATAGGGGATCCAATTACCAATAAGTATCACAAACTAGTTTTTTTCATTCCATAGTCCAATATTTCTCCTTTTCCCTTATTTATTTCTGCCAAAGAAAATTCCACCCATTTTCATTTGTTTTTTGGATAGCTTCCCTCATTTTTCTCCGTTGTATGTCATCATTTCTGAAGTTTTCCCTTCCCCCTCATTACTTTGAATTGGGAATTTCATTCTCAACCACAAGCCTTGGTGTGGGAAGATAAGTTTAAGAAGCACAGACTGTTCTATTTGTCCAAATTTCCTCCTCCTTTTCAAAAAAACCCACTGTTTTAGAGGGTTATTAAGAACAAAATTATTATTTCGATTTTCTTATATACAAGCTATCACAGTTATTTTTTTTCTCAGTATTATTTATTGCTTAAATCCCCCTCATTCAGCTTTATATCAAAAATATGGCTTTTTTTGTACTTACACACATTTATACTCCAAATACGCAAAAAAAAACACCTTTTTGGACTGTACTTGTCCTTCCCAAGAAAATCCCATATATCCGGGATTCTGGTTTTTGTTTCTCAAGATTTACCTCTTCCTTGCAAAAGAACAGGCAAATTTATAAATGGGAATGTTTTTAATGAATTTTGAGAAACAATTCCAAAAAAGTATGAGAAATTGAGGGGATCTTAACATGCCACAAATGAACAAATACGGCCAAAAAAATCAAACATCCCTAAGATCTTTCCCTGTGAATGTTTTTTTAAAAAAGTCACCACTTACGTTTTTTTACCAGCACCCCATTTTCAATTTCAACTCAAGGTTTCTTTACTATTCTTCAATGAGAAGGTTTTGAAGAATTATCCCTTTTCCACAAAAGATTAATTGTTATTTTTAACATTTTCACGTAAATTGGGTTTATTATTTAAATGGAAATCCAATTTCATAACATCATGGTAATTCAATTGAATTTTTTTCATACAGATTTGGTTATTTTGAAAAGATTTTATTATGATTCCATAGCTATATAGCTTCTCTAATAGTTATCAAAACAACATAATCATTAGCAAAAAAGGGGCGATTCATTACCATTGGTGCATGTATTTAATATCCCACAATTAATGTTTTAGCCTTTGAGCTACCAACAGCTAGGACAGGAAGATACCTCTATGATTAGGAGTTTTTCTGCGAAATTTTTAAATGAAATTCAAAAAGAGTAATTGAATATTTATATGATAAGTATTTAATAGTGAACTGAGGTTTGCATTGATGTAGTTTTCTTTATTATATAAATACCTCCATAGCTCTATACATAGGTACAAACACTTAATAATAAATTTAAATTTAATTTAAATTTATTTTATTTATTTATTCTTAGAAAAATACAATTCAATGAATTTTTCTTTAAATAAAAAATTGAAAGAGATTTCAAATTTGAAAAAGAAAGTAATGATAAAATTTATTCATTTTTTAATAATTTTTTCAGATTTTACTTTGTATTTATGAAAGCTAAAGCGCTTTTAATTCATGAGATTAATAGGGTTATTCTCAAATATTGGGGAAAAATCTCAAGCTTTTCCAAAAAATCAAGTCATTTTTCGTTATAGACCCAATTCAAAGCATGATTTCTACACAAAATCCAAGATTTTTTCTGAATTCAATTCATCAATTTCCTGTTGGAAGTCATGGTTTGAGTAGATTGGCATTAATATTGGCCCTAAAAAGTTAATTTTCTCATTAAATCCTCCCAGATTCACTGCAAAAGCCCTCAAATTGGCCTGACTGGGTCCGATTTAGCCCCAAATTTCCAATTCGGGCTGTGCTCTGTCGTCGCAACGAGCCAGTCAATTCTGCCCAGTCGCTTGCACAGCAAGGTCGCCCTGCACAATAAATTGGGCCCCGCCTGGGCGCCTGTTGACCGTTTTCTTTCCCCCTCGCTCACAAACTCGCTCACTCCGGTTTTAGAACTTTCCCCCATCGCCATCGTCACATTCTCATATAATCCTTGATTCTTCGCCGACTCCCATCGACTTTCATCTAGCTTTATATCCACCTCAAGCTCACTTCAACCATGTCTGCCAACGATTACTACAAGTAAGTCTCAGTCGTGCTCTGTCTTGGATGTCTGTCGGTTTGGTGCTGAATTCATCCCTTAATCGAACTATCAATTGTCTCAATAGCAAAGGACCCCAACAACAGTACGCTTCTTTGAAATTACTGGCTAAGATATCTTTCACTAACCTTTAATCGCCCTCTTTTTTGAACCCCTGCCTTCAAAATCGTATTCAGACCCTATCCCCAACAGGGCGGCTACTATCCTCCCCCAGGTGGTCCCCCAGGCCCTCCACCGCAAGGATATCCTCAAGCTCAGCCTGGCTATGGATACCCTCAGCAACAGCCGGTTAGAACAAATTAATATTACCTCATCATCTTCTCGGTCTTCTCATCCCTTTTGCTTTCACTTGAATCCCAGGTCTATGTTCAACCCGCCGCACCAGCTAAAAAGGATTCGGGCGCAGGAACCGGCTGTTTGGCTTGTTTAGCTGGTGCTTGTCTCTGGTCAGTCAGCATGTATCATCGTCAATCATCTGCAAATCGATCCATCATTAACTTATGGTCGGATTCTCTTATTTCATTAGCTGTTGCGCTGAAGAAGCATTATGCGATTGTTTATTTTAAATCGGACATTTTTGAGAGCTTCAATGTAACAACGGAGGAATAAATAAAACTTGAAAAATCACCTGATTCTTTAAATTTCAACCTGTTTTTGTTTCAAACAACCAGTTCAATTCCCATCTTCTCCTTTTTTTACTTCTTTTTAATCACAGCAAGATTTTCGATTACAAAGGGTACTGTTTCTTAAAGACATGCATGTGCTTTTTTCTGTTTCTGCTATTAATTTTAATAAAAGACAAATCAAAACGTCCCTGACACATTTGACTTGAGCGTTTTGGCCTCAATTAAATGTGAGAAACTCTAGTCCAGCTTTCTTTTGACTATTCTTGTAATTGATGAGATGTCTACATAATAGCTTGAAAATTCAAATCAAGAGAGTCTTGATGAACTCAAATCAGATTTCAATCCATCTCAAATTTATCCGGGTCAGTCTGTTGCCTCATTTGAGCTCATCTTGTTGACGTCTGTCATTTCTGTCAACTTCAAGCTACTTCCTCAAACGACGCTTAAGTCAAATTCAATAACTCGACCCTTAACCCCTCCCTGTATTGCCGCGTAGTATCCTCCATCCTTTATTTTTTTTGGTATTCCAATCATGCGGTGTTGCCACCATCGCCTTGATACTGAACCAAGAGCAGCAGCTAGACTGGCCGCTGATACCAATTGAACTGCCCAACAGATCAAGCTTCAAGGTCGTCTGTAGTGCCCCTTTTATTCCAAATTACACTTCAATTAATTAAAGAATGCTGCCAAAGCAACACTGACAATTTAATGTCATGGGAAGTGAGGGGCTCACGCGCCTACCCTTCTACCCATGTTAAAACTAGGGCGTTCACACCACCTAATTCTGTCGCCCAAGCGCATAAATTTTCCAAAATGAATGTTAATATACAGTCTGTTGACTGCTATAGAATGAGAAATATTCCAATCTTATGACTTTGAAGGCAGATTTACCAACAAAACAACCTTTATGTAACTTGTTTCACGAAAAATGATTAGATAAATATAATACCCTTAGTAATCATGAAAAGGTTACACCGTATTTTCTCAGATTTCCCTATACAGCCATTGATTTTGGTAAAAATGTGCTGAATTTAAGTTCCTCTAATTTCTACATTATATTCAAAAAAACTAGAAATCAGATAACTAGGACAATTTAAAAATGTAAATACTAAGTTCTTGATGTAGGATACTTTGCATAAAATTTGAGATGAACATTTATAGGCCAATATACTCTTCAAATAACAAGCACCATGAGCAAAACCAGAGCACCTGCTAGCAGGTGTTCCACTTTTACTTCCAGGTTGGACTCAGGTGAAAGTATGCTTTCAACCAGAGCTGAACACTACTTGGAATCTAGGTGTCAGCCTGTGACTCAAAACCAGCACACAAGCATGACAGCAAAATACCATAAATCAATGGTATAGCCAAGATACCACCAAAACATGGAGCTGAGCCAAATGAGGTCAAAAGGTATCAAAAGAGAGAGGAAACTCACCCCTTTCCAAATATACAAGTCCCATCATCATAAGAAAAAGAATAACAAAGTTATTCCTGCTCAAAGTTGTTGCTGAGCATAAACCTTAATTTCCACCTCTCATCTGAAATACAGAAGAAGGGGCTTAAACCAATCAAATGGGTATTTAAAATGGAACTCTAAGTCAGGGATATCCAATGGTACTAGCCAAACTGAGCTAGCACCAGAATTACAGAAGTTATGACCAAAATAAGGTCCAATAAGGGTGAATAAAATATCCACCTCTCATCTAACTTCTACAGTTTTAGTATAGGGACCTAAAGTGGGGTATTTTTGGAAGGAGAAAAATTAGGGCTATCTTATGGTGCCATTTATATCCCCATATCTCATCTATAACAAAGGTTATAGGGAAAACAAGCCCAATACAGCTTTTGCCTAAAACCACACATATGTACAAACCTCTTGTACATGGCATAGCTTTGCCATATTTAATGATAACCATATCAAATGAGGTACAATTGTGTAGAAAACATACAGGGATACACACTGAACCAATTTTGAGGTTGATATCTCAAAAACTGACAAAGTTATGGCAGCTTTAAGGTCAAAATCCCCCAGTTTGGCCAATACAGCCTTACCATGGGATAATATCCCATAAATACAATTATGAGGTGTCAAAAAGATGAAGAAGCTTGTTTTTAATTCGATACCTCATAGTTCATACAATACTGGGGTCCCATACAGGTTCTGTACAGCATTCTACACATCATACACCTCAGAATCAGGCTATGTGGTCCCCAGATGAAAGTTTTCACCCTGTATTGGTGAAAACTGCCCGAATGTGGTTTTGAAACCACATCTGCGCCCAATAAAGGCTATAAAAGCCTTTTTCAAACCACAAGCCTGTCCTAGAGAGTGAAAAATCTTCACTTCCTCTACATGAAAAGGTCTATCAGCCTTTTCACTGCCAGAAAAGGAATCCCCATCCTGCTCTTGAG
The DNA here is from genome assembly GCA_023105745.1 of Austropuccinia psidii. Classification (NCBI taxonomy): domain Eukaryota; kingdom Fungi; phylum Basidiomycota; class Pucciniomycetes; order Pucciniales; family Sphaerophragmiaceae; genus Austropuccinia; species Austropuccinia psidii. The sequence continues at coordinate 3,770,946 of JALGQZ010000001.1, forward strand.
TTCCTATGTAGTACAACTTTCAAAAACAGTTATTCTCTTGGAAAATGGACAGGTTATACTATAAATCTTAGTATTTTAGTCTTTATTATTGTAACCTAACAGATAAAGCTGTGCCCAGGGCTTTCAATAGCTCTCACCACCACTAATTCTCATTAGTAAAGCCCTTTTTATCTTTAATTAAACCTTTAAAATACTTTTATCCATGTCACAGTCATAGTTAAAGCTGTAAATAGCCGTATTACCTCTTTATCATAGACTCAGCCTGACATTTTGGGGGCCTGGATGTGTTTGGTTTAACCTTTTGGACCTTATAAGTGAGTTTTTCTCTTATTTTCTTTATTCTGACAAATTATTTTATCTTTTCAGGCTTAATTTTTTAATAAAAATATATATAATATATATCTTATATATTTTTTTACAGTGGTATATGTCATATCATTTATCTTCTTTAATCACATTGCAGTGTGGTTGATTATAATTTAATCACCACAAAAACCCTTATTTTTGAAGTGTTTTACATATAAAAACACTTTAAGCCATTCATAAAGTCCTTCTTTAATTAAAATAAGGACACTGTCACAGGGGCTCTTCTAAGTGAAGAGGGCCTGGCACTCAGTGAACAGACTTACTTATGGAGGGCTCAAAAGGAAATACTCAAATGATAAGAGTAATGGAATAAGATAATAATTTCCTAGTCATAAAATAATAAGAGTTAAAAGATATGAGAGGAAAACAAAAGCAATAATAAAGAGCCAACCACAAATAATCCTGTACCGCTGTTTCAACCTGTTCAGAAAAGAGAAAAGGATTAATAAAGGATATGATCACCAGGACTCTACTGAACAGGTGAGGGAAGGCAAAGACTCACTTAATAAATAATAAAATAATATTTCTTAAATGAGAAATAAAATAATATTAATTAATAAATCCAATATTTTAATTAACTGGGGGAAAAACCCCCAGGTGGGTGAAGAGGGGCTGGTATATGTGAGAAATACCAGCCTTGGAGTTTGAGTGTTGAGATACTTGTCTGTATGCTGGAAGAAGTTGGATGTGGGATTGAATCCTGTATTGGTGAATCCAATACAGGTTATACAGTCAATACAGGTATTTGCGCCTGTATTGATTACAGGCCTGTATTTGGTGAATCCTGTATTTGGGTCTTGCCTGTATGAAACTGTATTGAGGTTTGAAACTGTATTTGGGTCTTGCCTGTATGAAAACTGTATTTGGAGATTGTTGAATGAAACCCCCTTGCTGATTGGGTTTTGAGGGGTATCAATGAAGTAATGATTGTTGAATATGATTGGTAATGCCCCTGCCTCCTTGGCTGTGACATTATCCCCCTCTTGAAAGTGGTGAGCTCTGAGCACCATAAGTACAGTGAGTCTTTATGAGCTTGCAAATAATCCATACAGTTCTTTCCCCCAATTCCTTAAATTTATTCATTAAAATTTCTTCTTCAATCAATACTCAACAAAAATCCTCATTTGATCACCTGTAGGTGTTTTCCCCTTGATCTTGATTCTGAATTCCCTCTTTTACTTCAAAATGCTTTCATTCTTCTTAAAATTTCTTCATTCTTGTCTTGAGTGTCTTCACCAAAACTTTTCTTGAGTCCTCATGGCTTTTGAAAAGTGGGTGATCTGGGTTTACATCCCAAGAACACCTGATTTCATCATAATTTTCATCTTGATAGTGTTGGCATAAAGTGGCCAATACTTGAGGTTTTGGACCATTTCAGAAGTCCTGGCCAAAAGCCTTGAATTTGTGATTAAAGGGGATTTTGGCTAATTCGCGCAAAGTGCGCAAATGCGCATATATGCCATAATGGCATATATTGGTGAAAAACTGAAAAAATGGCCTTATTAAGTGTTCTGGCCATTTTGCGCATTTTTGTGCAAAATGCACAAAAATGCGCAAAGTGCGCAAATGCGCAAAATTTGCACAAAGTGCGCAAATGCGCAATTATGATGAAATTGGCCAAAAAGGCCTTTTGAAGCCTTTTGACAAGATAAAAGGCCCTTTTGCGCAAAAGTGCGCAAATGCACAAATTTGCCAATATGCATAATTAAGCATATTTTGATGAAAAATGATAAAATAGAGCAATTTTGAAGTTTTGAGGTCTGATATGGCCATTTGTGCCAAAGTGCATAAAATCATGAAATTGGCCAATTGGGCCATTTGAAGCAGTTCTTTCTTCTTGATTCTGATTTCTTCTTGAATGTCTTTCTTCTTATCCCCTTCTTTACTGGTCAATTGCCATAAATGCCTTGCTGACTTGCAATTGTCCATAAATCTCTTGGTCTTGAATTTGAAATTTTGACTTGAAGATGAGTTCAAGGCTGACTTCCCTTTATGATTCCAATCACTCTGATTCCCCACCTTCGGTACTTTATGGTCGTGGTGTTTTTGATAACTTGAGGGAGCTTTCTGAAGAGAGTATGGCCCCTACAGAGATTTGGGACATCAATAAAACCTATAATGGTTTTAAATCTGTCAGAGTTGTTGAACCACCCTGCACCAATTGTAAGAGGAAAGGAATTCCTTGTGTGGAGTCTGCTACTGCTAGGTCCACCAGGTGTAAATTTTGCAATCTTGGAAAAAGAAATTGTTCCCAAGCCCACTATAGCTTTCCTGAAGATGCCAGAAGATTATGGAGCAGCATCAAGAAGGGTGGAAGATTTGGATTGGAAGCTCCTGTTGATGAACCTCCCACCTCTGATGCCACCTCTGGTCACTCCAATTGTGAGTGGATTGGCCATAAAATTGATGGGTTACTGACTTCTATGTTTTCTTTTCTTCTTCTTCAGTGACTGGATCTAGAATGAGGGGTGTCCAACAATGGAATAATACCAGTGGTTCCTGGGCAGCCATTGGAGGATCAATTCACCCCCAAGGAAATCCCATTGGAGTGGCCCCAGAGGTTCCCATTTTGGTCACCAGAAAAGATGGAAGACTTGGAAAATTGAAGAGAAATTTGGTGGTTCAAGATGAAATTGATACTGATGCTGAAGGCAGTGATGAGATTGATGGAGAAGAGCTTGAAATGACTACCCCAATCCAGAAAAGAAGAATCCAATCCACCTCACAATCCCCAGTCCAAGCCAGTACCACCAATAATGAAGTGATCAGGTCCCCCCAGCCACCTCAACTTCCAATTAGATCCCCAACCAGGCCCTCCACCTCTACCAATATCCAACCACCAGTGGCCAGCACTTCTAGAGACCCAATGTCTCAAGAACCTGAATCAATCATTGAAACCCGTCGCCACTGGAATATTACTGGCAACTTCACTGATCAAAAAAGGGTGAACAAGAAGGTGGTCACCTCTCTATTTGCTGAAGTTGATGCTTTAACTGAGGTGTTTGTTGATAAGGCCATGAAGAGTGCTATTCCAGGGGAGCCCTCTGCTGCTTTGGCCAGGGAGGCAGTTGCTTATGAAGATGCCATGGCTGTTAAGTTTAGAGAAGCCTTGAAGATATTTTGGTGAGGATTATCTGTAGCTGGTCTTTACCATTACTAGTGTTTGCTCTTGATTATTAAATGAATTCACTCCCCAAACAAGATATGGGAGTTATGATTGCTGATTTTGAAACAAGAAATGAAAAATAAATCATACAAGTAAAAGAAAATGAAATAAAAAATAAAAAATAAAAATGAAAAAGAGAGTAAAGAAAGAAATGAGAAATGCCTGAGGGTTGTCCTTCTTGTGGTGAGTTGCTTGATTTTGGCCAAAATGTTCTGAAAGATAAAATCAAGCATTTGATGCTCAACGCGTGGCCAAGGTAATGTTTTACAAGAAGTAGACCCCTCAGGGATGCATACCAGGAGATGGAACTTACTTTCATAACTTCCACTCCCCACCAAGCACCATAAATCAAAAAGAAATTATGCCATAACATGAATTGTGGTAATGAATTTCTTGAAAGATAATTTATGGCATGATTAAAGAAAGAAAAGAAAATAAGAGAAAGATTGGGCCATCTCTTGATGAAAGGTCCAAATCTTGAGGGTATGATGTTGCAAGGCCTCCTGAACCTGTCCAAAGAATTGACAAGTGCTCACAAAGTGGCCAAGGTGATGCTTACAACAAATTTGGGTAGAATACCCCCTTAAAGGTCCATGCCAGGAGAGGAACTTACTTTCATAAACTCCAATCCCCACCAAGCACCATAAATCAAACTCTTGAGGCATTTGGGCCAGGCTTGTCTGGATACAAAGTGTGAAAATCCTTGACAAGGTCTGGGGTGTTGGTAAGGTTGGAAGCTGGTTCCCAAGTTGTTCTTTCTGGGTCTTCATTGAATCCTTTCCACTCCACTAAATACCATAATGAACCTCTCTTGAGTTTTGAGTCCAGAACCTGAGCCACTTCCCATTCTTCTTGCTCTTCCACTATTACTGGAGGTGGTGGCAATTGGTGTCGATTAGGGATAGTTGATTGCTTCACTGGTTCTAATAAGGACACATGGAAAACAGGGTGAACTGACTTCCATTGTTGAGGCAACTTGAGGTGATATGCATGGCTGCCAATCTTCTTGAGAACTTCAAAGGGTCCCAGCCATCTTTCTGAAAGCTTTTTGGTGGGTCTTGTTGTCTTGATGTTCTTGGAAGCTAGCCATACTTTGTCCCCAGGTTGGAAATCAGGTGGAATTGCTCTATTTTTATCTGCATACTTCTTAAAACGCTTTATTGCTGACTCTAATTCTTCTTTGACAACTTGCTGTACTGATTGGAGTTTTGATGATAACTTTCCAGCAGGTGTATCTTGAGAAAGGTGAATTGAATCAAAGCTGGGATTTCTTCCATAAATAGTGAAAAATGGAGACTGTTTTGTTGATGAATGTTCTGCATTATTATAGGCAAATTCAGCCAGAGGGAGCCAGGTGTGCCAGTCATCTTGATGGTAACTGACATACATCCGAAGATACTGTTCTAGAATCTGATTTACCCTCTCTGTCTGTGCATCTGTTTCAGGGTGAAAGGCAGTTGAAAGATCTCTTGATATCTTGAGCTGCTGACACAATTGAGTCCAAAATGATGAAACAAATAATGAACCTCTATCACTAACAATACTGATTGGAAGACCATGTTTGGAAAAGACATGATTAATGAATATTTGAGCTAAGTCCAAAGAAGTGATTTTTGAATAAGTTGGAATAAATATTTCCATTTTTGAAAATCTGTCTACAACTACTAAAATTGAATCAAAGTTGCTTGACAAGGGCAATTGGGTGATAAAGTCCATTGATAAAGAATTCCAAGGACCAGATGGAATTTGAAGAGGCTTGAGTAATCCAAACTTCTTATGGTGGATGTTCTTGCTTCTTGAACATTGCTGACATGAGGACACATAGTCCTTGATGATTTGATTCATGCCAGCCCAATAAAAATCCCTCTTTATTAGCTTGAGGGTCTTCTCCTGGCCAGGATGGCCAGCCAATGGTGAATAATGACGCTTTTGAAGAATGTCCAATTGAATTTCATGATTGCTTGGAATGACTACTCTATCTTTGAACAATAATAATTTTGCTTGAGGTTCAAGAGAATAGTCTGGGACTAATTCTCCTCTTGCTAATTTCTTGAGGATTTCCTTATAATCTTTGTCTTGCCATACTTGTCTTTGAATTTGATCAACTACATCTGAAAAAATATCAACTTTTATTGAAAAGAATCTTGACTCTTGAATTTCATTTGACTTGAGAACTTGATGAAAATTTTGAGGATTCTTGCTGATGAAATCCACCCCCCTCTCTGGGTACACGTCGTCCCAACGTGACAAGGAATCCGGTAAAGTGGCCAGCCTGCCTGGGCAGTAAGTGATAATAAAGTGGAATTCAGATAGAAATTCTGCCCAACGGGCTTGACAATGAGTAAGGAATTTAGAGGACATAAAATACTGAAGGGAACAATGGTCTGTCAAGACCTCAAAAGAATCAGAAAGAGAAAGGAGAAAAGCTCTCCAGCGCTTGAGAGCCCAAACTATGCCAAGGAGTTCCTTGTCATGGATCTCATAGTTGAGCTCAGCTGGTAAGAGCTTGCAACTATCAAATGCAATGGGATGCTTTCCTGAGTCATTCACCTGACTCAGTACAGCACCCAAGGCATAATCAGAAGCATCAGTCTCTACAATGGTTGGTAGAGAAGGATTAAAGTGAGAGAGAATAGGAGCAGTGGTGAAAGCTTCTTTGAGTATTTGAAACTGACTAAGAGCCTCCTCATTGAAGATAAAGGGAGAATCTTTTTTAAGGAGGGAAGTGAGAGCAGAGATTTTTTTGGAATAATTTTTAATGAAACAACAATAAAAGTTGGCAAAGCCAAGAAAGGATTGAAGGGTCTTGATGTTCTTGGGCTGAGGCCAATTGAGGATTTGTTAAACCTTGGAAGAATCCATCTTGAGGCCATCACTTGAAACACCATAGCCCAAGTATTACACACTTGAGGCATGGAATACACACTTTGAGGCTTTAGCAAACAAATTATTGTCTCTCAGTCTTTGGAGAACAGAGGCCACATGTTTAACATGTTCATCCAAAGAGCTAGAGAAGACCATAATATCATCTAAGTACACTACAACAAAAATATCCAAATAATCTGCAAAGATATCATTTACAAGATTTTGGAATGAAGCTGGAGCATCGGTTAAGCCAAATGGCATAACCAAATATTCATAACTGCCATATTTGGTTCTAAAGGAAGTTAAGTGCTCATCCCCCTCTTTGATTCTCAAGAGATTATAAGAACCACGCAGATCTATCTTGGAGAAGATAGTAGCACCGTTGAATACGGTAAGAAGCTGATTCATTGGAGGAACAGGATACCTGTTCTTCCTAGTGACAGCATTAAGTTTGCGGTAGTCAACACACAAACGAATACCACCATCCTTTTTCTTAACAAAAAGGACAGGTGCTCCTGTTGAGGAGGAGCTTGGTCTAATGAAACCTTTCTCTACATTCTCTGAAATATAGGCCCGCAGTGTTTCTGACTCATTTTGAGATAAAGAGTAGATAACACCAACTGGAGGTAGAAGACCCTCCAGTTCGATATGATGATCACAGGCACGGTGTGGAGGAAGTTTCTCTGCTTTCACTTTGGAGAATACATCCAAATAATTGTGATAAACAGGAGGGACTACCTTCAGCACAGTTTCAATCTCTTCTGGCTCTTCCTCCTCATCCCACTGCTCCTCCAGGGAGGCATGAAAAGATAAAGGAGGAAGGTCCATATCCCCTTGAAAGAGATGAAGTGAAGATATAGCAACATCTTCTCCAACATCCTTTATCCCTTTGAAGACTTCATCTCTTAATGGAAGTAATGACTGAGAGGGAAAAATGGAGGGGTTATGGACAGAAGGAGGAAGGGAAGGTGTCTTAAGTTCACCAACCAGAGAAACACTGTTGACAGAAGTGGAAAAGTCATTACTAGTAGAAGAAATAATACCACTAGAATCCTTATGACTAGAATCATAGGTGATCAATCCATTTTTCCAATCAATAATGGGATTAAAATGGTAAAGAAAATCATAGCCCAATATTAGGTCTTCTCCCTTGGGTGAATCTATGATAAAGAAATCCCATTCAAAGCTTGGGAAGGAAGGTAAATCAACAACCCACTTGGTATAATGGGTGATGAACAAGGAAGTGGATTCACTGAAATCCAGGATGAAAAGAGGAATCTTTTCAGGGAGCTCTGACATGGTCAATGAGTACTTGAGAACAAAATTCTTTGCAATAAAGTAGTTTGTAGCACGAGAATCAATGAGAATACTATAAAAAATATCAGAGATTGAAGAATAAATAAGAAATTTTAAAGATTTCTTGACACTAGTATTCAGAGTGCACAATTGTGCTCTTGAAGGAAATAAGTGAGAACCATTGAACACATCATGATTCCCACTCAGGATTTTCCCTGCTTGCTAGGGAAGCCTTTTGATGACCCTTGCCTATTATCAGGCCTCTTGAAGCATTTTTCAAATGGGTGTTTACCACCACAATAATTGCACAAGCCTTCTTTAATCCTCCTCTCCTTTTCAGAACCAATTAATTTATTGTCCTTATTGAGGAGAGCAGCATGAGGCTTGTCTTTGGACACTTGAAAATTCTTCCCCTTCTTATTCTTCTTGTGATAAGGCTTCTTTGATGATGAACTTTGAGGGGGCTTGGAGGAGTTGGATTCATTGATTGGAGGCTTCTTCTCTTGATGACTACCCTTTTCCTTCTGCCTCTCATGGTACCTGGTATCTAATTCCAAGGTGATGTCCATGAGCTCTTGAAGACTATCAAAAGTTCCAGGGTGAGAAGCCAATTGGTCCAACAATCATGATGCCAAGCCTCTCCTATACACATGAATATAGGCCCTTTCCCCCCAGTATCCAATTCTTGACATTAGACTTCTAAAATCAGCTATGTACAAGGAAACTTGACCACTTTCCCTCATCCTAAAATTGTCTAACTCTTGTTCAGCTTTTCTGACTTCATTGGGATCACTAAACAGAGTGAATAACTGGGTTTCAAATAACTGCCAGTTATTGAGGAGATAAGATGGGTCTTCATTGGAGATATTTGAGAGGTAAGGTTCAATCCATTTGCCAGCTCTACCAGTAAGAAAAGAAGTTGAATAAAGCACCTTCTTCCTGTCAGAGAAGAAGTTTGCTGGGTAATTATAGAAGATTAATTGACAGGATTGAATGAATCCTCTCAATTTATGAGCTTTAGTACCATCAAAAGAATCAGGTGCCTTCATTGATGGAGTCTTGAATGCAGGGACTTTTGAAGTGTCCCTTGGGGCAACTGCTTGAGTGAGTTGTCCCATAAACTGAGTCATTTGCTCCATCATCTTGAGGGAATTTGGTTCAGCTTGAGAGACAGAAGGTTGATTAGAAAGGGCTAGATTTGGAGCCTCAGGAGCTTCAGGAGCACCTGCCAAGGCAGCTGCCACTTCAGTCTCCTCAGATTCTTCCTCTTCCACAGAATCCTCCCCCTCCTCATCTTCAGCTTCCCCCAATCTACTTCTAGGCCCTTGAGAAACACCAGGATAACCACCCAATAGTCCAGAGAATGATCTTGATCTTCTAGACTTCACACCTCCTCTTCTGGAGGGTGCTGCTCCTCTGTCCAAATTTGCACTCAGTTGATGAACTGATGGTGTGCGGTCAAGAGGAGCCCTCGCTGTAGGAGTGAGAACAGCTTGATGTCTCTGGGATCTTGTATTCTTGGCTGGTGGGCTATGCTGAACTGGCATTATGAAAGAAGAATGAATAAAACTTGATGATACTTTGAATAAAAGAAGGCTTGACCAAAACAATCAAATGAAAATCTTGATGAAATTGAGAAATCAATCAATAATCTTGAAGTGAATCAATGAATAAATCTTGAAGAGTGAAGATGACAAAGTCAAATTCTTATGAATAATCAATTTCAATCAATAAGTCAAATCAAGTCAATCAAAATCAGATCAATTAAGTCTTGAGGAATTCAATCAATATCTTCAAAAGTCAATTCAATTTTCTTGAGGAATCAAATTCAAATCAATCCATTAAATCAAATCTTGAGGATAAATCAGCTATCTTGAGTAGTCAAATAAAGTCAATCAAATTCAATTCAAAATCTTGAGGTGAAATCAATGTCTTGAGGAATCAATCAATCAATCAATAATCTTGAGAAATTTCAAAATCCAAAATCACTGAATACCCCAATCAATAAAATCCCTGAATGATTAATCAATTAACCCAAATAATTCCACTCAAATAACCTGATAAAAACCTGAATTCAGACAAAAAAGGGAAATGAGAATGATAATGATAAAGTGAAATGGTCAGCAGAATTTTTTTGAAATGAGTAAGAGAATCAATTTTCATTTGAATGAAAAGAATGAGATGAAAATTGATGAGAGAGAAAAAATCATAAAAATCATAAAATCATGAAAAGATCATAATTGAAGAATGAGAGAAATGAATAAAATGAATGAAAGAAAAAGAAGCAATTATGAGTTAATTAAAATAATGTCACAGGGGCTCTTCTAAGTGAAGAGGGCCTGGCACTCAGTGAACAGACTTACTTATGGAGGGCTCAAAAGGAAATACTCAAATGATAAGAGTAATGGAATAAGATAATAATTTCCTAGTCATAAAATAATAAGAGTTAAAAGATATGAGAGGAAAACAAAAGCAATAATAAAGAGCCAACCACAAATAATCCTGTACCACTGTTTCAACCTGTTCAGAAAAGAGAAAAGGATTAATAAAGGATATGGCCACCAGGACTTTACTGAACAGGTGAGGGAAGGCAAACACTAACTTAATAAATAATAAAATAATATTTCTTAAATGAGAAATAAAATAATATTAATTAATAAATCCAATATTTTAATTAACTGGGGGAAAAACCCCCAGGTGGGTGAAGAGGGGCTGGTATATGTGAGAAATACCAGCCTTGGAGTTTGAGTGTTGAGATACTTGTCTGTATGCTGGAAGAAGTTGGATGTGGGATTGAATCCTGTATTGGTGAATCCAATACAGGTTATACAGTCAATACAGGTATTTGCGCCTGTATTGATTACAGGCCTGTATTTGGTGAATCCTGTATTTGGGTCTTGCCTGTATGAAACTGTATTGGGGTTTGAAACTGTATTTGGATCTTGCCTGTATGAAAACTGTATTTGGAGAATGTTGAATGAAACCCCCTTGCTGATTGGGTTTTGAGGGGTATCAATGAAGTAATGATTGTTGAATATGATTGGTAATGCCCCTGCCTCCTTGGCTGTGACAGACACCTCTTACTGTAAAACCAACAGTTGAGGCGTGGTTGGGTGTATTGTTAATTAAATTACCCTCTTACATACCATTTTTATCAGATTATACTTTCTAATTACAAGTTAATCTGTGAGATACTGGCATACAAACAGTGTACCAGATATCTGTAAGCTGTATTTCTGACGTGAAATTGTTAATTCAATTACACTGTCATTATACAAGGGCATATTATAGTAACATACAAGCCCAGAGGTCATTCTTAGACGTGCAAACAGCATTTTAAGAAGTCTTAACTGACATTAAGCCCTATTTTCCTGTTTGATTCAGGGGAAGAAAACTACATACCACTTGAGACCCAGTCGCAGGCCAACACACCAGTGACACCCTCAGAACCAGAGGGCAGCAAGGACAAGGGAAAGAGGAACAGTGAAGGCCTCATTACAGCAAAAAGGTGGACACCCATTGCCACTCAGAGGAATAGAAAACCACAAAACTCTGCTTCAATACAAGGTAAACCAACCTTAACAACTTGTACAGGGAAGATTACCATAATTAACCCAGTTGTAACCTCTAAAGGTAAATTGCCAAAATAAGGGGAAAACAAATTTGTACAAGGCACAGTCAAAGTTAAATACCCTAAGAACATAAAGTTTTTGACTGATTGTAAACACTGATATGTCACCTGTACACCTCAGAAACCTTGGCTTCCAAAGGAACCAACCAGAGGACAGAGAAGGCTTGTCCAGAACCAGAAGACCTGGAAGTGGACACCTTGGACACAGTGGTGGATGGCAAGACACTGAGGGAAATCATACCCACCCTGCCATTCACTTTTCAATTCAACAGAAACCTCAAACCAGAGGACTGGAAGGATATGGATCAAGTTCTTCAGCTCCACCAACTCCTCAAAGATTTATTTCAATGGAGCATGGACAACAATAGGTTCAACCTGGCATCCCACTGGGCAGAACTTTGAGAAGGTCACCAGAAGATTTGTCCCAAAGAGACAGACTTTAAAGACCTTATGGTAATCACCAAAGGTTGAAATCCCACCAGGCAGTTCAGACTACTGGAGGTGAGGGCAAACAGGATAAGGGAGAATCAAGCCACTATCCAAGCTATAGAAGAACGGCTGACCCAGACAGGGAATATTCAGATTCCTTCAGGCTCACAAGGAGCTGGCCAAATGAGCTCTCCAGTGGCTTCAAACCATTCAGAAACCAACAGATCAGTGGTCAAGAGTCACCATTATTCACAATCCCAAGAAGCTTCCAGGAGAAGACAAGGATACAAGGGCAAAAACAAGACCACCATCAGCCAGAGGAAGAGAGAGTCAGACCCAATGATCCCAAATCTGTGAATTTGGTGAAAGACGTGCACAAGAACCAGAAGTAGTTATACGTAACTCTAGAATGAGTAGTCCTATTGATAGAAATATTACCCCCACTCAGATTGAACATAATGTTGTGTCACAGGGGCTCTTCTAAGTGAAGAGGGCCTGGCACTAAATAAACTGGGACTCACTTATGGAGGGCTCAAGGATATGATATGAGATGAATACACTGAAGAGTGTAATATGATGAGTTACTAATAAAAGAAATATAAGAAAAGAAGCAACAAAGAATAAGAGTAAGAAATAGAAGAGCCAACCACAAAAAAGTCCAATTCCACTGTTTCAACCTGTCAGAATGGAAAGAGAAGGGTTAATAAGGATATGGCCACCCAACTCATACTGTACAGGTGAAGAAAGAAAATGCAAAGACTAACTTGAAATTAAATAATTATAATACCCAAAATAAGGATAAGAATATTCATGAAATAATAAATAAACTAAATTAATTAACTGGGGAGAAGTCCCCAGGGGGAGAAAGAGGGGCTGGTATATGTGAGAATCACCAGCCCTGATCCAGAAAGAGAATTTTCAAGAGAATAAATGATGATTGAACTGAGTCTGGCCAATACAGGTCCTGTACAGCTGTACAGGGCCTGTACAAGAGGTGTGGTGGTATTGAGTGATCATGCAGCTTGGAAATGGTGTATCAAAACTGTATTGGGTAATTCCAACCTGTACAAGTATTGACAGGATGTTTTGATCAACCAGACTGTATGCATGTTTCAGCAGGGAAGATTTCTGAAACTGAAGACTGATACACACAGTGGATTTGCTGGTTTGAGGTGTTTGAGTTGGTGTAAGTATGAATACCCTTACCCCTGATTAGTGGTTGTTACATGTTTTCACACCTGAGAGTAACCTAAAAAGTGATGCACTGTGGTACAAATGTACCAATATGCTGCGAAAACTCAAAAGCAGCTTTCAGAACTTGAAGCAAGCCATGAGAGGATGAAAATATTAACAGCCTCCATGCACAAAATGGTTAAACCCTTCAAGAAGGACATGCTCAATTGAGCAAAGCCTCTGAAGAAACCAACAAAAGACTTGATTTAGTTTTTGAAGAACAACGTCACAGCAAAAGGGACAGGAATTGTCTGGATCAAGACATAAACAAACTGTTTAATGTCTACCATAGCTTGAAGCCCCAACCACAAGGCCATGTTATGGATAATCCATATCACCAAGCTGACATCAAACCAGATGCCATGTTGATGAATAAGACAAGATCTTCATCACAATACCAGGATGGAGATAATATGTATTATTCAGAGAAGTAAGCCTTTAAAGAGCTTCCTGAGGCCTCAAGCTGGCCCAAATTCTCTGGAACTGGAGAATATGATCATATGGAACTCATAGGTTATATTGATGGACTCTCCATTGATGTACCAAGCATACCAGACTACTGGATTACTGCTAGACTTAATACAGCATTTAAAGGACATTCTAGTATATGGTACACAAAAATGAAATAAATCCATGGCAGAAGAAACTGGCCATGGTGGAAGAGTCAAATCATCCAAAAGCACAGCAATGGTACTTGGAAATGGCAGAAGACCATGTCATTAGAACATGACAAATACTCTGTGGACAAAGATCCATATGAGTGGTTTCTCAGACAGTCTAAAAGACTTGTAGCCATTGATCCTCAAATGAACATTAAGATGAGGAATCACAAACTCCCGATGTGGTATTCCATACCTTTTTGGGCCAGCTTCAAGCACATTGAGGGTGAAAATTTCAAAATATAAAAACTTAAATGGTCAATTTAGGATATCTCAGCTCAAAGGACACTTTCAAAATCACATAAACTAAAAATCAACATGGATAGTATTGAATAAAGGAAGACTTTAGCAGTCAGTATAGAAATAACCTCAAGATTCTCATAATCCAATAATTAAAAGTTGATTAAACTATATGGATATATACAGGATAGCTTACAAATAAGCTTCAAAAAACCAAGAAAGTTGAGTTCAATACAGAAAGAAACTCAAAATTACATATATAAGGTAGCAATGTAGCATTACATTCACCCCAAAACCACCAAAAACATTAGACTACTAAGAATTACAGTCACCAAAATGAATTTTATGTAATAAGATCAACTAAAAAAGTATTAATACACATCCATTGTATAAAAAAATGGAATTGAATCAAACCTTAATTGACTTCATGCATAGAAAGTTCCATATAGGCTTGAAATAATTGCATCAATGGTGAATCATAATACAAACAAATGATGCAATAATTGTACTCAATCAACTCATATCCAAATTAACACCAAATAGAATTTAAAAATATTACATAATCAAAAGAATGAAAAATGGTGCAATTGACCAAAAAAATGGTGCAATAATAAAGTCAAATGACACCATCCAAAATAATAATCACCAGAAAAAACACCTCAGATTACATAATCACTCAGGAAATAATGCAATTTACCAAACATATGGTGCAATATCTCTACCAAATGACACCATCTCCAATTTACTCACCAGCTAAATTCCCTCAAGGCTGTGCATAATAAAATTAAAGTTTAATTAATTAAAAATAAAGCTTTAAAATATGGTGCCATATACCAAAAATATGGTGCAATATCTTGATCCAATGACACCATCTCAAAATAACTCACCAGCAAAATTAGCTCAAGGATGTGCATAAACATTAACAAAGTTCAGAATGATGCAATATTCCAAACATATTGTGCAATATCTTTATCAAATAACACCATTTCAAAAACACTCACCAGCTAAAATACCTCAAGGTAAAAAAATTCCTAAGTCCCCTGTTTTTGAGTGCCTCTATGGAGGGCCCAAAGAATATATATAGAGGGCCTCTCTCCCTCATTTTCTCCCCATGCTCATGGAAGTATTTCCCCAATAAATGGAAATCTAGTCCTCAATCTAAAGGATCCATCCATCCCTACTCTAGTAGGATAACTAGCAAAACAAAATTATAAAGCTCAGTAGCAAAGGTCAGAAGCATACGTTAGTAGTCAGAAATTATTGATAAAAGGAAATATTTACAGTATTAATGAAAGAGTTTAATATTGAATAAATAGTATTATCATAATAAATATCAGTAGTCAGAAAATATTGATAGAAGAAAGTATTTACAGTATTAATGAAAAAGTTTAATATTGCATAAATAGTATTATCATAATAAATATTAGTAGTAGTCATAGAGTACTGCTCAAAGAAGTTATTTTCATTAGAGTTAATATTAATAGCTATCTTATCCTTGTCATTATTAAATCCCAAATCCATTAAGGGATATATATTCTTATTAAATGAGTATTATTAGCTATATTGGTCATAAGATCCCTTGAAAAAATAAATCAATAAATAGAAAAACCCACCCTTCTATAATAAAAGAAAAACATTATAGTATTGTCTCCAGTATATTATATATATTATATTTTTAATTTACCTTATAATCAATAATTAACCTAAAAAATATAAATAAATAAATATAGTTTAAAATATCATACATCTATATAATTATATATTATCAATACTTAAATTTATATATTACCTTTAACCTATAAAATAGTGGTATTAAGCCATTTTCTATATATATAGTAATCATAAAAGTTATTTATCTAAGAATTGAGTAGGTCTGATAGAGACTGCTGAAAGTCTTCTCTAGCTGTAAAGCCACAATTTTAAATATTGATTTGTGAGCTCTATAGGGATATTATTTAGTATATTCAGAGGGGCAGCTAATACACCTTAGCACCCTTGGTTACAGGATAATTCAGCAATTAAAGAATGTTTACCTGTGATTTCCCCCTCAAGGACTGCCTTATCCAATCCCACACTAAAAGGAGCTCCACACCAACACAAATGCCAGGAGAACTAGAGCATGCAGTGAAATGCAGATGCTACCACAATTTCACTCTAGACGACATTGCAAATACCTTGCAAGATGTAAGGAAAAGAACCAATATAGGGAAATACACCCCATATATAAGCAGTGGTTTCAAAGAGAAACAACCTTTCAGGGTGGAGTTTAAAGACAAACCCAGAGAAAGGGTGGAAGAAGTGGCAAAGAAGAAATATTCTTGTCACAACTGTGGTTCAACAGACCACTATGCCAACAACTGTCTGAAGGCAAAGAAAAAGGTCTATGCCATTGAGAAAGTCCCAGAGGAGGAATACCCCACAGAGGATTCAGACTCAGACTCTATGGTTGATGCCATCAGAGACCAATCTGATGATGACCAAGACCCAAGAGAAGAATTCCTAGTGGAATACCAAGAGGAAACCCCACTATAAATCCAGGACATACAGTTGGAAGCAGGAATGCCACAAGATACTTCCAAAAAAAACTTGTGAAGCCACACACAAGATGCACAAACATTCCTGGTTACACCAACCAAAGGAATGGCATAAATACATGGAACAGCCAAAAAAATGACTGTTTGTATTGAAAATTCTCAACATCCATTGATCATTGACAGTGGAGCACACTTCTCCATAGTGGCCAGAAATTATCTGGACGACCACTTCCCAAACAGGTGTGGTATACCATGACAGTTCAGCTGAATAAATTTCTTATCTTTATGGTAATTATTTGTATAAAAGATGATATCAATAGTATGAAATCACATTTGAGGTAAAGTAACAGTGAAATAAACATGGAATAACACAGATGATATATTCATTAAGGAAAATTGACCACAAGTTTGCTCTGCCGGTGTCACCCCACTGTGCTATCCAACACATAATTGTGATGGACAGTACCCAAATGAAAGACATTTTTTCAATTTTCTCTGTAAGTAATTTTTTCATATATATTTTTTTAATATGTTTAAATATAAGCAATTGGGTGATTAATATAATCAGAGTCACAATGAGGATGCCAATTAATAAAGAGAAGAGCTGTAGAAATCATAGGGGACATAGAAGGTTCAAGGTGTGGAACAAAACACTTTTGAGGTATCAACTTTGGGAAATTTCATGTATTTTTTCTGTTATGAACCACCCAAAGAGGGGATAAGCATCATTGGGTTCTTTTAGATAATTAAATGATTAATTCTTGAGGACTGATATAATTTATTGTTGAATTGGAAAGTCCATATTACATCAACTTTTCTGTTAATGTAACCCCCAACTTTCTCATTGAAACTGCAGAAATGAAGATTGGGAGTGGATGTTGGAAGTGATATGGTATGTATTAATTTTTTTATTTTTTTTTGATCTATTAGTCTTGCACAGTGCTCCTTTTTTGAGGAAATTATGCAAGGCTAGTAGGTTTGAAAAATATTTTTGAAGAGAAACAGAATGGGACATGTGAATGTGGTCACTATTTTGGAAGTTTCAGGAAAGGCCAACTGGCAGACACTACAAGCATTTCCCTGTTGTTACAGGCTGATGCAACACCTGACACTTAACAGAAGCTAGCCCAGTGTGTCCAGGCGTGTGGGTGTGGCTGTGAAGCAACAGTAAGCTCGATTCAGAGACAATTTTTTTCTTCAAATTCCTCAGGAGCCACAACTTATTCATCCTAATCTTGCTCAATCAAAAGTTCATCAATCAGTTTTGGGTGGCATCCTTGAAGGTATTGTCCTTCATCAGCGTTATCCTAAAAGCTATCCTTGATGCTTAAAGTGAGGATTGATTTCAACCTTCACAAGTGTTTATCAATCACCAGTTTAATCATAACATTCAGCTAGTTCCATCTGCTCTATCTCCTCTCCTCTGATTTGTTTATCCTACTCCATTTTCAATAAGATCATCAATAGGATCCAGGACATCTGTTGTCTAATTAGAGAAAGAAACAGAAATCCATCCCAACAAGCTCATGAGCTCAAAAAAGTCCCAAATCATCTTTCCATGCTTTGGGTTTGTATCAGCTATCATCTTAATACTATCCTTTCTCCAACTTTAATAGCCCTTTCTTTCATTGAGCACAATAAAAAAATCCTAATATCTTTGTGACTTCATTTTTACTATTTTTTTTATCTTAGCGCTTTCAGGTATGCTTATTTTTAATTAATAAAAGAGGAGATCAAAACTAAGATATTTTCAAAAATTATATCAGTAGTTAAGTTTATATTGTTATTTGAAGAAGCTCTTTATGAAGGGCAGAGGGAACAGAGTGGAATGAGAAGAGGAAGATGCCGTTTCTCAGGGACAACTGTTGTTGCATGAGGCAATCACACCTGGACTCTGAATGATCCGCAATGACTGCAAAATGCTTTTAGTGAGGGTTGGTAAGTGTCACAGGGGCTCTTCTAAGTGAAGAGGGCCTGGCACTCAGTAAACTGGGACTCACTTATGGAGGGCTCAAGGATATGGTAAGAAAGAATACACTTAAGAGTGCAAAGAGATGAATTACTAAAATAAAAAATTTAAGAAAGCAGCAACAAAAGAAATAAGAGTAAAGAATAAAAGAGACAACCACAAACAAGTCCAAGTCCACTGTTTCAACCTGTCAGAATGAAAAGAGAAGGGTTAAGAAGGATATGGCCACCCACCTCATACTGTACAGGCGAAGAGAGAAAATGCAAAGACTAACTTAATATTAAATAAATATAATACCCACAATAAGGATAATAATATTCATGAAATAATAAATAAACAAAATTAATTAACTGGGGAAAAGTGCCAGGTGGAGAAAGAGGGGCTGGTATATGTGAGAATCACCAGCCCTGATCCAGAGAGAGAATTTTCATGAGAGGATTGAATGATTGAATTGAGTCTGGCCAATACAGGTCCTGTACAGCTGTACAGAACCTGTACAAGAGGTGTGGTGGAGTTGAGTGATCATACAGTTTCATAATGGTGTATCCAAACTGTATTGGGTGAATCCAACCTGTACAGATGTTGACAGGCTGTATTGAAGTACCAAGCTGTATGCATGTTTCAGCAAGGGAGATTGCTGAAACTGAATGCTGATGCAAATAGTGGATCTTCTGATTTGAGGTGTTTTAGTGGGTGTATTGATGAATACCCTTACCCCTGGTGAGTAATCCCCCTCTTGAAACTGGTGGGCTCCTGAAAACCATAATATCCTGCCCCTGTTGAGTGGAATCTCAATATCCCCACATTTTTCCAAAAAATTTCTTTTGAATCTTCATTTCCTCTTGACCATTATCCTGAAAATCCTTTTTCAATTCTTCTCTGTCAAATTGGATTGATTCCCCCCTTCTTTCAAATTTGAGTAAGTATTCCACTTTGAAATATGATTCTTTTTCTTCTGATTCAACAAATCTTTTGTCCTTGGGGTATGGCCTTGGGTTGTATCCCAAAATGATGGACACTGAGCTCTTGTGCTCAAAAAATGATGCCAAATGAGTATATGAATGTATACTCATTTGTCAAGGACCAATTGAAAATATCTTGAACTGAAGTCTTCAAGGGGTCTTTTCCCCATTGGCCTTGGAAATGCCTCAATTTGCCTACCCATAGTATTTTGGGCCTTGGCCCTTCCTATGGTGATTCTTGATGAATCTTGATTTTATGGCCCTTTTGGCCTTTTTTGGGTCTTGGGTGATTTTATTGAAATTCTTGATGTATGGCCATTTCTGGCCATTTTTGTCTTTTGGGGTCCTACAGTCCATGGGCTGTGGACCGTACGCTGCAGTCTGCGGTCCACGGGCCGTGGGGGCTATTGGAGGCCCCCAGGGCCAAAATGGACCCCCTGGGCCCAATTATTCTGGGGACCCAGGGATTCCATGGGACCAAAAAATGGCCCATGGTCAAAACACTTCACCTACATGGCCTGGACCCATTGAGGGGGTCTAGGAAAATCAAGATCCTGGCCTTCCCAAGGTTTCAGGGGAGGCCCTGGGTGATGAATTCAGCCCCAAAGGGGTCTTGAATCCTCACCTTAGAGGCTTTGAGGGGGGCATAAAGAAGTTGTGGCCCCATTTTCTTGAGGTCAATTCCTTTTGATTTTGGAGTGGACTGATTCTGATGTCTTGAATCTTCTGCTTGCATATTCTTCAGTCTCCTTGTCCTTGTTTGTGTTTGGTTTTGATTTATATCCCCACTCTTATAAATACTAAAAAATGAAAAAATAATGGAACCTCCCAATACGTGATTTGGGAGGGGATGCTGCTGCTCTAAAGAAATAAAAAGAAAAAAAAATTATACAAGTAAAGAAAAGAAAGAAAATGAGAGAAAAAGAGAAAAGAGAGTAAAGAAAAGAAAAACGAAAATCCTGATGGCTGGTCCGTCTGTAGTGAGTTTCTTGATTCTGGCCAAGAAGTGTCTGAAAAAATGAAAACCAAGAATTTGATGCTCACAGAGTGGCCAAGGTAATGCTTTACAAGAAGTAGAACCCTCAGGGATGCATACCAGGAGATGGAACTTACTTTCATAACTCACACTCCCCACCAAGCACCATACAACTGAAATAAATTGCCATAATTGGCTTGAAGTAATGAATTTCTTGAATTATAATGATTGGAGCACCATAAAGCTGAAATAAATTGTCATAATTTGACTTGACATAATGAATATCTTGAATTATGATGATTGGCATAAATTGAGAATAATTTGCCAAGAATGACTTGAGTAATGAATGTCTTGAATCATGGTGATTGGCATAAATTGACATATTGATAAAGAAGAAGAAAAAAAAAAGAAAGGAAAAACATTTGGCCATATCTTGATAAGGTCCAAATTGGAGGGTATTGATGTTGTAAGGCCTTCTGAATCTGTCCAAAAAATTGACAAGTGCTCACAAAGTGGCCAAGATGATGCTTACAACAACATATGGGTAGAATACCCCCTTAAAGGTGCATGCCAGGTGTGAGCCTTGAGGTATATTTTACATACCCAAATAGGCCACAATTATCTTAAAAAGAAATTTTGAATTATGCAAAACTCATAAGTCATGCATATATCCAAAATTCATCATTTTCAATTTCAGAAAAGATGAATAACTTTTTATTGAGTAAGTAAATCCATGGATTTAAGACCAGATTTGGATTCTACACAAAAATTCACCTAGGGTAGCTCCATAGAGTGAATAAGCTCAATTTAAGTATTTGAGGTGGTAAAATGGAAAATACTTCAATACCACATCATTAATACCACATAAAAGATCCGTGAAATTTTTTGTTTTTCTTGATTTTTAGCCAAAATAATGGGAAAGTGAGAAATCCCATGTTACATATACACTAAGAATAGTGTTATGCATGTTTTGAGCACTTAGTATCATGGTATTCTTACATGGACTTTTGGTACACCCATAGTGGATATCTCACTTTAAGCTTAAATTACTATTTTGACGTAAAAAATAGGCAAGGGGGACAAAAGACATCAAAGAGAGCCAGGGTACCCAACTTCTGAGGCCTCAGAGGCGTGGATAGCTCCAGAGCATGGATCCATGGCTCATCTTGGCCTAATTGGTAAACTAAAACTCTTTGGGAACTTGGTTACCAAGTTACAACTACTGTAAAACACCAGAAAATAGCAAATAACCTGCTATTTTGACGTGCCAAGGAGGTAATGAGCTACTTACACTCCTGTAACCATGTCAATTACTAATGACTTTCCATGGATAAACCCCAAAAGAGTAATTAAAACCCTTTTGGGACCCATATTCATTGATTTACCTCATAGCAACCAGCAAAACACTGCTATTTGCAATTCTACGTAGAAATGAGGTAAAAACTTCAAAAATTCATTAAAAATACAATTCTTAATGAATCCTTCTGAAACTTTCAGGAATAAAGGAGAACTGTATTATCTATGGTACAACCAAAAAGAATTACAGTTTTACTAGTAAAATTCAAAGTTTTACTTACAGTCCATTTTTGGTTATTCTACGTGAAACACTGAATCTTCAAAAATTCACAGTAATTACAACCTGTGATGAAATTGGCAATAACATTGATAACTTTGAGAAATCAATGATTATTTTAGAATAAAAGAAGATTTACAGATGTTACTCCTTTTATTCTTAACCATATTGGGGTTGGTAGTCACGTAAAAGCATCAATTAAGTAATTATGATAATCTTACGTGACAACTGATGATGCAATCAATAATCCAAAAGGGTTTATTGTTTTCTCACTCACTGGTTTTTCAGTTTGCTCCATGGCACGCCTCTGTGAGCTGTTGTTGACTTAAAAGAGGCCTCCTCTTGCTGTTTTTTCCAATCATCATCTTATCAATTTATTAAATCATTATTACCAACAAGTAAGTATTAGTTCAACTATTCTTAAGTGTTTTAATCTTTCAGAATCAATCAGAAAGACGTGAAATCATAGAATCCAACTATATATTGTTGTAATACTGTTATAAATCCTTTTGATCCCTTAAATCCACAATTCCACGTCAAATTTCTCTACTTTTATTATCAATAAGTTCTTTGGAGTATTAGTGAGTCTTTTATCTTTAATTCTTAAAGTTTTTCTCTAGTAATAGTTTTCTTCAAGAATTATCTTTATAATTATTCTTGTAAAAGATAATTATATATTAAAATAATTTTATTATTTTAATAAAAGAAGTTTTTATTATTAAATTCTTCTTGTAATTGATTCTTGTAGACAATTACTGCTCACTGTTATAATCACTAGTAGTGTATAACACGTGAAAGAAATAATTTTATAATTATTTAATTGTGGTTATAATAATTTTTTATTATTATATTTCATAAGAACAGACATAGTACTGTTGATTAATAGTAATATTATCATCAGTTTCATAGTCACATCTTACATTTGGGGGCCTGGCCGTGTTTTTTGAACCTTGTACCCTTAATTAATATATTTTTAAGCTCTAAAATATATTAATTTAATTAATTTTTTTCTTTCAATTTGAAGTTAAATTATTTTTATTTTTGAAATTGTTTTAAAATCTTTTTCATTTAGGAATTTGGTTTAATTTTATATTGTTTTTACACGTGGCTTTTTCACATCCAAAAACTTATAAAATTATTCTTTGAGTTACTCTGAATTAGTTTTATTCAAAATCTTAAATTTTAATTTTTTTTCTTTAAAAAGAATAATTTTTTTAATATTAAAAAATATGAAACTTATAAAAAATCTTTAAAAATATTTTAAAAAGTATAAAAAATAATTTTTCTCTTTTATAATTTTTTTTTCTAGTGTCTTTAATCAAATACTGTGCAGCTGGCAACAGACTCAGTAAAAGATATATAACTAGTCCAGAATCTTCGGAAGCAGAATCTGAAGACAGTATTGAGGTGCAGATTGCTAAAAGAGGCACCTTATTCAACTCAGAAAAAGCTAAATTACCACCAAAAGGTGTGTATTTTATCTTATATTTTCACCTTTATCTTTAAATTGACGTGAAAATGGTGCATACCAGAAATGGAAGCAACTATCCAGTCCAGCCAGATTGATGTGGACAAGGAAGAGGCAAGACCAAATCCAGAAGTGTCAAGTCTTCCACAAGAAAGACACATTTGGAGGATGCCAGAGTTGCCCCCCATTCCCCAAGGTCTGTACCAACAGATTTTGACGTGAATTCTGAGCCTGAACTAATTTATGATAATATTTCCAGGGCTGAACCATGTTCAAGTGGCAGCAATAGAAATATATCAGAGCCAGTACAAAAATTGGTTCAGAGCAGCCAAAGAAGAGGAGTGGGAAATCTGCCCAAGCCTTTGGCAGGGGGCCATGAACTCCTACTTACACATCAAGAGCTTTCTGGGTCAGGAGAAGACCATAGAACTCTTAGGAGGTTGGAGCCCCCTGTCTTGCAAAGACAAGGTCAAAAAGATAAAGAATTGTTTGAAGAACCAGAGTCTTTTATCCATAGACCAGAAGAAAGAGTTGGAAATGACTCCAACTTTGGAGACAGAGGCACCAGTGGCATCTACCAGCTCCAAACCAGCTCCAGAAGCATCCAAGGACAAGCCCAAAGGACCTCAAAAGAAACAGAGAGGTCCCAAGAACCATCAAGGCAAGGGCAAAGGCAAAGCCAATTGGCACAGACCTTACCCACAAGGGTACAGGATCCCCAGATTGGAGCCTTCAGCAGTGGACAGTGTCTTCAACATGGCCAGAACTCTTATGGAATTCACAGCCAAGGAGCAGGAAAGGATGAACAGGACTTTTCCACGCAAATAAATGATGTACATAGAAGTATTAGTGTAGAAATTGGCAAACTTGAGTCAAAGTTAAAGCAAATTACATTAGACATCAATGATTTAAAGAAAAGTGACAAGCAACATTCTGATTGGAATCAATTGACAACTGTCACCCTTGAGTCAATTAGCAATGCTTGTGATAGAATTGAGAACCAATGTCAAAATGATGACACAGAGGATCCTTCCATTTTTAAAGTAAATGATAGACTTAAAACTCTTGAAGACCATGTCTTACAAATAGTTAAGAATACCAATCAATTTGCTATACATTTAGCAAAAAGTGATAGTGAAAGGCAGAAATTAAAGAATGAAATAATTGCAAGTGTGGAGCAAATTCATAAGAATCATGAACCACATATGCCAAGGCATTCTACACCTTTGACTGAAGAAAAACGTTCTGTTAAAAAGAGTTTAACTCCATTCTTAGGAGAAAATGTTATTTCTGCAAAGGATATTCCAAAATTGGAAGAATGGCCAACATTCTCTGGTGAAGGAGAATACAACCATATTGAATTCATCAGGACTATTGATATGTTGCAAGAAGACTTTAATATACCTGATGAAATCATAGTAGGAAAATTACATTGTTTGTTTACCAAGACTGCAAAGAAATGGTATTACAAGATGAGAATAGATCATGGAAGACATGACTGGTCTTGGTGGAAATCTGAAGTGATTACCAAATGGGCCAATAATTCTTGGAGGTTTAAAATGGAGAATGCTTTTGAAAGTGCCATTTTTAACTCAGAGAAAGACAAACCACTTACTTGGTTCTTCAAACAAAAAGACAGATTATCTGCTTTACATCCAGATATGTCTGACACTATGATTAATATGAAAATATTAAGGAAGTGTGGAGGAGAACTAGAACATGCTATCAAAAGCAGATGTATGGAACCCTGTTCAACAGAGGACTACATTAATGCTATGGAAGATATCATTACCAGAACAAGAATTGGTAAGACTTGGATTAGAAACCCAATAGAGTCCAAAATAGTCTCAAAGATTCCTAGAGAGGAAAGAAGACCAGAGAGACCTGTCTTGAAGTGTCATAAATGTGGAAGTACTTCACATTTAGCCAACACTTGCCCTAAGAAGACAAAGATCAATGAAGTTCAAATCATTGAGGAGATTCAGTGTACTGAAGAGAAAGAAGAGTCTGATCAAGATTCTGCAGTCTCTGAAGATACACCAGTGGAGGACTATCCCATTGAAAACATTTCAGCTTTCTTTGAGGTCACAGAAGTCCATACCCACTTGCCACAGTACAGTGAGGATTGCTGCAACCTGATCAATATCCAAGATGCCAGAATTTGTAAAACAAAACCTGCTAAAGGAAAGGTTATACTGCTGGAGCATCATGTATCACATCAGTTCTGATGGGTGATATTGAAGCCAAAGTTAATTTGGATACAGGGGCATTTTGCACTTGTGTTGGCAAAGACTATCTCCAAATTATACTTCCTGAATGGAAAAATCATCTATTGCCAATAGAAGGTGTACAATTCAGTAGTGCCAGTAACAATATGTACCCCTTGGGCATATTGGACACTAATATTGTATTCCCACATCCAGCAGGAAGTGTAAGAATGAAAACTGAGATTTTAGTAATGGATAATTGCACATCTCAGCACATCATTCTTGGAAATGATTACTTGAATATTTATGGTATTGATATAAATAACCATAAAGACAGATATTTCACAATTGGAGATAACAAAAGGCAGAAATTTGCTTTCTCCAATATGCCAAAACAGATATCTGTAGTATCTTCTGTCAAAGATACTTACAAGGATGAATTTGTGTCTAAACAACTTGTTGAAGCACAGATTAATCCATCATTGTCACCAAAGATGAGGAATGAACTCATTGATGTATTATATACATACAATAATGCATTTGCATCTGATAATGAACCATTAGGTGCTATAAGAGGACATGAAATTGATATTACTCTTAACATTGATAGACCATATCCTCCAGTACTTAGAAGACCAGCTTATCCAGCCAGTCCCAGAGCTAGAGAAGCCTTGGAAAAACATATCCAAGAGTTGATCCAACTTGGTGTGCTAAGGAAAGTAGGCCATAATGAAGAAGTTGAAGTGACAACACCTGTTATTATTGCATGGCATAATGATAAGTCAAGAATGGTTGGAGATTTTAGAGCTTTGAATACCTACACAGCTCCAGATAGGTATCCAATCCCTAGAATCCAAGAAACCTTGACTCAATTGTCTAAAGCCAAGTATATAACATCAATGGATGCATTAAAAGGCTTCCATCAAAATGTTTTGACGCCTAAAGCTAGGAAATTACTTAGAATTATCACTCACTGTGGTATTTATGAGTATCTTAGAATGCCATTTGGCATTAAAAATGCTCCATCCCATTATCAAAGAATGATGAATACCATCTTCCCCACAGAATTGTCTGAAGGATGGCTTATCATTTATATTGATGATATTATTATATGTTCTGACTCATGGTCTTTGCACCTTGAAAGACTTGCAAGAGTACTTCATAAAGTTGCAGAAGTGAACATGAAAATTTCACTTAAGAAATGCAATTTTGGTTTTGAAGAACTCAAAGCATTAGGACATGTTGTTTCTGGTTTGAGCTTGGGTATTGACAAAAATGAAGTGGCAGCAGTGTTACTTAAGCCAATACCCCAGAATAAAAAAGAAATGATGTCTTTTCTTGGATTTGCTAGTTACTATAGGCAACACTTGAAAGATTTTGCAATTCTAGCCAAGTCACTCTATAGAATCTGTGATCAACAGACTGTATTTGAGATGACACAGGAAAGAATTAAAGCTTATGAGAAGATAAAGAAAGCCCTTACAGAAGCACCTTTACTCCTCATGCCTGACTGGAATATTCCTTTTAAGTTGTACATTGATGCATGTGGAGATGGATTAGGGGCAGCCCTACATCAAGTCCAAATTATTGATGACAAACCTACAGAAGGACCAGTTTGTTATATCTCAAGGCAAATCAAACCAACAGAAGCCAGATATGGTGCAAGCCAAATGGAGTGCTTATGTTTGGTATGGGCACTTGAGAAGTTACACTATTACCTTGATGGCAGTGTTTTTGAAGTGATAACTGACTGTAATGCTGTGAAATCACTCCTTAACATGAAAACTCCCAACAGACATATGTTGAGATGGCAAATAGCCATTCAAGAATATAGAGGAAACATGACTATAGTTCATAAAGCAGGAAACATTCACAAGAATGCTGATGGACTTAGTAGATGGGCTTTAGCCAACACTCCTGATAACCCAGCTTATGTACCTTTGGAAGCAGAACCACAGATTCCAATTGAAGGAATTAACATAACTGATATTGGGACTGAATTCTTTGAAGAGGTCAGAGAGTCTTATAAACAAGACAAGAATTGCCATATCTTGACTTCTTTATTAGATAAAGACTGCAAAGACACATCTTTGGTTAATTCACTAGATGAAGTTTGGAAAAATTCCTATTCTGAAGGAAGATTTCACTTGTTTGATGGAATTATTTACCATAGAACAAAACATTCTTGTGTAATGACACTGTGTAGTAGATTGCTTATCAATACCATTCTTCATGAATGCCATGATAGCATTTACTCTGGACACCTATCAGAAGACAGGCCACTTGAAAAAGTAAAGAACTGTGCATGGTGGCCATCTTGGAGAAAAGAAACCATTGAGTATTGCCATACCTGTGATAGATGCCAAAAAGCCAACAGGAGTACAGGCAAGAAATTTGGATTAATGATCCATATTCAAGAACCAATATCCCCTTGGGAAGTTGTTCACATGGATTGGGTCACAGCACTTCCTCCAAGTGGTGACAAAAGCTATAATGCTTGCTTAGTCATTGTAGACAGATATAGCAAAACTCCCATATTCTTACCATGTCATAAAGATGACACTGCTATGGATACAGCTCTTCTTTTATGGAGTAGAGTCATTTCTAATACAGGATTATTTAAGAATATCATAAGTGACAGAGATCCCAAATTCACATCTGCACTTTGGACCAATCTTCATAGATTGTTTGGGACTAAGTTATCATTCTCTACAGCATATCACCCTCAAACAGATGGGCTAGCAGAGAGGATGATTCAAACTTTGGAAGACATGATCAGGAGATTCTGTGCTTATGGATTAGAATTCAAAGACTCAGATGGCTTTACCCATGACTGGTGCACTCTGATACCTGCATTAGAATTGGCATACAAGACATCAGTCCATTCTTCCACAGGACAAACTCCTGCTATGTTAGAGAAAGGATGGAATCCAAGACTCCCAGCAGACACACTGAGGAAAGACTTGATTGACATTCATCCTACAGCTTCCAGCTTCAAGATAATGCTTGATAAAGTAAAACATCATGCAAAACAAAGTATGGATGATGCTTTTGATTATGCAAAACAGAAGTGGGACAAGAGTCATAAAGTACCAGACTTCAAAGTAGGGGACTTAGTTTTAGTTTCAACCTTGAATTTTAATAATATCAAAGGCCCAAAGAAACTTAAAGATTCTTATGTAGGACCTTTTGTTATTGTTGCCTTATATGGAACCAATGCAGTGCAAGTGGAATTGAGTGGTGAATTGGAAAATAAACACCCCACATTTCCAGTCAGCTTGATAAAGCCTTATCAACCATCTGATAAAGAATTGTTTCCTTTAAGGAACCCAACTCCTTTAACTGTACCACCTGTGGAACAGAATGAAGACAAAAAGATAAAGAAAGTCATTAAAGAAAGGAGACTTAGGGGTAAAAATCAAAGAGAATATCTTGTCAGATATAGAAATCCAGTACATGAAGATGAATGGATGGCAGAATCAGAAATACCTGACTCAGATAAACTCTTGAGAAGATTTAGACATGAAAGAAGGCCACAAGCCTGAATATGTCTATAAATGTGCTTTAAATTACTTGATCTGAGTAATGTGAAGAGGTTGGACAGTGGACATTAACCCCCTTTGGGGCCTTATTCTTTTATCACTAATAAAATTGTAGTACAATTTTATTTTTTGGTGGGAGGGAATGTGAGCCTTGAGGTATATTTTACATACCCAAATAGGCCACAATTATCTTAAAAAGAAATTTTGAATTATGCAAAACTCATAAGTCATGCATATATCCAAAATTCATCATTTTCAATTTCAGAAAAGATGAATAACTTTTTATTGAGTAAGTAAATCCATGGATTTAAGACCAGATTTGGATTCTACACAAAAATTCACCTAGGGTAGCTCCATAGAGTGAATAAGCTCAATTTAAGTATTTGAGGTGGTAAAATGGAAAATACTTCAATACCACATCATTAATACCACATAAAAGATCCGTGAAATTTTTTGTTTTTCTTGATTTTTAGCCAAAATAATGGGAAAGTGAGAAATCCCATGTTACATATACACTAAGAATAGTGTTATGCATGTTTTGAGCACTTAATATCATGGTATTCTTACATGGACTTTTGGTACACCCATAGTGGATATCTCACTTTAAGCTTAAATTACTATTTTGACGTAAAAAATAGGCAAGGGGGACAAAAGACATCAAAGAGAGCCAGGGTACCCAACTTCTGAGGCCTCAGAGGCGTGGATAGCTCCAGAGCATGGATCCATGGCTCATCTTGGCCTAATTGGTAAACTAAAACTCTTTGGAAACTTGGTTACCAAGTTACAACTACTGTAAAACACCAGAAAATAGCAAATAACCTGCTATTTTGACGTGCCAAGGAGGTAATGAGCTACTTACACTCCTGTAACCATGTCAATTACTAATGACTTTCCATGGATAAACCCCAAAAGAGTAATTAAAACCCTTTTGGGACCCATATTCATTGATTTACCTCATAGCAACCAGCAAAACACTGCTATTTGCAATTCTACGTAGAAATGAGGTAAAAACTTCAAAAATTCATTAAAAATACAATTCTTAATGAATCCTTCTGAAACTTTCAGGAATAAAGGAGAACTGTATTATCTATGGTACAACCAAAAAGAATTACAGTTTTACTAGTAAAATTCAAAGTTTTACTTACAGTCCATTTTTGATTATTCTACGTGAAACACTGAATCTTCAAAAATTCACAGTAATTACAACCTGTGATGAAATTGGCAATAACATTGATAACTTTGAGAAATCAATGATTATTTTAGAATAAAAGAAGATTTACAGATGTTACTCCTTTTATTCTTAACCATATTGGGGTTGGTAGTCACGTAAAAGCATCAATTAAGTAATTATGATAATCTTACGTGACAACTGATGATGCAATCAATAATCCAAAAGGGTTTATTGTTTTCTCACTCACTGGTTTTTCAGTTTGCTCCATGGCACGCCTCTGTGAGCTGTTGTTGACTTAAAAGAGGCCTCCTCTTGCTGTTTTTTCCAATCATCATCTTATCAATTTATTAAATCATTATTACCAACAAGTAAGTATTAGTTCAACTATTCTTAAGTGTTTTAATCTTCCAGAATCAATCAGAAAGACGTGAAATCATAGAATCCAACTATATATTGTTGTAATACTGTTATAAATCCTTTTGATCCCTTAAATCCACAATTCCACGTCAAATTTCTCTACTTTTATTATCAATAAGTTCTTTGGAGTATTAGTGAGTCTTTTATCTTTAATTCTTAAAGTTTTTCTCTAGTAATAGTTTTCTTCAAGAATTATCTTTATAATTATTCTTGTAAAAGATAATTATATATTAAAATAATTTTATTATTTTAATGAAAGAAGTTTTTATTATTAAATTCTTCTTGTAATTGATTCTTGTAGACAATTACTGCTCACTGTTATAATCACTAGTAGTGTATAACACGTGAAAGAAATAATTTTATAATTATTTAATTGTGGTTATAATAATTTTTTATTATTATATTTCATAAGAACAGACATAGTACTGTTGATTAATAGTAATATTATCATCAGTTTCATAGTCACATTTTACACCAGGAGAGGAACTTACTTTCATAGCTTCTTCTCCCCACCAAGCACCATAAATCAAACTCTTGAGGTATTTGGGTCAGGCTTGTCTAGATACAATGAATAGAAATCCTTGACAAGGTCTGGTGAGTTGGTCAGGTTGGAAGCTGGTTCCCAATTGGTTCTTTCTGGGTCTTCACTGAATCCTTTCCACTCTACAAGATACCATGATTTACCTCTCTTGAGTTTTGAGTCCAGAACCTGAGCCACTTCACATTCTTCTTGCTCCTCCACTAAGACTGGTGGTGGTGGAAATTGATGTTGATTTGGGATAGTTGAATGCTTCACTGGTTCTAATAAGGACACATGGAATACAGGGTGAACTGACTTCCATTGCTGAGGCAGCTTGAGGTGATATGCATGGCTGCCAATCTTCTTCAGAACTTCAAAAGGTCCCAACCATCTTTCTGATAATTTCTTGGTGGGTCTTGTTGTCTTGATGTTCTTGGAAGCCAGCCATACTTTGTCCCCAGGTTGGAAATCCGGTGGAATTGCTCTATTTCTATCTGCATACTTCTTGAATCTCCTTATTGCTGACTCTAATTCTTCTTTGAAAACTTTCTGTACTGATTGGAGTTTTGTTGATAACTTTCCAGCAGGTGAATCTTGAGAAATATGGATTGAGTCAAAGCTGGGATTTCTTCCATAAATGGTGAAAAAAGGTGATTGCTTTGTTGATGAATGTTCTGCATTATTATAGGCAAATTCAGCCAGAGGGAGCCAGGTGTACCAGTCATCTTGATGATAGCTGACATACATCCAAAGATACTGTTCTAGAATCTGATTTACCCTCTCTGTCTGTCCATCTGTTTCAGGATGAAAAGCAGATGAAAAATCTCTTGATATCTTGAGCTGCTGACATGATTGAGTCCAAAATGATGAAAAAAATAAAGATCCTCTATCACTGACAATACTGACTGGAAGGCCATGCTTGGAAAATACATGACAAATGAAGATTTGAGCTAAGTCCAGGGCAGTGATTGTTCCATAAGCTGGAATGAAGATTTCCATTTTTTAGAACCTGTCCACAACTACTAGAATTGAGTCAAAGTTGTTTGACAAGGGAAATTGAGTGATAAAGTCCATTGATAAGGAATTTCAAGGACCAGATGGAATTTGAAGAGGCTTGAGTAATCCAAACTTTTTGTGATGAGTGTTCTTGTTTCTTGAACATTGCTGACATGAGGAAACATAGTCCTTGATGAACTGATTCATGCCAGCCCAATAAAATTCCCTCTTGATGAGCTTGAGGGTCTTCTCCTGGCCAGGATGGCCAGACAATGGTCAGTCATGACGCTTTTGAAGAATATTGAGTTGAAGTTCTTCATTGCTTGGGATTACCACTATATCTTTGAATAATAACAACTTGGCTTGAGGTTCAAGAGAATAATCTGGAACTGATTCACGTCTTGCTAGTTGCTTGAGTATTTCTTTATAGTCTTTGTCTCGCCATACTTCTTTTTGAATCTTGTCAACTAAATCTGAAAATACTTTCACTTTGATTGAGAAGAGTCTTGACTCTTGAATTCCATCTTGCTTGATTATTTGATGCAAATTTTGAGGATTCTTGCTGATGAAGTCCACCCCCCTCTCTGGGTACACGTTGTCCCGACGTGGCATGGCATCTGGTAAAGTGGCCAGCCTGCCTGGGCCATAAGTGATAGTGAGATAAAATTTAGAAAGAAACTCAGCCCAACGGGCCTGACAATGAGTAAGAACTTTGGAAGACATAAAAAACTGGAGGGAAGAGTGGTCTGTCAACACCTCAAAAGAATTTGAAAGAGAGAAAAGAAATGCTCTCCAGTGCTTGAGAGCCCAAGCTATGCCAAGATGTTCCTTGTCATGAATTTCATAGTTCAGCTCAGCTGGGAGAAGCTTGCAACTATAAGATGCAATGGGATGCTTTCCTGAGTCATTCACCTAGCTCAGTGCAGCACCCAAGGCATAATCAGAAGCATCAGTCTCTACAATAGTAGGTAGAGAAGGATTGAAATGAGATAAGATAGGAGCAGTAGTGAAAGCTTATTTTAGCAATTGAAACTGGCTAAGAGCTTCCTCATTGAATATAAAGTGAGAATCTTTTTTGAGAAGGGAAGTGAGAGAAGTGATTTTTTTAGATTAATTTTTTATGAAACAATGATAAAAATTGGAAAAGCCAAGAAAAGATTGAAGAGCCTTGATGTTTTTGTGCTGAGGCCAATTGAGGATTTGCTGAACTTGAGAAGAATCCATCTTGAGGCCTTCACTTGAAACAACATAGCCCAAGTATTCCACACTTGAGGCATGGAATACACACTTGGAGGCTTTGGAAAACAAATTATTGTCCCTCAGTCTTTGGAGGACAGAGGCCACGTGTTTGACATGTTCCTCCTCAAAACTGGAAAAGACCATAATATAATCTAAATAAACTACAACAAACACATCCTAGAAATATGCAAATATATCATTCACAAGATTCTGGAAAGAAGCTGGAGCATTGGTAAGGCCAAATGGCATAACCAAATACTCATAACTACCATGATTGGTTCTAAAGGCAGTTAAGTGCTCATCCACCTCTTTGATTCTCAGGAGATTATATACACCATGCAGATCTATCTTGGAGAAGATAGTGGAACCCTTGAATACAGTAAGGAGCTGGTTCATAGGAGGAACAGGATATCTGTTCTTCCTAGTGACAGCATTGAGTTTGCGGTATTCAACACACAAACGAAGACCTCCATACTTTTTCTTAACAAAAAGGACAGGTGCTCCTGTTGAAGAGGAGCTTGGCCTTATAAAACCTTTCTCTACATTCTCTGAAATGTAGGCCCGTAGTGTTTCTGACTCTTGATTTTATAATGAGTAGATAACACAAATTGGAGGCAGAAGACCCTCCAATTCAATATGATGATCACAGGCAAAGTGTGGAGGAAGTTTCTCTGCTTTCACCTCGGAGAATAAATCCAAATATTGGTGATAAACAGGAGGAACTACCTTCAACACAGTTTCAATTTATTCTGGCTCTTCCTCCTCATCCCAGTGCTCCTCCAGGGATGCATGAAAGGAGAAGGTAGGAAGGTCCATATCCCCTTGAAAGAGATGAAGTGAAGATATAGCAACATCTACTCCAACATCCTTTATGTCTTTAAAGACTTCATCTCTTAATGGAAGTAATGACTCAGAGGGAATGATGGAAAGGTGTCTTAAGTTCACCAACCAAAGCAACACTGTTTACAGCAGTGGCAAAGTCATTACTAGTAGAAGGAATAATACCACTAGAATCATAGGTTATCAATCCATTTTCCAATCAATAATGGGATTAAAATGGTAAAGGAAATCATAGCCCAATATCAGGTCTTCTCCCTCGGGTGAATCTATGATGAAGAAGTCCCATTAAAAGCTTGGGAAAGAAGGCGAGTCAACTACCCACTTGGTATAATGGGTGATGAACAAGGCAGGGGATTCATTTGAATCCAAAATGAAAAGAGGAATATTTTCAGGGAGCTCCGAAATAGTCAATGAGTACTTGAGAACAAAATTATTTGCAATAAAAAGGTTTGTAGCACCAGAATCAATGAGAATACTATAAAAGGTATCAGAGACAGAAGAGAAAATAAGAAACTTTGAAGATTTCTTGACACTAGTATTCAGAGTGCACTATTGTGCTCTTGAAGGAAATAAGTGAGAATCATTGAAAACATCATGATCCCCACTAAGGCTTTTCCCTGCTTGCTAGGGAAGCCTCTTGATGATGACCCAGGATTGTTCTGAGGTCTCTTGAAGCATTTTTCAATTGGGTGCTTTCCACAACAATAAGTACATAACCCTTCTTGAATCCTCCTCTCCTTCTCAAAATGGATTAATTTATTGTCTTTATTGAGGAGAGCAGCATGGGGCTTGTCCTTTGACGATTGAAACTTCTTGCCCTTCTTGTTCTTCTTTTGGTGAGGCCTCTTTGAAGATGAGTTTTGAGGAGGCCCAGATTGATTGGATGCAGTAGAAGGAGGCTTCTTCTCTTGATTGACACCCTTTTCTTTTTGCCTCTCATGATATCTTGTGTCTAATTATAAAGTGACATCCATAAGTTCTTGAAGAGTATCAAAGGTTCGAGGGTGAGAAGCCAGCTGATCCAATAATCTTGATGCCAATCCTCTTCTGTAAACATGGATATAAGCTCTTTCCCCCCAATCTCCAATTCTTGACATTAAACTTCTGAAATCAGCAATGTACAAAGATACATGTCCACTTTCCTTCATCCTCAAATTGTCCAACTCTTGTTCAGCCTTTCTGACCTCATTGGGGTCACCAAACAGAGTGAATAATAGAAATTTAAATAATGGCCAATTATTGAAGAGATAAGAAGGGTCTTCATTTGAAATATTTGAGAGATAGGGTTAAATCCACTTTCCAGCTCTACCAGTGAGAAAAGAAGTCAAGTAAAGAACTTTCTTCCTGTCAGAGAAGAAATTTTCTGGATCATTATGGAAGATTAATTGACAGGATTGGATAAATCCTCTCAATTCATGAGCTTGAGTACCATCAAAAGAATTAGGTGCCTTCATGGATGGAGTCTTGAAAGCAGCGGATTTGGAATTGTCCCTGGGGGGAACTGCTTGAGTGAGTTTCCCCATGAATTGAGTCATTTGCTCCATCATCTTGAGGAGACTTGGTTCAGTTTGAGAGACAAGAGGTTGACTAGAAGGGGATAGATTAGAACCCTGAGGCACCTCTGGAGCATTTGCCAAGGAATCTGCCACTTCAGTCTCCCCAGAAACTTCCTCTTCCACAGACTCTTCCCCCTCTTCATCTTCAACTTCCCCTAATCTTGCTCTTGCACCTTCAGACATGCCAGGGTAGCCACCCAAAAGTCCAGAAAAGGATCTTTATCTTCTAGATTTCATTCTACCTCTTCTTGAGGGTGCTGCTTCTTCCATTGGTGGTCCTCTGTCCAAGTTTGCACTAAGTTGATGAACTTATGGTGTGCAGTCAAGAGGAGCCCTTGCTGTAGGAGTGAGAACAGCTGGAATATTTTGGGATCTAGTGTTCCTTTCTGGGGGACTATGCTGAACTGTCATTATGAACAGAAGTAGAATAAAAACTTGATGGTATTGAGAACAGAAATCAAAGCTTGGCCAAATCAATCACAATAAAAATCTTGATGAGTTTTGAGGAATCAATTCAATTCTTGAGGTGAAAACAACTTCAATCAATAATCAATCAATTCAATCAATAATCAACAATAATTTAAATTCAATATCAGTAATCTTGAATAATTCAGAAATCAATCAATCAATGTCTTCAAGGTCAATTCAAGGTCTTGAGGAATCAATAAGTTAATCAATATCTTCAGGAATCAAAATCAATCAATAATCAATAATCAATTCTTGAGGAATATATCAGTTATCTTGAGCAATTCAAAAGTCAAATCAATCAATCCAAATAGATCCTGAATCACTTAATCAATAACCCCAATGAATCCCAATTAATCAACCAATCAATAACTCCTGATATGTAGGATTTGACTATGAAACTGATGATAATATTACTATTAATCAACAGTACTATGTCTGTTCTTATGAAATATAATAATGAAGTATTATTATAACCACAATTAAATAATTAAAGAATTATTTCTTTCATGTGTTAAACACTACTAGTGATTTTAACAGTGAGCAGTAATTGTCTAAAAGAGTCAATTACAAGAAGATTTTAATAATAAAACTTCTTTTATTAAGATAATAAAATTATTTTAATATATAATTATCTTTTTCAAGAATAATTATAAATTTAATTCTTGAAGAAAGCTAATTATTTAGAGAAAAACTTTAAGAATTAAGAATAAATAACTCACTAATATTCCAAAGAGCTTATTGAAAGATAGAATAGAGAGATTTGACATAGAATTGTGGATTTAAAGGATCAAAATGTATTTATAACAGTATGACAACAATATATAGTTGGATTCTATGATTTCAAGTATTTCTGATTGATGATGAAATATTTAAAACACTTAAGAATAGCTTTAACTAATACTTACCTGTTGGTAACAATGATTTAAATGATAATAAGATGATGATGTGGAAAAAACAGCAAGAGGAGGCCTCTTTTAAGTAAAAAACAGCTCACAGAGGTGTGTCATGGAGCAAACTGAAAAACAAGTGAGTGAGAAAACAATAAACCTTTTTGGATTATTGATTGCATCATCTGTTGTCACGTAAGATTATCATAATTACTTAATTAATGCTTTTATGCAACTACCAACCCCAATATGGTTAAGAATAAAAGAAGTAACATCTGTAAATCTTCTTTCATTCCAAAATAATCGCTGATTTCTCAAAGTTATCAATGTTATTGCCAACTTCATCACAGGTTGTAATTACTGTGAATTTTTGAAGATTCAGTGTTTCATGTAGAATAGTCAAAAATGGACTGTAAGTAAAGCTTTTAATTTTACTAGTAAAACTGTGGTTCTTTTTGGTTGTACCATAGGTAATACAGTTATCCATTGGTCCTGAAAGCTTCATAAAGATTCATTAAGAATTGTATTTTTAATTAATTCTTGAGGTTTTTACCTCATTTCTACGTAGAATTGCAAATATCAGTGTTTAACTGGCTGCTATGAGGTAAATCAATGGATACAAGTCCAAAAAGGGTTATAATTACTCTTTTGGGGTTTATCCATGCAAAATCATTAAGAATTGACATGGTTACAGGAGTCTAAGTAGCTTTTTACCTCCTTGGCATGTCAAAATAGCAGGTTATTTGCTATTTTCTTAAGATTTACTGTAGTTGTAACATGGTAACCAAGTTCCCAAAGTGTTTTAGTTTACTAATTGGGCCAAGATCAGCCATGTATCCAACCTTTGGAGCTGCCCACGCTTCTGAGGCCTCAGAAGTTGGGTACCCTGGCTCTCTTTGATGTCTTTTGTCCCCCTTGCTTTTTTCACGCCAAAATAGAAATTTAAGCTTTAAGTGAGATATCCACTATGGGTGTACCAAAGGTCCATGCAAGAATACCATGATATTAAGTGCTCAAAACATGCATAACACTATTCTCAGTGTATATGTAACATGGGATTTCTCATATTCCCATTATTTTGGCATGAAATTAAGAAAAACAAAAATTTTCACGGATCTTTTTTGTGGTATTGATGATGTGGTATTGAAGTATTTTCCATACTACCACCTCAAAGAGTTAGTTTGAGATTTTTCACTCTATGGAGCTACCCTAGGTGAATTTTTGTGTAGAATCCAAATGTGGCCTTAAATCCATGTATTTACTTACTCAATAAAAAGTTATTCATCTTTTCTGAAATAAAAAAGGATGAATTTTGGATATATGCATGACTTATGAGTTATGCATAATTCAAAATTCATTTTTAAGATGATTGTGGCCTATTTGGGTATGTAAAATATACCTCAAGGCTCACATGATAAGACCTGAATGAACAAACAAAGAGAAATTTGAATGAAATAAAATGAAGTGAAATGAGATGGTCAGCAATGATTAAGAAAAATGGGAAGAGTCAATTTTCATATGAATGAAATTAATGAGATGAAAATTGATGAGAGAAAAATCATAAGATCATTAAAGAGTCATAATTGATGAATGAGAGAAATGAATATAAATGAATAAAAAGAAAGAATCAAATATGAGTTAATTAGTTTAATGTCACAGGGGCTCTTCTAAGTGAAGAGGGCATGGCACTCAGTAAACTGGGACTGATGTATGGAGGGCTCAAGGATATGGAAAGATGGAATACACTAAGAGTGTAAGGAATGAATTACTATAATAAAAGATATGAGAAAAGCAGCAACAAAACAATAAGAATAAGAAATAGAAGAGCCAACCACAAACAAGTCCAAGTCCACTGTTTCAACCTGTCAGAATGGAAAGACAAGGGTTAATAAGGATATGGCCACCCAACTCATACTGTACAGGCCAAGAAAGAAATGCAAAGACTAACTCAAAATTAAATAATTATAATACCCAAAATAAGGATAAGAATAATTATAAAATAATAAATAAACTAAATTAATTAACTGGGGAAAAGTCCCCAGGGGGGAGAAAGAGGGGCTGGTATATGTGAGAATCACCAGCCCTGATCCAGAGAGAGAATTTTCATGAGAGGATTGAATGATTGAATTGAGTCTGGCCAATACAGGTCCTGTACAGCTGTACAGAACCTGTACAAGAGCTGTGGTGGAGTTGAGTGATCATACAGTTTCATAATGGTGTATCCAAACTGTATTGGGTGAATCCAACCTGTACAGATGTTGACAGGCTGTATTGAAGTACCAAGCTGTATGCATGTTTCAGCAAGGAAGATTGCTGAAACTGAATGCTGATGCAAATAGTGGATCTGCTGATTTGAGGTGTTTGAGTGGGTGTATTGATGAATACCCTTACCCCTGGTGAGTGGTTGTTACAGTGAGGAGGAGCTTTGAAGCTGAGATCTGGAAAGGTCATGGGTTCAAGCCACAGTGGCAACATTCTAAAAATTGGGAATTCTGGGAAAATGAAAATTCTGGAAGTTTTAGGAAGTTTTGGGAAGATTTATGAAGATTTAGGAAGTTTTGGGAAGATTTAATAAGAATTAGGAATTTTCAGGAAGAATACAGGTAATACAGGTAATCAGTCCCATGTGAATTTTCTCAAAAAGGTGAAAACTAACCCACAAGTGAGCCCTCAAAGGCCCAAAAACTATAATCCAGTAAAATCAGCTGACAGATTAGTAATCCATTGAGTAATAAATGGAGATAAGGGTTCCAGGGCCAGAAATTAAGGTTTGAATCTATTTCACAGCCACATCACATAAATAGGTGATAGAAGAATGAATTGATCTTATTGGTCAGAAACATGTCATGTCATTATGAAAAGTCAAGTGAAGCAATCTCATTGGTCAGAAATCTAGACTCGTGTCACATCACAACACGTTGCCCCTGCAAATCCACAATTAAAGCTTTCACACCTTTACACAGCCACAAGGGGCTGAAAATCTCCAAGTCCCCTCTTTTCTGCACTGCTATGGAGGGCCTCAGGGCTATAAATAGAGGCCCCCTCTCCCACTTTTCCCCTTTTCCCCATCTAGAAATTGTAAATTGAATTTATTTTTTCTGCTCCCTCTTTGAGGAGGTTATACTGGAAATCATTTGATAAATTAAGCCTAGTAAATGAGGTTTGTTGTTGACATAGATCAAGAGAACCAATAGTGTGAAAAGACTTTGATTCATCCCTTACTAGCAGGTAGACTAGTGCCTTATTTAATTAGGATCTTAAAGCTTGAAGCTCATGAGAAAGGCGTCTCTGGAGCTTAGTGTTTAAATCCTTAAAAGTAATTTTTAGAGAGTTTCAAAAGAAAACCATCAAACCAATGTAATTTTGTAGGCTTTAAAATAAAACCTAACCATTTTGATTAGTTTTGGGCTAGTTTTTGCTGTAAACTTCCTCAAAGAGAGTAATTTTGCTTTTTTAAAAAGGAAACCTGCACAACCAAAGTAATTTTATTACTTTTAAAATAAAAGTGGATTTGTATTTATTTGATAGTACCTAATAAATTATCATGAAGGAACAAAATCAGATTTAAATACTTTAGAATTCAGTTAAGATTAATATTGAACCTGTAGCGATTAGCTAGTGTTATTATCAAAAACTCAGAAGATATTATATAATTTATTATTACAACAGAAAACCAAAAATAACATTTAATTTCTTGAATTATACTGTATTATTAGCAGTTATTAGATTAGTAGCCTATCCATCACATCACAAAGGGATTGAGATATAATTTTACTCTTTCAAGTTTGTCATTTCACAGAATTGAAGATTGCTATTATCTTAGCTATTAGTTTCTACATTTACTCAAGAATTATCAAGAAAAGAATATTTTGTGTCTTTTGTATTAGAAGATAGTTTCTCCTGTTATTTTTCATTTATTTCAGTTATTATATTATTTTATTGATTGTTGTACAATTGTTTGGTGTAATTCACTCAGCCTTCTGAAAGTTTTAAAAAGAATTTATATGTTAAGGCTTCAAAGAACCATTGTTTTGAGTAGAGCAAAGTCTGATTAGAGATTGTTGAGTACAATATTTTCTGATCAAGCCACTATCAATAATAAAAATTGATTTGGTGAACTAAGTAAAGATAGCTTAGCATATTGGGAAGAGCAGTCTACATTACTCTAGCACACAAGCAGAGCAAGGGTTACAAGTCTCAAACAGCAATTTAAAAATGTTTTCTTGTAATTTCCCCTTCCAGGTACTGCCTCATTTTATCCCACATGCAGAGGAGTTCCCACACTGGGAAAACAAGCTCTTGCCCACCAAGGCACAGAACTTCAAGAGTGCATCAGGGAAGATGAATTCCATTGGGAAAATTATCAAAGAGATAATGATACTCCATAGGAAAGGTAAAATCAGACTTAACCCAGAGTTTGGTGTGCTGAATGATGCCCACATCCAAGGGTTTTTTCTGGGAAGAGACCACCAGAGGATGTATGGCATAGATATTTACAATAGTAAAAACAGGCACATCACCATTGGTACCAACAAAGAAAAGAAATTTTCACTTGATATATACCAAATATCTGCCCAAGATCCTCTTGAATAACTACTTAATGAATTCAGAGAGGGACAGTTTAGCACTACCCTCACCAGTAAACAGAAACTAAGATTACAGAAAATGATGAGAAAGAATAGACCAGCATTTGCCATTGGTGAAGAACCATCAGGAAAAATTAGAGGCCATGATATAGAACTATATGTGGATGTGGAAAGACCTTATCCACCCATGCTCAGGAGACCTCCTTACCCAGCAAGTCTGGAAACCAGGAAGGGAATTCAAAAAGATATCAATGAACTCCTGGACATTGATTTCATCAGAAAGATTGGGCACAATGATATAGTGGAAATTACTACTCCTGCCCTGATCACCTGGCATGATGTCAAGTCTAGGCTGTGTGAAGATTTCAGACCTCTGAATAACTACACCAAAGCTGACAGGTACCCTATACCCAGGATACCTCATGCCTTGGACAAACTGGCAAAAGCCAAATATATAACCAAAATGGATTGTATGAAAGGCTTCCACCAGAATGGAGTTAAACCAAACTCCATGAAATCACTCAGAATCATATTTCATATGGGCATAAATGAGTACACCAGGATGACATTTAGCATTGATAATGCACCAGCCTACTTCCAAAAGATGATGGACACCATATTTCAAGAAGAGATATTGGAAGGCTGGATGGTAGTATATATTGAGGACATCATTATATACTCAGATACATGGGAAGACCATATGGAACACATAGACAGAGTGCTAAGTAAATGCATACCCATAAATCCAAAAATTTCACTTAAAAAGTAAAGTTTTGGCCAACAAGAGCTACTAGCTCTAGGACATAAAGTCTCAGGCCTTAGTCTGGCAATTAACCAGAACAAAGTAGCAGCAGTACTGCAAAAGACAGTACCAAGAAACATCAAAAAGATGCAATATTTCCTTGGGTTTGCTAGCTACTATGAAAACCACATCAAACATTTTGCCCACATAACTAGTAGTTTATACAAGTTATGTTCAAAAGATGTTGTTTTTGAAATTACCAAGGAGGGAAGGGATGCATATGAGAGGATCAAATATGAACTCACAAAGGCACCTGTGCTCATCTTTCCTGACTTTGAACTACCATTCAAGTTATACATAGATGCAGCATGTAGCCAAGGCTTAGGAGAAGCCCTGCACCAGAGAAAAATTGTAGATGGTGAACCAAGAGAGGGAGTAATATGTTACATCTCTAGGAAGATGAAAGAATCAGAAGCCAGGTATGGGGCCACCCAGACTGAATGTCTATGCTTAGTCTGGGCTCTAGAGAAACTCCATTATTATTTTGAGGGTGCAGTCTTTGAGGTCTACACACACTGCACAGCCTTTAAGTATTTACTAAACATGAAGAATACCAATAGACACATGTTGAGGTGGAAAATAGCCATCCAAGAGTATAGAGGGAACATGACCATCATATGCAAAGAAGGTAAAAGTCATACAAATTCAGATGGCCTCACAAGATGGCCACTGGATAATGTCAAAAGCAACCCAGCCTATGATCCTGAAGTAGCAGCTAAAATTTCTTTCCATTTCATGGAAATAAACAGGAAGAAAAACTTCAGAATTTCTGAGTGGGCACCAGAAAGTGGTACCCCAGACAGTGGAAACACTGACTCAGAAGGAAAAGAAACTCCCATATTGTAAATAAGCTCCTCAAAGCTGCATAATGAATTCTTCAATGCAGTAATGAAGACATATGCCAAACAGAAAAAATGTGGCATATTGTTGCAAATCCTTCAACAAATGTACAGGGGCCCAGAACTGGAATCCCAATTAGAGGAAACCTGGTTAAGGGACTATAAGGACAATACATTTTTCCTTATAGATGGCCTTCTATACCATAGAGAGAAGCAAACTAGTGCACTCACAATAATAGACAGAGACCATATATCTTTGATCCTGCAGGAATGCCATGAATGCCCCTATATGGGACACATGAGTGAAGACAGGACCAAAGAAAGGGTAGAAAGCACTGCTTGATGGCCCAAATGGGAACAAGAGTTGAGTGAATACATCAAAACTTGTGAAAGATGCAAAAACGGAAATAGAAAACATGGGAAGAAATATGGGTTACTTCAACACATAGAAGAACCCAAACACCCATTGGAAACCATCAACATGGACTGGGTTACAGGACTTGTCCCAGGAGGAAAGGAGAACTTCAATTACTGCTTAATCATAGTTGATAGGTTCCTACCATGTAA
This sequence comes from Austropuccinia psidii, assembly GCA_023105745.1. Taxonomy (NCBI): domain Eukaryota; kingdom Fungi; phylum Basidiomycota; class Pucciniomycetes; order Pucciniales; family Sphaerophragmiaceae; genus Austropuccinia; species Austropuccinia psidii. The sequence goes on from JALGQZ010000001.1 coordinate 3,814,950, forward strand.
CAAGGAGGACACAGCCATAAATACTGCTCTGTTATTCTGGAACAGCATCATATCTACCTGTGGAGTCCCTAAGATCATCATCAGTGATAGGGACCCAAAGTTCACACCTGAATTTTGGAAAAACTTGTATGACATTCTTGGCACCAAGCTTGCATTTTCCACAGCTTCCCATCCAGAAACAGATTGATTAGCTGAAAGGATAATCCAGACAATGAAGGACATCCTTAGAGGATTCTGTGCCTATCACATGGAATATAAGGACCATGACTGGTTTACCCTTCTGCCAGCAGTTCAACTGGCTTATAACACAAGTCAGCACTCTACCAGAGGAAAAACACCTGCACTGGTAGAAAAAGGGTGGAATCCCCTATTTCCTGCAGATCACTTGAAGAAACGTTTCTGACCATCCACCCCACAGCCAAAGATTTCCATAAAATGTGGAAGAGAGCTTGTGACACAGCAGCCAAATGCATAGCTGAGTCAAAATAATGTAAGAAGCAGAGGTGGGACAAATCACACATGGAACCTGAATTTAAAGAAGGGGACCAAGTGTTAGTGTCTACATTGAACTTTAATAATCTCAAAGGACCTAAGAAAATGAGAGAATCATTTTTAGGGCCCTTCATCATTAAATTGATAGGGAAAAATGCAGTTGAAGTCAAACTCACAGAGGAATTTTCCAGGAAACACCCAGTCTTTCCAGTGAGTTTAGTCAAGCCATACTTCCAGACAGAGGAGCATAAATCCCCTTCCAGAAAGGAGAAACCCACCCCACCAGAAATAGTGGAAGTGGAGGACTCCCCTGGACCTGTGAAGAAAATTATCAAGACCAGGAAGATCAGACTTAATGGTAAGGATCAGAGACAGTACCTAGTCAGATTCACGAACCAGACAGCTGATAAGGACAAATGGTTGGCAGAAGATGCCATACCAGATGGGAACCTTCATTGGAAAGGATTGAGAGCCTCTAGGAGAACTGAACAGTCTAATCAATGATGAGCCTTTTTTAGAGGGAGGGTATGTCAGCCTGTTACTCAAAACCAGAGCGCAAGCATGACAGCCAACTATCATAAATAAATGGTATAGCCAAGGTATCACCAAAACATGGAGCTGAGCCAAATCAGCTCATAAGGTATCAATGGAAAGAGGAAACTAACCCCTGTCCAAATATATAAGTCCCATCACCATAGGACAATGAATAACAAAGTTATTCCTGCTCAAAGTTGTTGCTAAGCATAAACCTTAATTTTCACCTCTCATCTGAAATACAGAGTAAGAGGCTTAACCACATCAAATGTGTGTTCAAAATTAATCTCTAAGTCAGGGCTATCCAATAGTACCATCCAAACTGAGCTAGCACCAGTATTACAGAAGTTATGGCCAAATTCCGGCCAAATAAGGGTGAAAAAAATATTCACCTCTCCTCTAACTTGTCCAGTTTTAGTGTGAGATACCTAAAGTGAGATCTTCTTGGAAAGAGCACAATAAGGGCTATCTGATGGTGCCATTCATTTCCCCATATCTCATCTAGAACAAAAGCTATAAGGCAAACAAGGCCAATACAGCTTTTTTCCTAAAACACGCATATGTACAAAAATCTTGTACATGGCATAACTTCTCCATATTTTCTGATAACAATATCAGATGAGGTACCATTGTGTAGACCACATACAGGGATACACACTGAACCAAGGTTCAGGTTTATATCTCAAAAACCGACAAAGTTATGGTGTTTTAAGGTCAAAATCCTACGGTTTGGCCAATACAGCCTTACCATGGGATAATATCCCATAACCATGCTTATGCGGTGTCAAAAAGAGGAAGAAACTTGTTTTTAAGTCAATACTGGGGTCCTATGTAGGTTCTGTACAGCATTATATGCGTCATACATGTCAGAATCAGGCTGTGTGGTCCCCAGATGAAAATGTTCACCCTTTATTGGTGAAACCTTCCCAGATGTGGTTTCAAAACCACATCTGAGCCCAATACAGGCTACAAAGGCCTTTTGAAAACCACAAGCCTGTCCTTGAGAGTGAAAAAGCTCCACTTCCTCTATGAGAAAAGGTCTAGCAGCCTTTTCATCCCATTTCAGGATAAAAGGAGGCCTTTTCACAGCCAGAAAAGGAATCCCCACCCTGCTCTTGAATGCCTATGTAGTACAACTGTTAAAAACAGTTATACTCTTGGAAAATAAACAGGTTATACTTGAAACTTAAGTATTGTAGCTCTTATCATAGTAATCCAACTGGTAAGACTGCACCCAGGGCTTTCAGCAGCACTCACCACCACTATAATATTATAGTAAATCCCTCAATATCTTAATTCAAATCATTTATTTTTACAAATCAACTCTTTTTAAACTATTTTGACCATGTCAAACTCATAGTTAAAGCTTTAAATACTATTATACATCTTTTATCATAGACACAGCCTGACAATTACCCAGAAATTTTCTTCTCTCACAGAAAGAAAGTTCTTTACTCAACTTCTTTTCTCACTGGTAGAGCTGGAAATTGGATTGAACCATATCTCTCAAATTTTTCCAATGAAGATCCTTCCTATTTCCTCAATAATTGGAAATCCTTTTAAACCCCATTATTCACTCTGTTTGGGGATCCCAATGAAATCAGGAAAGCTGATTAAGAGTCAGATGATTTGAGGATTAAGGAAAGTGGTAATGTATCTTTGTACATTGATGATTTTGGAAGTTTAATTTAAAGACTTGGATATTGGGAAGAAAGGGCATTAAAGAAGAGGATTTTCATCAAGATTATTGGATCAGTTGGCTTCTCACCCTGATACTTTTGATTCCCTTCAAGAACTCATGGAAATTACCTTGGAATTGGATACCAGGTACCATGAGAGGCAGAAGGAAAAGGATGGCAATCAAGAAGAGAAGCCTCCTGACAATAGATCCAATTTCTCAAGTCCTTGTCAAGACTCATCTGTAAAAAGGCCTCACCACAAGAACAATAATAAGGGTGAGCAGTTTCAAGTTTTTAAGGAAAAGCACCATGCTGCTGTCCTTAATGAGGACAATAAATTAATTGGTTCTTAAAAGGGGAGGACAATTAAAGAAAGGCTGTGTACTTATTGTGGTGGGAAGCACCCAATTGAAAAATTCTTCAAGAGACCTAGGAAAAAGCCTGGGTCATCAAAAGACTTTCCTAGCAAGCATGGAAAATCCTGAGTGAGATCATGATGTGTTCAATGGTTCTCACTTGTTTCCTTGAAGAGAACCATTGTGCACTCTGAATACTAGTGTCAAAAAATCTTTGAAATTTGTTATTTTCTCTTCTATCACTGATATGCTTTATAATATTCTCATTGATTCTGGTGCTACAAACGTTTTTATTGCAAAGAATTCTGTTCTCAAGTATTCATTGACTACGTCAGAGCTCCCTGAAAAGATTACTCTTTTCAATTTGGATTCCAGTGAATCCACTTCCTCATTAATCACTCATTATACCAAGTGGGTTGTTGATTTGCCTTCTTTCCCAAGCTTTGAATGAGACTTTTTATCATAAATTCCCCCAAATGAGAAGACCTCATATTGGGCTATCATTTTCTTTACCATTTTCATCCCAGTATTGATTGGAAAAATAGATTGATCACCTATTATTCTAATCATCAGGATTGTAGTGGTATTATTACTTCTACTAGTAATGAATTGGCTGCTGCGGTCAACAGTGTTTCTCTTGTTGTTGAACTTAAGACACCTTCCATTTCTTCTTCTGTCCACATTCCTCCCATCATTCTCTCCAAGTCATTACTTCCATGACGAGATAAGGTCTTCAAAGAGATACAAGGTGTTGGAGAAGATGTTTCTATATCTTCACTTCCTCTGTTTCAAGGGAATGTGGACCTTCCTCTCTTATCCTTTCATGGATCCCTGAAGGAATATTGGGATGAGGAGGAAGAGCCAGAAGAAACTGAAAGTGTGTTGAAGGTAGTCCCTCCTTCTGACCACCCAAATTTGGATGTGTTTTCCATTTTGAAAGAAGAGAAACATCCTTCACACCGTGCCTGTGATCATCATAGTGAACTGGAGGGGTCCCTACCTCCAGTTGGTGTTATCTACTCACTATCAAATCATCAGTCAAAAAGACTGTGGGCCTACATTCAAGAGAGTTTAGAGAATAGTTTCATCTTTCAAAGCTGCTCTTCAACAGAAGAACCTGTCCTTTTTGTTAAGAAAAAGGATGGTGGCATCTGTTTGCATGTTGACTACCACAAACTCAATGCGGTCACTAGGAAGAACAGGTACCCTGTTCATCCTATGAACCAGCTTCTCACTGTATTCAGCAGCTCCAATATCTTCCTGAAGATATACTTGTGAGGTGTATATAATCTCCTGAGAATCAAAGAGAGGGATGGGCACTTAACTGCATTGAGATCCAAATATAGTAGTTATAAGTATTTGGTTATGCCATTTGGCCTTACAAGTTCTACTTCTTCATTCCAGAATCTTGTAAATGACATATTTTAAGATTTCTTGGATATTTTTGTTGTAATGTATCTGGATGATATTATGGCCTTCTCTAGTTCTGAGGAGGAACATGTCAAAAATGTGACCTATGTTCTCCAAAGCCTGAGGGAAAATTATTTGTTTGCTAAAGCCTCAAAGTGTGCATTCCATTCCTGAAGTGTGGAATACTTAGGCTAGGTTGTTTCAAGTAATTTCCTCAAGACGGATTCTTAAAAAGTTCAGGAAATTTGCAATTGGCCTCAGCCCAAGAACATCAAAGGCCTCCAATCTTTCCTTGGCTTTTCCAATTTCAATCTTCATTTCATCAAACATTACTCTAAAAAGTCACTGCTCCCACTTCCCTTCTCAAAAAAGACTCTCTTTTCACCTTTAATGCGGAAGCTCTTAGTCAGCTTCAATCATTCAAAGAAGATTTCATGACTGATCCTATCTTGTTGCATTTTAATCCTTCTCTACCAACTATTGTAGAGACTGATGCTTCTAATTATGTCTTTGATGCTGTACCGAGTCAGGTGAATGACTCAGGGAAGCATCCCATTGCATTTGATAGTTGCAAGCTTCTCCCAGCTGAGCTTAACATTGAGATCCATGACAAGGAACTGATTGGGATAGTTTGGCCTCTCAAGCGCTGGAGAGCGTTTCTCCTTTCTCTTTCCAATTCTTTTGAGGTTTTGACAAACTATTCTTCTCCTCAATATTTCATGTCTTCCAGAGTTCTTACTAGGCGTCAGGCCCATTGGGCTGAATTTCTCTCTGAGTCTCATTTCACTATCACTGACCACCCAGGCAGGCTGGCCACTTTACCAGATGCCTTGTCAAATTGGGACAACATTTTACCAAAGAGGGGGGTGGACTTCATCAGCAAGATACTCAAAATTTTCATCCAGTTTTCAAGAAAGATGGAATTAAAGAGTCAATATTCTTCCCAATCAAGGTTGGAATATTCTCAGACGTATTTGAAAAGATTCAAAAATAAGTATGGAAAGACAAAGACTGCAAGGAAATATTCAAGCAACTAGCAAGAGGTGAATAAGTCTCAGATTATTCTCTTGAACCTCAAGCCAAGCTATTGTTATTCAAAGATAGAGTGGTAAACCCCAGCAATGGAGAAATTCAACTTGATATTTTTTGAAATAGTCATGAATCACCATTGGATGGCCATCCTGGCCAGGAAAGGATGCTCAAGCTCATCAAGAGGGACTTTTATTGGGTTGGCATGAGTCAATTCATGAAGGACTATGTGTCCTCATTTCAGCAATGCTCAAGAAACAAGAAAATTCACAATGAGAAGTTTGGATTACTCAAACGTCTTCAAATTACATCTGGTCCTTGGAATTCCTTATCAATGGACTTCATCACTCAATTGCCACTGTCCAACCACTTTGATTCAATTCTATTAATTGTGGACAGATTCTCAAAAATCACAGTCTTCATTGCAGCTTATGGAAAAATCACTGCCCTGGACTTAGCTCAAATCTTTATCAGCCATGTCTTTTCCAAACATGACCTGCAAGTCAGTATTGTTAGTGATAGGGGATCTTTATTCTTTTCATCATTCTGTACCAATTTATGTCAGCAGCTGAAGATATCAAGAGATCTTTCAACTGCTTTTCATCTGGAAATAGCTGGACATACAGAGAGTGTAAAAAAGACTCTAGAACAGTATCTTTGGATGTATGTCAGTTACCATCAAGATGACTGGAAAACCTGGCTCCCTCTGGCTGAATTTGCCTATAATAATGCATAGAATTAATCAACAAAACAATCACCCTTTTCACCATATATGGAAGGAATCCCAGCTTTGACTCAATCCATATTTCTCAAGTCTCACCTGCTGGAAAGTTATCAACAAAACTAAGATCATTACAGAAAGTAGTCAAAGAAGAATTGGAGTCAGCAATAAGGAGATTTAAGAAGTATGCAGATTGAAATAGGACAATTCCACCTGATTTGCAACCTGGGGACAAAGTATGGGTAACCTTAAAGAATATCAAGACTACAAGACCCACCAAGAAGCCCTCAGAAAGATGGTTGTGACCCTTTGAATTCTTGAAAAAGATTGGAAGCCATGCATATCACCTCAGCTTTCCTCAACAATGAAGGTCAGTTAGCCCTTTATTCCATGTGTCCTCATGAGAGCCAGCTCAGAAATCAACTATCCCAAACTGACATCAATTGCCACCACAACCAGTCTTACAGAGGAGCAAGAGGAATGGAAAGTGGCTCAGGTTATGAGCCTTAGAGGTATTTTCATATACCCAAAAGACCACAAACAAAAAATTAATATACAAACATAAATAAAATAAATTTAATTATATTATTAAAATAGAAATTGAAATATAAATATGAATTTATATACAAAATCCAAAATTTAATTATAATTTAAAAAGAAAAATACATTAAATTTTAAAATTATAAAAACACATTTTTACTTGAAAAATTGAAGTAAAAATGAATTTTCAACAAAATTACCCAAAATAAAATAATTTTGGAAAAATGTTAAATAAAACTTATCATAACCTTTTATCCAACAAATAAACATATAAAATTTATTTCACTATTGGATTCCTTATAAAAATTTAGGTAGGGTCACCTCTGAGTGAAATTTCTGTAACTCAACTCTAAATAAGCTTAAATTAAGTTTTTTGTATTTTCTGTATAAAATTTGGAAATCCTCGAAGACTTAATTGAATTCAGATCACATGTAGTGTTAATCATCAATTTTTGTATTAAAATTGAAGTGTTATCTATAGTCTAGAAGCTATGAGGAATTAAAGTATTTTCAATTGAATTGTCACAGGGGCTCTTGGAAGAAGAGGGCCTGGCACTCAGGAATCAAGAACTCACTTGGAGGGCTCCAAAGATAAAAGAATAATAAGAATGAATTTCTTTAAGAAAGAATAAAGGGGAAAACAAGTATGCCAAAAGATGAGATAAGAAAAAGATGAAGCCAATGACCAAAGATAATAAAGAAGCCAAAAGCCAAGAAGCCAACCAAGTGAATCCTTAATTCACTGTTTCAACCTGCCAGAAAAGGAAATGGAATTAGTATAAGGATATGACCACCAATATCCACTGGACAGGCGAGGAAATAAAAGAAAAGGGTGCTGAATGACTGACTTAAGAATATCAGTATTAACTTTAATAATGTAAAAGAAAATAAGGATAAAAATAAATCCACTATATTAATTAACTGGGGAAAAAGTCCCCAGGTGCTGAAAGGTGGCCAGTATATGTGAAAAGCTGGAAGGTTGATCCTGGAAGGTGGATCAATGACTGTATTGTCCGAATCGGGAAATACAGTTCTGGCCATCTTGAAATTTGAACTGTGTGATGGAATTCACACAGTGGAATAAGAAATGGCCCAATTGGGCCAAGGCCATACAGGTTGATTGAATAAGGCCTGTACGGATGAATTGGGTTGTCCAAGGAGTATTGAATACTTGATGTCTTGACAACTGATTGAATTATGTAATACCTCTTGCGAATTGACCTTAGAATAATCCTGAATGAATTGTACCAACCCAACTCCTGCAGATACAGGTGGTTGGGATCCTTGAATGATCTTCTGAATTACCGCCATGGATTGCCAGACTGATAAGCTGAAAAGTCCTCCTTCGAAAATGGGCGTTGGAATTATGGACCTTGAAATGGAAAGGTGGAATTGGGTCCTGAAAACGTCACCATTGGATTGCTGAGTAAAAATGGTGCATAATGGTATATAATACCATATATGCACCACACCTGCAATCTTGAGTACGGAGTGCATGAAGGAAAGGAAAGAATTCCCCTTAAGTTGAGGGAAAAGCTTGTTGAGATGATTTGGTGGCCTCTGGTGGTTGCCAGAGGCCATGACGGTGAAGTTGGTCTATGGCAGTCCAGGGCCAAAAATGGGTCCTACGGGATTTATGGCCAAAAATGGATCCAAGGTGGTTTTTGGTCCAATTTGGGTCCAAGGGATTGGTGGCCAAAAATGGCTCAGGTGGGCCCAATTGTGGTTTGGGACCCACCTGGCCTTGGGGGCTAGGTGGCTGCCCCCTTTGGCCCCTTTTGGCCTCATTGGATTAGGCCAAAAGGGGCCTAACCCGCCTACGGACCGCGTATTACGGCCCGCGGACCGTAGAAGCCGTGGGGGGGCCTAAATGGCCCAAAAAGGCCATTTAGGCCAAAACCCCCATAATGAAAGGGGTGGCCAGGAAACCAAGGAAGGTGGCCATGGGGCCTGGAAACCCCTGGAAGACAAAGGGACCCCCCAGGCCCAAAACAGTGATGGAGGCCTGGGGGTTGGTGAGGTGGAAATTGGCCAAGAGGGCCAATGACGCAGGATATGGCCTGAGGCCATAAGTGGCCAATGGAGTGGGTTATGGCATAAGAGCCATGGAACACCCAAAAGGGGTCAATTGGCCATAAATGATATGACATGGCCAATTGGCCCCAACTTGGCTCCAGGTTGGATTGCCGCCGCCATCAAGGAGGAGGGTCAAAATACGTGGTTGTGACAGTACCCCCCTACCTTGAATGGTGAGCTCCTGAGCACCAAGATAAGGTAGAGGCCTGTTGAGGCTAATGAGACGGATTTGACGTAAGGATTCCAGAGGCATTGAATCTTGAAAAGAAGAATTGAACTGATAAGCTTGTTGGCATATGAATTGAGGTTGACTTGGTCTTCTCTTGACATTTGGCTTTGACAAAGTTGAAGACATGATTTGACGTAAAGATTTTGGCGTTAAAGAGTTATAAGAAAAGAAATTTTAAAAGAATATAAAGAGTAAAAGAGAAACAGATATAAAGAGAGAAACAGAAAAAATAAAGAAAATGAAATTTGAGGAGGAATCCAATCTTCATCACGGGTTACGACAATTGATTTTGAAAGTGGCCAAGGACCTGGATAAAAGAATTTGATGCCAGGTGCTCACAGAGTGGCCAAGGTGATGTTTTGACAGATTGTAGACCCCTCAGGGAAGTGCACACCAGGAGAGGAACTTACTTTTAGTAGTTGCCACTCCCGCCAGTGCCATAAATAAAAAAGCTCTTGATAAATGAATGTGTTGAAAGAATAAAGTCTTGGGAAGGAGAATGAAAAAGGAATGGTCCATTTGCCCAAGTGTAAATGGCCATAAATTTGGAATTCGGATGTTGAAAGCCGGGCCAAAAGGTCTGTGTCCAAATTGAAAAGGTGCTCACAGAGTGGCCAAGGTGATGCTTACAACAAAGAAGAGTAGAATACCCCTAAAGGTGCATACCAGGAGTGGGACTTACTTTTGGTAATTCCTCTCCCCACCAAGCACCATAAAAATTCAAGCCATTGAAGAATTGGGTCCTGGCTTGTCAGGATATAACGAATGAAAATCTTTGACAAGTTCAGGACAATTCTTGAGGTTTTCAGCTGGTTCCCATGTGGATCTTTCTGAATCTTGACTGAAACCTTTCCATTCCACCAGATACCACAATTTTCTTCTCTTGAGCTTTGAATCCAGTACTTGAGAGACTTCCCATTCCTCTTCTTCTTCAATAATGATTGGAGGAGGAGGCTCTTGATGCCGATTTGGGATCGTTGATGTCTTGACTGGTTCCAAGAGTGAGATATGGAAGACTGGGTGGATGGATTTCCATTGAGATGGAAGCTTGAGGTGGTAAGCATGAGTACTGACTTTCTTCAGGATTGGAAAGGGACCCAACCATCTTTCAGACAGTTTCTTGGTGGGTCTAGTTGATTTGATATTCTTGGAAGAAAGCCATACCATGTCACCAGGATTGAAAACAGGTGGACTTGCTCTACTTTTATCTGCATACCTCTTAAACCGGTTTATGGCGATTTCAAGTTCTCTCTTGACATCTTGCTGTACTGATTGGATTTTTGTTGATAACTTTCCAGCAGGAGTATCTTGAGTGATGTGAACTGAATCAAATTGTGGATCTCTTCCATAAACGGTGAAAAACGGTTATTGCTTGGTTGAAGAGTGATCAGAATTATTGTAGGCAAATTCAGCCAGAGGGAGCCAGGTGTTCCAATCATCTTGATGATAACTGACATACATCCGAAGATACTGTTCTAGTATCTGATTTACCCTCTCTGTCTGTCCATCAGTTTCTGGGTGATAAGCAGTTGACAAGTCTCTTGAAATCTTGAGCTGCTGACAAAGATTGGTCCAGAAGGAAGAAACAAAGAGTGAACCTTTATCACTGACAATGCTTGATGGAAGGCCATGCTTTGAGAAGATATTCTTGATGAATAAATGGGCCAAATCCAAAGAAGTTATTGAAGACATTGTTGGAATAAAAACCGCCATTTTTGAGAATCTGTCCACTATGACAAGAATTGAGTCAAAAGAATTGGACAGGGGCAGTTGAGTGATGAAATCCATTGAGAGACAAATCCAAGGACCATTTGGAATTGGAAGAGGTTTGAGGAGTCCAAACTTCTTATGGTGGATATTCTTGTTTCTTGAACACTGTTGACAGGATGATACATAATCCTTAATGAATTGAGTCATGCCGGACCAGTGGAAATCCCGCTTGACAAGTTTGAGAGTCTTCTCTTGGCCAGGGTGTCCAGCTAGAGGAGAGTCATGACGCTTTTGAAGAATGCTGAGTTGAATTGTGGAGTCATTTGGGACTACCACCCGATCTTTGAAGAGAAGAAGTTGGGAGGAGGAATCAAGAGAATAATCTTGGACAGATTTACCTTTACCCAAATCTTCAAGGATACTTCTGTACTGAGGATCTTTCCATAATTTCTTCTGAATTGAATCAATCAAATTTGAAAAAGAATCCACCTTGACTGCAAAAAACTTTGAGGGTTGAACTTCATCTTGCTTAATGAGTTGTTGAAAATTCATTGGATTCTTGCTGATGAAATCCTCCCCCCTCTCCGGATAGACGTCGTCCCGACGTGATAAGGCATCTGGAAGAGTTGCTAGGCGGCCAGGGCGGTAAGTGATTGAAAAATGAAATTCAGATAAGAATTCGGCCCAACGGGCTTGACGGCGAGTAAGGATCTTTGATGACATAAAGTACTGAAGAGAAGAATGATCGGTGAGAACTTCAAAAGGAGAGGACAGAGAAAGAAGAAAAGCCCTCCAGCGCTTGAGAGCCCAGACTATACCAAGGAGTTCCTTGTCATGAATTTCATAGTTGAGTTCTGCTGGAATAAGCTTGCGGCTGTCAAAGGCAATGGGATGTTTTCCTGAGTCAGAGACCTGACTCAGTACAGCACCCAAAGCATAATCGGATGCATCGGTCTCTACAATGGTCGGTAGAGAAGGATTGAAGTGGGAAAGGATTGGAGCGGTAGTGAAGGCCTCTTTGAGTTGATGAAACTGGCTAAGAGCTTCCTCATTGAGGGGGAAACAGGAATCTTTCTTGAGGAAACTGGTGAGTGAACTGATTTTCTTTGAATAATTCTTGATGAAACGGCGGTAGAAGTTGGCAAAGCCAAGGAAGGATTGAAGAGCCTTGAGGTTTCTTGGAGGAGGCCAATTAAGGATCTGCTGGACTTTTGCTTGGTCCATCTTGAGGCCTTCAGAAGAAACAACATAACCAAGGTATTCTACACTAGAGACATGAAAAAGGCATTTAGAAGCCTTGGCGAAAAGGTTATTGGCTCTGAGTCTGGAAAGAACAGTGGACACATGGGTGACGTGTTCTTCCTCAGATTTGGAAAAGACCATAATGTCATCCAAATAAACCACAACAAAAACATCAAGAAGATCTTGGAATATATCATTGACAAGATTCTGAAAAGAGGCAGGAGCATTGGTGAGCCCAAATGGCATAACCAAGTACTCAAAACTGCCATATTTAGTTCTGAAGCATGTCAAATGTTCATCACCCTCCTTGATTCTGAGCAGGTTATATGCACCACGCAAATCAATCTTGGAGAAGATAGAAGAACCATTAAAGACATTAAGAAGCTGGTTCATAGGAGGAACAGGATATTTGTTCTTCCTAGTGACAGCATTGAGTTTGCGGTAATCAACACACAAACGGAGGCCACCATCTTTCTTTTTAACAAAGAGGACAGGTGCTCCTGTTGAGGAGGAGCTTGGCCGGATGAAACCTTTCTCTACATTCTCTGAAATGTAGGCCCTGAGTGTATCCGACTCTTGTTTGGATAAAGAGTAGATCACCCCAGCTGGAGGTAGAGACCCCTCCAGTTCGATATGATGATCACAGGCACGGTGAGGAGGAAGTTTCTCTGCTTTCACCTTGGAGAATACATCCAAGTATTGGTGATAAACAGAGGGAACAACCTTCATCACGGTTTCTACTTCTTCTGGCTCTTCCTCTTCATCCCACAACTCCTCCAGGGAGTCATGATAAGATGAAGGAGGAAGGTCCATATTCCCAAAGAAGAGATGAAGTGAAGATACAGAATTATCTTCCCCAACATCTTGAATCTCTTTGAAGACTTCATCTCCAGATGATGGTAATGACAGATGGGAATTAAGGGAAGGAATATGGACAGAAGATGGAACTGATGGTGTTCTAGAATCACCAACCAGAGCTGCACATGATTTGGCAGAGGAAGAGTCATTACGGAAGGAATTGGAAGGATCAGAATAGTCCTTTTGATCAGTATTAAAGGTGATCAGCCCTTGCCTCCAATCAATAGAAGGATTAAAATGATTGAGAAAGTCAAAGCCCAATATGAGGTCTTCTCCCTTGGGAGTATCAATGACTAAAAAATCCCATTCAAAGCTTGGGAAGGAAGGGAGCTCAACCATATATTTAGTATGGTGAGTCACAAATAAGGAAGGGGACTCAGAGGAGTCCAAAATGATAAGAGGAATCTTCTCTGGAAGTTCTGACGTAGTCAATGAGTACTTGTGAACAAACTGCTTTGCAATGAATGAGTGTGTAGCACCAGAATCAATGAGAATACTGTAAAAAACATCAGAAAGAGAAGAGAAAACAAAAAATTTAAGAGAATTCTTGACACCAGTATTCAGAATGCACAATTGTGCTCTGGAAGGAAAACTGTGAAGACCATTGAACACAACATGGTCTTCACTCAGGCTTTTCCCTGGCTGGGAAAGCTGCCTGACGGTTGGGTAAGCTTGTTTTGAGGCCTTTTGACACAGGACTCAAGACTATGCTTCCCACCACAATAGGTACACAACCCCCCCTTGATTCTTCTTTCCTTTTCAGAACCTTTCAACTTGAAGTCCTTATTCAACAATGAAGAATGGGGCTTGTCCCGCTTTTGAGAATGAAATTTCTTCTTTGGTCTTGAACTTGAAGAAACTTGATGATGAGAAGAGTGAGACTTTGAGGCTTCAGGCTTCTTCTCTTGATGATGATTCTTTTCCTTCTGCCTCTCATGGTACCTGGTATCAAGTTCCAGGCTGACATCCATTAAGTCTTGAAGAGAATCAATGTTTGAAGGATGGGAGGCCAATTGATCCAGAATCCTGGAGGCCAAACCCTTCCTGAAATGATGAATAAGAGCCCTTTCACCCCAATCCCCAATTCTTGAAACCAAACTCCTGAAATCGGCAATATACAAAGCAACATGCCCACCTTCTTTCATCCTAAGGCCATCCAATTCAGCTTCTGCTTTTCTTACTTCATTTGGGTCTCCAAATAAAGTGAACAATTGGGATTCGAATAATGGCCAGGAATTGAGGAGATAATTTGAGTCTTGATTATTGAGATTGGAAAGATAAGGCTCAATCCATTTTGCAGCCCTGCCAACTAAGAATGAAGTGGCATAAAGAACCTTCTTTCTGTCTTGAGAGAAGTTTGCCGGGTCATTATGAAAGATGAGTTGGCAAGACTGAATAAAGCTTCTGACTTTGAAGGGCTGAGTCCCATCAAAGCATTCTGGAGCCTTCATAGAGGGAGTCTTGAAGGCTGGTGGTCTTGATGATTCAGAAGAAGAAGCTGCTTGCAGATTGGCCATAATCTGAGTCATTTGTTGCATAATGGCCAATAAAGACGGTTCAGACTGATGAGAGGCAGGCTGATCAGACTGGGCTAGAGTTGGTCCTCTGGTGCCCTCAGATGCTCCCACAGGAGCAGGAGCAGCCTCAGTGCCATTAGACTCTTCCTCTTCCACAGAATTCTCCCCCTCCTCTTCACCATCTTCACCTTGAACCTTGGGACTGGTTCTTGAAAAACCTGGGAATCCGCCAACCACTCCTGATAAAGACATTGACCTTCTTGGCCCTCTTCCTTCCTTCCTGGATGGTGCTGCTCCTTCCATAATGGGTCCTCTGTCCAATCTGGCCCTCAGTTGAGAAACTGCTGGGGTACCGTCAAGAGGAGCCCTTGGAGTTGGAGTCAGAACAGCTTGAGTTCTGGCCTGAGATCTGGTCTGTCTTGCTGGAGGTGAATGTTGAACTGGCATGATTTCAGGAATAGTCAACCAAAATAAATGAAATAAAAATCAAAATTTTCTTGAAGTACAAAATCAACAATCAAATCTTGAGGAAATTGGATAATCAATGAATCAAAATTCTTCAAATACGTCAATCAATCAAATCAGAATGAGTCTTGAAGTAAAAATCAATATCAATGAGAATCTTGAAGTCAATAAAAACAATCAATCAAACAATCAAAATCAAATCAAATCAAAATCTTGCAGAAAAATCAATCAATCAAAATGAATTCTTGAGTCAAAATCAATTTATGTCAAAATCTTGATGTGAATAATCAGCAAAATCAATAAAGTCTTCAGGTCAATCAATTATCTTGAGGTCAATTTCAATTATGTCAAATTAGTCAATCAAATCAATTTTCAAGTGAATTCTTCCAAAAAATCAAAAATTCTTGAGGAATAAATCAAAGTGAATCCTGATATGAAGAACGTGTCTGAATAACCTGATGAATAACTTGAGAACCAAAGATAAAAATGCCTGAATTATGGATAAAAATAGATTGATTAAGATTGAGAATGAGATTGAAAAGATAACAGAAAAAATAAAAAATGGGTCAGCTTTCAATTTTCAGAATGAAGAATGAATGAGAGAAAATTGAGAGGTGACGAAGAATCATAAGGTCATAAAACGTCAAAGAATCATAATTTTGATGAAATGAATGAATGAATTTAAAATATAAGAATAAAAGAATGAATGAATGAAGAAGAATTATGAGTTAATTAATATAATGTCACAGGGGCTCTTGGAAGAAGAGGGCCTGGCACTCAGGAATCAAGAACTCACTTGGAGGGCTCCAAAGATAAAAGAATAATAAGAATGAATTTCTTTAAGAAAGAATAAAGGGGAAAACAAGTATGCCAAAAGATGAGATAAGAAAAAGATGAAGCCAATGACCAAAGATAATAAAGAAGCCAAAAGCCAAGAAGCCAACCAAGTGAATCCTTAATTCACTGTTTCAACCTGCCAGAAAAGGAAATGGAATTAGTATAAGGATATGACCACCAATATCCACTGGACAGGCGAGGAAATAAAAGAAAAGGGTGCTGAATGACTGACTTAAGAATATCAGTATTAACTTTAATAATGTAAAAGAAAATAAGGATAAAAATAAATCCACTATATTAATTAACTGGGGAAAAAGTCCCCAGGTGCTGAAAGGTGGCCAGTATATGTGAAAAGCTGGAAGGTTGATCCTGGAAGGTGGATCAATGACTGTATTGTCCGAATCGGGAAATACAGTTCTGGCCATCTTGAAATTTGAACTGTGTGATGGAATTCACACAGTGGAATAAGAAATGGCCCAATTGGGCCAAGGCCATACAGGTTGATTGAATAAGGCCTGTACGGATGAATTGGGTTGTCCAAGGAGTATTGAATACTTGATGTCTTGACAACTGATTGAATTATGTAATACCTCTTGCGAATTGACCTTAGAATAATCCTGAATGAATTGTACCAACCCAACTCCTGCAGATACAGGTGGTTGGGATCCTTGAATGATCTTCTGAATTACCGCCATGGATTGCCAGACTGATAAGCTGAAAAGTCCTCCTTCAAAAATGGGCGTTGGAATTATGGACCTTGAAATGGAAAGGTGGAATTGGGTCCTGAAAACGTCACCATTGGATTGCTGAGTAAAAATGGTGCATAATGGTATATAATACCATATATGCACCACACCTGCAATCTTGAGTACGGAGTGCATGAAGGAAAGGAAAGAATTCCCCTTAAGTTGAGGGAAAAGCTTGTTGAGATGATTTGGTGGCCTCTGGTGGTTGCCAGAGGCCATGACGGTGAAGTTGGTCTATGGCAGTCCAGGGCCAAAAATGGGTCCTACGGGATTTATGGCCAAAAATGGATCCAAGGTGGTTTTTGGTCCAATTTGGGTCCAAGGGATTGGTGGCCAAAAATGGCTCAGGTGGGCCCAATTGTGGTTTGGGACCCACCTGGCCTTGGGGGCTAGGTGGCTGCCCCCTTTGGCCCCTTTTGGCCTCATTGGATTAGGCCAAAAGGGGCCTAACCCGCCTACGGACCGCGGACCGCGTATTACGGCCCGCGGACCGTAGAAGCCGTGGGGGGGCCTAAATGGCCCAAAAAGGCCATTTAGGCCAAAACCCCCATAATGAAAGGGGTGGCCAGGAAACCAAGGAAGGTGGCCATGGGGCCTGGAAACCCCTGGAAGACAAAGGGACCCCCCAGGCCCAAAACAGTGATGGAGGCCTGGGGGTTGGTGAGGTGGAAATTGGCCAAGAGGGCCAATGACGCAGGATATGGCCTGAGGCCATAAAGGATGATGGAGGCCATAAGTGGCCAATGGAGTGGGTTATGGCATAAGAGCCATGGAACACCCAAAAGGGGTCAATTGGCCATAAATGATATGACATGGCCAATTGGCCCCAACTTGGCTCCAGGTTGGATTGCCGCCGCCATCAAGGAGGAGGGTCAAAATACGTGGTTGTGACATGAATTCAATTGAATTGTCAAAATGTGTGCATGTATTACATAAGTGAAATTTGATTTACATATGAGGTGTCAATTATTCCAGTAGTTTAATGTAAAACTCAATTGAATTACATATGTAAATTATAAGTATAATACATGATGAGGAATTAAAGGAAAAAATAAATTGGAAAGATTAAATTTGGGGGGGAAAAGGAACTCTAGCTCTAAGGGGGAGCCAGACCCCCAAAGTACTTGCTGACAGGAATGGGTTGTCAAAATCAACACAAATGTTCATCACTTTTGGCCTGGAATTGAGTCACAGGGTCTGTGCCTCAATTGATGATGAGGTTTTGATAGCAACCAGGGAAGTTTTAACTGTTGCAAGGAGGGTAAAACTACCTTTAAGTTAAAGAAATCTTAGTAAAAACAGTTTTAACTGGTTTCTACAGCTCTTACACACATTCTGAAGTGTTTGAAGGCTCTAGACCAGGTATTACTATATTAATGGCTGATTTAAGGGTCTAAAATGGCTAAAACCAGCCCTTTGTTTGGTCTAAACCAGGGTTCAATGATGTCATAATTGGCTTTTCTGTTGTCAGAGTGTTTTCCACGACAGAACAGAGTAAACTTTACTTCAGGAGTAACAAAATTGATGGCTATAAAAGAATGTCTTCTTTGCCCCACTTTTTCTTCATGTTAAATTCTTTTCCTTTTATAATTAGTTTAAACACTGTTAAACCAATCAATAAAAGATAACAACCACCTTTTAAAAATCATTTTAAACCTTCTAACCACGTGAGAAAATCATTATATTCATTGTTTGTAGCTATTATGATCATTTTTACCCCTTGAACCACCCCAAAAGTGAATTAAAGCATCTTTCATCACTTTTAACTTTGGCACTTTGTTTCCAAATTCACTATGGTCAGTTTTGGGTGTGTTTTCTCTTTAAATATTTTTTTGAAGACTTTGTTCTTTAATTAATTGCTTGCAGTTGTTTGCTCAATCAATTCCAATGAAATTGCTCTTGAAGAAATTTCTTTTGTAGCCTTAAATATCTGTTGTAGAGTATTTTTGGATAAATCTTTATTGTTGGTAAAATGGTAAGATTTTATTATATTAATTTTTTATACTTACAAAGTTAAAAACAATAAAATTGGTGTGTTTTTCTCTTTAAAAATACTATTTCTTTCTATTTTTAAATAATTGTACCTTATACAAATTTTGAGGACAGGAAAAGTACTTGATATTTTATCAAAGTTTCATATCCACACCTTCTATTTGGGGGCCCAGCCATGATATTTTACCTGTGAAAGTTTTTTTTACTCTTTTTTAATCATTTTTCTTATATTAAAAAAATAAAAAAACATATAAAAAATACTTATAATTCAAAAAATCCATAAAGAATAATCTTTTCTTTCATATTATAAGTGAGGCTTATATTTTTATTTCTTTCTTGAAATAACTTTTTTTTACTTAAATAATTGGCTTTTTTTCATTAATCTTAGTCTCTGACAATTTGGTAAGCCAAGAAAACATTGAAACAGCCTCAACAGTTACCAGCATCATTCCTTCCAGTACTGTAAATTCTGACCATAATAGTACTGTTATTGTGACTCAGAATAATCAACCTGACCCAATTTCTTTTGAATCGATTAACTTGGATATAAGTAATACTCTTCAGAAAGCTAAGAATTTTCCCAATAGTAAGTTTTTTGATGTAAAATTACTATTTTAAAGCTTTTTAATCATAAAATATGCCTTCAACCAGATCAGGAACCAGCTATAACCCCTCAGGCAGCTCCCAGAAAGGTCATAGACATGATTATGGAAGAAGACAATCAGCTACAGAAGGACAAGGGTCAGTTTATGACCTCCAAATTAATATTTTATGTCATTATGAAGCTGATAAAACTATTTTAAATTCAAAAAGATCTGACACCACCACAAGAAGCCTCAGTGAAAGCTTACAAAGCCAGCTAGAAATCTTGCAACAATGCATTGCAGCACAAAGAGTACCAGATCCTTGCAGATCTGTGGAAAAACTGCATGAATTCTTACCTTACTGTGAGGAAACTCCTGGGCCATCCCAACACTTGCAAGTTGCTCAATGGATGGAATACATTGATGGAAAAGAAGAACATGATGCTCTTAACAGCAGAATGGAGGAAAAACAATCCTCCACCACACAAACAAGTGCCAAAAACAGCCACAGTGGCCAGCAGCAGCAATTCCAACATGAAAAAGAAACCACAAGCTCAGAACAAGGGCAAAGGAAAGGCAACAGACACAAAACCTTACAGCCAGAGCTACAGGATTCCAAAGATTCAACAGGATGCCATGGGAAATGTATTTCAGATGGCCAGAACAATGATGGAATTACAAAAGAAGGAGGAAGCCAGATTAAAATATCAGAAATAATTTCTGACATTTTTGATGCTATCCCAGAGTTGTATGAAGCTATAACTGATGTAAAAAGTCATATTTCTGATAAAAATCCATCAATTTGTAACAATCTTAAAACAAATAGCTTGAGTCTGAGCCAAATCAATGAAGCACTTATATGTTTTGAAAAGGTTTTATGGACAATTGAAAATTCCAATAATTATAATTCTTTTGGCAATAAGATAAATAAAAAATCTTCCATTATTAAAGAATTAACAGACAAATATTCTAAATTAAATATTGATTACATAATTGAAACAAGAATAAAACAAGCCATAAGTACTATCAAAGAGGATAATAAGAAAGCTCTTGATGATATTTCAGAATAATTTACTTAAGTAAAGACACATATTACTGCGTTGAAAAAGTGTTTTGATAACTTGAAAGAGGAAATTTTGAAATTGAAAATAAAGTTAAATGAGGTTATCTCTGATAATAATAAACAAACAGAATTATGGAATGAGCTGAAATATAAAAAGGATGATCATAAAAAGAATGTAATGAGCTCTAAACAAAGCTTGCAACATGAATTAAAAAATTTACAAAGGTGTAACCACAGTAAAATGAATGATATTGAGCAACTACTAAACACCTTACCAAGAATGTTTACACCTCTGAATCAAAATGAGGGTACAGAGATTCCCAATCCACAAGTATTGGATATTGAAAATTCACAGTTAAGAAATGAATCTTCCACTTATTTTCATAACTTGGAACTATTAATGGGCCAAGCACTCTTGAAAGAAGTTCCAAAACTTAAGGAATGGCCTCACCTCAGTGGTGAAGGAGAATATGACCATATGGAATCAATCAGAGGTATTGACATGATAAAAGAAGATTTTGAATTACCAGACAGATTGGTAACAGCTATATTTACTACCTTGTTTACCAATTCAGCTCACAGATGGTATATCAAATTGAGACAAGCACATGGACACCAAAGTTGGACTTGGTGGAAAACCCAAATTATCAACAAATGGGCCAATGATGCTTGGAGGTTCAAGGTTGAAACAGCCTCTGAATCTGCAAAATTCAATTCTGATAAATACAAAGCTTTACCATGGTTTTGCCAACAAAAAGACAGACTAACAGAATTATACCCTGACATGTCAGAGTTTATGATTAATAGGACAATTCTAAGAAAATGTGGAGGTGACCTAGAGCATGCTGTCAAAAGCAGGACTACTGAACAATCTTTAGCAGAAGATATTATCAATATATTAGAGGAAGTAACCACCAGAACAAAAATTGGTTCTAGTCGGGTGAATCTCAAAAAAAGATTTAATACACCTTGGAAAGATTCTGTGGACAAAAACCCCAAAGAAAATTCTAATAGTTTGAAATATAAATCTGCAGATACACTCAGGAAATGCCATATTTGCCAAAGCACCACACATTTATCCAATACATGTCCAAAAAGGGGGGAAATAAATGAAATTGACATTGAAAAAGAACCTTATGTTGAAAAAGATGATGTAATTGAAGAAAATTCAGATGATAAATCATCAATATTTTCTGAATCTTCAAGGGATATAGAAAATATCAATTCCACCTTTGAAATCATGGAATCTTATTCACACTTGCCACAGTTGAGCAATAGTCAACTTGATTTATCAAAAGTTCAAGATGAACAGTTAATGAAAACCAAACCAAACAGAGGGAAAGGTTATACAGCTGGTAACTCCTGTATAAAAGAAGTGGTAGTTGACAACAAACCCACTAAACTACTACTTGATCCAGGAGAATTCTGCTCTTGTGTAGGTAAATCCTTTCTTAAGACTTGTGTACCCAATTTTGAAGATCAATTGTTGCCAATTGATTGCATAAAATTCAATAGTCCAAGTAACCCAATGAAAGCATTGGGAATATTTGAAACTAGTGTCATATTTCCACATATAAATGGAAATTTAAGAATCACTTTTGAATTTGTTGTTATGGAAAATTGCTCTAGTACCCATTTCATATTGGGAAATGATTATTTAATCATGTATGGCATAGATTTACATAACAAAAAGGACAGATACTTTACTAATGGAGACAATAAGTGCCAAAAATTTGCCTTTTTACCATTGAAAAGAAAAATTACAGTGAACAAAGTATCACCAGTCAGCTTGGAGTTAGAGAAATTCAAGTCTGAACAGTTAAATGAAGCTGAAAGAAGCCTTAATTTGAGTGATAAACAAGAAAATGAACTTTATGCTCTTTTATATGACCACAAAGAAGCATTTGCTTCAGATAAAGAACCCCTAGGGGCAATTATTGGTCATGAAGCTGACATTACTCCTAATCTTGAGAGACCTTATCCAACACTCTTAAGAAGACCTGCATATCCAGAAAGTCCAAAATCAAGAGAAGCTCTGGAAATTCATATCAAAGAACTTCTAGACCTTGGTGTAATAAGAAATTTGGGCCACAATGAAGAAGTAGAAATAACTACACCAGTCATAGTGGCATGGCATAATGGAAAATCTAGAATGGTTGGAGACTTTAGAACTCTGAGCACTTACACTGTTCCAGACAGGTACCCAATTCCAAAAATCCAAATAGCCCTCACCCAAATATCACAAGAAATATATATAAGCACTATGAATGCCCTTAAAGGATTTCATCAAAATGTAGTGACACCAAGAGCAAGGAAATAATTGGGAATTATTGTTCATTGTGGAGTGTATGAATATTTGAGGATGCCTTTTGGAATCAAAAATGTACCTTCACACTTCCAAAGAATGATGAATGAAATTTCCCCTGAAGAGCTTTAAGAAGGATGGTTGATCATTTACCTTGATGATATTATTTTCTGTTCCAAAACTTGGGAAGAACATATATACATATTATGCAGAGTCTTGACAAAAATCCAATCTATCAACATGAAAATTTCTTTAAAGAAATGACATTTTGGATTTAAAGAGCTCAAAGCACTGGGACATGTAGTATCTGGTCTATCCCTTGGGATTGACAAAAACAAACCTGCAGCAGTCTTACTGAAGCCTATTTCTCAAAACAAAAAAGAAATTCAATCATTTTTGGGTTTTGCAGGATACTACAGGAAACATATTGAAGATTTTGCATCCATAGCAAGACCTCTTAATAAGTTATGTGACAAAGACACAGTATTTGAAATGACTGTTGACAGAGTAAAAGCCTTTGAATCTTCAAGACAAGCCTTGACCACTACTCCAATCTTACTGATGGCAGACTTTAAACTTCCCTTTAAACTTTATATTGGTGCATCAGGAGATGGGCTTGGTGCTGCACTTCATCAAGTCCATATTATCAATGATAAACCTGTGGAAGGACCCATATGTTTCATATCTAGGCAAATAAAACCAACTGAAGCCAGATATGGAGAAAGTCAGATGGAGTGTTTATGCCTTGTTTGGGCTTTAGAAAAACTCAATTACTTTCTGGAAGGATGTGTTTTTGAATTAATAACAGATCACACCACTGTTAAATCACTTTTAAACATGAAAACACCCAACAGACCTATGATCAGATGGCAAATATCCATACAAGAGTATAGGGGCAATATGACTATTGTTCGTAAAGATGGGAATATTCATAAAAATGCAGATGGACTAAGGAGATGGCCATTACCAAATGATATAGATAATCCTGCTTTTGTTCCAGAAGAAGCTTCCCCACAGATTGCAATAGAAGGAATCAGTGTTACGGACTTGAACACCAACTTCTTTGAAGAATTAAGAAACGGTTACACTCAAGATAAGAATTGTAGCATCTTATGCTAACTACTTAACAAAGACAGTAAAGAAAACTCTCTAATACAAGCCTTGGATGAAGTATGGAAGAAATCGTATGATTA
The DNA here is from genome assembly GCA_023105745.1 of Austropuccinia psidii. Lineage (NCBI taxonomy): Eukaryota > Fungi > Basidiomycota > Pucciniomycetes > Pucciniales > Sphaerophragmiaceae > Austropuccinia > Austropuccinia psidii. The sequence continues at coordinate 3,838,528 of JALGQZ010000001.1, forward strand.
AGAAATATTTCACCTACTGAATGGTATAATTTACGACAGGACCAAGCACACATGTGTCATGAAAGTTGTGGACAGGTCATTAATCAATCTTGTACTGAAAAAATCCCATGACAGCCCCATTTCAGGACATCTGTCTGAAGACAGAAAAAGAGAAAAATTAAAGACCTGAATATGGTGGCCAATGTGGCAGAAAGATGTTGCAGAGTATTGCAAAACCTGTGACAGATGTCAAAAGGCAAATAAATCCACTGGAAAGAGACTTATGAATATGATCAAAATCCAAGATCCCAGCAGAAATTGGAAAATTTTCCATATGGATTGGGTAACTGGCCTACCACCAGGAGGATACAGAAGCTATAATTCTTTCCTAGTGATTGTAGACAGATTCAGTAAAGCTCCAATCTTTTTACCATGTCACAAAGATGATACAGCCATGGATACAGCTCTTCTGATATGGAATAGAGTAGTGTCATGGACTGGCATATTCAAAAATATAATTAGTGACAGGGATCCCAAATTCACTTCAGCACTATGGACAAATCTTCACCAATTATTTGGCACTAAATTGTCTTTCTCTACAGCCTACCACTCAAAAACTGATGGTCTAGCAGAAAGGATGATGCAAACCTTAGAAGACATGGTGAGAAGATTTTGTGCATATGGCCTTGAACTCAAAGATTGTGATGGATTCACTCATGATTGGGGTACTCTTTTACCAGCTCTAGAATTGGCATATAAGACATCAATTCATGCCAGTACCAATCAAACTCCTGCTATTATAGAGAAAGGATGGAATCCCAAGTTATCTCAAGATTCTTTAAGAAAAGATTTGGTTAAAATACATCCTACAGCTGCCAGCTTCAAAGGAATGCTAGACAGAGCTAGAAAGCATGCAGTAAGATGCATGGAAGACTCATTTGCATATACTAAAGATAAATGGGACAAATGACATGCCACTCCAGATTTCAAAGTGGGGGATTTAGTGCTAGTATCCACCACCAAATTCAATAACATCAAAGAATGTAAAAATATCAAAGACTACTTTTCAGGACATTCTGTTATTAAATCCCTGCATGGAGGAAATGCTGTTGAAGTAGAATTATCTGAAGAACTTAGTAATAAGCATCCTAAATTTCCAGTGAGCTTGATAAAGCCATATAAATCTAGTGATGCTGAAAAGTTTCCCTTGAGGAATAAAGTTCCCCAAGTTATACCTCCTATTGAGATAACTGGTATTAAGAAGATTACCAAAGTTTTTAAACAAAGAAAATTAAGAACCAAAAAAGTAAGGGGATACCTTTTGAGGTACCATGACCCAACTTGTGAAGATGAATGGTAAGGAGAAAAGGAAATACCGGAAGCTACCAAGCTTCTCAGAAGATTCAGACATACTAGAAATAATAATATTACAAAGTAATATTCTTTTTTTAGGTGGAGGGAATGTGATCCTTAGAGGTATTTTCATATACCCAAAAGACCACAAACAAATATTTAATATACAAACATGAATAAAAATAAATTTATTTATTTTATTAAAATAAAAATTAAAATATAAATATGAATTTATATACAAAATACAAAATTTAATTATAACTTAAAAATAAAAATACATTAAATTTTAAAATTGTAAAAACACATTTTTACTTGAAAAAGTTAAGTAAAAATGAATGTTCAACAAAATTACCCAAAATAAAATAATTTTGGAAAAAAGTTCAATAAAATTTATCATAACTTTTTATCCAACAAAGAAACATATAAAATTTTTTTCACCTTTGGGTTCCTTATAAAAAATTAGGTAGGGTCACCTCTGAGTGAAATTTCTGTAATTCAACTCTAAATAAGCTTAAATTAAGTTTTTTGTATTTTCTGTATAAAATTTGCAAATGATCAAATTCTCAATTTAATTCTCATCAAATGTAGTGCTAATCATTAATTTTTGTGTTAAAACTGAGGTGTGGTGTACAGTTTAGAAGTTATGAGGAATTGAAGTATTTTCAATTGAATTCAATTGAATTGTCAAAATGTGGGCATGGATTACATAAGTGAACTTTGATTTACATATGAGGTATCAATTATTACAGTAGTTTACTGTAAAACTCAATTGAATTACATATGTAAATTATAAGTATAATACATGATGAGGAATTAAAGGAAAATTAAATTGGAAAGATTAAATTTGGGGGGAAAAGGAACTCTAGCTCTGAGGGGGAGCCAGACCCCCAAATTCCTTGCTGATAGGCATGGGATGTCAAAATCCATGCAAAGGTTCATCACTTTTGGCCTGGAATTGAGTCACAGGGTCTGTGCCTCAATTGATGATGAGGTGTTGATACCAACCAGGGCAGGTTTAACTGTTGCCAGGAGGGTAAAACTACCCTTAAGCTAAAGAAATCTTAGTAAAAACAGTCTTAACTGGCTTCTACGGCTCCTACCCACGTTATGACGTGTTTTAAAGGCTCTAGACCAGGTATTACTATAGTAATGGCCGATTTAAGGGTCTAAAATGGCTAAAACCAGCCCTTTTTTGGTCTAAACCAGGGTTCAATGATGCCATAATTGGCTTTTCTGTTGTAAGGATATTTTACACAACTGACAAGTGTAAATTTTGCTTTTGGCGTGAGAAAATTGATGGATATAAAAGAATGTCTTCTTTGTCCCACTTTTCTCTTCATGTTAGAATCTTTTCCTTTGTAATCAGTTAAACACTGTTAAACCAATCAATAAAAGAATCCAAAAAGCTTTCAAAAAGAATTTCAAGCCTTTTAACCACGTGAAAAATCATTATAATCATTTTCACCCCTTGAACCACCCCAAAAGTGAATTAAAGCATCTTTCATCACTGTTAACTTTGTCACTTTGTTTCCAAATTCACTCTGGTCACTTTTGGGTGCGTTTTCTCTTTAAATATTTCTTTTGAAGACTTTTTTCTTTGATTAATTGCTCTCAGTTCTTTGCTCAATCAATTCCAATTGAAATTGCTTTTGAAGAAATTTCTTTTGTAGCCTTACATATCTCTTGTAAAGTATTTTTGGATAAATCTTTATTGTTGGTAAAACAATAAAGTTTTATTATATTACTGTTTTATACTTACATTGTTAAAAGCAATAAGATTGGTGTGTTTTCTCTTTAAAAATACCATTTCTTACTATTTTTAAATAATTTTACCTTATACAAAGTTTTAGGACAGGAAAGGTACTTGATATTTTATCAAAGCTTCATATCCACACCCTACACAGGTTCTGAACTCAAAACTCAAGAGAGGTAAATTATGGTATCTTTTAGAATGGAAAGAATTCAGTGAAGTCCCATAAAGAAAAACATGAGAACCAGATTCCAATCCTTTTTAACTCACCAGACCTTGTAAAGGATTTTCACTCATTGTATCCTGACAAACCTAGCCCAAATACCTCAAGAGTTTGATTTTATGGTGCTTGGTGCAGATTGGATTTTATGAAAGTAAGTTCCTCTCCTGGCATGAACCTTTAAGGGGGTATTATATCCAAATTTGATGTAAGAATCACTTTAACCATGTTGTGAGAACTTTTCAATTCCTTTGGACATGTTTAGAAGGCCTTGCAACATCAATACCCTCAAATTTGGACCTTTCATCAAGATATGGCCAAAGTTCTTCTTTAATTTTTATTCCTCTTTCTCCAAATTATGCCATTTATTATTATTCAAGACACTATTTAAATAAAAGTCAATTATGAAAAATCTTATCTGTTTTTTGGTGCTTGGTGGGGAGTGGAAGTTATGAAAATAAGTTCCTGTCACTGGGGCTCTTGGACAGAAATACAAGAGTGACCTGGCACTCAGCAATCAGGGAACTCACTTAGAAACCTCCAAAAGAATAAAGAATAAAAATAATAAGAATGAATTCCCATAAAAGATATGCAGGTACAAGATGAGATGCAAAGAGGAAAGGGAAGCCAAATGGCCAAAGAGCCAACCAATTAAGTCCTTAATCACTGTTTCAACCTGCCAAAAATGAATAATGGAATTAGTAAGGATATGACCACCAAATATCCATTGACAGGCGAAGAAAGAGAAAGAGAAAAGTGCTAAATGACTGACTTAATAATATCAGTATTTGCTTAACTAGAATGAAAAGAAAATAAAGATAAAATAAAATAAAAGTATATTAATTAACTGGGGAAAACCCCCAGGGTGGAAAGGGTAGCCGGTATATGTGAAAAGCTGGGAGCTTGAGTTCTTCAGGCTGAAAACTGATCTGTATTGATCCTTGAGGCTGTATTGATTGTTTTGGTAATTGATACAGCTGGCTAATATTGAAATTGAATTGGGTTGAATGAACTTCCCATGCTTGAAAATGAAATACAGTTCTTGATGGATCCAGACTGTATTGAAATTAATATGGTTGCCAAGATGGATTGAGTTGAGCTTTGAAACTTGACAGCTTCTTTTGGAACTGCCTCTTGAATACACTTTGAGAATGAATTGACAGTATTCCCTTGGAAGGAATACTTGGAGTGAGAATAACCAATGACTGCTTGATGGCGTCATTGGTCTTTGACGCTGAAACACTTGCTCTTGAGCCTTGATGATTCCTCTGAATGATTGGGTGCCTTGATGACGTGATGAGATGTTGAAATGTTGAAATGACCATTTGATATTGCCACCATTGAATTGCTGTTGAAAAATGATGCACAATTATATATAACATCATTTATGGCATATTGGTTCATTGGCAAAAAGATTACGTCCAAAGGTCTTGAGATGGAAAGGCAGAGGGGAAAAGGATAGATGTGATGGCTTCAGAGCTTGGAAAGGTGTTTCTGGGCCCTTGGGGTTCTTGGCCACTTTTGCGTTCTGAGCCAAAAACTGGCCCAAAAGGCGGGAAAGTGTCTTTTGGACACTTTGCGTCAAAGTGCGCAAAAGTGCGCAAAATGTGCAAAAATGCGCAAAAATGCGCAAATGCGCATTATGAGCCCAAATGGCCAAAAAAATCCATTTCTGCCATTTCCCTTGGTTTTGAGGGAAATGACCAGAAATACCTATTTGGGCATAAATTGCCGCTATGTGTCCTGGATTGAGGTGAAGGGCCATGAAGGCCCCAAAACACAAATGGCCATAAATGGTCCATAGGATGTTGACGTGGCCATATTGGCCACTGGTGAGGGATATGTCCAATTGGCCATAAAAGAACTATGGCTTGATATGCCATATGGGGATCCAGGGAGGTGAATTGCCATGGTTGTGACAGTACCCCCACCTTGGAATGGTGAGCTCCTGAGCACAAATACAAGGTGAAGCCTGTTGAGGCTATTGGAAAGATTTTGAGAGAGTGATTCAAGAGGACTGATTAAGATGAAAAATTTGAAAACTGATATTAAAAATTTGACATTTGACGCAGGACCTGCTTGATCTTCTTTTGACATTGGCTTCATGATTTGATTTGAATTTGAAATGAATGCAATTTTTTTTGACGTGATAATTGACGTGATAAAAGAAAATTTAAAATGAAAATAAAATAAAAAGAAAGAGTGAAAATGAAAATAAAAGAAAGGGGAAAGAGAAAAGAAAAATGAATTGAATCCTGAGGAGGTTCCAATCTTCAGCACGGAGGTTGATAACTGATTTTGAAATTGGCCAAGGACCTGGAAAGAGAAATTTGATGCCAGGTGCTCACAAAGTGGCCAAGGTGATGTTTTGACAAGATTGTAGACCCCTCAGGGAAGTGCACACCAGGAGAGGAACTTACTTTTGGTAGTTACCACTCCCGCCAGTGCCATAAAAATAAAAAACAAAAATGTTGAAGGAATGAATTTGAATTTGGAATCTTGGAAATGAATTGAAAGGTGAATGGCCCATTGTCCCAAGTGAAAATGGCCATAAGATTGGAAATGAAGTTGAAAGCCATGCCAAGATCTGTGTCCAAAATTGCAAAGTGCTCACAGAGTGGCCAAGGTGATGCTTACAACAGAAAAGAAGAGTAGAATGCCCCTAAAGGTGCATACCAGGAGTGGGACTTACTTTTGGTAATTCCTCTCCCCACCAAGCACCATAATCAATCAAGCTTTTGAAGAATTGGGCCCAGGCTTGTAAGGATATAATGAATGAAAATATTTGACACGTTCAGGACAATTCTTGAGGTTTTTGGTTGGTTCCCAAGTGGATCTTTCTGGGTCTTGACTGAAACCTTTCCATTCCACCAGATACCATAATTTTCCTCTCTTGAGCTTTGAGTCCAGTATTTGAGAGACTTCCCATTCCTCTTCTTCTTCAATGGTGATTGGAGGAGGAGGCTCTTGATGCCAATTTGGGATTGTTGATGTCTTGACTGGTTCCAGGAGGGATATATGGAAGACTGGGTGGATAGATTTCCATTGAGATGGAAGCTTGAGGTGGTAGGCATGAGTGCTGACTTTCTTCAAGATTGGAAAAGGACCCAGCCATCTTTCAGACAGCTTTTTGGTGGGTCTGGTTGATTTGATGTTCTTGGAAGAAAGCCATAACATGTCACCGGGATGGAAAACAGGTGGACTTGCTCTACTTTTATCTGCATACCTCTTAAACCTGTTGATGGCAACTTCAAGTTCTCTCTTGACATCTTGCTGTACTGATTGGATTTTTGTTGATAACTTTCCAGCAGGAGTATCTTGAGTGATGTGAACTGAGTCAAATTGTAGATCTCTTCCATAAACAGTGAAAAATGGTGATTGTTTTGTTGAAGAGTGGTCAGAGTTATTGTAGGCAAATTCAGCCAGAGGGAGCCAGGTGTTCCAATCATCTTGATGATAACTGACATACATCCAAAGGTACTGTTCTAGTATCTGATCTACCCTCTCTGTCTGTCCATCAGTTTCTAGATGATAAGCAGTTGACGGATCTCTTGAAATCTTGAGCTGCTGACAAAGATTGGTCCAGAAGGAAGAAACAAAAAGAGAACCTCAATCACTAACAATGCTTGAAGGAAGGCCATGCTTTGAAAAAATATTCTTGATGAATAAATGGGCTTAATCTAATGAAGTTATTGAAGACATTGTTGGAATAAAAACTGCCATTTTTGAGAATCTGTCCACTATGACTAAAATTGAATCAAAGGAATTGTACAGTGGCAATTGAGTGATGAAATCCATTGAAAGACAAGTCCAAGGACCACTTGGAATTGGAAGAGGCTTGAGGAGTCCAAACTTCTTGTGATGAATATTTTTGTTTCTTGAACACTGTTGACAGGATGAGACATAATCCTTGATGAATTGAGTCATGCCAGACCAGTGGAAATCCCGCTTGACAAGTTTGAGAGTCTTCTCTTGGCCAGGGTGTCCAGCTAGAGGAAAGTCATGCCGCTTTTGAAGTATATTGAGCTGAATTGTGGGGTCATTTGGGACCACCACCCGATCTTTGAAAAGGAGAAGTTTGGAATAGGAATCAAGAGAATAATCTTGGATAGATTTACCTTTACCCAAATCTTCAAGGACACTTCTATATTGAGAATCTTGCCACACTGCCTTCTGAATTGAATCAATCAAATTTGAAAATGAATCCACCTTGACTGCAAAAAACTTTGAGGCTTGAATCTCATCTTGCTTGATTATCTTCTGATAGTTCATTGGATTCTTGCTGATGAAATCCTCCCCCCTCTCCGGGTAAACATTGTCCCGACGTGACAAGGCATCTGGAAGGGTGGCCAAGCAGCCAGGGCGGTAAGTGATTGAGAGATGGAATTCAGATAAGAATTCACCCCAGCGGCCTTGACGGCGAGTGAGAATCTTGGAAGACATAAAATATTGAAGAGATGAATGATCGGTGAGAACTTCAAAAGGGGAAGAAATTGAAAGAAGGAAAGCCCTCCAGCGCTTGAGAGCCCAGACTATGCCAAGGAGTTCCTTGTCATGAATCTCATAATTAATCTCAGCTGGGAGAAGCTTGCGGCTATCAAATGCAATGGGATGTTTTCCTGAGTCAGAGACCTGACTCAGTACAGCACCCAAGGCATAATCTGATGCATCGGTCTCTACAATGGTGGGTAGAGAAGGATTGAAGTGAGAAAGGATTGGAGCAGTGGTGAATGCCTCTTTGAGTTGATGAAACTGTCTAAGAGCTTCCTCATTGAGGGGAAAACGGGAATCTTTCTTGAAGAAACTTGTGAGTGAACTAATCTTCTTTGAATAATTCTTGATGAAACGGCGTTAGAAATTGGCAAAGCCAAGGAATGATTGAAGAGCCTTGAGGTTTCTTGGAGGTGGCCAATTGATAATTTGCTGGACTTTTGCTTGGTCCATCTTGAGGCCTTCAGAAGAAACAACATAACCTAAATATTCTACACTAGAAACATGGAATAGGCATTTGGATGCCTTAGCAAAGAGGTTATTGGCTCTGAGTCTGGAATGAACAGTGGACACATGAGTGACATGTTCTTCCTCAGATTTGGAAAAGACCATAATGTCATCCAAATAAACCACAACATAAAAATCAAGAAGATCATAAAAAATATCATTGACAAGGTTTTGAAAGGAAGCAGGAGCATTGGTAAGCCCAAATGGCATAACCAAGTATTCATAACTACCATATTTGGTTCTAAAACAAGTCAAATGTTCATCACCTTCCTTGATTCTGAGCAGGTTATATGCACCATGCAAATCAATCTTGAAGAAGATAGAAGAACCATTGAAAACAGTGAGAAGCTGATTCATAGGAGGAACAGGATACTTGTTCTTCCTAGTAATAGCATTGAGCTTGCGGTAATCAACACAAAAACGGAGGCCACCATCTTTCTTTTTGACAAAAAGAACAGGTGCTCCTGTAGAAGAGGAGCTTGGCCGGATGAAACCTTTCTCTACATTCTCTGAAATGTAGGCCCTGAGTGTATCTGACTCTTGGTTTGATAAAGAGTAGATCACCCCAACTGGAGGTAGAGACCCCTCCAGCTCAATATGATGATCACAGGCACGGTGAGGAGGAAGTTTTTCTGCTTTCACCTTGGAGAACACATCCAAGTACTGGTGAAAAACAGAAGGAACAACCTTCATCACGGTTTCTATTTCTTCTGGCTCTTCCTCTTCATCCCACAACTCCTCCAGGGAGTCATGATAAGATGGAGGAGGAAGGTCCATATTCCCAAAGAAGAGATGAAGTGAAGATACAGAATTATCTTCTCCAAAATCTTGAATCTCTTTGAAGACTTCATCTCTAGATGCTAGTAATGACTGATGGGAATTACGGGAAGGAATATGGACAGAAGACGGAAATGATGGTGTTCTAGAATCACTAACCAGAGCTGCACATAATTTGGCAGAAGAAAAGTCATTACTAAAAGAAGTTGAAGGATCCTGATAGTCCTTATGATCAGAATTAAAGGTGATCAATCCTTGCCTCCAATCAATAAACGGATTAAAATGATTAAGAAAGTCAAAGCCCAATATGAGGTCTTCTCCCTTGGGAGTATCAATGACTAAAAAGTCCCATTCAAAGCTTGGGAAGGAAGGGAGCTCAACCATATATTTGGTATGGTGAGTCACAAATAAAGAAGGAGACTCAGAGGAGTCTAAAATGATGAGGGGAATCCTCTCTGGGAGCTCTGACGTAGTCAATGAATACTTGTGAACAAACTGCTTTGCAATAAATGAGTTGGTAGCACCAGAATCAATGAGAATACTGTAAAAAACATCAGAAAGAGAAGAAAAAACAAAGAATTTAAGAGAATTTTTGACACCAGTATTCAGAATGCACAATTGTGCTCTGGAAGGAAAACTGTGAAGACCATTGAACACAACATGATCTTCACTCAGGCTTTTCCCTGGCTGGGAAATTTTCCTGACGGTTGGGTAAGCTTGTTTTGAGGCCTTTTGAAACAGGACTCAAGACTATGCTACCCACCACAATAGGTACAAAGACCCTCCTTGATTCTTCTTTCTTTTTCAGAGTTCATGAGCTTGAAATCTTTATTCAACAAAGAAGAATGGGGCTTGTCCCTCTTCTGAAAATTCTTCTTCTTCTTTTGACTTGAGCTTGAAGAATTTTGAGGATGAGAAGAACTTGACTTTGAGGCTTCTGGCTTCTTCTCTTGATGATGACTCTTTTCATTTTGCCTCTCATGGTACCTGGTATCAAGTTCCAGGGTAACGTCCATTAAGTCTTGAAGAGGGTCAATTCTTGAAGGATGGGAGGCCAATTGATCCAAAATGCTGGATGGAAATCCCTTCCTGAAATGATGGATGAGAGCTCTTTCACCCCAATCCCCAATTCTTGAGACTAAACTTCTGAAATCAGCAATGCATAAGGATACATGCCCACCTTCTTTCATTCTTAAGGAATCCAACTCAGCTTCTGCTTTTCTGACTTCATTCGGGTCACCAAATAGAGTGAAGAGTTGAGATTCAAATAAAGACCAAGAATTGAGAAGGTAATTTGAGTCTTGATTGGTGAGATTGGAAAGATAAGGCTCAATCCATTTTGCAGCCCTGCCAAACAGAAATGAAGTGGCATAAAGGACCTTCTTCCTGTCTTGAGGGAAGTTTACCGGATCATTATGAAAAATCAATTGACAAGACTGAATGAAACTTCTAACTTTGAAGGGCTGAGTCCCATCAAAGCATTCCGGTGCCTTCATAGATGGAGTCTTGAAGGCTGGTGGTCTTGATGCTTCAGAGGATGAAGCTGCTTGACGATTGGCCATAATCTGAGTCATTTTCTGCATGATGGCCAATAGAGATGGTTCAGACTGATGAAAGACATGCTGATTAGACTGGGCTAGAGTTGGTCCTCCAGTACCTTGGGATGCCTCCACCGGAGCAGGGACACCTTCAGTACCATCAGACTCTTCCTCTTCCACAGAATTCTCCTCCTCCTCTTCACCATCTTCACCTGGACCTTTGGAAATGGTCCTTGAAAGTCCTGGAAATCCACCAACTACTCCTGAGAATGAACATGATCTTCTTGGCCCTCTTCCTTCCTTCCTGGATGGTGCTGCTCCTTCCATGCGGGGTCTTCTATCTAATTGGGCCCTCAGTTGAGGAACTGCTGGGGTGCCATCTAGAGGAGCTCTTGGAGTTGGAATGAGAACAGCTTGAGCTCTGGCCTGAGATCTTGTCTGTCTTGCCGGAGGTGAATGTTGAACAGGTATGATTTCAGGAATAAAATTGAAGTAAATGAATTAAAAACAAAATTTGCTTGAAGTGAAAAGAGTCAACAATCAAATATTGAGGAAAATTAATGAATCAAAATGAAAATCTTCAAGTACGTCAATAGATCAAAATCAAATGAAGTCTTGAAGTCAAAATCAAATCAATGTCTTGAAGTAAATCAATGAATCAAATCAAAATGAGATCTTCAAGTCAATAAATAAATCAATACAATCAATCAAATGAAATCTTGAAGAAAAAGCAATTTATGTCAAAATTGTTGATGTGAAAAAAAATCAGCAAAATCAATGAAATCTTCTGGTCAATCAATTTTCTTGAGGTCAATATCAAATATGTCAGCTCAATCAATCAATCAAAATCAAGTGAATTATTCTTTAAAAACCAAAATTCTTGAAGAATGAATCAATCATGAATCTTGATGTGAATAACGTGTCTGAATATCTTGATGAAAAATTTGAAAATCAAAGAAAATCAAGATGACGCCTGAATTATGAATGAAATGAAAATTGATGATTTGAAAAAGATTTTAAAAAGAATAACAAAAATAAAAATGGGTCAGCTTTCAATTTTCAAAATGAAGAATGAATGAAAGAAAATTGAGAGGTGACGATGAATCATTAAGTTCATAAGCGTAAAAGAATCATAATTTCAATGAAATGAGTGAATGAAATTATGAAGAAAGAATGAACAGAATGAAAATAAATTATGAGTTAATCAATATAATGTCACAGGGGCTTTTGGACAGAAATACAAGAGTGGCCTGGCACTCAGCAATCAGGGAACTCACTTGGAAAACTCCAAAAGAATAAATAATAAAAATAATAAGAATGAATTCCTCTAAAAGATATGCAGGTACAAGATGAGATGCAAAGAGGAAAGGGAAGCCAAATGGCCAAAGAGCCAACCAAGTAAGTCCTTAATCACTGTTTCAACCCCCCAAAAATGAATAATGGAATTAGTAAGGATATGACCACCAAATATCCATTGACAGGCAAAGAAAGAGAAAGAGAAAAGTGCTAAATGACTGACTTAATAATATCAGTATTTGCTTAACTAGAATGAAAAGAAAATAAAGATAAAATAAAATCAAAGTATATTAATTAACTGGGGAAAACCCCCAGGGTGGAAAGGGTAGCCGGTATATGTGAAAAGTTGGGAGCTTGAGTTCTTCAGGCTGAAAACTGATCTGTATTGATCCTTGAGGCTGTATTGATTGTTTTCGGAATTGATACAGCTGGCTAATATTGAAATTGAATTGGGTTGAATGAACTTCCCATGCTTGAAAATGAAATACAGCTCTTGATGGATCCAGACTGTATTGAAATGAATATGGTTGCCAAGATGGATTGAGTGGAGCTTTGAAACTTGACAACTTCTTTTGGCACTGCCTCTTGAATACACTTTGAGAATGAATTGACAGTATTCCCTTGGAAGGAATACTTGGAGTGAGAATAACCAATAACTGCTTGATGGCGTCATTGGTCTTTGATGCTGAAACACTTGCTCTTGAGCCTTGATGATTCCTCTGAATGATTGGGTGCCTTGATGACGTGATCAGATGTTGGAATGTTGAAATGACCATTTGATATTGCCACCATTGAATTGCTGTTGAAAAATGATGCACAATGATATATAACATCATTTATGGCATATTGGTTCATTGGCAAGAAGATTACCTCCAAAGGTCTTGAGATGGAAAGGCAGAGGGGAAAAGGATGGATGTGATGGCTTCAGAGCTTGAAAGGTATTTCTTGGCCCTTTGGGGTTTTTGGCCACTTTTGGGTTCTGAGCCAAAAACTGGCCCAAAAGGCGGGAAAGTGTCTTTTGGACACTTTGCGTCAAAGTGCGCAAATGCGCATTATGAGCCCAAATGGCCAAAAACAGCCATTTGGGCCATTTCCCTTGGTTTTGAGGGAAATGACCAGAAATACCCATTTGGGCATAAATTGCCGCTATGGGTCCTGGATTGAGGTGAAGGGCCATGAAGGCCCCAAAACACAAATGGCCATAAATGGTCCATACGATGTTGACGTGGCCATATTGGCCACTGGTGATGGATATGGCCAATTGGTCATAAAAGAACTATGGCTTGATATGCCATATGGGGATCCAGGGAGGTGAATTTCCATGGTTGTGACAGTTCCATCTCCTGGTATGCATATCTAAGGGATTCTACTTCTTGTAGAACAACACCTTGGCTACTCTGTGAGCAAAAGCTGCTTGTGTTTTATCTATCAGATATATTTATGGTCCAAATTGAATAAACTCACCACAGGAAGGACACCCCTCAGAAATCTCTTCATTTTTCTTTTTCTTTACTCTCTTTTTCTCTTGATTTGTTTTCTTTCTTTAGTTGTAGAGGTTGTTTCTTTTTGTTATTTATTTATAAAGAAGCAGAATCACCTCCCATATCTTTTATTGGGAGGTTGCATTCATTTTTTAGGTTTAGTATTCATGAGAGTGGGGATAAAAGAAAAACAAAAAGAAATAAGAACAAGGAGTCTATTTATCTCAACCCAAGTCAATGAAGGTTCTCTGGAAGTAATTAATCAATTCATACCTATACCATGAAAACTTGGAAGCTATCTCCTCAGAAGTAATCCCAGGTATAATCCTATCATTAATATAAGTAATTAACTCCCTACTATTTCTGTCAAGCTTTCTCCACAACCTGACCACAGCATCTTGGACTTCATTTTCCATATATAAATCCTCTCTGGTAGCGTGGATAGGTCAACATTCCCTTTGCTGAAATACTTGCGTGGCAGGAAATGGAAAAGGAAAGTAGTATTCTCTTCTTCTACTGGAGCTGGCCACAGGTTGTAGTTGTTGAGAGGTGACCATGGAAGAATTTCTGGGCTGGGGAATGGGTGATGGTCTCACTGGTGAAACCAAGGTGGGACTGGAAGTGGAAGGATTTGGTGAAGGAGGAGGAATAGAAGATAGAATGGAGGAAAGGACTGGTTGGAAATCTCTGGGGGTATTGGGTATCACTTTGTCACAGCCAAGGAGGCAGGGGCATTACCAATCATCTTCAACAATCATTTCTTCATTGATACCCTTCAAAACCCAATCAGCAAGGGGGTTTCATTCAACATTCTCCAAATACAGTTTTCAGACCTCAATACAGTTTCATACAGGCAAGACCCAAATACAGGATTCACCAAATACAGGCCTTTCATCAATACAGGCGCAAATACCTGTATTGACTGTATAACCTGTATTGGATTCACCAATACAGGATTCAATCCCACATCCAACTTCTTCCAGCATACAGGAAAGTATCTCAACACTCAAGCTCCAAGGCTGGTATTTCTCACCTATACCAGCCCCTCTTCATCCACCTGGGGTTTTTTTCCCCCAATTAATTAAAATATTGGATTTATTATTTAATATTATTTTATTTCTCATTAAGAGATATTATTTTATTATTTATTAAGTTAGTCTTTGCCTTCCCTCACCTGTTCAGTAGAGTCCTGGTGGCCATATTCTTTATTAATCCTTTTCTCTTTTCTGAACAGGTTGAAACAGTGGTACAGGATTATTTGTGGTTGGCTCTTTATTATTGCTTTTGTTTTTTCTCTTATATCTTTTAATGCTTATTATTTTGTGACTAGGAATTTATCCTCTTCTTTCATTAATCTTATCCATTGAGTATTTTATTCTGAGTCCTCCATAAGTAAGTCTATTCACTGAGTGCCAGGCCCTCTTCATTTAGAAGAGCCCCTGGGACATTATTTTAATTAACTCATAATTGCTTCTTTTTCTTTCATTCATTTTATTCATTTTTCTCATTCTTCAATTATGATCTTTTCATGATTTTATGATTTTTATGATTTTTATGATTTCATTATCTCTCATCAATTTGCATCTCATTCATTTCATCAAAATGAAAATTGATTCTCTTTCTCATTTCAAAAATTCTGCTGACCATTTCACTTTATTATTTATCATTCTCATTTCTCTTTTTGTCTGAATTCAGGTTTCATCAGGTTATTTCAGTGGAATTATTTGGGTTAATTGATTCATCATTCAGGGATTTTATTGATTTGGGGTATTCAGTGATTTTGATTTTGAAATTTCTCAAGATTTATTTATTGATTGATTGATTCCTCAAGAAATTGATTTCACCTCAAGATTTTGAATTGACTTTGATTGATTTGATTTGATTGACTTGATTTGATTCCTCAAGATAGCTGATTTATCCTCAAGATTTGATTTGATTGAATTGATTTTGAAGATGTTGATTGAATTCCTCAAGACTTAATTGATTTGATTTTGGATTGACTTGAATTGATTTGTTGATTGACATTGATTATCCATAAGAATTTGATTCTGTCATTTTCATTCTTCAAGATTCTCAGAGTATTTTCACTTCAGGACTGTTTATTGATTCTTCAAGATCATCAAGATTCTCATTTAATTTGATTTGGTCAAGCCTTATTTTATTCAAAGTATCATCAAGTTTTTATTCATTCTTCTTTCATGATGCCAGTTCAGCATAGCCCACCAGCCAAGAATACAAGATCCCAGAGACATCAAGCTGTTCTTACTCCTACAGCAAGGGCTCCTCTTGACCGCACACCATCAGTTAATCAAATGAGTGCAAATTTGGACAGAGGACCACCAATGGAAGGAGCAGCACCCTCCAGAAGAGGAGGTGTGAAGTCTAGAAGATCAAGATCATTCTCTAGACTATTGGGTGGTTATACTGGTGTTTCTCAAGGGCCTAGGAGTAGATTGGGGGAAGCTGAAAATGAGGAGGGGGAGGAGTCTGTGGAAGAGGAAGAATCTGAGGAGACTGAAGTAGCAGCTGCCTTGGCAGGTGCTCCTGAAGCTCCTGAGGCTCCAAATCTAGCCCTTTCTAATCAAACTTGTGTCTCTCAAGCTGAACCAAATTTCCTCAAGATGATGGAGCAGATGACTCAATTCATGGGTCAACTCACTCAAGCAGTTGCCCCAAGAGACACTTCAAAAGTCCCTGCATTCAAGACTCCATCAATGAAGGCACCTGATTATTTTGATAGTACTCAAGCTTATAAATTGAGAGGATTCATTCAATCTTTTCAATTAAGCTTCCATAATGACCCAGCAAACTTCTTCTCTGACAGGAGGAAGGTCTAATACTCAACTTCGTTTCTTACTAGTAGAGCTGGAAAATGGATTGAACCCTACCTCTCAAATATCTCCAATGAAGACCCATCTTATCTCCTCAATAACTGGAAGTTATTTGAAACCCAGTTATTCACTCTGTTTGATGATCCCAATTAAGTCAGAAAAGCTGAACAAGAGTTGGACAATTTGAGGATGAGGGAAAGTGGTCAATTTTCCTTGTACAAAGCTGATTTCAGAAGTTTAATGTCAAGAATTGCAGACTGGGGGGAAAGGGCCTATATTCATGTGTATAGGAGAGGCTTGGCATCAAGATTGTTGGACCAATTGGCTTCTCACCCTGGAACCTTTGATAGTCTTCAAGAACTCATGGACATCACCTTGGAATTAGATACCAGATACCATGAGAGGCAGAAGGAAAAGGGTAGCCATCAAGAGAAGAAGCCTCCAATCAGTGAATCCAACTCCTCCAAGCCCCCTCAAAGTTCATCATCACAGAAGCCTTATCACAGGAAGAATAAGAAGGGGAAGAATTTTCAAGTGTCCAAAGACAAGCCTCATGCTGCTCTCCTTAATAAGGACAACAAATTAATTGGTTCTGAAAAGGAGAGGAGGATTAAAGAAGGCTTGTGAAATTATTGTGGTGGTAAACATCCATTTGAAAAATGCTTCAAGAGGCCTGAGAATAGGAAAGGGTCATAAAAAGGCTTCTCTAGCAAGAAGGGAAAAGCCTGAGTGGGAATCATGATGTGTTCAATGGTTCTCACTTATTTCCTTCGAGAGCTCAATTGTGCACTCTGAATACTAGTGTCAAAAAATCTTTAAGATTTCTTATTTTTTCTTCAATCTGTGATATTTTTTATAGTATTCTCTTTGATTCTGGTGCTACAAACTCTTTTATTGCAAAGAATTTTGTTCTCAACTACACATTGACAAGTTCAGAACTCCCTGAAAATATTCCTCTTTTCATTCTGGATTCCAGTGAATCCACTTCCTTGTTCATCACCCATTATACCAAGTGGGTTGTTGATTTACCTTCCTTCCCAAGCTTTGAATGGGATTTCTTTATCATAGATTCACCCAAGGGAGAAGACCTGATATTGGGCTATGATTTTCTTTACCATTTTAATCCCATTATTAATTGGAAAAATGGATTGATCACCTATGATTCTAGTCATAATGATTCTAGTGGTACTATTTCTTCTACTAGTAATGACTTTTCCACTGCTGTCAACAGTGTTGCTCTGGTTGGTGAGCTTAAGACACCTTCCCTTCCTCCTTCTGTCCATAACCCCTCCATTTTTCCATCTCAGTCATTACTTCCATTAAGAGATGAAGTCTTCAAAGAGATACAAGATCTTGCTATATCTTCACTTCATCTCTTTCAAGGGGATATGGACCTTCCTCCTTTATCTTTTCATGCCTCCCTGGAGGAGCAGTGGGATGAGGAGGAAGAGCCAGAAGAGATTGAAACTGTGCTGAAGGTAGTCCCTCCTGTTTATCACAAATATTTGGATCTATTCTCCAAAGTGAAAGCAGAGAGACTTCCTCCACACTGTGCCTGTGATCATCATATTGAACTCAAGGGTGTTCTACCTCCAGTTGGTGTTATCTACTCTTTATCAAAGAATGAGTCAGAAACACTGCGGGCCTACATTTCAGAGAATGTAGATAAAGGTTTCATCAGGCCAAGCTCCTCTTCAACAAGAGCACCTGTCCTTTTTGTTAAGAAAAAGGATGGTGGCCTTCGTTTGTGTGTTGACTACCGCAAACTTAATGCTGTCACTAGGAAGAACAGGTATCCTGTTCCTCCAATGAATCAGCTTCTTACCGTCTTTGATGGTGCCACTATCTTCTCCAAGATAGATTTGTGTGGTGCTTATAACCTCTTGAGAATCAAAGAGGGGGATGTGCACTTAACTGCCTTTAGAACCAAATATGGCAGTTATGCATATTTGGTTATGCCAGTTGGCTTAACCAATGCTCCAGCTTCATTCAAAAATCTTGTGAATGATATCTTTGCAGATTATTTGGATATTTTTGCTGTAGTGTACTTAGATGCTATTCTGGTCTTCTCTAGCTCTTGGATGAACATGTTAAACATGTGGGCTCTGTTCTCCGAAGACTGAGAGACAATAATTTGTTTGCTAAAGCCTCAAAGTGTGTATTCCATGCCTCAAGTGTGGAATACTTGGGCTATGTTGTTTCAAGTGATGGCCTCAAGATGGAATCTTCAAAGGTTCAACAAATCCTCAATTTGTCAGCCTGTGACTCAAAACAGAGCACTAGCATGACATCCAACATACCATAAATAATGGTATGACAAGTATTGAACAAACATAGTCAATACAGGTAATAATTAAGAGAAAACAACCCTCTTACATTAAACACCAACCTTATCCAAACAGAATAAGGAAACCTAGAGGAGAATAAACAAGTCAAAACCCTTATTTTCACCTCTCATCTAACTTATGCATATTTAAGTTATCCTATACCAAAATGGTATTTTTCTTAAAGCTCACATAGAGAGCTACACAATGATATCATCCATGTTGTTGTAACACCACTACAACTGGAGATACCATATAACCTCATTTTCAAAACCAAGCCCCCCTGAAAGTTAAAGAGGGCTTGTACAAAACTGTACAAAAGTATAACCAAATTAAAGATCTCAACAAGAGCTTTAATTTGAGACACCTTAGACCTCTGTATCTCTTAAATTGACTGAGGGATCTTGGTTCAAAGGTTTAATAACCAAAATACAGATATTCTGAAAATAAGAAAATAAACAAACCCCTGTATCTTTGGCATACACTCATACAACTGTACAGTGTCACATACCAAACTGTAGGGCTAATCAAGCCCTACAAAACTGTATCATCAGAATACAGATATCTTCCAAATTGAAGAAGATATCTGGTATGGAAGTTTTTGAAGCCTCATACTGATGTACAAAAATACATCCAAAAACTTAAAACCCTTATAACTTTTGCTATTTTAAAGAAGGGTAAACATGAAGCATACCAAATTGAAGAGCTCATTAAGCCCTTCAATTCTGTGCTCTTAGTTTCTTGATATCTCAAAAACTGACCAAGATATCTTGGTTGGAAGTTTTTTGGCCAATACTGGCCTGTACCAAACCTGTACCAACCAGTACAGTCTTAATACTCAAAATAATGGTTGTTCAAAGCTTAAACCCGCCCAGAATGACTAGTATTAGTCATACAAACACCAGAACAACGTCATCCAAGTGCTGACGTGGCAGGTGAAAAGTTTTTTCATCCTGTATTGATCCAGAATGATCATTTGTGGTCCCAAAACCACAATTCTGCCTCTACTGACGTCAGAATTGAGGATCCAGAACCACAGACTGGCCAATGGAGTGAAAATTTTCACTCCTCTGACGTGTGAAGAGTAAATAACTCTTGACAGTCTTGAAAGATATAAAAAGAAGGGTTTTTGCCTTCAAAAATCCTCATCTTATCTTTTTATTATATATTCTTACGTGACAAGACTGTTAATCATCAGTAGTGTCCTTAGAATACTTAAAGATATAATTAAATATAATTATTGTAGTGTCTCTTTACAGTCAAAGATATTAGAACATTGCAACCCAGGTCCTCAATAGACTCATCACCACTGTTACCACGTAGCAGTAGGACCTGAAGAATTTTTTATTACTTATTTTGACATGTCACAGTCATAGTACTAGCTTGTATTTACTGTTTTTAAGCTTCTACATAGACTCACCCTGACAATTTGGGGGCCTGGCCGTGGTTATTCAACCTTATTGGACGTATTTTGAACTGAATTAGGCGTAAAATTCAGCTATTTAAAAGGTATTTCACTACAAGTGAGTAAAATCTTTATTTTATTATCATTTTTTTTATACAATTCTTTTTTTTACTCCAAAAATATATATTATAAAATATTTTTGTTGAGAATAAGAGTACATATCCTCTTTTTTTTTTTTTTTATTGCAATAAATTCCACGAAATTTCATAATAATACATCTGTATTATTTAAATTTCAATATAAATAATAATATACAAACAGTATATTATTTATTTTACTATTATTTTTCACCAAAGTGCGTGAAAATTAATATATAAACATTTATTAATTAATAATTAATAAATATAAAATAATAAAATAATTTTTTATTATTTTACAAGGAATATTTTAATTAAATATTTCCTTTAAAACAAGATATCACTCAAATTGACGTGAAAACTTGTAATTACTTGATATTTAACTAATATCAAAGTCTTATAATAAATATTATTTATAATATTTATAATAAAAAGTCAAAATTATTATAATTTAATAAATTTGACGTGTTTACACAAAAACACAATAATATCCAAGTGAATCATTCACAAAACACTTGGATATTACAGTTTTTTCACTTATAAAACATAAGTGAAAAACTCAAAACTGTTATTTTTCAAACAAAAAACATATAAAAACAATAAAAAACATAAAAACACTTAAAAATTTCGAAAAATAACAGTAGAATTGAATATAATCATTTTGTTTTATCATAAAATACTGATATACAATCTGAAATATCTTTTCTGAATAGTGGAAAAGGACTACATTCCATTAGAAACCCAGTCACAAGGAAACCCATCTGTGACAGCCTCAGAAGACAGAGAGGCGCTGCCAAACACCAAGGGCAAGCAGAAAAGACACAGTGAAGTGACAATCAACTCAAAAGATTGGACACCAATAGCTGTGCCAAGGGCCAAAAAACCCAGAAAAGCTCCAACATAACCAGTTGGATCACCAAAACAAGTTGAGAAACAGAAAATCACTGTTATCAACCCAGTTGTAAACTCCAAAGGCAAATTGCCAAAGAGTATAGATCATAAATTTGTACAAGGGCCTGCCAAAGGTAAATAAACCTTGAAAAATACAACATTTTTTATTATCTGTCATTTTTTAACATTGTTAACATGACACCTCCACTTCTTAGAGATCTTGGATTCCCAAGAAATCAACCAGAACACTGGCCAAGAAGACACAGAGGAAGAAGAAATGGAGCAGATGACCAGCAAAGGACTTACCATCAGGGAACTCCTACCCAAAGTCTTGTTCCAAATCAAATTCAACCCAGGAGTCCAACCAGGAGATTGGACAGATGCAGAACAGGTCCTCCAAATACACAAACTCCTGAGAGACCTATTCACATGGAGCATGGACAACAAAATGTTCACCATGGCAGCATCATGGGCAGAAGTGGGGATAACAACCCAGAAGATCTGTCTCAAGCAAATGGCTTGGATGGAACTTATGACAGAAATGCAAGGTTGGAATCCCAACAAGAATTTCAAACTCTTAGAAGAAAGAGCAACCAGAATCAAAGAGAACCAGGCAGCCATACAAGCCATAGAGAGATCTTGGCACAAAGAAGAGCCCAGTCAGATTCAGGCACCCCCAGAAATGGAAGAAGAAGCCCCATCTTCCCCACAACCATCCAGCAGTTCCAGGCCTTACAAGCCAAAGGAAACTTCATCCAAAGCTCCCCCACTATTCCAGGTAGTTTCCAACAGGAGAAAAGGAGCCCAAGGGAAAAACAAAACTTCTTTCAACCAGAGGAAGGAAGAAGCAGACCCATTGATGAAAAAGCTGATGGACTTAGTCCAAGAAGTACACAAAAACAAGAAATAGTTGTACCTACAAATAGTTTTTCTAGTTCTGACTCAATAGACCCAGAATTAATAACTGAAACTACAATGCACACTCATGAGTTTGAAAACAAATTCACATGGACCAAATTGGCCCAATTCATGGAGTGGACACATGAAACCTCAGAAAAAATGAGGACAGAAGTGGAAACATTGAAAGAAGAAAATGCTTTCCAAGCAACAGTCATAAAAGACTTGAATTCAAATCTGGCCAAAATTTGGACAGAATTTGAAAAAACCAACAGACAGTTGAATTCAATTCTAGAAGAACAACAAACTGTGAGGAGGGATCTGAGGAATATCCAGCAGCAGCAGGATAACCTTGATAAAGAAATTGATTACCTCTATGACAGGGAAGACAATCAATACCCTCCAACACAAGGTCACCCTACTACCTCTACAAAATTAAAAGAAGAGGACAAAGACTATGACCAGGAACCTGAATATCAGATTCCAAAGTTAAGATCAGAGTCAGTGTACCAAGATGGGGAAAATCTCAACTATTCAGAGAAACAGGCACTGAAACAGTTACCAGAAGTAACAAACTGGCCAAAGTTCTCAGGAATAGGGGAATATGACCATATGGAGATCATTGACTATATTGATGGACTCTTTGTTGATGTCCCAAAGATACCAGACTACTGGATCACAACAAGACTCAACACAGCATTCAGAGGCCATGCAAACATATGGTATACTGAAATGAAAGAAATACATGGCAGGAAAAGCTGGCCATGGTGGAGGAATCAGATTATACAAAAGTATAGCAATGGTAGCTGGATCTGGCAAAAAACCATGTCCTTTGAAAGTGATAGATACTCCACAGAAAAAGACCCTTATGAATGGTGCCTCAAACAAACAAAGAGGCTAAAAGCTATTGATCCCAATATGACAATAGAAATGAGAAATCATAAACTCCTGACAAAATTGCCAGGAGATCTAGAACATGCAGTCAAATGCAGATGCAACAACATCAGCAGCATTGATGACATAGCAAATGTTATACAAGATGTGAGAAAAAAGACCTCCATAGGAAGGTACACATCTTTCAAACCAAACTTCAAAGACAAGAGGTCTGAAGTTAAAGAGACAAACAAAGAAAAAGGGAAAGAAACCCCAAAAAAGAAATATGTGTGCCACAACTGTGGTTCACCAGACCATTATGCTAACAATTGCACAAAACCAAAAAAGAAAATATATGCAATTGATGAAGAATCAGAAGAAGAACAAACAGGTGAAAAATCTGATTCTGACAGCATGGGAAATGGTATGAGAGCAGAATCACAAAGTGAACCTGATACCATAGAAGAATACATGGTGGAATGCAATGAAGAAAGTTCACTTGATATACAAGACATTGAATTGGATTCAGGCATACCACAAATAACAACAGACAAAGAGCTCTGTAAGCACACACAGAATGCACAAACATTCCTGGTAACCCCCAATAAAGGGATGGGATTCATTCATGGAACACCTACAAAATTGACAGTTTATATTGAGAACTGTAAACACCCAATGATCATTGACACAGGAGCAAGTTGCTCCATAGTGGCAAAAGAATACTTGGAACAACATTTCCCCAAATGGGAAGATGATATAATCCCAACAAAAGCCAGAAACTTCAAAAGTGCATCAGGCAAAATGCACTCACTAGGGACAATAATCAAAGAGATAATTATCCCACACCAAAAAGGAAATATCAGACTGGAACCTGAATTTGTAGTTCTAGAAAATGCACATGTACAAGGATTCTTACTAGGTACAGAGTACCAAAGAATGTATGGTATGGATATTTGCAATAGTAAAAACAGATATCTTACCATAGGTACAAACAAAGATAAAAAATTTTCCTTTGACATTAATCATATAAAAAATGATAACACCTTGAAAGAACTAGTGGAAGAATTCAAAGAGGCCCAATATGGCACTCAACTCACCAGTAAAATGAAACTCAACTTACTGAAAGTATTGAGAAAGCATAGAGGAGCTTTTGCAATAGGAGATGAACCACTAGGAAAAATCAAAGGACATGATATAGAATTATATCTGGATGTAGAAAGACCATATCCACCTATGCTTAGGAGACCACCATACCCAGCCAGCATGGAAACTAGGAAAGAAATTGAGAAACACATCAATGAACTCCTAGAAATGGGGGTAATAAGAAAGATAGGACATAATGAGATAGTAGAGGTCACTACACCAGTCCTTATAACATGGCATGATGGTAAATCCAGACTATGTGGTGACTTCAGGGCTTTGAATAATTACACCAAAGCAGATAGGTACCCCATCCCAAGGATACCACATGCACTAGATAAACTAGCAAAAGCCAAGTTCATTACAAAAATGGACTGCATGAAAGGTTTTCACCAGAATGGGGTAAAACCAGATTCCATCAAATTGCTAAGAATTATATGCCATATGGGCATATATGAATATACCAGAATGCCATTTGGCATTAAGAATGCACCAGCCCATTTTCAGAGGATGATGGATACCATATTTCAAGATGAAATAATGGAAGGGTGGATGGTAGTGTACATTGATGATATCATCATATACTCAGAAACATGGGAAGACCATGTGAAGAAAATTGATAAAGTATTGGGAAAATGCACACCAATCAATATGAAGATATCTCTTAAGAAATGTAACTTTGGACAGCAAGAACTGCTAGCCCTAGGACACAAAGTTTCAGGTTTAAGTCTAGCTATAGACCAAAACAAAGTTGCTGCAGTACTAAAGAAACCAGTACCAAAGAACATCAAAGAAATGCAATCTTTTTTGGGCTTTGCTAGCTACTACAGAAGCCACATAAAGAACTTTGCACACATCACTAGTAGCCTATACAAACTGTGCTCAAAAGATGTGGTCTTTGAAATTACCAAGGAAAGAAGGGATGCATTTGAAAAGATCAAACATGAACTGACCAATGCCCCTGTCCTAATGATGCCTGATTTTGAACTACCATTCAAACTATACATAGATGCAGCATGTAGCCAAGGGCTAGGAGCAGCACTACACCAGAGGCAACTAGTAGATGGCATACCCAAAGAAGGAGTAATTTGCTATATCTCAAGACAACTGAAAGACTCAGAAGCCAGATATGGAGCTACTCAGACAGAATGTCTATGCTTGGTATGGGCATTAGAAAAACTTCATTACTACTTAGAAGGAGCAGTATTTGAAGTTTTTACTGACTGCACAGCCCTCAAGTCACTGTTGAACATGAAAACAACAAACAGACACATGCTTAGGTGGCAAATAGCCATACAAGAATACAGAGGGAACATGACTATCATCTATAAAGAAGGGAAAAGTCATACTAATGCAGATGGTCTCAGCAGGTGGCCACTGAAGAATGACCAAGAAAATCCAGCATATGACCCAGAAAATGGGGCCAAAATACCTATACAATGCATGGAGATAGACAGGAGAAAGAACTTCAAACTATCAAACTGGGCATTAGGGAATGATTCATCAAACCCAGCACAAAGCTATGGGGAGATTAAAGAGATACCCATACTGGGAATCAGCTCCTCTAATCTGAATACAGAATTCTTTAGTATAGTACAATCAGCATACAATAAACACAAACAGTGTAGTATATTGATACAACTACTAAAACAAAAGTACAGGAGTCCTGAACTAGAGAGTCAATTGGAAGAGCCATGGCTCAAAAACTTTAAAGAAAATAGATTTTTTCTGATAGATGACCTACTGTACCATAGGGAGAAACACACAAGTGCCCTGGTAATAATAAGTAGAGAACACATTTCCCTCATACTACAGGAATGCCATGACTGCCCATACATGGGACATATGAGTGAAGAAAGAACTAAAGAAAGAGTCTTTAGCACAGCTTGGTGGCCAAAGTGGGAACAAGACTTGAGTGAATACATCAACACTTGTACCAGATGCCAAAAAGCCAACAGAAGTCATGGCAAAAGATATGGATTACTCCAGAGTATAGAGGAGCCCAAACACCCCTGGGAAATAATAAACATGGATTGGGTAACAGGCCTGGTCCCTGGAGGAAAAGACAGCTTTAATGCATGCCTAGTAGTAGTAGACAGGTATAGCAAGAGTGTCAGATGTCTCCCCTGTCACAAAGAGGACACAGCAATGGACACAGCCATATTGTTCTGGAACAATGTGATAGCCAACTGTGGAGTCCCAAGAATTATAATTAGTGACAGAGACCCTAAATTCACATCAGAATTTTGGACTAATCTATATGAGATGCTGGGAACCAAACTAGCATTTTCCACAGCTTACCATCCACAAACAGATGGTCTAGCAGAAAGAATGATCCAAACATTGGAAGACATCATTAGAAGGTTTTGTGCATATGGCATGGAATATAAAGACAATGAGGGATATACCCATGACTGGGTAACCCTCCTACCAGCTGTGCAATTAGCATACAACACAAGTATACACTCAGTGACAGGAAAAACCCCTGCCACATTAGAGAAAGGATGGAACCCACTACTTCCAGTAGATTACTTGAAGAAGAACCTCCTCTCAGTACATCCTACAGCTAAAGACTTTCACACAATGTGGAAGACTGCCTGTGAAAAAGCAGAGCAATGTGTGGCTGAAGCCAAATTATATAACAAACAGAGATATGATAAAAGTCACCAAGAACCTGATTTCAAAGAAGGGGACCAAGTTCTAATCTCAACTCTTAACTTCAACAACCTAAAAGGACCCAAGAAGATGAGAGACTCATTCATAGGACCATTCACCATTCTCAAATTGATAGGAAAGAATGCAGTAGAGGTCAACCTGACCAAAGAGTTCTCTAGGAAACACCCAGTTTTCCCTGTGAGCCTGGTCAAACCTTATCACCAGACAGATGAGGAGAAATTCCCTGACAGGAAGAAGACAGTCACCCATGAAAGATTGGTAGAGGAAGATGACTCACCTGGACCAGTGAAAAAGATCATCAAAGCCAGGAAGATCAGAATAAATGGGAAAGACAACAGGCAATACCTGGTTAGATTTAAGAATCAACCAGCAGATAAAGACAAATGGCTAACTGAGAAAGAAATCCCAGATGGACAAATACACCTCAGAAGATTCAGAGCCTCCAAGAGGGCTGAAGAGTCTCATCAATGATGAGCCTTCTTTTGAGGGAGGGTATGTCAGCCTGTGACTCAAAACAGAGCACTAGCATGACATCCAACATACCATAAATAATGGTATGACAAGTATTGAACAAACATAGTCAATACAGGTAATAATTAAGAGAAAACAACCCTCTTACATTAAACACCAACCTTATCCAAACAGAATAAGGAAACCTAGAGGAGAATAAACAAGTCAAAACCCTTATTTTCACCTCTCATCTAACTTATGCATATTTAAGTTATCCTATACCAAAATGGTATTTTTCTTAAAGCTCACATAGAGAGCTACACAATGATATCATCCATGTTGTTGTAACACCACTACAACTGGAGATACCATATAACCTCATTTTCAAAACCAAGCCCCCCTGAAAGTCAAAGAGGGCTTGTACAAAACTGTACAAAAGTATAACCAAATTAAAGATCTCAACAAGAGCTTTAATTTGAGACACCTTAGACCTCTGTATCTCTTAAATTGACTGAGGGATCTTGGTTCAAAGGTTTAATAACCAAAATACAGATATTCTGAAAATAAGAAAATAAACAAACCCCTGTATCTTTGGCATACACTCATACAACTGTACAGTGTCACATACCAAACTGTAGGGCTAATCAAGCCCTACAAAACTGTATCATCAGAATACAGATATCTTCCAAATTGAAGAAGATATCTGGTATGGAAGTTTTTGAAGCCTCATACTGATGTACAAAAATACATCCAAAAACTTAAAACCCTTATAACTTTTGCTATTTTAAAGAAGGGTAAACATGAAGCATACCAAATTGAAGAGCTCATTAAGCCCTTCAATTCTGTGCTCTTAGTTTCTTGATATCTCAAAAACTGACCAAGATATCTTGGTTGGAAGTTTTTTGGCCAATACTGGCCTGTACCAAACCTGTACCAACCAGTACAGTCTTAATACTCAAAATAATGGTTGTTCAAAGCTTAAACCCGCCCAGAATGACTAGTATTAGTCATACAAACACCAGAACAACGTCATCCAAGTGCTGACGTGGCAGGTGAAAAGTTTTTTCATCCTGTATTGATCCAGAATGATCATTTGTGGTCCCAAAACCACAATTCTGCCTCTACTGACGTCAGAATTGAGGATCCAGAACCACAGACTGGCCAATGGAGTGAAAATTTTCACTCCTCTGACGTGTGAAGAGTAAATAACTCTTGAAAGTCTTGAAAGATATAAAAAGAAGGGTTTTTGCCTTCAAAAATCCTCATCTTATCTTTTTATTATATATTCTTACGTGACAAGACTGTTAATCATCAGTAGTGTCCTTAGAATACTTAAAGATATAATTAAATATAATTATTGTAGTGTCTCTTTACAGTCAAAGATATTAGAACATTGCAACCCAGGTCCTCAATAGACTCATCACCACTGTTACCACGTAGCAGTAGGACCTGAAGAATTTTTTATTACTTATTTTGACGTGTCACAGTCATAGTACTAGCTTGTATTTACTGTTTTTAAGCTTCTACATAGACTCACCCTGACACAATTGGCCTCAGCCCAAGAACATCAAGGCCCTCCAATCTTTTCTTGGCTTTGCCAACTTTTATCGTTGTTTCATTAAAAATTATTTCAAAAAAATCTCTGCTCTCACTTTGTTCCTTAAAAAAGATTATCCCTTTATATTCAATGAGGAAGCTCTTAGTTAGTTTCAAATACTCAAAGTAGCTTTCACCACTGCTCCTATTCTCTCTCATTTTAATCCTTCTCTACCAACTATTGTAGAGGCTGATGCTTCTGATTATGCCTTGGACGCTGTACTGAGTCAGGTGAATGACTCAGGAAAGCATCCCATTGCATTTGATAGTTGCAAGCTCTTACCAGCTGAGCTCATCTATGAAATTCATGACAAGGAACTCCTTGGCATAGTTTGGGCTCTCAAGCACTGGAGAGCTTTTCTCCTTTCTCTTTCTGATTCCTTTGAGGTGTTGACAGACCATTGTTACCTTCAGTATTTTATGTCTCCTAAAGTCCTTACTCGTCGTCAAGCCCGCTGGGCAGAATTTCTATCTGAATTCCATTTTATCATCACTTACCGCCCAGGCAGGCTGGCCACTTTATCAGATGCCTTGTCATGTCGGAATGACGTGTACCCAGAGAGGAAAATGCAACTCAAGAGTCAAGATTCTTTCCATAACAGTTGATATGTTTTCAGATGTAGTTGATCAAATTCAAAGACAATTATGGCAAGACAAAGATTATAAGGAAATCCTCAAGAAATTAGCAAGGGGAGAATCAGTCCCAGACTATTCTCTTGAGCCTCAAGCAAAGTTATTATTGTTAAAATATAGAGTAGTCATACCCAGCAATCATGAAATTCAATTGGACATTCTTCAAAAGCATCATGACTCACCATTGGCTGGCCATCCTGGCCAGGAGAAGACCCTCAAGGTAATAAAGAGGGATTTTTATTGGGCTGGCGTGAATCAAATCATCAAGGACTATGTGTCCTCATGTCAGCAATGTTCAAGAAACAAGAACATCCACCATAAGAAGTTTGGATTACTCAAGCCTCTTCAAATTCCATCTGGTCCTTGGAATTTTTTATCAATGGACTTTATCACTCAATTGCCCTTGTCAAGCAGCTTTGATTCAATTTTAGTAGCTGTAGACAGATTTTCAAAAATTGCAATATTTATTCCAACTTATTCAACAATCACTGCTTTGGACTTAGCTCAAATATTCATTAATCATGTCTTTTCCAAACATGGTCTTCCAATCAGTATTGTTAGTGATAGAGGTTCATTATTTGTTTCATCATTTTGGACTCAATTGTGTCAGCAGCTCAAGATATCAAGAGATCTTTCAACTGCCTTTCACCCTGAAACAGATGGACAGACAGAGAGGGTAAATCAGATTCTAGAACAGTATCTTCGGATGTATGTCAGTTACCATCAAGATGACTGGCACACCTGGCTCCCTCTGGCTGAATTTGCCTATAATAATGCAGAACATTCATCAACAAAACAGTCTCCATTTTTCACTATTTATGGAAGAAATCCCAGCTTTGATTCAATTCACATTTCTCAAGATACACCTTCTGGAAATTTATCAACAAAACTCCAATCAGTACAGCAAGTTGTCAAAGAAGAATTGGAGTCAGCAATAAAGCGTTTTAAGAAGTATGCAGATAGAAATAGAGCAATTCCACCTGATTTCCAACCTGGGGACAAAGTATGGCTGGCTTCCAAGAACATCAAGACAACAAGACCCACCAAGAAATTTTCAGAAAGATGGTTGGGACCCTTTGAAGTTCTCAAGAAGATTGCCAGCCATGCATATCACCTCAAGTTGCCTCAACAATGGATGTTAGTTCACCCTGTCTTCCATGTGTCCTTGTTAGAACCAGTGAAGCAATCAACTATCCCAAATAAACACCAATTGCCACCACCTCCAGTAATAGTGGAAGAGCAAGAAGAATGGGAAGTGGCTCAGGTTCTGGGCTCAAACCTCAAGAGAGGTACATTGTGGTACTTAGTGGAGTGGAAGGGATTCAATGAAGACCCAGAAAGAACCTCTTGGGAACCAGCTTCCAACCTTACCAACTCCCCAGATCTTGTCAAGGATTTTCACACTTTGTATCCAGACAAGCCTGGCCCAAATGCCGCAAGAGTTTGATTTATGGTGCTTGGTGGGGATTGGAGTTTATGAAAGTAAGTTCCTCTCCTGGAATGCACCTTGAAGGGGGTATTCTACCCAAATTTGTTGTAAGCATCACCTTGGCTACTTTGTGAGCACTTGTCAATTCTTTTGACAGGTTCAGAAGGCCTTGCAACATCATACCCTCAAGATTTTGGACCTTTCATCAAGATATGGCCCAATCGTTTCTCTTATTTTCTTTTCTTTTTTTAATCATGCCATAAATTATCTTTCAAGACATTCATTACCACAATTAATGTTATGGCATAATTTCTTTTTCATTTATGGTGCTTGGTGGGGAGTGGAAGTTATGAAAGTAAGTTCCATCTCTTGGTATGCATCCCTGAGGGGTCTACTTCTAGTAAAACATTACCTTGGCCATGCTGTGAGCATCAAATGCTTGATTTTATCTTTCAGAACATTTTGGCCAAAATCAAGCAACTCACCACAAGAAGGACAACCCTCAGGCATTTCTTATTTCCTTCTTGACTCTCTTTTTTTTCTCTCATTTTTTTCATTTTTCTTTCATTTAATTTTATTTTACTTGTATGTTATATTTTTATTTTCATTTTTATTTCTTATTTCACAAGCAGTAGTCACCACTCCCATATCATGTTTGGCGAGTCAATTCATTAAATAATCAAAGAGCAAAACACTAGTAATGGTAAAGACCAGCTACAGATAGCCCTCATCAAAACTTCTTCAAGTCAGCCTTAAACTCATTCCTTAAGATCAAATTGAAAGCCAAAACCCAATCAGCAAGGCATTTATGGCAATTGACCAGTCAAGGAGGGGATAAGAAAAAGACATTCAAGAAGAAATCAAGATCAAAAAGAAAAAAAAACTGCTGCTTCGAATGGCCCAATTGGCCAATTTCATGAATTTATGCACTTTGGCACAAATGGCCATATCAAACCTGAAACTTCAAAATAGCTCAATTTTATCATTTTTCATCAAAATATGCTAAATTATGCATATTGGCAAATTTGTGCACTTTTGCGCAAAAGGCCTCTTTATCTTGTCAAAAGCCTTCAAAAGACCTTTTTGGCCCATTTCATCATAATTGCGCATTTTTGTGCATTTTGCGCAAAAATGCGCAAAATGGCCAGAATCCATTATAAGGCCATTTTCTCATAATTAATCATTTTTTTAAACTTTTTCACCAATATATGCCATTATGGCCTATATGTGCATTTTTGCGCAAATTGGCCAAAAACCCCCTTAATCACAAAATCAGGGATTTTGGCCAGGACTTCTGAAATGGTCCAAAACCTCAAGTATTGGCCATTTTATGCCAACACTCTCAAGATTCAAATTGTGATAAAATCAGGGGTTCTTGGGACATAAGCCGAGGTCACCCCCTTTTCAAAAGCCATGAGGACTCAAGAAAAGTTTAGTGAAGACACTCAAGACAAGAATGAATAAAATTCAAGAAGAATGAAGGAATTTTGAAGGAGAAGAGGCAATTCAGAATCAAGATCAAGGGGAAAATACCTACAAGTGATCAAATGAAGATTTTGTTTGAGTATTGATTGAAGAAGAAAGTTTAATGGGATAAATTTAAGGAATTGGGGGAAGGAACTGTATGGATTGATTGCAAGCTCATCAAGACTCACTATACTTATGGTGCTCAGAGCTCACCACTTTCAAGAGGGGGATAATGTCACAGCCAAGGAGGCAGGGGCATTACCAATCATCTTCAACAATCATTTCTTCATTGATACCCTTCAAAACCCAATCAGCAAGGGAGTTTCATTCAAAATTCTCCAAATACAGTTTTCAGACCTCAATACAGTTTCGTACAGGCAAGACCCAAATACCGGCCTGTCATCAATACAGGCGCAAATACCTGTATTGACTGTATAGCCTGTATTGGATTCACCAATACAGGATTCAATCCCACATCCAACTTCTTCCAGCATACAGGAAAGTATCTCAACACTCAAGCTCCAAGGCTGGTATTTCTCACATATACCAGCCCCTCTTCATCTGCCTGGGGTTTTTTTGCCCCAGTTAATTAAAATATTGGATTTATTATTTAATATTATTTTATTATTTATTAAGTTAGTCTTTGCCTTCCCTCACCTGTTCAGTAGAGTCCTGGTGGCCATATCCTTTATTAATCCTTTTCTCTTTTCTGAACAGGTTGAAACAGTGGTACAGGATTATTTGTGGTTGGCTCTTTATTATTGCTTTTGTTTTTTCTCTTATATCTTTTAATGCTTATTATTTTATGATTAGGAATTTATCCTCCTTTCATTACTCTTATCCATTGAGTATTTTATTCTGAGCCCTCCATAAGTAAGTCTGTTCACTGAGTGCCAGGCCCTCTTCATTTAGAAGAGCCCCTGTGACACACTTGACTTTGGAATATTTTGGCAGCAGGTTGGGAAGGTAAGTACTGGATCGGTGTCCAACAGAACTAAGTACCACCTCAACTTCTTAACCATTGGTATCAGTGGGTTAATTGGAAGTTCTTCTTATTCTCTTCACCACACCTTGGCTTTTGATCCTTGAGATGGGGAACTCTGAACTGGAATAAATTGGCCTACCACCAACTGGAATGGGCCCTCCAACATTGGTACACCTAGCCAAATCCCTCTGCCTGGAAACCGTCACTAAATCAAGATATAAGTATCACAATAAATCAAGCAAATCACCATACTTACAGCTGGAATATCCTGATGTACCATCAGGGGCAGGAGCCTCTGAAACTGGGAACTCTTCTGCAAAAGGACCATCTTTTTTACTCCAAAGATAATTCCTGATGTTGGAAAGCTTCCCCTGGACGTTGAAAAGGCTTCTTTTCAACAACACAATGATGAAACTTTTAATTGCCATGATTATAACGTTGAAAACATTGCCTTCCATTCTTCGAGCACCCAGTACAGGCAGGTTCAAGACCTTCTACTGCCTTGTACCAATCATAGGTTTGGGAAGGATAAAAGTGACCCGAAAAAGCCCTTAACCAAGGGGAACCCAGCCAGCTGAAGATTCCAGAAGCACAAATGACAGACAGAGCTGGAACAGAAGGGGAAGTTTCAGTGAGTTCAGTCAGCTCAAAACTCAGTTCTGCAGTTATGAAAGCAAAAGAGTCAAGGATACAGATATGCATATCAGCTTCTCAATACATCAAGGTTCTGGGGCCATGCTCAACTATGGCCCTCCCTAAATTCCTCAATATGGGCCCATTCAGCAAGGGTGGCCCTTCCTTCCAATCCTTGGAAGGTCTCCCTTTTGTATGGATCTGGGTTGGTCTCAAATTTCCAGGCCATATGGACTAAACTGGGCCCAGGGGGGCATTCAATTGCCCCCACATACCACAGACCACAGCAGATGGACTGTGGGCCATAAAAAATCAATATTGACTCAAATGGGCAAAGTTTTCAATTTTCAAGAAAAAATGCCATGACATGGCAAGAACCCAAATGACCTCAAAAGGTCATTGGGACCTAGAACTTCAATATTTATGGGGACAAGACCACTGCTCAATATGCATATGGAAGGAAATGGAGCAAGACAAGGCCTCAGCAGTTTATGGCCAATTCTTGATGGTGGCTGGCCATTTGTATAGCCTCCCTGCATCATTTGTCAAGCTGGAGGTGATGGTGGCCTCCATTTGGGGATTCAGCCCATGGCCACCAACCCTCCTTTATTTAAAACAAGAAATGACATCAGGTGGGAAATAATTCAAGAGAGAAAATCATTTACTCTAAGAATAAGGATTTTTTGAATAAAGGAAGTGTCACAGGGGCTCTTATGGAAGGAAGGGGGCCTGGCACTCAGGAAAAAAGAACTCACTTGGAGGGCTCCAAAAGATAAAAGGAATAATAAAGATTAATTTCTTTAAAGAAGAAGAATGGAAAATACAAGTATGCCAAGATAAAAGAAAAGATAGGAAGCCAAAGGCCAAAGGTAATAAAAGAAGCCAAAGGCCAATAAGCCAACCAAGTGAATCCTCAATTCCCTGTTTCAACCTGCCAGAAAAGGGAATGGAATTAGTAAAGGATATGACCACCAACATCCACTGACAGGCAAGGAAGAAAAGAGAAAAAGGTTCTGAATGACTGACTTCAGATTATCAGTATTAACTTTAATAAAGTAGAAGAAAATAAAGATAATAATAAATCCAATATATTAATTAACTGGGAAAAATTCCCCAGGTGTTGAAAGGTGGCCAGTATATGTGAAAAACTGAAAGACTGATCCTGGAAGGTGGATCACTGGCTGTATTGTCTGAATTGGGCCAATACAGTTCTGGCCATCTTGAAATTGAACTGTGTGATTGAATTCCCACAGTGGAAGATTGAATTGGCCCAATTGGGCCAAGGACATACAGGTTGATTGAATTGTCACCTGTATGGACCAATTTAGTTGTCCAAGGAGTATTGAAATACTTGATGCCTTGACAACAGGTTGAAATGACGTAATACCTCTAAGGAAGAACCTTGGGAAGAATCCTGAATGAAAGTACCAACCCAACTCCTGCAGAGTCTGGTGGTTGGGGTCCTTGAATGATCTTCTGATTGCCGCCATGGATTGCCAGTCTGATGAGATAAAGAATCCTCGTTTGAAATGGGCGTTGGATTTTGAGACCTTGATTTGAAATTGTGTGATTTGGTCCTGAAAGCGTCACCATTGAATTGCTGAGCAAAATCGTGAATAATGGTATATAATACCATATATGCACCACTCCTGAAACCTTGAGTATGGGGTGCATGGAGGAATGAAAGAATTCCCCTTAAGTTGAGGGGAGTTCTTGCTGAGCTGGCCTGGTGGCCTCTGGTGGTTGCTAGAGACCATGGCTGGAATAATGGTCCATGGTGGTCCATGGCCAAAAATGGGTCCTATGGGTTCTATTGCCATTTTGGTGTCCAAAGGGTTTTTGGCCAAATCTGGGTCCAAGGGGTTTGTGGCCAAAATTGGATCAGGTGAGTCCAATTGTGGTTTGGGACCCACCTGGCCTTGGGCACTAGTGGGTAGCCCCCTCTGGCCCCTTTTGGCCGCATTGGATTGGGCCAAAAGGGGCCCAATTGGCCTATGGACTGCGGACCGTAGAAGCCGTAGGGGGCCTAAATGGGACAAAAAGACCATTTAGGCCTAAACCCCCCTAATGAAAAGGTGTAGGCCCAAGATGGATGGAGATGGCTAGGGGGCCTGGAGGCCCCTAGAAGACAAAAGGACCCCCAGGCCCAAAATAAAAGATAAAAGCCTGGGGGTTGGTGAGGTGGAAATTGGCCAAGGAGGCCAATGATGGCAGGATATGGCCTGAGGCCATAAAAGGATGATTGGGGCCGGAAATTGCCAAATGGCCATAGAGCACCAGAGGGGATCAATTGGCCATAAAAGATATGGTGTGGCCAATTGGCCCGCACTTGGTCCCGGGTTAGAATTGCCGCAACACCCATGGAGGAGGGTCACTCTTTGTGGTTGTGACAGGAAGAAAGAACAGAGAGAATTAGGGGAAAGATTTTCAGGAGAATAAGCAAGGGGAGAGAGTTTTTTTTTAATTTTGTGGGGAATCGGTGAAGACACTCAAGAATGGCAAGTTATTATGGTGTTCAGGAGCCCACCAGTTTCAAGAGGGTGATACTGTCACAGCCACTATCAGGTGTAAGGGTATTTAACCTTAAACCCACTAAAACACATGAAACCACACAATCCAGTATGTAGATCAGGAATCAGTTTCCACAAATCTTCTTTCTGAAACATGCATATAGCTTGTTTCTTCAATACAGCCTGTCAATACTTGCACAGGCTGGATATTTCAAATACAGTTTGGATTCAAAAGGCCAAAACGGGATGATCGCCCAACTCCACTACACCTCTTGTAAAGAACCCGTATATCCATACAGGGGCTGTATTATTTAAATCACTTCAAAAAAAGATTCCTCAAGTAGTTTCACTCTTTAGACCAGGGCTAGTAGATTCTCACATATACCAGCTCCTCTTCCTCCCTCTGGGGACTTCTTCGCTAGCTAATTAACATACTTGATTTATTATTTTATGAATTTTCTTAATCTTATTTTTGGGTATTATAATTATTGGTATTAAGTTAGTCTTTTCATTTCTTCTCACCTGTTCAGTATGAGTTGTGGTAGCCATATCCTTATTAAACCCTTTCTTTCTTTCTGAAAACTTGAAATGGTGGACTTGGACTTGTTTGTGGTTGGCTCTTTTATTTCTTACTCTTATTCTTGTTGCTGATTTTCTTATATTGCTTTATTTCAAAATTTTATCTTATTACACTCTTAAGTGTACTATACCTTATTTACTCCTTGAGCGCTTAATAAGTGAGTCCAAGTTTACTGAGTGCCAGGCCCTCTTCACTCCAAAGAGCCCCTGTGACAGTACACTTTCTCAAGCCATTAGTAAAGATTCAAGGATTAAATACAGCCCAGTTGTCAGCCTGAAGAAGTCAAGCTCTCAACTTTTCATATATACCAGCCTCTCCTTTAACCCTAGGGGCCTTTCTCCCAGTGAATTAATCTACTTTTTCTTATATTTCATTTTCTCTCATCTTGATAGTGAATACTGATATTATTAAGTAAGTCATTCTCACCTCTTTTCTTTCCTGTCAGTGGATATTGGTGGTCATATCATCTACTGATTCCATTATTTTTTCTGAAAGGTTGAAAAGCAAAATAAAGAACTTACTTGATTTTCTCTTTGGACATTTTGATTTATTTTTATTTTTCATCTCATCTTGTACTCATATTATTCTTTTAAACAAAATATATTTCTTATCTCTTTGATTATCCGGAGTCTTCCAAGTGAGTTTTGTTATTCTTGAGTGCAAGACCACTCTTTGTATCCCCAAGAGCCCATGTGACATGAGATTAATTAAGCCATAATTGATTCTTTCATTCTGTATTCTTTATTTTTTTTTGAATTTCAGAATGTTTGATCCATCAATTATGACATTATTATGATATGAATGACTTTTGGATCAAATAACTAAATTTTAAATCACTCTTTCATTCATCAAAATTTATTTTCTCTTTACAAATTTCTTTCAATCTTTATCAAAAATTTCTTTTTCTCTTAAACGTTTGTGGCTGAAAATTTGGAGTCATGTTTGATTCCATCAATGTTAAATTAAGGTCACATTCTAATTTTAATTTTCAGCTTTATGAAAAATTCATTTCATTTATTGAGGTTCATTTTGATTCATTCTTCAAAAATTTTGATTCAAGCAAGATTTGGTTTGATTTCAATTTTCAATTTATTGATTTGGCACATATTTGATTTTTAAATCAAGGAATTTATTGAACGAAATATTCCCTTAATTTGATTTGACTTATTGATTGATTTCTCTCAAGGATTCATTAATTTGC
The DNA here is from genome assembly GCA_023105745.1 of Austropuccinia psidii. Lineage (NCBI taxonomy): Eukaryota > Fungi > Basidiomycota > Pucciniomycetes > Pucciniales > Sphaerophragmiaceae > Austropuccinia > Austropuccinia psidii. The sequence goes on from JALGQZ010000001.1 coordinate 3,876,578, forward strand.
TTTATTTTACTCAAGGATTATTGCTTGAATTCCTCAAGATTCACTGATTTATTGATTGACCTCAAGAAATGGTTTATTTCTTATTTCCCTCAAGATATTGATTTTGATATTGACTTTGAGCTTTGACATTTGAGTTTCCTCAAGTTTTTTATATTCAAATTCCTAGTTTTCTTTATTTTATTTTATTTTGATCTGAAAATCAGTCCTGTCCAGCATTTACCTCCTGCAATACAGACAAGATCTCAGGCCAGAGCTCAAGCTGTTCTCAGCTCAACAACAAGTGAAACTCTTGATGGGGTCCCAGTGTCACAACCATGGAAATTCACCTCCTTGGATCCCCATATGGCATATCAAGCCACAGTTCTTTTATGGCCAATTGGCCATATCCATCACCAGTGGCCAATATGGCCACATCATCATCTTATGGACCATTCAGGGCCATTTGTGTTTTGGGGCCTTCATGGCCCTTCACCTCAATCCAGAACCCATAGCGGCAATTTATGCCCAAATGGGTATTTCTGGCCATTTCCCTCAAAACCAGGGGAAATGGCCCAAATGGCTGTTTTTGGCCATTTGGGCTCATAATGCGCATTTTGCGCACTTTGATGCAAAGTGTCCAAAAGACACTTTCCCGCCTTTTGGGCCAGTTTTTGGCTCAGAACCCAAAAGTGGCCAAAAACCCCAAAGGGCCCAGAAACACCTTTCCAAGCTCTGAAGCCATCACATCCATCCTTTTCCCCTCTGCCTTTCCATCTCAAGACCTTTGGACAAAATCTTCTTGCCAATGAACCAATATGCCATTAATGATGTTATATATCATTGTGAATCATTTTTCAACAGAAATTCAATGGTGGCAATATCAAATGGTCATTTCAACATTCCAACATCTGATCACGTCATCAAGGCACCCAATCATTCAGAGGAATCATCAAGGCTCAAGAGCAAGTGTTTCAGTGTCAAAGACCAATGACGCCATCAAGCAGTTATTGGTTATTCTCACTCCAAGTATTCCTTCCAAGGGAATACTGTCAATTCATTCTCAAAGTGTATTCAAGAGGCAGTGCCAAAAGAAGTTGTCAAGTGTCAAAGCTCCACTCAATCCATCTTGGCAACCATATTCATTTCAATACAGTCTGGATCCATCAAGAACTGTATTTCATTTTCAAGCATGGGAAGTTCATTCAACCCAATTCAATTTGAGTATTAGCCAGCTGTATCAATTCCGAAAACAATCAATACAGCCTCAAGGATCAATACAGATCAGTTTTCAGCCTGAAGAACTCAAGCTCCCAACTTTTCACATATACCGGCTACCCTTTCCACCCTGGGGGGTTTTCCCCAGTTAATTAATATAATTTGATTTTATTTTATCTTTATTTTATTTTCATTCTAGTTAAGCAAATACTGATATTATTAAGTCAGTCATTTAGCACTTTTCTCTTTCTTTTTCTTTGCCTGTCAATGGATATTTGGTGGTCATATCCTTACTAATTCCATTATTCATTCTTGGCAGGTTGAAACAGTGATTAAGGACTTACTTGGTTGGCTCTTTGGCCATTTGGCTTCCCTTTCCTATTTGCATCTCATCTTGTACCTGCATATCTTTTAGAGCAATTCATTCTTATTATTTTTATTCTTTATTCTTTTGGAGTCTTCCAAGTGAGTTCCCTGATTGCTGAGTGCCCGGCCACTCTTGTATTTCTGTCCAATAGCCCCTGTGACACCCAGTAGTTCCTAAACTGAGACCACAATAAGACAGAGGACCGCACCATCCGTCCAGGAAGGAAGATGGCAAAGAAGATCAAATTCATACTCAAGATTTAGAGATTTTACTGGCATGTCAAAGACCTCTTTCAAAGGTCTTGGTGACCATAGTGAAGAGGAGGAGAATTATGTGGAAGAGGATGATCCTGAAGATACTTAGGTTTCCAGGGCTCCTTTTGTGGCCTTTTAAGGTACTGGCTGACTATAGCCCAGTCTAATCAGTCTGACCCATCACTATTGACCATCATGCAACAGATAACTGAAGGTATGGCAAATATTCATAAGGATTAATCTTCTGAAGCTTAAATACCACCAGACTTCAAGAATCCATCTATGAAGGAACCAGACTGTTCTGATAGGACTCAACTGTTCAAAGTCAGAGGTTTTATTCAGTTCTGCCATCTTATCTTTTATAATGATCAGGAAGAGCTCTCTGAAGACAAGAAGAAAGCTCTTTATCTCACTTAATTTCTCATTGGTAGGGCTGAAAAATGGATTGAGTCTCATATTTCAAATCTCACAAAGAAAGACCAGACTTACCTCCTTGATTATTTGTCATTATTAAACTTTCATCTCTTTACTTTATTGGGGCACCCAAATGAAGTCATAAAATCTGAAGCAGAGTCCAATTCCTTAATAATTAAGTAATGAGGGAATTTTTCCTTATAAATAGATAATTTCAGAAGGTTGGTATCAAGTGGAAATTGGGGTGAAAGGGTCTTGATGCATAATTATAGGAAGGGATTGGCATCCAGGATTATGGATCAATTGAAATCCCATCCTTCAATTATTGATTCTCTTCAAGCCTAAATGGATGTTACCATGGAGCTTGATACCAGGTACCATAAGAGGAAGGAGAAGAATCATTTTCAAGAAAATATCACTGAAGCATCAAAGTCAAGTTCTTCCCATATTCAAAATTATTTAAGCTCAAGTCTTGAGAACAAGAACTTCAGGGTTCAGCAAAGGGAAAATCCACCTTCTTCTTTCTTGAATAAGGACCACAAGCCTATGGATTATGAAAAAAAGAAGATTGAAGGATGGACTGTGTGCCTATTCTGGTGGGAAGAATAGTATTGAGGCTTGTTTCAAAAGGCCCAAAACCAGCTTACCCTACCAGAAGGCAGATTTCTCAGGAAGGGAAAAGCCTCAGTGAAGATCATGTTGTGTTCACTGGTTTTCACTGTTTTTCACTCAAAGCAAAATTGTGAATTCTGAATAATGGTGTCAAAAATCTCTTAAAGTCTTTGTTTTTTCTTCTCTCTGATATTGTAACAACCACTCATCAGGGGTAAGGGTATTCATACTTACACCCACTCAAACACCTCAAACCAGAAAATACACTGTGTGTATCAGTATTCTTCTTTTTCTGAAGCATGCATACAGTCTGGTTCATCAAAACAGCCTGTCAACTTTGTTACAGGCTGAAATTACCCAATACAATTTGGCTACACCATCCCAAAACTGTATGATAACTTAATACCACCAATACTCTTGTACAGATCCTGTAAAGCTGTACAGGACCTGTATTGGCAAGACTGAATTAAATCATCAAATGTTCTCATGAAAATTCTCTGTCTGGATCAGGACTGGTGATTCTCAGATATACCAGCCCCTCTTTCTGCCTCCTGGGGACTTTTCCCAAGTGAATTAATTTAGTATATTTATTATTTTATAATTATTTTTATCCTTATTTTGGGTATTATAATTGTTTGAGTTTAATTTAGTCTTTGCCTTTTATTTCTTCACCTGTACAGTATGAGCCGGGTGGCCATATCCTTATTAATCCTTCTCTTTCTATTCTGATAGGTTGAAACAGTGGACTTGCACTTGTTTGTGGTTGGCTCTATTATTCTTACTCTTATTCTTTGTCGCTTTGTTTCTTATATTCTTTATTTAGTATTTCATCTCATAGCACTCTTAAGTGTATTCTTTCTTACCATATCCCGAGCCCTCCATAGGTAAGTCCCAGTTTACTGAGTGCCAGGAAATCTTCACTTAGAAGAGCCCCTGTGACATTGAATCAATTAGCTCATATTTGACTCTTGTCTTTCACTCATTTAATTAAATTTCTCTCATTAAGAAAATTATGACTCTTTTATGATCTTATGATCTCTCATGATTATGATTTTTCTCTCATCAATTTTCATCTCATTTGCTTCATTCATATGAAAATTGACTCTTATCATTTCTTAATCATTGCTGACCATCTCAATCTCATTCTAAATTCTATCTCAAAATCCAATTTCTCTTTTTTCACTTATTCAGGTTGTATCAGGAATTTGTATTTATTGGTTAATTGATTAGTTGGGATTCATTTTGGGTTTATTGATTTGGCAATTCAGGATTTTGTTTTGGATTGGACTGATTGACTGCTTTTGAATCCTCAAGATAATTGATTGATCTTCCAAAATTGACTTGTTATTGATTGATTTGATGCATCAAGATATTGAATTGAATCCTGAAGATATTGATTTGACTGATTGATTCCTCAAGAATCTGATTATATTGAAGACATTGATAGATTGACTGATTGATTGTTACATTCCTCAAGACTTGGATATTGAATTTGAATTGATAGTTGATATTGGTTGAATTGCTTCATTGATTGATTGATTGAATTTGATTTCACCTCAAGATTATTGATTTATTCCTTGAGATCATCAAGAATTTATTGATGATTGATTTGGCAAAGCTTTTGCTTTTGTCAAGTATCATAAAGTTTTTGTTCTTGATTTTTCAACAATGCTAGTTCAGCATAGCCCTCCAGCCAAGAATACTAGATCTCAAAGAAATCCAGCTGTTCTCACTCCTACAGCAAGGGTTACTCTTGAATGCACCCCATCAGTTCATCAACTGAGTGAAAATCTGGGCAGAGGAACACCAATGGAAGGAGAAGCACCCTCCAGAAGAGGGGAAATGAAATCAAGAAGATCAAACTATTTTTCTGGCCTATTGGGTGGCTACCCTGGAATATCTGAAGGTGCAAGAGAAAGATTAGGGGAAGCTGAAGATGAAGAGGGGGAGGAGTCTGTGGAAGAGGAGGAGTCTGAAAAGGCTGAAGTGGCACCTGCCTTGGAAGGTGCCCCTGAGGCTTCTGAAGGTGCAAATCTAGCCCATTCTAATCAACCTCTTGTCTCTCAAGCTAAACCAAATTTCCTCAATATTATGGGGCAGATGACTCAATTCATGGGGAAACTTACTCAAGAAGCTTCTCCCAGGAACAATTCCAAAGCCCCTGCATTCAAGACTTCATTAATGAGGGCACCTGATTGTTTTGATGGTACGCAAGCTCATAAATTGAGAGGATTTATCCATTCCTGTCAATTGATTTTCCACAATGATTCAGCAAATTTCTTCTCTGACAGTCAGAAAGCTGTGTACTCAACTTCTTTTCTCACTGGTAGAGCTGTCAAATGGATTGAATCCTACCTCTCCAATATTTCCAATGAAGATCCTTCCTATCTCCTAAATAATTGGCAGTTATTTGAAACTCAATTACTCACTCTGTATGGTGATTGAAATGAAGTAAGGAAAGCTGAACAAGAGTTGGACATTTTGAGGATGAAGGAAAGTGGTCATGTATCCTTGTACATGGCTGATTTCAGAAGCTTAATGTCAAGAATTGGAGATTGGGGAGAAAGGGCTTACATTCATATTTATAGAAGAGTATTGGCATCAAGACTTCTGGACCAGTTGGCTTGCTACCCTGGTAACTTTGATACTCTTCAAGAACTCATGGACATTACCCTGGAATTAGATACCAGATACCATGAGAAACAGAAGGAGAAAGGTAGTAATCAAGAAAAGAAGCCTCCTGTTACTGGATCCAATTCTTCAAGGCCTCCTCAAGACTCATATTCAAAAAGGCTTCACTGTCACAACCACCAAGAATGACCCTCCTCAATTGGTGTTGCGGCAATCCCAGCCTGAAACCAAGTTGGAGTCAATTGGCCACATCATATCTTTTATGGACAATTGACCCCCTCTGGTGCTCTATGGCCTTTTCATCATAACAACTTCCCCCTGGCCATATCATGCCATCATTGGCCTCCCTGGCCAATTTCCACCTCACCAACCCCCAGGCCTTTATCTTTTTTTTGGGCCTGAGGGGTCCTTTTGGTCTTCCAGGGGTCTATGGACCCTCTAGCCACCACCAGGGCCCTTGGCCCAACCCCTTATATGAGTGGGGTTTGGGCCTGAATGGCCCTTTTGGGCGATTTAGGGCCCCTATGGCCTCTATGGCCCGCAGTCCATGGGCGACTTAGGCCCCTTTTGGCCCAATTTCAATGAGGCCAAAAGGGGTCAAGGGGGAAGTCCCTCAGCCCTAAAGCCAGGTGGGTTCCAAACCAGAAGTGGGCCCACCTGAGCCAGTTTTTTACCTGGACTCCAATCCACTATTTTTGGCCAAGAACCCAAAGGACACAATCTTCAACCAAGGACCACCTGTGGCCCACTTTCAGCCATGGCCTCTGGTGGCCCCCAGAGGTCACCAGCTCAGATCAAATCCACTTTTCCCCTCAACTCAAGGGGAATATTTTCCATTCCTCCATGCACCCTGTACTCAAGGATGCAGGAGTGGTGCATATATGGTATTATATACCATTATGAACCATTTTTGCTCAGAAATCCAATGATGATTTTTTCAGGACCCAATTCCATGATTCTGTCACGAACATGAGTAATGACCCTCCTCCATGGGTGTTGCAGCAATTTAGCCTGGGACCAAGTTGGGGCCAATTGGCCACACCATATCTTTTATGGCCAATTGGCCCCCTTTGGTGTTCCATGGCCCTTTGGCCATATCACCTTCCCCTGGCTTTTTATGACCCCAGGCAATATCCTGCCATCATTGGCCTTCCTGGCCAATTCCCATAACTCCAACCCCCAGGCCTCTATCTTTTTTTTGGGTCTGGGGGTGTCCTTTTGTCTCCTAGGAGGTTCTGTGCCCCTAGACATAATCCTGATCTTTGGCCCACCACCTTTCATTAGGGGGTCTAAGGCCTCTACGGCCCACGGTCCGTGGGCCAACCAGGCCCCTTTTGGCCTAATCTAATGAGCCCACAAGGGGAGAAAGGGGGAAGCCCATTAGCCCACAAGGCCAGGTGGGTCCCAAACCCCAATTGGGCACACCTGAGCCAATTTTTGCCCCAAATCCCATCAAACCCAAAATGGCCATAAAGACCCTCAGGACCCATTTTTGGCCAAGGATCACCATGGACCACTTATCAGCCCATGACGTCTGGAAACCACCAGAGGTAACCAGATCAGCTCAGCTCAATCCTTCCCCTCAACTCAAGGGGTATTCTTCCCTTTCCTCCATGTATCCCGTACTCAAGGTTGCAGGAGTGGTGCATATATGGTATTATATACCATTATTCACCATTTTTGCTCAGGAATTCAATGGTGACGTTTTCAGGAGCAAATTCCATGATTCCAAGTCAAGGTCTCAGAATCCAACGCCCATTTCAAAGGAGGACTCTTCAGCTCATCAGTCTGGCAATCCATGGTGGCTATCAGAAGACTATTCAAGGACCCCAACCACCTGGCCCTGCAGGAGTTTGGTTGGCAATTATCTCAGGATTATTCCAAGGGCCATTCCCCGAGGTATTCATCATTCAATCAGTTTTCAAGGCAGCAAGTACTTCAATACTCCTTGGACAACTCAATTGGTCCATACAGGTAGCAATCAATTATACCTGTATGTCCTTGGCCCAATTGGGCCAATGCATATTCCACTGTGGGAATTCAATTACACAGTTCAATTCTCAAGATTGCCAGAACTGTATTGGCCCAATTCAGACAATACTTCCGGTGATTCACCTTCCAGGATCAGCCCCTCAGCTTTTCACATATACTGGCCACCTTTCATCACCTGGGGATGTTTTCCCCAGTTAATTGATATATTGGATTTATTTTTATCTTCATTTTCTTTTCATTTATTAGATTAAATACTGATATTCTTAAGTCAGTCATTTGAACCTTTCTTCTTTGCCTGTCAGTGGATATTGGTGGTCATAACCATTACTAATTCCATTTCCTTTTCTGGAAGGTTGAAACAGTGAATTGGGGATTCACTTCGTTGGCTTCTTGACTTTTGGCTTCCTTCTTTTCAGGGCCATTGGCTTCAATTACTTTTTCTTATCTTTGAAATACTTGTCCTTATTCTTATTCTTATTCTTCTTAAAGAAATTCATTTGGCTTTATTTCTTTTATTCCTTTGGAGTCTTCCAAGTGAGTTCTTTATTCCTGAGTGCCAGGCCACTCTTGCTTTCTGTCCAAGAGCCCTGTGACAGATTCCAAATCAAGGTCCCAAAATTCATCACCAATTTTGAAGGAGGACTCTTCAGATCATCAGTCTGGCAATCCATGGCGGCTATCAGAAGACCATTACAGGACCCCAACCACCTCCCCCTGCAGGAGTTGGGTTGGCAATTCTTTCAGGATTATTCATCATTCAATCAGCTGTCAAGGCAGCAAGTACTTCAATACTTCTTTGATAGCTCAATTGGTCCATACAGGCAGAAATCAATAAACCTGTATGTCCTTGGCCCAATTGGGCCAATTCATATTCCACTGTGAGAATTCAATCATACAGTTCAATTCTCAAGATTGCCAGAACTGTATTGGCCCAATTCAGACAATACAGCTGGATGATCTACCTTCCAGGATCAGCCTCTCAGTTTTTCACATATACTGGCCACCTGTCTTCACCTGGGGAATTTTTCCCCAGTTAATTAATATATTGGATTTATTTTTATCCTTATTTTCTCTTACCTTATTAAAGTAAATGCTGATGGTCTTAATTCAGTCATTTGCACCTTTTCTTCTTCCCCTTTCAGTGGATATTGGTGTTCATATCCTTTATTAATTCCATTGTTCATTCTGGAAGGTTGAAAAACTGAATTGAGGATTTATTTGGTTGGATCTTTGTCTTTTGGCTTCTTATTATCCTGGCCATCGGCTTCCTTTCTTTTTATCCTTGGAATGCTTGTCTTTATCTTTTATTCTTCTCTAAAGAAATATATCCTTTGCTCCTTTATTCCTTTGGGGTCCTCCAGGTGAGTTCTTGATTCCTAAGTGCCAGGCCACTCTTGCTTCCATGAGAGCCCCTGTGACATTATATTAATTAATTTATAATTTCTTTTCATTATTTTCATTCATTCTTTATCATTATGATTCACTCATTTCATCGCAATTATGACTCTTTGGTGCTTATGAACCTTATGATACTTTGTCACCTCTCAATTTTCTCTCATTCATTCTTCATCTTGAAAATTGAAAGCTAACCAAATTTTTATTTCTATTTTCTCTTTGAAATCTTATTTCAAATAATTAATTTCATTTCATTCTTAATTCAGGAATGAGCTCATTTATTCAATTGATTTTTTCAAATTGGTCATCAAGATTGTTCAGACACACTCTTCATATCAAGTTTTATTTTGCATTATTCTTCAGGAAATTTTGATTTTAAGGAAGACTTCACTTGAATTGAATTGATTGATTGATTTGACATATAATTTATATTGACTTCAAGAAAATTGATTGACCTGAAGATTTCATTTACTTTGCTTATCTTATCACATCAAGATTTTTGACATAAATTGATATTTCCTCAAGAATTCATTTGATTGATTGATTTTGCAAGATTTTGGTTTTTGATTGATTTGGACATATTGATTTATTGACTTGAAGATTTAATTTGACATTGATTGATTGATTACTTAAAGATTTAATTTTTATTGATTGATATTCCTCAAGATCTGATTGTTGCCTTTGTACTTCAAGGAAATTTTGATATTGAATGCATTTAACTCAATTATGTCCCTGAAAATCATGCCCATTCAACATTCACCTCCTGCAGGAAAGACCAGATCTCAGGCCAGAACTCAAGCTGTTCTTACTCCAACTCCAAGAGCTCCCCTTGATGGCACCCCATCAGTTCCTCGAATGAGGGCCCACTTGAATAGAGCACCCCATATGGAAGGAGAAGCACCATCCATCCAGGAAGGAAGAGGGCCAACAAGATCAAGCTCATTCTCAGGAGTAGTTGGCAGATTCCCAGGAAATTCAAGGACAATTTTCAAGGGTCCAGGTGAAGATGGTGAAGAGGAGGAGGAAGGGTCTGATGGTAATGAAGGTGCTCCTGCCCCTTTAGGGGTACCCCAAGGTACTGGAGGACCGACTCTAGCCCACTCTGATCAGCCTGAACCATCTTTATTGGCCATTATGCAGCAGATGACTCAAATTATGGCCAATCTTCAAGCAGCTTTGGTTTCCGATTCATCATGACCACCAGCATTCAAGACTCCTCCATGAAGGCACCAGAATGCTTTGATGGGACTCAACCCTTCAAAGTCAGAAGCTTTATTCAGTCTTGTCAATTAATCTTTAATAATGATGCGGCAAATTTCTCTCAATACAGAAAGAAAGTTCTCTATGACACTTCATTTCTTATTGGCAGGGCTGCAAAATCTCCTGAGCCCCATCTTTTCAATATCACTAATCAAGACCCAAGATACCTTCTTACTCTTGGACATTATTTGAATCTCAAGTATTTACTTTATTTGGGGACCCAAATGAAGTCAGAAAAGCTGAAGCAGAGTTGGATTCCTTAAGAATGAAAGAAGGTGGGCATGTATCTTTATACATTACTCATTTTAGAAGTTTGGTGTCAACAGTTGGGGATTGGGGTGAAAGGGCTCTCATTAACCATTTCAGGAGAGGGATTACCATCCAGGATTTTGGATCAGTTGGCCTCCCATCCTTCAAGAATTGACTCTCTTCAAGACTTAATTGACATTACCCTGGATCTTGATACCAGGTACCATGAGAGGCAAAAAAAGAAGAGTAATTATCAAGAGAAGAAGCCTGAAGCTTCAAATTCAAATTCTTCTCATCCTCAAAATTCTTTGAGTTCAGGTCATAAGAAGAAGAAGAATTTTCAGAAGAGGGACAAGCCCCATTCTTCTTTTCTGAATAAATACTTCAAGTTAATGAACTCTGAAAAAGAAAGAAGAATCAAGGAGGGTCTATGTACCTATTGTGGTGGGAAGCATAGTCTTGAGTCCTGTTTCAAAAGGCCTCAAAACAAGCTTACCCAACCGTCAGGCAATTTTCCCATGCAGGGAAAAGCCTGAGTGAAGATCATGTTATGTTTGATGGTCTTCACTGTTTTTCATCCAGAGCACAATTGTGCATTCTGAATACTGGTGTCAAGAATTCTCTTAGATTGTTTGTTTTTTCTTCTCTTTCTGATGTTTTTTTACAGTATTCTCATTGATTCTGGTGCTGCCAACTCAGTTATTGCAAAGCAGTTTGTTCACAAGTATTCTTTGACCATGTCAGAGCTTCCAGAGAAGATTACTCTTATCATTTTGGACTCCTCTGAGTCCCCTTCCTTATTTGTGACTCACCATACTAAATATATGGTTGAGATTCCTTCATTCCCAAGATTTGAATAGGATTCTTTTGTCATTGATACTCCCAAGGGAGAAGACCTCATATTGGGCTTTGACTTTGTTAATCATTTTAATCCTTCTATTGATTGGGGGAAAGGGCTGATCACCTTTAATGCTGAGCAAAAGGACTATTCTGATCCTTCAAATTCTTTCAGTAATTACTTTTCTTCTTCCAAATCATGTGCAGCTCTGGTTGGTGATTCTAGAACACCAGCATTTCCATCTTCTGTCCATATTACTTCCTTTAATTCCCACGATTCATTACTGTCCTCTAGAGATGAAGTCTTCAAAGAGATCCAAGATTTTGGAGAAGATAATTTTTTATCTTCATTTTATCTCGTCTTTGGGAATATGGACCTCTCTCCTTCATCTTATCATGACTCCCTGGAGGACTTGTGGGATGAAGAGGAAGAGCCAGAAGAAATAGAAGCCATGATTAAGGTTGTCCCTTCTGTCTATCACCAGTACTTGGATGTATTCTCCAAGGTAAAAGCAGAGAAACTTCCTCCTCACTGGGCCTGTGATCATCATATCCAGCTGGAGGGGTGTCTACGTCCAGTTGGGGTGATCTACTCTTTATCAAACCAAGAGTCAGATGCAATCAGGGACTGAATTTCAGAGAATGTAGAGAAAGGTTTCATCTGGCCAAGCTCCTCCTCAACAGGAGCACCTGTCCTCTTTGTTAAAAAGAAGGATGGTGGCCTCCCTTTGTGTGTTGATTAATGCAAGCTCAATGCTGTGACTAGGAAGAACAAGTATCCTGTTCCTCCTATGAACCAGCTTCTTAATGTCTTTAATGGTTCTTCTATCTTCTCAAAGATTTATTTGTGTGGTGGATATAACCTTCTCAGAATCAAGGAGGGTGATGAACATCAATGATGGCCCCCATCAAAGTCCCTAAGGTAGTGAGTTAAGGTCCTTTTTGGACTTAAATCACCACCCAGGACCCACCCTCAAACTTTGGGGAGGTCAGAATCTTGATGGTCCTGGACCCTTCTAATGGGCCACTTTATTGGGCTCAGGGCTCTCCAATGGCCCCCATTGCCCACAGCATATGGCCTGCGGACTATAGGACCCCAAATTCAGCCAAAACCCAAAATGGCCCAAAAATGCCCATGGAGCCATAAATTCAGGGAATCACCATAAGAAGGGCCAAGACACAAATTCAATGGTGGGGCCAAAGGGTCCCCAAATCCAAAATTTGAGGCCCTTTGAGGGACAATACGGACAAGACCCCCCATTGAAGACTTTTAAAAAAAGAATTCCAATCAAGCCAAGAAGGGCCAAACATCAAGTTGGCCCATTCACAATGAGGTATATGATCATATACTCTGTCAGCCTTGAGGTATATTTTACAAACCCAAATAGGCCACAATTATCTTACAAATAAATTCTGAATTATGCATAACTCATAAGTCATGCATATATCCAAAATTCATCATTTTTTATCTGAGAAAAGATGAATAACTTTTTTTTGAGTAAGTAAATCCAAGGATTTAAGGAGAGATTTGGATGCTACATAAAAATTCACCTAGGGTAGCTCCATAGAGTGAATAAGCTCAAATAAACTCTTTGAGGTGGTAATATGGAAAAATACCACATCATTAATACCACATAAAAGATTGGTGAAAATTTTTGTTTTTCTTAATTTCATGCCAAAATAATGGGAATGTGAGAAATCCCATGTTACATATACACTAAGAATATTGTTATGCATGTTTTGGGAACTTAATATCATGGTATTCTTACATGCAATTTTGGTACACCCATAGTGGATATCTCACTTGAAGCTTAAATTTCTATTTTGATGTGAAAAATAGGCAAGGGGGACAAAAGACATCAAAGACAGCCAGGGTACCCAGCTTCTGAGGCCTCAGAGGTGTGGACAGCTCCAAAGCTTGGATTAATGGCTGATTTTGGCCCAATTAGTAAACTAAAACACTTTGGAAACTTGGTTACCATGTTACAACTACAGTAAATCATAAGAAAATAGAAAATAACCTGCTATTTTGACATGCCAAGGAGGTAAAGAGCCAGTTAGACTCCTTTAACCATGTCAATTCTTAATTAATTTCCATGGATAGAACCCAAAAGATTAGTTAAAACCCTTTTTGGACTTGTATCCATTGGTTTACCTCATAGCAACCAGTTAAATACTGATATTTGCAATTCTATGTAGAAATGAGGTACGAATTTCAAAAATTCATTAAAAATACAATTCTTGATGAATCTCTTTGAAAAATTCAGGACCAATTGATAACTGAATTATCTGTGGTAAAACCCAAAATAAATATAGTTTTATCAGTAAAATTAAAAGTTTTACCTACAGTCCATTTTTGACTATTCTACGTGAAACACTGAATCTTCAAAAATTCACAGTAATTACAACCTGTGATGAAATTTCCAATAACATTGATAACATTGAGAAATCAATGATTACTTTGAAATAAAAGAATATTTACAGATTTTGCTCATTTTATTTTTAACCATATTGAGGTTGGTAGTCACGTAAAAGCATCAATTAAGTAATTATGATAATATTACGTGACAATAGATGATGCAATCAATAATGAAAAAGGGTTTATTGTTTTCTCACTCACTGGTTTTTTGTTTTTTTCCATGGAACGCCTCTGTGAGGTGTTGACTTAAAAGAGGCCCCCTCTTGCTGTTTTTTCCAGATCAAATCATCTTATTATCCATTTATACCATTGTTACCAACAGGTAAGTATTAGTTAAACTATTCTTAAGTGTTTTATTTTTTCAGAATCAATCAGAAAGACGTGAAATCATAGAATCCAACTATATATTGTTGTAATACTGTTATAGATACATTTTGATGTGCAGCTGGTAACGGACTCAGTAAAAGATATATCACTAGTCCAGAATCTTCAGAAGCAGAATCTGAAGAGAGTATTGAGGTGCAAATTGCTAAAAGAGGCACCTTATTTAACTCTGAGAAGAATAAATTACCACCAAAAGGTGTGTGTTTTATCTTATATTTTCACTCTTTATCTTCAAATTGACGTGAAAATGGTGCATACCAGAAATGGAGGCATCTATTCAGTCCAACCAGATGGATGTGGACAAGGAAGAGGCAAAACCAAATCCAGAAGTTTCAAGTGTTCCTCAAGAAAGACACCTTTGGAGGATGCCAGAGTTGCCCCCCATTGCGCAAGGTCTTTACCCACAGATGTTTACGTGAATTCTGAGACTGAACTGATTCATGATGACAATTCCAGGGCTGAACCATTTTCAAGTGGAAGAAATAGAAATATATCAATTCCAATACAAAAATTGGTTCAGAGAAGCCAAAGAAGAGGAGTGGGAAATATGTCCAAGCCTTTGGCAGGGGGCCATGAACTCTTACTTACACATCAAGAGCTTTCTGGGTCAGGAGAAGACCATAGAACTATTAGGAGGTTGAAGCCCATTTTCTTGCAAAGACAAGGTCAAAAAGATAAAGAATTGGTTGAGGAACCAAAGTCTTTTATCCATAGACCAGAAGAAAGAGTTGGAAATGACTCCAGCTTTGAAGACAGAGGCCCCAGTGGCGTCTACCAGCTCCAGAAGTGTCCAAGGACAAGCTCAAAGGGCCTCAGAAGAAGCAGAGAGGTCCCAAGAACCATCAAGGCAAGGGAAAAGGCAAAGCCAATTGGCACAGACCTTACCCACAAGGGTACAGGATCCCCAAATTGGAGTCTTCAGCCGTGGACAGTGTATTCAACAGGGCCAGGACTTTGATGGAATTCACAACCGAGGAGCAGGAAAGGATGAACAGAAAGTTTCCAAGAAAATAATAAATGAAATACATTTTTTTCAATCTAATATTGATGTAGCCCTTGGTAAATTTGATGCAAATATAAATAAACTTACATCAGACATAAGTGAATTAAAAATAAATGACAAGAAGTATACTGAATGGTATCAATTGGAAAATGTGAGAATTGATTCAATTGTCAATAAATGTAACAGAATTGAAAGTACATATCAGGTTCTGAATGATGAAATGGAATATCTTTCCATTTTTAAAATTAATGATCGACTTAAAATTTGAAAAGATCATGTCCTAGAGATAGTTGAAAATACCAATTAGTTTGCTACACATTTAGCAAAAAGTGACAGTGAAAGGCAGAAGTTAAAGAATGAAATCATTGCAACTGTAGAAAGAATTAATAAAAATTATGTACCACATATGCCAAGATATTCTACACCTTTGACTGAAGAAAAACTTTCTGTTAAAGGAATTTTGACCCCGTTCTTAGGAGAAAATGTTATATTGTCAAAATATATTCCCAAATTGGAAGAATGGCCGACATTCTTGGGTGAAGGAGAATGCAACCATATTGAGTTCATCAGGACTATTGATATGTTGCAAGAAGATTTTAATATACCTGATGAAATCATAATGGGAAAATTACACTTTCTGTTTACCAGAACTGCAAAGAAATGGTATTACAAGATGAGAATGGATCATGGAAAACATGATTGGTCTCGGTGGAAATCTGAAGTGATTACCAAATGGGCCAACAATTCTTGGAGGTTTGAAATGAAAAATGCTTTTGAAAATGCCATTTTTAACTCAGAGAAAGATAAGCCACTTACTTGGTTCTTCAAGGAGAAAGACATATTGTCTGCTTTACACCCAGATATGTCTGACACTATGATTAATATGAGAATATTAAGGAAGTGTGGAGTAGAACTAGAACATGCTATCAAAAGCAGATGTGTGGAACCCTGTTCAATAGAAGACTAAATTAATTCAATCGAAGACATCATGACCAGAACAAGAATTGGTAAACCTTGGACTAAAATCCCTATGGAATCCAAGATAGTTTCAAAGATTCTCAGGGAGGACATAAGACCAGAAAGACCTGTCTTGAAGTGTCATAAATGTTGAAGGACTTCAAATTTAGCAAGCACCTGCACCAAAAAGACAAAAATCAATGAAGTTTAAGTAATTGAAGAAGCTAAGTGTACTGAAGAGAAAGAATAGTCTTATCAGGATTCTGCAATCTCTGAGGATACACCAATGGAGGACTATCCAATTGAAAACATTACAGCTTTCCTTGAGGTCACAGAAGTCCATACCCACTTACCACAGTATGGTGAGTATTCCTACAACCTGATCAATATCCAGGATGCCAGAATGTGTAAGACCAAACCTGCTAGAGGAAAAGGTTATACTTCTGGAGCATCCTGTATCACATCAGTTTTGATGAATGATATTGAATCCAAAGTAAGTTTGGATACAGGGGCATTTTGCACTTGTGTGGGCAAAAATTATCTCCAAGTTATACTTCCTGAATGGAAAAACCATCTATTACCAAGAGAAGGTGTGCAATTTAGTAGTGCCGGTAACAATATGTACCCCTTGGGTATATTAGACACTAATCTTGGATTTTCACACCCATCAGGAAGTGTAAGAGTGAAAACTGAGATTGTGGTGATAGACAATTGCACATCTCAGCATATCATTCTTGGAAATGATTACTTGAATATTTATGGTATTTACATCAATAACCATAAAGACAGATATTTCACAATTGGAGAGAACAAAAGACAAAAATTTTCTTTTTCCAACATGCCAAAACAAATATCAATAGTATTTTCTAAAAAAGATGCTTATAGGGAAGAATTTGTGTCTAATAAACTTGTTGAAGCACAAATGAATCCATCATTGTCACGAAGGATGAGGAATGAACTTATTGATGTGTTATACACATACAATAATGCATTTGCCTCTGATAATGAACCATTAGATGCTATAAAAGGACATGACATTGATATTACTCTTAATATTGACAGACCATATCCTCCAGTACTTAGAAGACCAGCTTATCCAGCCAGTCCCAGAGCTAGAGAAGCCTTGGAGAAACATATCCAAGAGTTAATCCAACTTGGTGTACTAAGGAAAGTAGGCCATAATGAGGGAGTTGACGTGACAACACCTGTTCTTATTGCCTGGCATAATGATAAGTCAAGAATGGTTGGAGAATTCAGAGCATTGAATACCTACACAGTTCCAGATAGGTATCCAATCCCTAGAATTAAAGAAACCTTGACTCAATTGTCTAAAGCCAAGTGTATACCATTAATGGATGCATTGAAAGGCTTCCATAAAAATGTTGTGATGCCTAAAGCTAAGCAATTAGGTAGAATTATCACTCACTGTGGTATTCATGAGTATCTTAGAATGCCATTTGGCATTAAAAATTCTCCATCTCATTTTCAAAGAATGATGCATACCATCTTTCCAACAGAACTGTCTGAAGGATGGCCTATCATTTATATTGATGATATTATCATATGTTCTGATTCATGATCTTTGCACCTTGAAAGACTTGAAAGAGTACTTCACAAAGCTGCAGAAGTGAATATGAAAATCTCACTTGAGAAATGCAATTTTGGTTTTGAAGAACTCAAAGCATTAGGACATGTTGTTTCTGGTTTAAGCTTGGGTATTGACAAAAACAAAGTGGAAGCAGTGTTACTTAAGCCAATACCCCAGAGCAAAAAAAATATTTCTTTTCTTGGATTTTCTAGCTACTATAGGCAACACCTGAAAGACTTTGCAATTCTAGCCAAGTCACTCTATAGACTCTGTGATCAACAGACTGTATTTGAGATGACACAGGAGAGAATTAAAGCTCATGAGAAGATGAAGAAAGCTCTTACAGAATCACCTTTACTCCTTTTGCCTGTCTGTAATATTCCATTCAAATTGTAAATTGATGCATGTGGAGATGGATTAGGGGCAGCCTTACATCAAGTCCAAATTATTGATGACAAACCTACAGAGGGACCAGTTTGTTATATCTCAAGACAAATCAAACCAACAGAGGCCAGATATGGTGCAAGCCAAATGGAGTGCTTATGTTTGGCATGGGCACTTGAGAAATTACACTATTATCTTTATGGCAGTGTTTTTGAAGTGATAACTGACTGTAATGCTGTGAAATCACTTCTTAACATGAAAACTCCCAACAGACATATGTTGAGATGGCCAATAGCCATTCAAGAATATAGAGGAAACATGACTATAGCTCACAAAGCAGGAAACATTCAGAAGAATTCTGAGGGACTTAGAAGGTGGGAATTAGCCAACACTCCTGATAACCCAGCTTATGTATCTTTGGAAGCTGAACTACATATTCCAATTGAAGGAATTAGCATAACTGATATTGGGACTGAATTCTTTGAAGAGGTCGGAGAATCTTATAAGAAAGACAAGAATTTCCATATCTTGACTTCTTTATTAGATAGAGACTGAAATGATACATCTTTAGTCAATGCACTTGATGAAGTTTGGAAAAATTCCTATTCTGAAGGAAGATTTCACTTGTTTGATGGGATTCTTTACCACAGAACCAAATATTCTTGTGTAATGACATTATGCAGCAGATTGCTGATGAATACCATTTTTCATGAATGCCATCATAGCATCTATTCTGGACACCTGTCAGAGGACAGAACACTTGACAAAGTGAAGAACTGTGCATGGTGGCCATGTTGGATAAAAGAAACCATTAAATACTGCAATACCTGTGACAGATGTCAAGAAGCAAACAGGAGTACAGGCAAGAAATTTGGACTTATGATCCATATTCAAGAACCAAAATCCCCTTGGGAAGCGTTTCACAAGGATTGGGTCACAGAACTTTCTCCAAATGATGACAAGAGTTATAATTCTTGTTTATTCATTGTAGACAGATATAGCAAGACTCACATATTTTTACCATTTCATAAAGATGAAACAGATATGGATACAGCTCTTCTATGGAGTAGAGTTATTTCTCATACAGGATTATTTAATAATATCATAAGTGACAGAGATCCCAAGTTCACATCTTCACTTTGGACTAATCATCATAGATTGTTTGGGACTAAGTTATCATTCTCTACAGTATATCATCCTCAGACAGATGTTCTAGCAGAGAGAATTATTCACACTTTAGAAGACATTATCAGGAGATTTTGTGCTTATGGGTTAGAATTCAAAGACTCAGATGGCTTTACCCATGACTGGTGCACTCTGATACCTGCATTAGAATTAGCATATAAGACATCAGTCCATGCTTCCACAGGACAAACTCCTGCTATGTTAGAAAAAGGATGGAATCCAAGACTCCCAGCAGACACACTGAGGAAAGACTTGATTGAAATTCATCCTAAAGCTTCCAGCTTCAAGATAATGCTTGATAAAATAAAACATCATGCAAAACAAAGTATGAATGATGCTTTTGATTATGCAAAACAGAAGTGGGACAAGAGTCACAAAATACCAGACTTCAAAGTAGGGGACTTAGTTCTAGTTTCAACCTTGAATTTTAAAAATATCAGAGGCCCAAAGAGATTTAAATATTCTTATGTAGGACCTTTTGTTATTGTTGCCTTACATGGAGCCAATGCAGTTCAAGTGGAATTGAGTGGTGAATTGGAAAAGAAACACCCCACCTTTCCAGTCAGCTTGCTAAAGCCTTATCAACCAGCTGAAAAAGAATTGTTTCCTTTGAGGAACCCAACTCCTTCAACTGTACCACCAGTGGAACAGAATGAAGACAAAAAGATGAAGAAATTCATGAAAGAAAGGAGACATCGGGGTAAAAATCAAAGAGAATATCTTGTAAGATATAGAAATCCAGTACATGAAGATGAATGGCTGGCAGAATAAGAAATACCTGACTCAGATAGACTCTTGAGAAGATTTAGACATGAAAGAAGGCCACAAGCCTGAATATGTCTATAAATGTGCTTTAAATTACTTGATCTGAGTAATGTAAAGAGGTTGGACAGTGGAAATTAACCACCCTTTGGGGTTTTTATTCTTTATACCATTGATAAAAGTGTAGTACAATTTTATTTTTTGATTGGAGGAAATGTGAGCCTTGAGGTATATTTTACTAACCCAAATAGGCGACAATTATCTTACAAATAAATTCTGAATTATGCCTAACTCATAAGTCATGCATATATTCAAAATTCATCATTTTTAATTACAGAAAAGATGAATAACTTTTTTTTGAGTACGCAAACCTATGGATTTAAGGCCAGATTTGGATTCTACACAAAACTTCACCTAGGGTAGCTCCATAGAGTGAATAAGCTCAAATTAACTCTTTGAGGTGGTAATATGGAAAATGCTTCAATACCACATCATTATAATTAATACCACATAAACGATCCGTGAAAATATTTGTTTTTCTCAATTTCACGCCAAAATAATGGGAATGTGAGAAATCCCATTTTACATATACACTAAGAATATTGTTATGCATGTTTTGGGCACTGAATATGATGGTATTTTTAGATGCACTTTTGGTACACCCATAGTGGATATCTCACTTGAAGCTTAAATTTCTATTTCGATGTGAAAAACAGGCAAGGGTGACAAAAGACATCAAAGAGAGCCAGGGTACCCAACTTCTGAGGCCTCAGAGGCGTGGAAAGCTCCAAAGATTGGATCCATGGCTGATCTTGGCCCATTTAGTAAACTAAAACACTTTGAGAACTTGGTTACCATGTTACAACTACAGTAAATCATAAGAAAATAGCAAATAACCTGCTATTTTGACGTGCCAAGGGGGTAAAGAGCTAGTTCGACTCCTGTAACCATGTCAATTCTTAATGAATTTCCATGGAAAGACCCTAAAAGAGTAATTAAAACCCTTTTTGGACTTGTATCCATTGATTTGCCTCATAGCAACCAGTTAAATACTGATATTTGCAATTCTATGTAGAAATGGGGTAAAAACTTCAAAACTTCATTAAAAATACAATTCTTAATTAATCTCTCTGGAACATTCAGGACCAATTGAGAACTGTGTTATCTATGGTACAACCAGAAAAAGATTATAGTTTTATCAGTAAAATTAAAAGTTTTACTTACAGTCCATTTTTGACTATTCTACGTGAGACACTGAATCTTCAAAAATTCACAGTAATTACCACCGTTGATGAAATTTCCAATAACATTGATAACTTTGAGAAATAAAGAATTATTTCAAAATAAAAGATGATTTACAGATGTTACTCTTTTTATTCTTAACCATATTGGGGTTGGTAGTCACGTAAAAGCATCAATTAAGTAATTATGATAATCTTACATGACAACAGATGATGCAATCAATAATCCAAAAGGTTTTATTGTTTTCTCACTCACTTGTTTTCCAGTTTGCTCCATGGAATGCCTCTGTGAGCTGTTGTTGACTTAAAAGAGGGACCCTCTTGCTGTTTTTTCCAGATCAAATCATCTTATTATCCATTTATACCATTGTTACCAACAAGTAAGTATTAGTTAAACTATTCTTAAGTGTTTTATTTTTTCAGAATCAATCAGAAATACGTGAAATCATAGAATCCAACTCTATATTGTTGTAAAACTGTTAAAAATTCATTTTGATCCATTGAATTCACAATTGTACGTCAAATCTCTCTACTTTTATCTTTAATAAGTTCTTTGGAGTATTAGTGAGCGATTTATCTTTAATTATTAAAGTTTTTCTCTAAAATTAGTTTTCTTCAAGAATTATCTTTATGATTATTCTTGCAAAAGATAATTATATATTAAAATAATTTTATTATTTTAATAAAAGAAGTTCTTCTTATTAAATTCTTCTTGTAATTGATTCTTGTAGACAATTACTGCTCACTGTTATAATCACTAGTAGAGTATAACACATGAAAGAAATAATTCTTTAATTATTTAATTGTGGTTATAATAATATTTTATTATTATATTTTATAAGAACAGTCATATTACTGTTGATTAATAGTAATATTATAAACAGTTTAATGGACACATCTTACATACTCATTGGCCATCAAATGTTGAGCAGAAGAGCTCTATGGAACTCATTTTGGGATACAACCCAAGGGCCATGCCTCAAAAGGCAGGAAATGACTGAATCCACAAAGAAGCATATTTCAAAGTTGAAAGAACTTACTAAATTTAAAAGAAAGGGGAAGAAAGCTCAAATAAAGTATGACAGTGAAGAAATGAAGAGGGGATTTCCAGGATAATTGTCAAGAGGAAGATATAATTAAAAAGAATTCTTTTGAAAAAAAACGGGGGGATGTTGAGATGCCACTCAACAGTGGCAGGGTATTGTGGTGTTCAGGAGCCCACCAGTTTCAAGAGGGGGATACTGTAACAACCACTCATCAGGGGTAAGGGTATTCATACTTACACCCACTCAAACACCTCAAACCAGAAAGTCCACTTTGTGTATCAGCATTCAGTTTCAGAAATCTTCTTTTTCTGAAACATGCATACAGTCTGGCTCATCAATACAGCCTGTCAACTTTGTTACAGGCTAAAATTACCCAATAAAGTTAGGATACACCATCCCCAAACTTTATGATCACTCAATACCACCAATACTCTTGTAAAGACCCTGTACAGCCGTACAGGACCTGTATTTTCAAGACTCAATTCAATCATAAAATCTTCTCATGAAAATTCCCTGTCTGGATCAGGGAAGGTGATCCTCACATATACCAGCCCCTCTTTCCCCCCTGGGGATTTTTCCCCAGTTAATTAATTTAGTATATTTATTATTTTTTAATTATTCTTATCCTTATTTTGGGTATTATAATTATTTGATTTTAAGTTAGTCTTTGCCTTTTCTTTCTTGGCCTTTACAGTATGAGTTTGGTGGCCATATCCTTATTAACCCTTCTCTTTTCATTCTGAAAGGTTGAAACAGCGGACTTGAACTTGTTTGTGGTTGGCTCTTTTATTCTTACTCTTATTCTTTGTTGCTCCTTTTCTTATATTCTTTATTTAGTAATTAATCTCATAACATTTTTAAGTGTATTCTTTCTTACCATATCCTACTGAGTGCCACGCACTCTTCAGTTAGAAGGGCCCCTGTGACAGATATGTTTTACAGTATCCTCATTGATTGTGGCTCTACAAACTCATTTATTGCAAAGTGGTGTGCTCACAAGTATTCTTGGACCATGTTAGAACTGCCAGAGCACATTACTCTTATCATTTTGGACTTTTCAGAGCCAACTTCTTTGTTTGTTACTCACAGCAGTAAATATATGGTTGTGCTCCCTTATGTCCCAAGCTTTGAATCAGACTTTTTAGTCATTGATACTGCCAGGGGAAAATACCTCATATTCATCTTTCACTTTCTTCATAGCTTTAATCCATTCATTGATTGAAGGAAGTAGCTGATAACCTTTAATCCTTATTATAAGAACTCTAGTGATTCTGTTATCACCCTGGAAGCCTGAGAGGTATTTTTATATACCCCAAATACCACAAATAAGAAAGAATTACACAATTATAAATAAAATAAATCTATTAAAAACAAAAACAAAATATAAATATAAAATTTATATACAAAATTAAAATTTTAATTATAATTTAAAATAAAAATCAATTGGAAATTTAAAATTGGTAAAGCACATTTTTACTTGAAAAAATTGTGTAAAAAGAAACTTTCAACAAAAATATTAAAATTGAAATATTGCTAGAAAAAAGTTGAATAAAATTTATTACATCTTTTTATCCAAAAAATAAAAATATTAAAATTATTTAACCATTGGATTTCTCATAAGAAATAAGGTGGGGTCACCCCTGGGTAAAATTTCTACAACCCAACTCTAAATAATCTTAAATTAATTTCTTAGTATTTTCTGCACAAAAATTGAAAATACTCAAAGCCTTGATTTAATTCAAATAAAATGTGGTGTTAATCATCTCTTTTGGGTTCAAGTTGAGGTGTGGTGTGTAGTTTAGAAGTTATCAGGAATTAAAGTATTTTCAATTGAAATGTCAAAATGTGCATGTGTATCACATAAGTGAGCTGCAATTTACATATGAGGTATCAATTATTACAGTTGTTTAGTGTTAATAATTAATTAATTTACATGTGTAAATTACAAGTATAGTACATGATGAGGAATTCAATAAAAAATAAGTTGGAAAGATTAATTCTGGGGGAAAATGAATCTTGGTTTCAAGGAGAGCCAGACCACCATATTCCTTGCTGTAAGGCCTGGGTTGTCAAAATTCATGCAAAAGTTTGTAACTTTTGGCCTGGAATTGAGTCACAGGGTCTGTGACTCAATTGATGATGAGGTTTTTATACCAACCAGGTCAGGTTCAACTGTTGCCAAAAGGGTGAAACTACCCTCAAGGTCAAACAATCTTAGTAAAAACAGTTTTAACTGGTTTTGACTTCTCTTACACACATTCTGACATGTTTTGAAGGCTTTAAACCAGGTATTACTATAGCAATGACTGATTTCAGGGTCTAAAATGGCTATACCAGCCCATTTTTGGTCTAAGCCAGGCTTTAATGATGCCATTATTGACTTTTCTGTTGTTAGAGTGTTTTCCAATACCAACAAGAGTAAATTTGACTTTTGGAGTAAGAAAATTGGTGGCTATAAAAGAATGTCTTCTTTCCCCCACTTTTCTCTTCAAGTTAGAATTGTTTCTTTTTCTAATTAGTTTAAACACTGTTAAACCAATCAATAAAAGATTCCAACCAGCCTTTTTGTATCATTTTAAACCTTTTAATCATGTGAAAAAACTATTATAGTAATTTTTACCCTTGAACCATGGTATAAGTGAATTCAAGCATCTTTCATCATTTTTAGCTTTTTCACTTTGTTTCCGAATTGGCTCTGGTCACTTTTGGGCACTTTTCATCTTGAATAATCTTTTTGAAGACTTTTCTCTTATATTGATTTCCTGCAGTTCTTTTCTTAATTAATTCCAATTGAAATTTCTCTTGAAGGAATCTCTTTTGTAGCCTTAAATATCTCTTGTAGAGTATTTTTGGACAAATTCTTATTGTTGGTAAAAGAATAAGTCCTTATAATATTATTGTTGTATATTTGTAGAGTGAAGAACAATGAATTTTGAATGTTTTCTATCAAAAATCATAAACATTAATATTTTTTCATGATATTGTACCTTATAAAAGGTTTCAGGACAGCAAGGTACTGTCACAACCATGGCAATTCACCTCCTTGGATCTCCCTATGGCATATCAAGCCACAGTCCTTTTATGGCCAATTGGCCATATCCATCACCAGTGGCCAATATGGCCACATCATCATCTTATGGACCATTTATGGCCATTTGTCTTTTGGGGCCTTCCTGGCCCTTCGCCTCAATCCAGAAGCCATAGCTGCAATTTATGCCCAATTGGGTATTTCTGGTCATTTCCCTCAAAGCCAGGGGAAATGGCCCAAATGGCTGTTTTTTGCCATTTGGGCCCATAATGTGCATTTGCGCACTTTTTGTGCATTTTTGCGCACTTTGATGCAAAGTGTCCAAAAGACACTTTCCCGCCCTTTGGGCCAGTTTTTGGCTCAGAACCCAAAAGTGGCAAAAAAACCCCAAAGGACCTAGAAACACCTTTCCAAGCTCTGAAGCCATCCCATTCATCTTTTCCCCCTCTGTCTTTCCATCTCAAGACCTTTGGACATAATCTTCTTTCCAATGAACAAATACGCCATAAATGATGTTATATATCATTATGCATCATTTTTCAACAGCAATTCAATGGTAGCAATATCAAATGGTCATTTCAACATTCCAAAATATCATCATGTCATCAAGGCACCCAATCATTGAGAGGACTGATCAAGGCTCAAGAGCAAGTGTTTCAGCGTCAAAGACCAATCACGCCATCAAGACATCATTGGATAATTTCATTCACAGTATTCCTCAAAGGCAATACTGTTCAAACATTCTCAAGGGACTCAAAAGTCAGTTCATTTATTCATTCATTCATTCAATTGTCAAGTGTCAAAGCTCCACTCAATCCATCTTGGCAACCACCTTCATTTCAATACAGTCTGGATCCATCAAGAACTGTATTTCATTTTAAATCATGGGAAATTCATTAAACCCAGTTGAATTTCAATATTAGCCATCTGTATGAATTCCAAAAACAATCAATACAGCTTCAACGATCAATACAGATCAGTTTTCAGCCTGAAGAACTCAAGCTCCCAACTTTTCACATATATCGGCTACCCTTTCCACCCTGGGGGGGTTTTCCCCAGCTAATTAATATAGTTTGATTTTATTTTATCTTTATTTATCTTATCATTTTTGTTAAGTGAATACTGATATTATCAAGTCAGTCATTTAGCACCTTTTCTCTTATTCTTTCTTTGCCTATCAATGGATATTCCGTGGTCATATCCTTACTAATTCCATTGTTCATTTTGGGCAGGTTGAAACAGTGATTAAGGACTTACTTGGTTGGCTCTTTGGCTCTTTGGCTATTTGGCTTCTCTTTTCTCTTATTGCATCTCATCTTGTACCTGCATTTCTCTTAGAGGAATTTAGTCTTTTTATTTTCATTTCTTTATTCTTTTGGAGTCTTCCAAGTGAGTTCCCTGATTGCTGAGTGCGAGGCCACTCTTGTTTTCTGTCCAAGAGCCCCTGTGACAGGTACTTGATTTTTAATCAAAGTTTCATATCCACACCTTACACACCTTCAATAATGAATTTTAACTGCCACTTCTTATACAGCTCTGGTTAGTGATTCTAGAAAAACATCATTCCCATCTTCTATCTATATTCCTCCATTGAATTCTCTGCAGTCATTGCTACTCTCTGGAGATGAATTATTTAAGGAGAAGAACAATGCTGTAGAACATAAGTCTATATATTCAATTCATCTCTTTCATGGGAGTTTGGACCTTTCTCTTTCATCTTATCATGACTCCCTGGAGAAGTTGTGGGATGAAGAGGAAGAGCTGGATGAAATTAAAACCACAATGAAGGTTTTTCTTTCTTCTTATAAAAACTACTTGGATGTATTCTCCAGGGTGGAAGCAGAGAAACATCCTCCTCACTGCTATTGTGATCATCATATTGGATTTGAGGGGTCCCTAATTCCAGTTGGTGTCATCTACTCTCTTTCAAATCAGGATTCAGAAACACTCAGGGACTAAATTTAAGAGAAATTAGAAAAGGGTTTCATCAGGCCCAGCTCCTCTTCAACAGGAGAGCCTGTCCTCTTTTCAAAAAAGAAGGATTGTGTTTTTGTGTTGTTTACCGCAAACTCAAGATTGTTTCTAGGAAGAAAAAATATCCTTTTCCTCCTATAAATCAGATTCTCATTGTTTTTAATAGCTCTTATATCTTCTCTAAGATCATTTGATATATTGTAGAGCTATATATGGCAGTAATGAGTACTTGTATATGCCATTTAAGGTCAGCAATACTCCTACCACTTCAAAAAATTGTTGATGAAATTTTCTCTTATCTTCTAGATGTCAATGGTGTGGTGTATTTGAATGCAATTATCACCTTTTCCAAGTATGAGGAAGAACAAGCTTTTCATGTGTCTACTGCTCTTTCCAGACTAAGAGCTAATATCTCCTTTTCCAAGAAGTACAAGTGCCTTTTTCATTCTTCAAGAGTGGAATATTTAGGTTATATTGTTTCTCCTGAAGGCTTCAAGATGGTCTAAGTAAAATTCCAGCAATTTCACAATTGGCCTCTTCCAAGAAGTCTCAAGGCTCATCAATCATCCCTTGGCTTTTCCAGCTTCTACCACCATTAATCAAGAATGATTCAAAGACAATCAGTTCACTCACAAAGTTCCTAAAGAAATCTTCACTTTTTCCCTTAATGAAGGAGCTATTAGCCAGTTTCAACAACTCACAGAGGCTCTAACCACAGATCCAGGTCTCACTCATTTTCACCCTCATCTGCCCACTACTGTAGAGACCAATGGCTCTGATTATTCCTTGGTTGCTGTACCAAATCAGGTTACTGACTCAAGAAAACATCCCATTGCATATGGTAGTTTTATGTTACTTACTGAAGAGCTCACATATGAGATTAATGACAGGTAACCCCTGGGAATAATATGGCCTCTCAAGTCCTGGAGGTTGTTTCTTCTTTCTCTTTCATCCTCTTTTGAAGTTCTCACCAATCATTTATGTCCTCCAAGATTCTCACTTGCCATCAAGCCTTCTGGGAAGAATTGATTTCCGAATTTCATTAGTGAATCACCTCATTCCCTGGTCCCCTGGAAAGCCTCCCAGATGCCTTCTCAGGTTGGGACAATGTTCACTTAGAGAGGGGGGAGAATCTCATCAGAAGGTATCCAATTAATCATCAACAAATAATAAATCAGGATTCAATTTAAGCGTTAAAATTCTTTTCAGTCAGGGTGGATTCATTTTCAAACTTTTTTGGATCAATTCAGAAGGAATTATGGAAATATTAACAATAAAGAAGTATTATTCAGGATGTGAGTAAAGGTAAATCTGTGCGAGATTATTCTCTTGATTCCTCCTCCAAACTTCTCCTCTTCAAAGATCAGGTGGTGGTCCCAAATTTTGCCACAATTAAAATAAATATCCTTGAAAATTGCAATTATTCTGCTCCAGCTGGCCACCTTGGCCAAGAGAAGACTCTCAAGCTTGTCAAGTGGGACTTTTACAGGTCTAGAATGACTCAATGTAGCAGAGTCTATGTTTCATCCTGTAAACAGTGCTCAAGAAAAAAGAACATTCATTACAAGAATTTTGGATTACTGAAGCCTCTTCAAATTCCAGCTGGGTGTTGGATTTTTGTCTCAATGTGCCTCATACCTCAATGGCCACTGTCACATTTTTTGATCCAATTCTAGTCATAGTGGACATATTATCAAAAATGTCAATATTTATCCCAACAATTTCTTGAATCAGCTAGCTGAATTTGTCCCCTTTATTCACCAATAATATTTTAACAAAGCATAGATTTCCATCAAGTATTGTCAGTGATAGAGGTTGACCTTGTGTTTCTTCCTTTTGTAACAGTATTACCAGTATTTGTCAGCAGGGAAAAATTTTGAGAGACTTGTCAACTGCTTAACATTCTGAAGCTGATTGACAGAGAGAGAGGGTAAATCACATACTAGAAACATACCTTTTTTGTATGTTACTTATCATCAAGATGATTGGAAAACCTGGATCCCTTTTGCTGAATTTTTTACAATAATTCTGACCACACTTCAACAAAACCATCACAGTTTTTCACCATTTATGGAAGAGATCCCCAATTTTACTCAGTTCACATTACTTAAGACACTCCTACTGGAAAGGTTTCAAAAAGATTCTAATAAGTACAAAAGCATGTCAAGAGAGAGCTTGAAGTTTCCCTAAACAGATTTAAGAGGTATGTTGATAGAAGTACAGAAGGTCCACCTATTCTCAATCCTAAAGACATGGTATGGCTTTCTTCGGAGAACATTAAATACACCAGAACCAAAAAAGAACTTTCAGAACAATGGTTGATTCCTTTTCAAATATTGAATAAAGCTAGCACCCATGCCTACCAGCTTGTGCTCCAAGCTCAATGGAAGTCAATCCATCTAGTTTCCCATATTTCCCTCCTAAATCCAGTTAAGAAATAAAGTATCCCAAATAGGAATCAGGAGCTCACCTTCTCCAAGCATCATTGAATAAGGAGTGGAATTTAAACACTCTCAAATACTAGATTCCAAGCTGGAGAGAGCAAAACTATGTTATTTGGTGGAATGGAAAGGTCTAGTCAAGGTCCAAAAGGATCCACTCTGGAACAAACTGAAAGCCTGAAGATCTGGCCTGAAATTGTAAAAGATTTCCATAAATTGTATCCTGAAAAGCCAAGACAAGATTCTGAAAGAGATTGATTTTTTGTAGGATGTGTCTATGAAACTGTTGATAATATTCCTATTAATCAACAGTACTATGACTGTTCTTATGAAATATAATAATAGAATCTATTATAACCATAATTAAAGAATTATCTATTTATTTATTTCTTTTACTTGTTATGAACTACTATTGATTATAACAGTAAGAAGTAATTGTCGACTAGAATCAATTTTAAGAAGTATTTAATAATACAACTTCTTTATTAAGATAATAGAGTTATTTTAATATATAATTATGTTTTGCAAAAATAATCATAAATATAATTCTTTAAGAAACCTATTACTAGAGAAAAATGTTTGAGAATTAATAATACATAAATCACTATTATTCCAATGAACCTTAAAATGAATATGGTAGAGAGATTTGACAGATAAATTGTGGATTCAAGTGATCAAAATTGATTTAGAAAAATATTAAGACAATAGATAGTTTATTTTTATGAATTAATGTCTTTCTGATTGATTCTGAAAGACTCAAAACACATAAGAAAAGATTTAACTAATACTTACTTGTTGTTAACAAAGATATAATTGGATGATAAGATGATTTGCAAAAACAGCAAGAGGAGGTCTCTTTTAAGTCAGAGACAGCTCACAGAGGTGTGCAATGGAGAAAGCTGAAAACAAATTGAGTGAGAAAACAATAATCCTTTTTGGATTAATGATTGCAACATCTGTTGTCATATAGGATTATCATAATTACTTAATTGATGCTTTCACATGACTACCAACCAAAATATGGTTAAGAAAAAAAGGAGTAAAAACTGTAAATCTTGTTTAATTTCAAAATAAACATTAATTTATCAAATTTATCAATGTGATTGGAAATCTCATAACAGGTTTTATTTTCTGTGAATTTTTGAAGATTCAGTATTTCATGTGGAATTAACAAGAATAGACTGTAAGTGAGAATTTTAATTTTACTTATTAAACTGTGATTTATTTTGGTTTCTTTATGGATTGTACAGTTCTCCATTTGTCCTGAATGGTTCAGAACTATTCATAAAGAATTGTATTTTTAATGAATTTTTGAAGTTTTTACCTCATTTCTATATAGAATTGCAAATAACACTATATTGCAGATTGCTATGAGGTAAATTAATGGATACTAGTCCAAAAAGGGTTTTCATTACTATTTTGGGGCTTACACATGGAAAATTATTACAAATTGACATGGTTACAGGAGTCTAAGTTTCTCTTTATCACTCTGTCATGTCAAAATGGTAGCTTATTTACAGCTTTCTTATGATTTAATGAGATTTTAACTTGGTAACTAGGTCCCCAAAAGGTTTTAGTATAATAATTAGGCCAAGATTAGCCATGGATCCAAGCGTTAGAGCTAACCACGCCTCAGAGGCCTCAGAAGTTGGGTACCCTGGCTCTCTTTGACGTCTTTTGTCCCCCTTAGCTATTTCCACGTCAAAAATCAAAATTCAAGTTTCAATACTGATATCCACCAAGGGTGTATCAAAACTGTATGTAAGAATGACATAATATTAAGTGCAACAAACATGCATAACACTATTATTATTGTATATGTAACTCGGGATTTCTCACATTCCCATTATTTTGGAATGAAATTGAGAAAAACAAAATGTTTCACAATTCTTTCATGTGGTATTGAAGTATTTTCCATATTACCACCTCTGTGAGTTAATTTAAGCTTATTCACTCTACAAAGCTACCCTAGGTGATTTTTTGGGTATAAACCAAATCTGGCCGTAAATCCATGGACTTAATTACTCACAAAAAAGATATTCATATTTTCTGAAATAAGAAATGATGAATTTTGAATATATGCATGACTTATGGGTTATGCATAGTTCAGAATTTATTTTCAAATATAATTGTGGTCTATTTGGGTATATAAGATATACCTCAAGGCTAACATTTTCTATAATGCTTTATGGGGGCAGTAATTTATGCAAGGAGGTGCCTACTACTGGTATACACCTTTAGAGGTATTTTACTTGTTTTTTGTAAGCATAACTCTGGCCACTCTGTGAGAACATGTCAATTCTTTTGACAAAAGACTCTGGCCAAGCTAACAACATCAATCTCAATCTTTATGCAAATTTTCACTTGGAAAAATGGACCATTCATTTCTAATTCAATTTCCAAGGCATTCCTTCAGAAAGTTGTTTTCTTTTATGGCACTGGTGGGGGTGGTAATTAACAAAGGTTAGCTCCTCTCCTGGTGTTTACTTCCCTGAGCGTCTTACAACCTGCAAAAGAATCACCCTGGCCACTGTTGGAGCCCCTGGCATCAAACTTGTTTTCCAGATCCTTAACCAACTTTAATCAATTATCCACCTCTGCAATCCAGATTGTAACCTCCTCAAAATTAATTTTTCTTGATTTATTTTCTGGTTTTTATTTAATTTTCATTGTTTATTTCGAATTTTCTTTATGATTTCACATTTAAATTCATTAATGATAATCAAGTCCAAAAATCAATTTCAATTGAAGAAAAGTAATCCCCATGTCATATTTCAATCATAATATTAAATTTCATGTTTTTCCCATAAATTACTCCTCTCTAAATACCTGTCTAAAACTGTTTTTGATTGGACTAAGCATGCTTTACATTGCATTGGTATTCAGGCGCTCACAATTTAAGGTGGGGGTACTGTCACAACCATGGACCATTTTACAGTGAATCTATGCCATATGCAATTTAAGGCAATTTGCTGTATCAATTATTTTCTGGCCAAAATGGATAACCTGGCCCCTTAACCATCATCAGTCCATTCTTGGAAAATTTTGGGGATTTCTCATTTAACAGGCAAAATAAAGAGCAAAAGGATGTATTATACTTTCTAAGCTATAAATACAGTTTTGCACAGTTCACACACTTTTGTACAAATTTCCCATGATAATCTTTTTTCCCATGAAATATGGGAAATATGCCCAAATGGCCATATGAGGCAATTTTGGGCTTAATTGCCAAATTTTCTCCTTTTTTTTAAATACCATTTCAAGCCTGTA
Organism: Austropuccinia psidii; assembly: GCA_023105745.1. NCBI lineage: Eukaryota > Fungi > Basidiomycota > Pucciniomycetes > Pucciniales > Sphaerophragmiaceae > Austropuccinia > Austropuccinia psidii. Next base: position 3,909,465 of record JALGQZ010000001.1, read on the forward strand.
CAAGATTGCTTTGGCCAAAGAGCCCAAAAATGTCCAAGACACAAATATTTTCTTAAACACCCATCCAGCCTCTAATGCTTACAAACTCACAATTACCAATGTTTGAGAAGCCAAGGCCATCCTCCAGAGGTCTTTTAGCCACCTGTTACCTTCAAGAACCAAAAGCTCCATGAATAGTTTTATGCACCTTTTTTCACCAGAAATGTAATGGTTGTCAGGATGAAACTATGATGAAGGTGTAAATACGCTAAATACAACTTTATCTATTTTTGTGACACGGTAAAAATAGCTTAAAAAGAGTTATAAGGGTTTTAAACATATTTCAATTTAAGATTAAAAGGGCTTTACTATATATGATATAGTGGTGGTGAGCTCTTTTGAAAGCCCTGGGTGCAGCTTTATCTGTTGGGTTACAATAATAAAAGACTACAATAATTAAACTTATAATTATACCTGATTATTACCAAGAGTAAAACTGTTTTTGACAGTTTACTACATAGGTTATTCAAGAGCAGGATGAGGAGACAATTCTGGCTGTGAAAAGCCTCCTTTTTATCCTGGAATGGGGTAGAAAGGGTGCTAGACCTTTCCACATATAGGAAGTTAAGATTTTTTACTCTCTAGGACTGACTTGTGGTTTGAAAACAGCCTGTATGCCCTGTATTGGGCTCAGATGTGGTTTTGAAACCACATCTGGGCAGTTTTCACCAATACAGGGTGAAGATTTTCATCTGGGGACCTCACAGCCTGATTCTAACGTGTATGACACGTAGAATGCTGTACAGAAACTGTATGGGACCACAGTATTGACTGACTTATGAGGTATTGAAGTATTAACATGCTTCTTGGTCTATTTGACACCTCATAATCAGAGTACAACTGTATCCTATCATAATACAGTTGTATTGGTCATACTGTGGGATTATAACCTTCAAATGGCCATACCTCTGTCAGTTTTTGAGATATCATGCTCAAAGTTGGTTCATTGAATAGCCCTGTATGGGATCTACACAATGGTATGCAATTTGGTTTAGTTATCATTCAATATGACAAAGTTATCCTATGTACAAGGCTTTTGTACATAGGCGTGGTTTGGGCAAAAAGCTGTATTGAGCTTGTTTGCCTCGTAACCTTTGTTATAGGTGAGATATGAAGAAGTGGATGGCACCATCAGATAGCCCTGATTGTGCTCTTTCCAAAAAGACCCCACTTCAAGTATCCCATACTAAAACTGTAGAAGTTAGATGAGAGGTGAATGTTTTGATCACCCTTATTTGGCCTGAAATTGACCATAAGTCCAGTAATATTGGTGCTAGCTCAGTTTGGCTGGTACCATTGGATAGCCCTGACTTGGAGATTCATTTTGAATACCCATTTGATGGGGTTAAGCGTCTCCTTCTAGATTTTAGATGAGAGGTGAAAATTAAGGTTTATGCTCAGCAATAACTTTGTTATTTCTTGTGCTATGGTGATGGGACTTATGTTTTCAGAAAGAGGTGAGTTTCCTCTTTCGTTTGATACCTTTTGAGTTGATTTGGCTCGGCTCCATGTTCCGGTGGTATCTTGGCTATACCATTGGTTTATGGTATTTTGGCTGTCATGCTTGTGCTCTGGTTTTGAGTCACAGGCTGACATACCCTCCCTCTAAAAAAGGCTCATCATTGATGAGACTGTTCAGTCCTCCTAGAGGCTCTGAATCTCCTTGGACAAAGGTTCCCATCTGGTATGGCATCTTTTGCTAACCATTTGTCTTTATCAGCTGTCTGGTGTTTGAATCTGACTAAGTATTGTCTTTGATCCTTCCCATTAAGTATGATCTTCCTGGCCCTGATGATCCTACTCACAGGTCCTGGGGAGTCCTTCACTTCCACTATGTCAGGTGGTGTGAGGGTTTTCTTCCTGGAGGGGAATTTATCCTCCTCTGTTTGGAGGTATGGCTTGACCAAACTTACTGGGAAGACTGGGTGCTTCCTGGAAAATTCCTCTGTAAGTTTGACTTCCACTGCATTCTTTCCTATCAATCTAATGATAGTGAAAGGCCCCAAAAATGAGTCCCTCATCTTCTTGGGTCCTTTAAGATTTTTAAAGTTCAGTGTAGACACTAGCACCTGGTCCCCTTCCTTAAAGTCAGGTTTCATGTGTGTCTTGTCCCACCTCTGCTTGTTATATTTTTTTTGCCTCAGCTATGCATTTGGAAGCTGTGTCACAAGCCCTTTTCCACATATCATGGAAGTCTTTGGCTGTGGGGTGGATGGTTAGAAGATTCTTCTTCAAGTGGTCCACAGGCAACAGGCGATTCCACCCTTTCTCTACCACTGAAGGTGTTTTTCCTGTTGTAGAGTGCTGACTTGTATTATAATCCAGCTGGACAGCTGGTAGAAGGGTAACCCAGTCATGGGTGTATCCTTCATGGTCTTTGTATTCCATGCCATAGGCACAGAACCTTCTAAGGATGTCTTCCATAGTCTGGATCATCCTCTCAGCTAGGCCATCTGTTTGGGGATGGTAAGCTGTGGAAAAGGCAAGCTTGGTGCCAAGCATGTCATACAAGTTGGTCCAAAATTCAGATTTGAATCTTGGGTCCCTATCACTAATGATGATTTTAGGGACTCCACAGGTAGATACGATGTTATTCCAAAATAACAGGGCAGTATCCATGGCTGTGTCCTCCTTGTGGCATGGTAGGCACCTCATGCTCTTGCTGAACCTATCAACTATGATTAGGCAGGCATTGTAGTTTTCTTTGCTTCCTGGGACAGGTCCTGTGACCCAGTCCATGTTGATGGTTTCCCATGGGTGCTTGGGTTCCTCTATGTGTTGCAGTAACCCATACTTCTTCCCATGTTTCCTGTTTGCCTTTTGGCATCTTTCACAGGTGTTGATGTATTCACTCAACTCCTGCTCCCACTTGGGCCACCAAGCTGTGCTTGCTACCCTTTCTTTGGTCCTGTCTTCACTCATGTGTCCCATGTAGGGGCAGCCATGGCATTCCTGCAGGATCAATGAAATGTGGTCTCTGTCTACCACTGTGAGTGCACTTGTGTGCTTTTCTCTGTGGTAGAGCAGGCCATCTATAAGGAAAAACTTGTTATCCTTATAGGCCCTCAACCAGGGTTCTTCCAGCTGGGCTTCCAGTTCTGGACTCCTGTATTTTTGTTGAAGGAGTTGTAGTAGTATGCCACACTGTTTGTGTTTGGCATAAGACTTCAGTACTGCACTAAAATATTCATTGTGCAGTTCAGAGGAGCTTATTCCTAGTATTGGAGTTTTTGTCTCCTCTGAATCAGTGTTTCCACTGTCAGGGGTACCACTCTCTGGTGCCCATTCAGAAAATCTGAGGTTTGTTTTCCTATCTATCTCCATGAAATGGATAGGAATCTTGGCTTCAACTTCAGGGTCATAAGCTGGATTGCTTTTGACATTGTCCAGTGGCCATCTGCTAAGGCCATCTGCATTGGTATGACTTTTACCTTCTTTGTATATGATGGTCATGTTCCCTCTATACTCCTGGATGGCTATTTGCCATCTCAGCATGTGTCTATTTTTAGTCTTCATGTTTAGTAAAGACTTCAAGGCTGTGCAATCTGTGTAGACTTCAAAGACTGCACCCTCCAGAAAATAATGGAGTTTTTCTAGAGCCCAGACTAGACATAGACATTCAGTCTGGGTGGCCCCATACTTGGCTTCTGAATCTTTCAGCTGCCTTGAGATGTAGCAAATTACTCCTTCTCTTGGTTCACCATCCACAATTTGTCTTTGGTGAAGGGCTGCTCCTAGGCCTTGACTGCATGCTGCATCTATATATAGCTTGAATGGTAGTTCAAAGTCAGGTAAGATGAGCACAGGTGCATTAGTGAGTTCATATTTGATCCTCTCATATGCATCCCTCCTTTCCTTGGTTATTTTAAAAACTACATATTTTGAACATAAATTGTATAAACTACTAGTTATGTGTGCAAAATGTTTGATATGGTTTCTATAGTAGCTAGCAAACCCAAGAAAGTATTGAATCTCTTTGATGCTTTTTGGTACTGGCTATTGCAGTACTGCTGCTACTTTATTCTGGTCTATTGCCAGACTAAGAATTGAGACTTTATGTCCTAGAGCCAGTAACTCTTGTTGGCCAAAATTGCACTTTTTAAGTGAAATTTTCAGATTTATGGGTGTGCATTTACTTAGCACTCTGTCTATGTATTGCACATGGTCTTCCCATGTCTCTGAGTATATAATGATATCATCAATATATACCACCATCCAGCCTTCCAGTATTTCTTCTTGAAACATTGTGTCCATCATCCTTTGGAAGTGGGCTGGTGCATTTTTGATGCCAAATGGCATTCTGGTGTACTCATATATGCCCATATGGCATATTATTATGAGTAATTTCATGGAGTTTGGTCTAAATCCATTTTGGTGGAAGCCTTTCATACAATCCATTTTGGTTATGTATTTGGCTTTAGCCAGTTTATCTAAGGCATGAGGTATCCTGGGTATAGGGTACCTGTCTGCTTTTGTGTAGTTATTCAGAGCCCTGAAATATCCACACAGTCTAGACTTGCCATCATGCCAGGTGATTAGGACAGGGGTGGTGATTTTCACTATTTCATTATGTCCAATATTCCTGATGACATCCATATCCAGGAGTTCCTTGATATGTTTCTCAATTTCTTTCCTGGTTTCCAGGCTTGCTGGATAAGGAGGTCTCCTCAGAATGGGTGGATAAGGCCTTTCCACATCCAGATATAGTTCTATATCATGGCCTTTGATCTTGCCTAATGGTTCTTCACCAATGGCAAATGCTGGTCTGTTCTTTCTCAGCATCTTCAGTAAACTTGGTTTTGTTTACTGGTGAGGGTAGTGCTAATCTGTCCCTCTCTGAATTCCTTCAGAAGTTCTTCTAGTGGGTCTTGAGAAGATATCTGGTATATATCAAGTGAAAATTTCTTTTCCTTGTTAGTACCAATGGTGATGTGCCTATTTTTACTGTTGTAAATGTCTATGCCATACACCCTCTGGTAATCTGCTCCCAGTAAAATCCCTTGGATGTGGGCATCATCAAGCACTACAAACTCTGTGTTGAGTCTGATATTACCCTTCCTGTGGGGTATAATTATCTCTTTGATAATTGTCCCAATGGAAATCATCTTCCCTGATGCACTTTTAAAGTTCTTTGCCTTAGTGGGAAAGAGCTGTTTTTCCCAGTTTGGGAAGTGGGTATCCAGATAGTTTCTGGCCACTATGGAGCAGTGTGCTCCACTATCAATGATCAGTGGGTGCTGAGCATTGTCAATAAAAACACTCATTTTTGTGGCTGTTCCATGTATATATGCCATTACTTTGGTTGGTGTAACAAGGAATGTTTGTGCATCTTGTGTGTGTTTGCACAAGTTTTTATTAGCAGTGTCCTGTGGCATTCCTGCTTCCAACTGTATGTCCTGAATTTCTAGTGGGGTTTCCTCTTGGTATTCCACTAAAAATTCCTCTCTTGGGTCTTGATCATCATCAGATGGTTCTCTGATGGCATCACCCATGGAGTCTGATTCAGAATCCTCTGTTGGAGGTTCTTCCTCAGGGACTTTCTCTATGGCATAGACTTTTTTCTTTGCCTTTGGACAGTTGTTGGCATAGTGGTCTGTTGAACCACAATTGTGACAAGGATTCCTCTTCTTTGCCACTTCTGCCACTCTTTCTTTGGGTTTGTCTTTAAACTCTACCCTGAAAGGTTGTTTCTCTTTAAAACCATTGCTCTTATATGGGGTGAATTTCCCTATATTAGTCCTTTTCCTTATGTCTTGTAAGGTGTTGGCAATCTCATCTAGAGTGCGATTTTGGTTGCATCTGCATTTGACTGCATGCTCTAGTTCTCCTGGCAATTGTGTCAGAAGTTTGTGATTCCTCATTTGGATGTTCATCTGAGGATCAATGGCTTTAAGTCTTTTATACTGTCTAAGACACCACTCATATTGATCTTTGTCCACAGAGTATTTGTCATTTTCAAATGACATGGTCTTTTGCCATATCCAAGTTCCATTACTGTACTTTTGGATGATTTGACTCTTCCACCATGGCCAATTTCTCCTTCCATTGATTTCTTTCATTTCTGTGTACCATATACTAGCATGACTTTTAAATGCAGTATTCAGTCTAGCAGTGATCCAGTAGTCTGGTATGCTTGGTACATCAATGAAGAGTCCATCAATATAATCTATGAGTTCCATATGATCATATTCTCCTGATCCAGAGAATTTGGGCCAACTTGAGGCCTCAGGAAGCTGTTTCAAGGCTTCCTTCTCTGAATAAGACATTCTATCTCAATCTTAGTATTGTGATGGAGATCTTGCCTTATTCATCAACATGGCATCTGGTTTGATGTCATCTGGTTGATATGGAATATCCATAACTTGGCCTTGTTGTTGGGGCTTCAAGCTATGGTAGGCATTAAACAACTTGTTAATGTCTTGATACAGACACTCCCTGTCCCTTGTGCTGTGGTGTTATTCTTCAAAGACTATAACCAGTCTTTTGTTGGTTTTTTCAGATGCTTTGCTCAGTTGAGCATATCCTTCTTGAAGATTTTTAACTATCTGTTCCAAGGAGGCTTGAGTTTGTCTCATCCTCTCTTGGCCAGCTTTAATTTCTGCAAACTGCTTTGCAGATTTTTCAGAATATTGGGACATTTGTAACCACAGTGTATCACTGTTGATGTTACTCTCAGATGTGACAATGTTATTTTCAGTCTGAGTGGGGGTAATGTTCCTATTACAAGGACTACTGACTATAGAGTGGTTTACAAATACTTCTGGTTCTTGTGTACTTCTTTTACCAAATCTAATAGCTTCTGGATCATGGGGTCTGACTCTTTCCTCCTCTGGTTGAAGGAGTATTTGTTCTTGCCCTTGTTTCCTTGTCTTCTCCTGGAAACTTCCTGGAATTGTGAAGAATGGTGACTCTTGGCCACTGATCTGCTGGTTTCTGAATGGTGTGAAGCCACTGGAGAGCTGATTTGTCCTGCTCCTTGTGAGCCTGAAGGAATCTGAGTAGGCCCTGTCTGGGTTAACTGTTCTTCTATAGCTTGGATAGTGGCTTGGTTCTCCCTTATCCTCTGTGCCCTTGCCTCCAGGAGTCTGAACTGCCTGGTAGGATTCCAACCTATGGTGATTACCATCAGGTCTTTGAAGTCCATCTCTTTGAGACAGATCTTCTGGCAACTTGCTCCAAGTTCTGCCCAGTGACTTGCCAGGTTGAACCTCTTGTTGTCCATGCTCCATTGAAATAAGTCTTTGAGGATTTGGTGGAGCTGAAGAACTTGATCCATATCCTTCCAGTCCTCTGGTTTGAGGTTCCTGTTGAATTGGAGTGTGAATGGCAAGGTTGATATTATCTCCCTCATGGTTTTGCCATCCACCACTGTGTCCAAAGTGTCTTCTTCCAGGTCTTCTGGTTCTGGAGAAGCTTTCTCTGTCCTCTGGCTGGTTCCTTTGTAAGCCAAGGTCTCTGAGGTATGCAGGGGACATATCGGTGTTTGCAAGCAGTCAAAAACGTTATGTTCTTAGGGTATTTACCTTTGAATGTGCCTTGTAAAAATCTGTTATCTGCTGATTTGGGCAGTTTGCCTTTGGAGGTTACAACTGGGTTAATAATTGTAATCTTCCCTGTACAAGTGGTTAAGGTTGGTTTACCTTGTATTGAAGCAGAGTTTTGTGGTTTTCTACTCCTCTGGGTGGCTATTGGTATCCACCTTTTGGCTGTAATGAGGCCTTCACTAAGTGTTTTTCCTTTTCCCTTGCTGCCCTCTAGCTCTGAGGGTGTCACTGGTGTGTTGGCCTGTGACTGGGTCTCAAGTGGTATGAGATTTTCTTCCACTGAATCAAACAGGAAAAGAGGGCTTATGTCAGTTAGGACTTCTTAAAAGGCTGGTTTTCCACGTCTAAGAATGGCCTCTGGGCTTGTATATTATTACAATACGCCCTTGTATTATGGCAGTGTAATTGAATTAACAATTCCACATCAAAAATACAGTTACTGATATGTGGTATACTGTTTGTATACCAATATCTTACAGAATACTGGTAATTAGGAAGTATAATCTGTCAAAGATGGTGTATTACTGTGAGCCTTAGAGGTAATTTCATATACCCAAAAGACCACAAATACAAAAATAACATATTAATATAAATAAAATAAATTTATATATATTATTAAAATAAAAATAAAAATATAAATATAAAACTATATTAAAAATAAAAAAATAAAAATACATTATATTTTGTAAGTGTAAAATTACATTTATACTTGAAAAAATTAAGTAAAAATGAAATTTTAACAAAATGGTGAAAAAATAAATAAATTTGGAAAAAAGTTAAATAAAATTATTATAACTTTTTATCCAATAAATAAACATATAAAAATTATTTCACCATTGGATTCCTCATAAAAAATCAGGTGGGGTCACCTCTGAGTGAAATTCTTGTAACTCATCTCTAAATAAGCTTACATTAAGTTTTTAGTATTTTCAATACAAAAGTTGAAAATCCTCAAAATTTTAATTGAATTCACACCACATGTGGTGTTAACCATCAAATTTTGTGTTAAAATTGAGGTGTTGTGTTTAGTTTAGAAGTTATGAGGAATTGAAGTATTTTCAATTGAATTCAATTGAAATGTCAAAATGTGCGCGTGTATTACATAAGTGAACTTTGATTTACATACAAGGTGTCAATTATTACTGTATTGTACTGTACAATTGAATTGAATTACATATGTAAATTATAAGTATGATACATGATGAGGAATTAAAGGAAAAATAAATTGGAAAGATTAAATTTGGGGGGAAAAGGAACTACAGCTCTAAGGGGGAGCTAGACCCCCAAAATCCTGGCTGACAGGTGTGGGATGTCAAAATTCACGCAAATGTTCATCACTTTTGGCCTGGAATTGAGTTACAGGGTCTGTGGACTCAATTGATGATGAGGTTTTGATACCAACTGGGGTAGTTTTAGCTGTTGCCAAGAGGGTAAAACTACCCTTAAGATAAAACAATCATAGTAAAAACAGTTTTAACTGGTTTCTACGCCTCTGAAACACATTCCGACGTGTTTTGAAGGCTCTGGGCCTGGTATTGCTATAGTAATGGCTGATTTAAGGGTCTAAAATGGCTAAAAATGGCTAAAAATGGCTTAAACCAGCCCTTTTTTGGTCTAAACCAGGGTTCAATGATGCCATAATTGGCTTTTCTGTTGTCAGACTGTTTTTCACGACTGACAAAAGTAAATTTTACTTTTGGAGTAAGAGAATTAATGGCTATAAAAGAATGTCTTCTTTGCCCCACTTTTCTCTTCATGTTAGAATCTTTTCCTTTTATAATTAGTTTAAACATTGTTAAACCAATCAATAGGAGATTCCAACCACCTTTATTAAATCATTTTAAACCTTTTAACCACGTGAAGAAATTATTAGAATCATTGCTTCTAAATTTTATAATCATTTTTACCCCTGAACCACCCCAAAAGTGAATTAAAGCATCTTTCATCACTGTAAACTTTGTCACTTTGTTTCCAAATTCAGTCTGGTCACTTTTGGGTGTGTTTTCTCTTTAAATATTTTTTTGAAGACTTTTTTCTTTAATTAATTGCTTGCAGTTATTTGCTCAATTAATTCCAATTCAAATTGCTCTTGAAGAAATTTCTTTTGTAACCTTAAAATATCTCTTGTAGAGTATTTTTTGGATAAATGTTTATTGTTGTTAAAACAATAAATTTTTCTAATATTATTGTTTTATACTAATAAAGTTATAAACAATAAAATTGGTGTGTTTTCTCTTAAAAATAATATTCTTTACTATTTTTAATTGAGTTTTACCTTATGAAAATTTTGAGGACAGGAAAAGTACTTGATTTTTAATCAAAGTTTCATATCCACATCTTACATTTGGGGGCCCAGCCGTGATATTTTACCTGTGACATATTTCTTTACTCTTTTTAAATCTTTTTTCTTATATTGAAAAATTTAAAAACATATAAAAAATACTTATAATTCAAAAAACCCATAAAAAATATTTTTTTTTCATATTATAAGTGAGGCTTATATTTTCATTTCTTTTTTGAAATATCCTTTTTTTTACTTAATTAATTGGTTTTTCATTCATTTTAGTGTCTGACAACGTGGTAAGACAAGAAAACATTGAAACAGCCTCAACAGTCACCAGCATTATTCCTGCTAGTACTATTCATTCAGACCATAATAGTACTGTTATTGTGACTCATAATAACCAACCTGAACCAATATCTTCTGAATTGATTAACTTGGACATAAGTAATACTCTTCAGAAAGCCAAAGATTTGGCCAATAGTAAGTTTTTTGACGTAAAATTACTATTTTAAGCCTTTTTAACCATAATTATGCCTTCAACTAGATCAGGAGCCAGCTATAACTCCTCAAGCAGCTCCCAGAACGGTAATAGACGTGATTATGGCAGAGGCCAATCAGGTACAGAAGAAAAAGGGTCAGTTGATGACTTCCAAACAACTAAAATGGGTCATTCTGAAGCTGATAATACCATTTTACCTTTAAAAAGAGCTGAAACCACCACAACAGGCCTCTGTGGACATATACAAAGCCAGCCACAGTGCATACAACAATGCAATTCAATTCAAGGAGTACCAGATCCTTGCAGACCTGTGGAAGAATTGCATGAATTCTTACCTAACTGTGAGAAAATTCCTGGGCCATCCCAACACTTGCAAATTCCTCAACGGATGGCATCCATTGATGGAGAAGAAAAACATGATGCTGTTGACACTAGAATGGAGGAAAAACAACCCTCCACCACCCAAACCAGTGCCAAAAACAGCCCCAGTGGCCAGCACCAGAAATTCCAACGTGAAAAAACAGCCACAAGTTCCAAACAAGGGCAAAGGGAAGGCACCAGCCCCAAAACCTTACAGCCAAGGATAGAGAATTCGAAAGATTCAGCAGGATGCCATGGAAAATGTATTTCAGATGGCCAGAACCATGATGGAATTACAGAAGAAGGAGGAAGCCAGATTAAGATTCCAGAAATGATTTCTGATATATTTGATTCCATCCTAGAGTTGTATGATGCTATAAATGACATGAAAAAACATCTTTCTGATAAAAATGAAACCATTTGTAACAACATTAAAACAAACAACCTGAGTCTTTGCCAAATTAATGAAACACTTATGTATTTTGAAAAAGATTTAAGAACAATTAAAATTTCCAATAATGATAATTCTTTTGACAATAAAATAAATGAGCAATCTGCCATTATTAAAGAATTAACAGATAAATATTCTAAATTCAATATTGATGACATAATTGAAACAAGAATTAAACAAGCCATAAATATTATCAAAACAGATAACAAGAAAGTCTTTGATGAAATTTCAAATTCTTTTACTGAAGTAAAGACATATACCATTGCCTTGAAAAAGTGTTTTGATGCTTCACAAGAAGAAGTATCAACATTATCAATGAAATTGAATCAAGTCACTGCTGACAATACAAGACAGACAGAGTTATGGCAAGAACTGACACATAAAGAAGACATGTATAAAATTGAAGTAATAAATTTAATACAAAGCTTCCAACATGAATACAAAAATTTCCAAAGGTGTAGCAACAGTAAAATGAATGACATTGAACAAATACTGAACACCTTACCAAGAATTTCTACACCTCTAAATCAAAATGAGGGCACAAGAATTCCAAATCCACAAGTATTGGATCCTGATAATTCACAATTAAAAAATGAATTATCCACTTCTTTTCATAACTTGGAACCATCAATGGGCCAAGCACTCTTGAAAGAAGTTCCAAAACTTAACTATTAAAAGAAGTTCCAAAACTTAAGGAATGGCCTCACTTCAGTGGTGAAGGAGAATATGACCATATGGAATTCATTAGAGGTATTGACATGATCAAAGAGGATTTTGAATTACCAGACAGATTGGAAACAGCCAGGTTTAACACCTTGTTTACCAGATCAGCTCACAGATGGTACATCAAAATAAGACAAGCAGATGGACACCAGAGTTGGACTTGGTGGAAAACCCAAATCATCAACAAATGGGCAAATGATGCTTGGAGGTTTAAAGCTGAAAGAGCCTTTGAATCTGCCAAATTTAATGCTGATAAAGACAAAGCTTTACCATGGTTTTGCCAACAAAAGGACAGATTAACAGAATTATATCCTGACATGTCAGAATTTATGATCCATAGGAAAATTCTGAGACAATGTGGAGGTGACTTAGAGCATGCTGTCAAAAGCAGGACTACTGAACAATCTTCAGCAGAGGATATTATCAATATACTAGAAGAAGTAACCACCAGAACGAAAATTGGTTCTAGTAGGGTGAATCTCAAAACAAGGTTTAATACACCTTGGAAAGATTCTGTGGACAAAAACCCCAAATAAAATTCTAGTAATATTAAGTATAAATCTGCAGATACAGTCAGAAAATGCCATATTTTCCAAAGCACCACCCATTTAGCCAATACAAGTCCAAAAAGGGGGAAAATCAATGAAGTTGACATTGAAAAGGAACCAGATGTTGAAAAAGAAGACATAATTGAAGACAATTCAGATGATAAGTCATCCATATTTTCTGAATCTTCAAAAGATATAGAAAATATCAATGCCACTTTTGACATCATGGAATCTTATTCCCACTTACCACAATTGAGCAATGGTCAACTTGATTCATCAAAGGTTCAAGATGCACAACTTATGAAAACAGAACAAAACAGAGGAAAAGGTTATAGAGCTGGTAACTCCTGTATAACAGAAGTGGTGATTGACAACAAGCCCACCAAACTTTTACTTGACCCAGGAGCCTTCTGCTCTTGTGTTGGAAAATGTTTTCTTAAGACTTGTGTACCAAATTTTGAAGACCAATTGTTACCAATTGATGGTATAAAATTCAACAGTGCAAGTAACCCAATGAAAGCATTAGGAATCTTTGAGACCAATTTCATATTCCCACACATAAATGGGTATTTAAGAATCACAGTTGAATTTGTTGTTATGGAAAATTGCTCTAGTACCCATTTTATATTGGGAAATGACTATTTAATCATGTATGGGATAGATTTACATAATAACAAAGACAGATACTTTACAATTGGAGACAATAAGCACAAAAAATTTGCCTTTTTACCATTTAAAAGACAAATTACAGTAAACAAAGTATTGCCAGTCAACTTAGAGTTAGAGAAATTCAAGTCTGAACAGTTAAATGAGGCTGAAATAAGCCTTCATCTGACTGATAAACAAGAAAATGAACTTTCTTCCCTTTTGTATGACCACAGAGGAGCATTTGCTACAGACAAAGAACCTCTAGGAGCAATTATTGGTCATGAAGCTGACATCATTCTTATCATTGAGAGACCTTATCCACCACTCTTAAGAAGACCTGCTTATCCAGAAAGTCCAAAATCAAGCGAAGCTCTAGAAATTCATATCAAAGAACTTCTGGACCTTGGTGTAATAAGAAAAGTAGGCCACAATGAAGAAGTAGAAATAACTACACCAGTCATAGTGGTGTGGCATAATGGAAAATCCAGAATGGTTGGGGACTTTAGAGCTCTGAACACTTACACTGTTCCAGACAGATACCCAATACCAAAAATCCAAATTGCCCTTACTCAAATATCTCAAGCAGTGTATATAACCACTATGGATGCCCTTAAAGGATTCCATAAAAATGTGGTGACACCAAGAGCAAGAAAATACTTGAGAATTATTGTTCATTGTGGAGTGTATGAATACTTGAGAATGCCCTTTGGTATCAAAAATGCACCTTCACACTTCCAAAGAATGATGAATGAAATCTTCCCTGAAGAACTCTCAGAGGGATGGTTAATCATTTACATTGATGAGATTATTGTCTGTTCCAAGACTTGGGAGGAGCACATGTACAGATTATCCAGAGCTTTGACAAAAATTCAATCAGTAAACATGAAAATCTCCTTGAAAAAATGTCATTTTGAATTTAAAGAACTTAAAGCAGTAGGACATGTTGTATCTGGTTTGTCCCTTGGAATTGACAAAAACAAAGTTACAGCAGTATTGCTAAAAACCATGCCTCAGAATAAGAAGGAAATTCAGTCATTATTAGGTTTTGCAGGATATTACAGGCAACACATTAAAGATTTTGCATCCATAGCAAGACCACTTTATAAATTGTGTGACAAAGACACAGTATTTGAAATGACTGTTGACAGATTCAAAGCTTTTTAATCTCTAAGAGAAGCCTTGACCACTGCCCCACTCTTACTGATGCCAGACTTTAAATTACCTTTCAAACTGTATATTGATGCATCAGGGGATGGGCTAGTTGCTGCACTTCACCAAGTTCAGATCATAAATGATAAACCTGTAGAAGGACCCATATGTTTCATATTCAGGAAAATCAAACCAACTGAAGCCAGATATGGAGCAAGTCAGATGGAATGTCTTTTCCTTGTCTGGGCCTTGGAGAAATTGAACTACTTCTTAGAAGGATGTGTTTTTGAGGTAATAACAGATTGTACAGCTGTCAAATCACTTTTTGAACATGAAAGCACCCAACAGACATATGCTCAGATGGCAAATAGCCATACAAGAATACAGAGGCAATATGACTATTGTTCATAAAGATGGGAATATTCATAAGAATGCAGATGGACCAAGCAGATGGCCATTACCAAATAATATTGATAACCCTGCTTATGTGCCAGAAGAAGCTTCACCACAAATTCCAATAGAAGGAATAAGTGTTACAGACTTAAACACCACCTTCTTTGAAGAAGTCAGAAACAGTTACACTCAAGATAAGAGTTGTAGCATCTTATGCCAATTACTTAAAAAAGACTGTAAAGACAACTCTCTAATACATGCCTTGGATGAAGTATGGAGAAAATCTTATGATGAAGAAAGATTTCACCTACTGGATGGTATAATTTACCACAGAACCAAGCACACATGTGTCATGACAGTTGTAGACAGGTTATTAATCAATCTTGTACTGAAAGAATGCCATGATAGTCCCTTTTCAGGACATCTGTCTGAAGACAGAACAAGAGAAAAAGTAAAGACCTGCATATGGTGGCCAATGTGGCAGAAAGATGTTACAGAGTATTGCAAAGCCTGTGACAGATACCAAAAGGCAAATGAATCCACTGGCAAGAGACTTGGAAATATGATAAGAATCCAAGAACCAAACAGACCTTGGGAAATTGTCCATATGGATTGGGTAACTGGCCTACCACCAGGAGGTGACAGAAGCTATAATGCTTGCCTAGTAATTGTGGACAGATTCAGTAAAACTCCAATCTTTTTACCATGTCATAAAGATGATACAGCCATGGATACAGCTCTTCTGATATGGAATAGAGTAGTGTCATGGACTGGGATATTTACAAATATCATTAGTGATAGGGATCCCAAATTCACTTCAGCACTATGAACAAATCTTCACCAATTATTTGGCACTAGACTGTCTTTCTCTACAGCCTACCACCCACAAACTGATGGCCTGGCTGAAAGGATGATCCAAACCTTAGAGGACATGGTGAGAAGAGTTTGTGCATATGGCCTTGAATTCAAAGATTGTGATGGATTTACCCATGATTGGTGTACTCTTTTGCCAGCAATGGAATTAGCATATAAAACATCTATCCATGCCAGTACCAATCAGACTCCTGCTATCCTAGAAAAAGGATGGAACCCCAAGTTACCCCAAGATTCCTTGAGGAAAGACTTAATTGAAATACATCCCACAGCTGCTAGCTTCAAAGGAATGCTAGACAAAGCTAGAAAGAATGCAGTAAGGTGCATGGAGGACTCTTTTGCATATGCTAAAGACAAATGGGATAAATCACATGCAACTCCAGATTTCGAAGTGGGGGACCTAGTTCTTGTATCCAACACTAACTTCAATAACATCAAAGTATGTAAAAAGCTGAAAGACTCCTTTGCAGGACCTTTTGTGATTAAGGCCCTCCATGGAGAAAATGCTATTGAAGTAGAGTTATCTGAAGAACTTAGCAATAAGCATCCTACATTTCCAGTGAGCTTGATAAAGCCATGTAAATCTAGTGATGCTGAGAAATTTCCCTTGAGGAATAAGATTCCCCAAGTTATACCTCCTATTGAGACATCTGGTACTAAGAAAATTACCAAAGTTCTTAAAGAAAGGAAATTAAGAACCAAGAAAGTAAGGGAATGCGTTGTTAGGTACAGTGACCCAACTTGTGAAGATGAATGGTTAGAAGAAAAATATATACCAGAAGCTACAAAACTCCTCAGGAGATTCAGACACACTAGAAATACCAATATTACAAAGTAATATTCTTTTTTAGGGGGAGGGAATGTGAGCCTTAGAGGTAATTTCATATACCCAAAAGACCACAAATACAAAAATAACATATTAATATAAATAAAATAAATTTATTTATATTATTTAAATGAAAAAAAAATATAAATATAAAATTATATTAAAAATAAAAGAATTAATTACAATATAAAAATAAAAATACATTAAATTTTGTAAGTGTAAAATTACATTTATACTTGAAAAAATTAAGTAAAAATGAAATTTTAACAAAATTGTGAAAAAATAAATAAATTTGGAAAAAAGTTAAATAAAAATTATTATAACTTTTTATCCAATAAATAAACATATAAAAATTATTTCACCATTGGATTCCTCATAAAAAATCAGGTGGGGTCACCTCTGAGTGAAATTCTTGTAACTCAACTCTAAATAAGCTTAAATTAAGTTTTTAGTATTTTCAATACAAAAGTTGAAAATCCTAAAAATTTTAATTGAATTCACACCACATGTGGTGTTAACCATCAAATTTTGTGTTAAAATTGAGGTGTTGTGTTTAGTTTAGAAGTTATGAGGAATTGAAGTATTTTCAATTGAATTCAATTGAAATGTCAAAATGTGCGCGTGTATTACATAAGTGAACTTTGATTTACATATGAGGTGTCAATTATTACTGTATTGTACTGTAAAATTGAATTGAATTACATATGTAAATTATAAGTATGATACATGATGAGGAATTAAAGGAAAAATAAATTGGAAAGATTAAATTTGGGGGGGAAAAGGAACTACAGCTCTAAGGGGGAGCTAGACCCCCAAAATCCTGGCTGACAGGTGTGGGATGTCGAAATTCACGCAAATGTTCATCACTTTTGGCCTGGAATTGAGTTACAGGGTCTGTGGACTCAATTGATGATGAGGTTTTGATACCAACTGGGGTAGTTTTAGCTGTTGCCAAGAGGGTAAAACTACCCTTAAGATAAATCAATCATAGTAATAAAAGGTTTAACTGGTTTCTACGCCTCTGACACACATTCTGACATGTTTTGAAGGCTCTGGGCCTGGTATTGCTATAGTAATGGCTGATTTAAGGGTCCAAAATGGCTAAAAATGGCTTAAACCAGCCCTTTTTTGGTCTAAACCAGGGTTCAATGATGCCATAATTGGCTTTTCTGTTGTCAGACTGTTTTTCACGACTGACAAGAGTAAATTTTACTTTTGGAGTAAGAGAATTAATGGCTATAAAAGAATGTCTTCTTTGCCCCACTTTTCTCTTCATGTTAGAATCTTTTCCTTTTATAATTAGTTTAAACATTGTTAAACCAATCAATAAAAGATTCCAACCACCTTTATTAAATCATTTTAAACCTTTTAAACACGTGAAAAAATCATTATAATCATTGTTTGTAACTTTTATAATCATGTTTACCCCTGAACCACCCCAAAAGTGAATTAAAGCATCTTTCATCACTGTAAGCTTTGTCACTTTGTTTCCAAATTCACTCTGGTCACTTTTGAGCGTGTTTTATCTTTAATATTCTTTTTAAAGACTTTGTTCTTTAATTAATTGCTTGCAGTTCTTTTCTCAATTAATTCAAATTGAAATTGCTCTTGAAGAAATTTCTTTTGTAGCCTTAAAATATCTCTTGTAGAGTATTTTTTGGATAAATTTTTATTGTTGGTAAAACAATAAATTTTTATAATATTATTGTTTTATACTAATAAAGTTATAAACAATAAAATTGGCGTGTTTTCTCTTAAAAATAATATTCTTTACTATTTTTAATTGAATTTTACCTTATACAAATTTTGAGGACAGGAAAAGCACTTGATTTTTAATCAAAGTTTCATATCCACACCTTACAATTACAGGGCAATTGCGTTAACAATGTGCCCAAACACGCCTCAACTTTTGTTTTATCAGTATGAGCTGTCTTGATTCAATTAAGAATTAAGACTGTATTAGTTGCTTAAAACTGTTTTTATATACAAAACACACCAAAAATACTGGTCTTGTGGTTATCAGCCACGTGACAGATACTCTTTAAAATATGAGTATTTTTAAAAAATAAACAAAAATATATAAATATATATATTTTTAAAGAAAATGACGCCTAAAAAGATAAAACAAGTGTCAATAAAATGATAAAAAAGATAAAAACTTACTTGTGATAAGTCCAAAAGGTTTTAAAACATGGCCAGGCCCCCAAAATGTCAGGATGAAGCTATGATGAACGTGTAAATAGGCTAAATACAACTTTATCTATGTTTGTGACAGGGTAAAAATAGTTTAAAAAGAGTTATAAGGGTTTTAAATATATTTTAATTTAAGATTAAAAGGGCTTTACTATATATGATATAGTGGTGGTGAGCGGTGTTGAAATCCCTGGGTGCAGCTTTATCTGTTGGGTTACAATAATAAAGGACTACAATAATTAAGCTTATAATTATACCTGATTATTAACCAAGAGTAAAACTGTTTTTGACAGCTTACTACGTAGGTTATTCAAGAGCAGGATGAGGAGACAATTCTGGCTGTTAAAAGCCTCCTTTTTATCCTGGAATGGGGTGGAAAGGGTGCTAGACCTTTCCACATAGAGGAAGTGAAGATTTTTCACTCTCTAGGACTGGCTTGTGGTTTGCAAACAGCCTTTATGCCCTGTATTGGGCTCAGATGTGGTTTTGAAACCACATCTGGGCAGTTTTCACCAATACAGGGTGAAAATGCTCATCTGGGGACCTCACAGCCTGATTCTGACGTGTATGATGCGTAGAATGCTGTACAGAAACTGTATGGGACCCAAGTATTGACTGACTTATGAGGTATTGAAGTATTAACATGCTTCTTGGCCTATTTGACACCTCATAATCAGAGTACAACTGTATCCTGTCATAATACAGTTGTATTGGTCATACTGTGGGATTGTAACCTTCAAATGGTCATACCTCTGGCAGTTTTTGAGATATCATGCTCAAAGTTGGTTCATTGAATAGCCCTGTTTGAGCTCTACACAATGGTAGCCAATTTGGTATGGTCATCATTCAATATGACAAAGTTATTCCATGTACAAGGTTTTTGTACATAGGTGTGGTTTGGGCAGAAAGCTGTATTGAGCTTGTTTGCCTCATAGCTTTTGTTATAGGTGAGATATGAAGAAGTGGATGGCACCATCAGATAGCCCTGATTGTTCTCTTTCAAAAAAAACCCGACTTCAAGTATTCCACACTAAAAATGTAGAAGTTAGATGAGAGGTGAATGTTTTGATCACCCTTATTTGGCCTGAAATTGACCATAACTCCAGTAATATTGGTGCTAGCTCAGTTTGGATGGTACCATTGGATAGCCCTGACTTAGAGCTTCATTTTGAATACCTATTTGATGCGGTTAAGCCTCTTGTTCTAGATTTTAGATGAGAGGTGAAAATTAATGTTTATGCTCAGCAATACCTTTGAGCAGGAATAACTTTGTTATTTCTTGTCCTATGGTGATGGGACTTATGTTTTCAGAAATAGGTGAGTTTCCTCTTTTATTTGATATCTTTTGAGTTGATTTGGCTCAGCTCCATGTTTTGGTGGTATCTTGGCTATACCATTGGTTTATGGTATTTTGGCTGTCATGCTTGTGCTCTGGTTTTGAGTCACAGGCTGACAATGGTGCCCAAATCAAAGGTGCCATACTTCAAATTCAAACACATGCTTTAGCCCCCATTGCATAATATTTTCAGGAGGGTTAAGAAGTTCTCAAGTTAATTTCATTTTTGTCCATAACAATCCCCTCAATCATCAGCTTTTGGGTCTTTACAAGTATCCAGTTTTCCCCAAAGGGATTACTTGCAATTTCACTTCAAAGGATATTCAAGAGGCAGTTTCAAATCAGTTGTTAAGTGTAAAATTCTCCATCAATACACCTTGTAAACCACATTCATTTCAACACATTCTTTGTCCATAGAGGCCTGTTTTTCAACCATGAACCCTTGGAAGATCATTCAACCCAGTTCATTTCCCAATTTGGCCAAGTGTACAATTCCTCAAGCAATCAATACAGCTACAAGGATTAAATATGGACTAGTTGTCACCCTGAAGGATTCAAGCTGTCAACTTGTTATATGTACCAGCCTCTCTTTCAACCCTGGGAGGTTTACCCCAATTAATTAATCTACTGTCACAGAGGCTCTTGGGGAAAACAAGAGTGGCCTGGAACCCATTAATAAGGGAACTGATTTGGAAGAATCTAAAGATTGTGTCACAACAATGGATAATACCCCTTGGACAATCTCATGGCATATCTGTAGGATTTGTCTATGAAACTGTTGATAATATTACTATTAATCAACAGTAATATGACTGTTGTTATAAACTATAATAATAAAAATTATTATAACCACAATTAATTGATTACTTTTTTTAATTGTTCTACACTCCTAGTGACTATAACAGTAAGCAGTAATTGTCTACAAAATCAATTACAAGAGGTATTTAATGATAAAACTTCTTTATCAAAATAATAAGATTATTTTGATGTATAATTATCTTTCTTAAGAATAAGTATAAATATAATTCTTGAAGAAAGCAATTAATAGAGAAAAACTTTAAGAATTAAGACAAAACACTCACTAATATTCCAAAGAACTTATTGAATTATAATAGTCAAGAAATTTGATGGATAATTGTGGATTTAAAGGATCAAAATTGATTTATACCAGGATTACGACGGCATATAGTTGATTTATATGATTCCACGTCCTTCTGAGTGATTCTGAATGGATAAAACCCCTAATACAAGATTAAATAATACTTACTTGTTGGTAATAATCATATAATTGAATAATGTTATGATTTTGGAAAAAAACAGCAAGGGGAGGCCTCTTTGAAGTCAACAACAGCTCACAGAGTGGTGCCATGGAGCAAACTGAAAAACCAGTGAGTGAGAAAACAATAAATTTTTTTTTGATTATTTATTGCATCATATGTTTCCACACAAGATTATCATAATTACTTAATTGATGTTTTTACATGAATACCAACCCATTTATGGTTAAGAATAAAACGATTAACAACTGTAAATCTACTTTCATTTCAAAAAAAATTGATTTCTAATAGGTACAAATATTATTGGAAATTTTATTGCAGAGTGTATTTTCTGTGAAATTTTGAAGATTCAGTGTTTCATGTAGAATCATCAAAAATGGACTGTAAGTAAAACTTTGAATTTTACTTATTAAAGTATCATTATTTCTGGTTTTTATAGGAATTATACAGTTTTTTAATTGGTCCTGAAGCTTTCAGAAGTATTAATTAAGAATTGTATTTTTAATGAATTTTTGAAGTTTTTACCTCATTTCTATGTAGAATTTCAAATAATACTATGTTGCAGGTTGCTATGAGGTAAATCAATGGATATTAGTCCAAAATGGGCTTCAATTCCTCTTTTAGGGCTTATCAATGGAAAAAAATTAATAATTGACATGGTTACAGGAGTCTAAGTTGCTCTTCACCTCCTTGGGAGATCAAAATAGCAGCTTATTTGCTATTTTCTTATGATTTAATGAGATTTAAACTTGGTAACCAAGTTCCCAAAAGGTTTTAGTATACTAATTGGGCCAAGATAAGCCATGGATCCAATCTTTAGGGCTGTCCTTGCCTCAGCAGCCTCAGAAGTTGGGTGCCCCGCCTTTCTTTGATGTCTTTAATCCCCCTTGACTATTTTCACATCAAAAAAAGAAATTCAGGCTTAAAGACTGATATACACTGTGGGTGTACCAAACATGTATGTAAAAATACCATAATATTAAGTGCCACAAACATGAATAACGCTATTATTAGTGTATATGTAGCATGGGATTTCTCACATTCCAATTATTTTGGGATGAAATTGAGAAAAACAAAACTTTTCACAGTGCGTTTATGTGGTATTGAATTATTTTTTGGCCATATCCATAACTATTGGCCAGATTTGCCATTGTCATTCCTTATGGCTTTTATGGTCATTTTGTCATCCAGGGCCAACCTGGCCCCTTCACCATCAGAAGGCCTTTCCTAGCCAGTTTCTGCTTTTGGGAAGTTGTGGTTATTTTCCAGTCAACAGGGAAAATACAGCCAAAAAGCCTTTTTTTTGCTTTTTCAGCGTTAAATACAGTTTCGTGCACTTTTCACATTTTTCACATTTTTGCTGTGTTCAGAATTATATGCCATTTTCCCACGTATTATGGGAAATATGCCCAAAAGGCCATATTAGGCCTTTTGGGGCTTAATTGGCAGTTTTGCGCATTTTGCGCATTTTTTTGCACACCTTGCACAAATACAGTTTTAAGACTGTATAAGCTGTATTTAACAAAAACTCCCAAAGACACCTTTTCACCTGTTAAGCCACCCAAAACCCAGTTTTCACCTATATCCTCTTGACATCACTTCAGAAGACCTTTGGCCACCTTCAACCTACAATACCCAAAAGTGCCATAAATGGTGTTATACACCATCATGCATCTTTTTCCGCCAGAAATCTAATGGCACCAATATCAAATGGATATTTCAACATTCCATAAGGTCATTAAGGCATCATATCATCCAGAGGATTCATCAAAGCTCAAGGGCAAGTGTCAATCTCAAATACCAATGATGCCATCAAGAAACCATTGGCTATTTCTCACTCACAGTATTCCTCCAAGGGAATACTGGCAGTTCATTCTCAAGGGATATTCAAGAGTAAGTTCCAAAACAATTTTTCAAGTGTCAGTGCTCCATCAATCCACCTTGGCAACCACATT
Organism: Austropuccinia psidii; assembly: GCA_023105745.1. Taxonomy (NCBI): domain Eukaryota; kingdom Fungi; phylum Basidiomycota; class Pucciniomycetes; order Pucciniales; family Sphaerophragmiaceae; genus Austropuccinia; species Austropuccinia psidii. The sequence goes on from JALGQZ010000001.1 coordinate 3,932,563, forward strand.
CATTCAACAAAGTCTGGATTCATTAAGAACTGTATTTCATTCAACCCAGTTCATTTCCCGATTTGGAAAGGTATACATTTCATCAAGCTGTCAATACAGCTTCAAGGGTTCAATACAGAGCAGCTGTCAGCCTGAAGGAGTCAAACTCTCAACGTTTCACATATACCAGCCTCCTTTGACCCTTGGGGGTTTCTCCCCCAGTTAGTTAATAGAATCTTACTTTCTTTTATCTTTATTTATCTTACCATTTTTGCTAAGTGAATACTGATACTATTAAGTCAGTCATTTAGCACCTTTTCTCTTTTCTTTCTTCACCTGTCAATAGATACTTGGTGGTCATATCCTTACTAATTCCATTGTTCATTTTGGCAGGTTGAAACAGTGATTAAGGACTTACTTTGTTGGCTCTTTGACCATTTGGCTTCTCTTTTCTCTTATTGCATCTCATCTTTTTACTTGCATTCTTCTTAGAGAAATTCCATCCTTTATTTTTATTTTTGCTTATTCTTAGGAGTCTTCCAGGTGAGTTCTCTGATTTCTGAGTGCCAGGAAACTCTTTTTTTTCTGTCTAAGAGCCCCTGTGCCATTAAATTACTTAACCTATAATTCCTTTTCATTCTTTTCATTCTTTCTGTATAATTTCATTCACTCATTTCATTAAAATTATGACTCTCTAATGCTTATGAACCTTATGATTTGTTGTCACCTCTCAATTTTCTCTAATTCATTCTTAATTTTGAAAATTGAAATCTGACCCAATTTTCTTTTTGTGTCTCTTTTTTAAATATTATCTCAAATCATCAAATTTTAATGCATTCATAATTCAGGCACAATCTTAAATTCCATTTCATTTTCAAATTTTTCATCAAGATATTCAGACACATTCTTCACATAAAGATTCATATTTGATTCATTCTTCAAGAATTTTGATTTTTAAAGAAGACTTCACTTGATTTTGATTTTATTGATTGATTTGAGATAAATTGATATTAACCTCAAGAAAATTGATCGACCTGAATATTTCATTGATTTTGCTGATTTTTTACATCAAGAATTTTGACATAAATTAATTTTGCCTAAAGAATTGATTTGATTGATTGATTGATTTTTCATTATTTGGATTTTGATTGATTTGAATTATTGATTTATTGACTTTAAGATTTTATTTGGATATTGATTGATTGACTTACCTCAAGAATTCATTTTTGATTCATTGATGTTTTCTGAAAGAACTTTTTTTGATTTTGATTTTGACTTCAAGCATTCTGTTGCTTTTCCTCAAGTTTCAAGTTTTGAAAATCTTGATTTTTATTGATTTTATTTCATTTGATTCCTGAAAGTATGCCTATTCAACATTCACCTCCCACAAGACAGAGCTCAAGCTGTTCTCACTCCAACTCCAAGGGCTCCACTTGATGGAACCCTAGCAGTTCCTCAACTGAGGGCCAAATTGGACAGAGGACCCATTTTGAAAGGTGCAGCACCATCCAGGAAGGAAGGAAGAGGGCCAAGAAGATTGAGTTCATTCTCAGGAGTAGTTGGTGAATTTCCAGGAACTTCAAGGACAATTTTAAGAGGTCCTGGGGAAGATGGTGAAGAGGAGGAGGAGAATTCTGTGGAAGAGGAAGATTTTGTCACAACCACAAAGAATGAACCTCCTCCATGGGTGTTGCCGCAATTCAGCGTGGAGCCAAGTTGGGGCCAACTGGTGACATCATATCTTTTATGGCCAATTGTACCCCTTTGGTGTTCCATGACCTTTTGGTCATATCACTTCCCCTGTCCTTTTTATGGCCTGTGGCCATACCCTGCCATCATTGGCCTTCCTGGCCAATTCCCATAACTCCAACATCCAGGCCTCTATCTTTGTTTTTGGGCCTGGGGGTGTCCTTTTGTCTCCTAGAGGGTTCTGGGCCGCTTAGCCATAATCCTCATCCTTGGGCCACCCCCTTTTATTACGGGGTCTAAGGCCTATATGGCCTTTTTGGGCCATTTAGGCCCCCTACTGTCACATGGTGGAATGTGATCTACAACTTGCCACTATTAATTGGTCTTTCAACCGGTTTAATAGCCTTTTTGGCAAGAGTTCCCTTTGCTGAGGTCTGGCAGACAGCATTGTGACAATAAACTGGTTACCAACGTCATGGGTTCGATTCCGGTTGGAGACAAGAGGTGGTCTCAATCAAACAACCAGAAATCGCTGGGTTTTCCACTCCATTGGCGTACAAGGGTTCTGCCCCTTGGGGGTTCCTTGTAGGCTCCTGTTGTAACTAATGTAACTCCATGAGGGAGACATGGGTAATACCATCAGTTACATGCACTTCGGGACGCAGTGCCCTAAACCCGGGGGTACTGTCACATGGTGGAATGTGATCTACAACTTGCCAGTATTAATCGGTCTTTCAGCTGGTTTAATAGCCTTTTCGGCAAGAGTTCCCTTTGCTGAGGTCTGGCAGACAGCATTGTGACACCTACGTTGTCTACGGCCCCTGGTCCGTGGTAAGCCGCGGCCCACGGTCTGTGGGCTAATTAGGCCCCATTTGGCCTAATCCAATGAGGGCGAAAGGGGGCAGCCCACTAGGCCCCAAGGCCAGGTGGGTCCCAAATCCCATAAAGCCCCTCAGGACCCATTTTGGCCAAGGACCACCATGGACCAATTTTCAGCCCATGGCCTCTGGTAACCACCATAGGCCACCAGATCAGCTCAGCTCAATGCTTTGCCTCAACTCAAGGGGGACTTTTCCCATTCCTCCATGCATCCCGTACTCAAGGTTGCAGGAGTGGTGCATATATGGTATTATATCCCATTACGCACCATTTTTGCTCAGCAATTCAATGGTGACATTTTCAGGACCAAATTCCATGATTAAAAATCAAGGTCTGAAATTCCAATGCTCATTTCGAAGGAGGACTCTTCAGCTCATCAGTCTGGCAATCCATGGCAGCTATCAGAGGACTATTCAAGGACCCCAACCACCTGGTCCTACAGGAGTTGGGTTGGAAATTATTTCAGGATTATTCCAAGGGCTATTCTCAGAGGTTATCCATTCTTAAATCAGCTGTCAAGGCAACAAGTACTTCAATACTACTTGGAAAACTCAATTGGTCCATACTGGCAGCAATCAATTATACCTGTATGTCCTTGGGCCAATTGGGCCAATTCATATTCCACTTTTGGAATTCAATCACACAGTTCCATTCTCAAGATGGCAATAACTGTATTGGCCCAATTCAGAAAATATGGCCAGTGACTCACCTTCCAGGAGCAGCCCCTCAGCTTTTCACATATACTGGCCACCTTTCATCACCCAGGGACTTTTTCCACAGTTAAGTAATATATTTTATTTATTTTATTCTTTATTTTCCTTTCATTTAATAAAGTAAATACTGATTTTCTTAAGTTAGTCATTTGCACCTTTATTCTTTGCCTGTCAGTGGATATTGGTGGTCATATCCTTTACTAATTTCATTTCCTTTTCTGGAAGGTTGAAACAGTGAATTGGAGATTGACTTGGTTGGCTCCTTGGCTTTTGGCTTCCTTATTTTCCTGGCCATTGGCTTCACTTACTCATTCTTATCTTTGACATACTTGTCCTTATTCTTACTCTTATTCCTCTTAAAGAAATTCATTCTGCTTTATCTCTTTGATCCTTTTGGAGCCTTCCAAGTGAGTTATTGATTTCTGAGTGCCAGGCCACTCTTTTTTTCTATTCAAGAGCCCCTGTGACAGAATTTGATGGTACTGAAGTTGTTCCTGCTCCTGTGGGGGTATCCCAAGGTACTGGAAGGCCAACTATAGCCCATTCTGATCAGCCTGTCTTTCATCAGTCTGAACCATCTTTATTGGTCATCATGCAGCAAATTACTCAAGTTATAGCCAATCTTCAAGCGGCTCCATCTTCTGAAGCATTAAGACCACCAACCTTCAAGACTTCATCTATGAAGGCACCAGAATGCTTTGATGGTACTCAACCCTTCAAGCTTAGATGTTTCATTCAGTCTTGTCAGTTTATATTTCATAATGATCCGGCTAATTTCTCTCAAGAAAGAAAGAAAGTTCTCTATCACACATCATTTCTAATTGGCAGGGCTGCAAATTGGATTGGGCGTTATCTTCCCAATCTCACCAATAAAGATTCAAACTACCTTCTCAATTCATGGAAATTATTTGAATCTCAACTCTTCACCTTATTTGGGTACCCAAATTAGGTCAGAAAATCTGAAGAAAAATTGGATTCTTTAAGAATGATAGAAGGTGGGCATGTATCATTATACATTGCTAATTTCAGAAGTTTGGTCTCAAGAATTGCAGATTGAGGTGAAAGAGCTCTCATCCATCATTTCAGCAAGGAATTGCCATCCAGGATTTTGCATCAATTGGCCTCCCATCCTTCAAGAATTGAATCTCTTCAAGGCTTAATGGACATTACCTTGGAGCTTGATACTAGGTACCATGAGAGGAAAAATGAAAAGTGTCATCATCAAGGGAAGAAGCCAGAAGCATCAAAGTCAAATTCTTCCCATCCTCAAAATTATTCAAGCTCAAGTCAAAATAAGAAGAATTTTCAGAAGGGGGAAAAGCCCAATTCTACTTTATTGAAGAAAGATTTCAATCTGATGGATTCTGAAAAAGAAAGAAGAATCAAGGAGGGTTTGTGTACCTATTGTGGTGGGAAGTGTAGTCTTGAGTCCTGTTTCAAAGGGCCTCAAAAGAACCTTACCCAACCGTCACGAAAATTTCCCAGCCAGGGAAAAGCCTGAGTGAAGATCATTCTGTGTTCAATGGTCTTCACTAGTTTCCTTCCAGAGAACAATTGTGAATTATGACTACTGGTGTCAAGAATTGTCTTAAATTCTTTGTTTTTTCTTCTCTTTCTGATGCGTTTTACAGTATTCTCATTGTTTCTGGTGCTACCAACTCATTCATTGCAAAGCAGTTTGTTCACAAGTATGCTTTGAATATTTCAGAGCTTCCAGAGAAAATTCCCCTTATCATTCTGCACTCCTCTGAGTCCCCTTCCTTAATTTTGACTCACCATACCAAATATAGGGTTGAGCATCCTCCATTCCCAAGCTTTTATAGGGAATTTTTAATCATTGATACTTCCAAGGGAGAATATCTCATATTTTGCTTTGACTTTCTCATTCATTTCAATCCATCCCTTGATTGGAGGCAAGGCTGATCACCTTCAATTCTGATCATAAGGACTATTATCATCCTTCAAAATCTTTCAGTAATGACTTTTCTTCTTCCAAATCGTGTGCAGCTCTGGTTGGTGATTCTAGAACACCATCATTCCCATCTTTTGTCCATATTCCTCTTGTTAATTCCCATCAATAATTACTATCATCTAGAGCTGAAGGCTTCAAAGAGATTCAAGATGTTGGAGAAGAGAATTCTGTATCCTCACTTCATCTCTTCTTTTGGATTATGGAACTTCCTCTTTCATCTTATCATGAATCCCTGGAGCACTTGTGGGATTAAGAGGAAAAGACAGAATAAACGGAAACCATGATGAAGGTTTTTCCCTCTGCATATCTCCAGTATCTGGATGTATTCTCCAAGGTGAAAGCAGTGAAACCTCCTCCTCACCACGCCTGTTATCATCCTATTGAGCTGGAGGGATCTCTACCTCCATTTGGTGTGATCTACTCTTTATCAAACCAAGAGCCAGATACACTCAGGGCCTGATTTTCAGAGAATGTAGTGAAAGGTTTCATCTGTCCAAGCTCCTCCTCAACAGGAGCACCTGTCCTCTTTGTCAAAAAGAAAGATGGTGGCCTCCGTTTGTGTGTTGATTACCGCAAATTCAATGCTGTCACTAGGAAGAACAAATATCCTGTTCCCCCTATTAATAAACTTCTTTATGTATTGAATGGCTCTTCTATCCTGTCCAAGATTGATTTGCATGGTGCATATAACCTGCTCAGAATCAAGGAAGGTGATGAAAATTTGACATGTTTTAGAACTAAATATGGCAGCTATCAGTATTTGGTTATTCCATTTGGGATCACCAATGCCCCTTCCTCTTTTCAAAACCTTTTCAATGATTTGTTTTATGACCTTCTTGATATTTATGCTGTGGTTTATTTGGATGACATTTTGATCTTCTCCAAATCTGAAGAAGAAAATCTCACTCAGGTGTCCACTTTTCTTGACAGACTTAGAGCCAATACCCTCTTTGCTAAGTCCTCCAAGTGGCTATTTCATGTTTCCAATGTAGAGTATTTAGGTTATTTTGTTGATTCTGAAGGCCTCAACATAGACCAAGCAAAAGTCCAGCAAATTCTCAATTGGCCACCTCCAATAAACCTCAAGGCTCTTCAATCATTCCTTGGCTTTGCCAGCTTTTATTGCAGTTTTATCAAGAATTACTCGAAGAAAATTAGTTCACTCACAAGTTTCCTCAAGAAAGATTCATGTTTTCCCCTCAATGAGGAAGGTCTGAGACATTTTCATCACCTCAAAGAGGCATTCACCATTGCTCCAATCCTTTCTCACTTTGATCCTTCTCTACCCACCATTGAAGAGACTGATGCTTCTGATTATGCCTTGGGTGCTGCACTGAGTCAGGTCTGTGACTCAGGAAAACATCCCATTCCATTTGATAGCTGCAAGCGTCTTCCACAGAGCTCAACTATGAGATTCATGACAAGAAACTCCTTGGAATAGTCTGGTCTCTCAAGCGCTGGAGAGCTTTTCTCCTTTCTACTTCTTCCGCCTTTGAAGTTCTCACCAATTATTCTTTATTTCAATATTTCACTACATCAAAGATTCTCACTTTCCATCAAGCCCCCTTGGCTTTATTTCTCTCTAAATTTCATTTTTCAATCACTTACTGCCCTGGGCGCTTGGCTACCCTTCCAGATGCATTGTCACATTGGGAAGGTGTTTACCCAGAGAGGGAGGCATATTTCATCAGCAAGAATCCAATGAATTATAAAAAAATAGTCAAGCAAGATGAAATTCAAGCCTCAAAGTTCTCTGCAGTAAAGGTGGAATCATTTTCAAGCTTGATTGACTCAATTAAGAAAGCATTATGGCAAGATTCTCAATATAGAAGTATTCTTCAAGATCTGGGTAAAGGTAAATATGTCCAAGATTATTCTCTTGATTCCTCTTCCCAACTTCTCTTGTTCAAAGATTGGGTGGTGATTCCAAATGACCCCACAAGTCAACTCAGCAAACTTCAAAAGCGGCATGACTCTCCTCTAGCTGGAAACCCTGGCCAAGAGAAGACTCTCAATCTTGTCAAGTGGGATTTTCACTGGTCTGGCATGACTCAATTGATCAAGTATTATATATCATCCTGTCAACAGTGTTCAAGAAACAAAAATATTCACCACAAGAAGTTTGGACTCCTCAAACCTCTTCCAATTCCAAATGGTCCTTGGATTTGTCTTTCAATGTATTTCATCACTCAATTTCCACTGTCCAATTCTTTTGACTCAATCCTTGTCAAGGTGGACAGATTCTCAAAAGTGGCAGTTTTTATTCCAACAATGTCTTCAATAGCTTCATTAGAGTTGGCTCATTGATTCATCAAGAATATTTAATCAAAGCCTGGCCTTCCGTCAAGCATTGTTAGTGATAGAGGTTCTGTTTTTGGACCAATCTTTGTCAGCAGCTCAAGATTTCAAGAGATCTGTCAACTGATGGACAGTGAGAGAGGGTAAATCAGATGCTAGAACAGTACCTTTGGATGTATTTCAGTTATCATCAAGATGATGAGAACACCTTGCTCCCTTTGGCTGAATTTTCCTACAATAAGTCTGACCACTCTTCAGCAAAACAATTACCATTTTTCACTATTTATGGAAGAGATCATCAGTTTGACTCAGTTCAAATTACTCAAGATACTCCTGCTGGAAAGTCATCAAAAAAAATCCAATCAGTACAGCAAGATGTCAAGGGAAAAAATTACAGCAAGTCCACCTGTTTTCAATCCTAGTGACATGGTATGGCTTTCTTCCAAGAACATCAAATCAACTAGACCCACCAAAAAACTTTCTGAAAGATGGTTGGGTTCTTTTCCAATCTTGAAGAAATTCAGCACTCATGCCTACCACCTCAAGCTCCCATATCAATGGAAATCCATCCAACCAGTCTTCCATATTTCACTCTTGGAACCAGTCAAGACATGAAAAATTTCGAATAGGAATCAAGAGCCTCCTCCTCAAATTATCATTGAGGAAGAAGAGGAATGGGAAGTCTCTCAAATACTGGACTCAAATCTTGAGAGAGGCAAATTATTGTATTTGGTGGAACAGAAAGGTTTCAGTCAAGACTCAGAAAGATCCACTTGGGAACCAGCTGAAAATCTCAAGAATTATCCTGAACTGGTTAAGCGTTTTCATTCTTTATATCCTGACAAGCCAGGACACAATTCTCCAAGAGCTTGATTTTTTATGGTGCTTGGTGGGTAGAGGAATTACCAAAAGTAAGTCCCACTCCTGGTATGCACCTTTAGAGATACTCTAGGCTTTCTTGTTGTAAGAATCACCTTGGCAACTCTGTGAGCACTCTGAAACGTTTGGACACAGATCTTTGGACTGGCTTTCAACATCAATTCCAAAATTTATGGCCATTTTCACTTGGGTAAATGGACCATTCCTTTTATTAATTTGTTTCCAAGTCATCCCATCAGCAAATTTATTTTCTTTTTATAGCATTGGCATGAGTGGTAATTACCAAAAGTAAGCTCCTCTCCTGGTGTTCACTTCCCTGAGGGATCTAAAATCTTTCAAAACATCACCTTGGCCACTTTGTGAGCACATGGCATCAAATTTCTCTTTCCAGGTCTTTTGCCAATTTCCAAATCAATTACCAACCTCTGTGATGAAGATTGGAAGCCCCTCAAGATTCATTTCTCTTTATTTCTTTCTTTTCTTTTCTTATTTTTATTTTCATTTTAAATTTTCCTTAATTTATGTCAAATAAATTCATGAAAAACCCTCATTCATTTCCAAAATCACATCAATCATTAAGCCAATGTCAAAAGAAGATCAAGCAAGTCCCATGTCATATGTCAATTTTTAATATCAGTTGTATTGGTGCTCAGGAGATCACCGTTTTAAGGTGGGGGGTACTGTCACACCCATGGCAATTCACCCTCTTGGACATCAATAGGGCATATCCATTCCATACCAAATATATGGCAATTTGGCCATATCCATAACCATTGGCCAAATTGGCCATTGTCATTCTTTATGGTCTTTATGGTCATTTCATCATCTGGGGCCAACCTGGCCCCTTCACCATCATCAGGCCTTTCCTCGCTAATTCCTGCTTTTAGGAAATTGTGGGTATTTTCCAGTCAACAGGGGAAATACAGCTCAAAAGTCTGTATTTGTCTTTTCAAGGTTTAAATACAGTTTTGCACATTTTGCGCATGTTTGTGCATTTTTTCTGTATTCAGAAATATATTCCATTTTCCCATGTGTTATGAGAAATAGGCCCAAACGGCCATATCAGGCCTTTTGGGGCTTAATTGCCAGTGCTGCGCTTTTTGAGCATTTTTTAGGCACTTTGTGTAAATTCAGTTTTAAGACTGTATCAGCTGTATTTGGCTAGAAACCCAGAATCAGCCAAAAACACCCAAAGACACTTTTTCACCTCTGAAACCGCCCAAAACCCAGTTTTCACCTATATCCTCCTGGCATCACTTCAGAATACCTTTGACCACCTTCAACCTACAATTACCAAAAGTGCCATAAATGGTTTTATACACCATTATTCATATTTTTCCACCAGCAATCCAATGGCGCAAATATCAAATGGTTATTTCAAAATTCCATAAGGTCATCAAGTCATCACGTCATCCAGAGGATTCATTAAGGCTCAAGGGCAAGTGTCAATCTCAAATACCAATTATTCCATCAAGAAAACATTGGCTATTTCTCACTCACAGTATTCCTCCAAGGGAATACTGGCATTTTATTCTCAAGGGATATACAAGAGGAAGTTCAAAAACAATTTTTCAAGTGTCAGTGCTCCATAAATCCATCTTGGAAACCACATTCATTCAATACAGTCTGTATTCATCAAGAGCTGTATTTCATTCATACACCATGGGAATTTCATTCAACCCAGCTCATTTCCTGATTTGGCAAGGTATACACTTCATCAAGCTGTCAATACAGCTTCAAGGATTCAATACAGACCAGCTGTCAGCCTGAAGGAGTCAAGCTCTCACCTTTTCACATATGCCAGCCTCTTTTGACCCTGGGGGGCTTTCCCCCAGTTAATTAATATAGTTTTATTTTATTTTATCTTTATTTATCTTACCATTTTTGCTAAGTGAATACTGATACTATCCAGTCCGTCATTTAGTACCTTTTCTCTTTTCTTTCTTCACCTGTCAATTGATATTTGGTGGTCATATCTTTACTAACTCCATTGTTCATTTTGACAGGTTGAAAAAGGGATTAATGACTTACTTGGTTGGCTCTTTGGCCATTTGGCTTCTCTTTTCTCTTATTGAATCTCATCTTTGTACTTGCATTCTACTTAGAGAAATTCCATTCTTTGTTTTTGTTTTTGTTTTTCCTTATTCTTATGAGGCTTACAAGTGAGTTCCCTGATTGCTTAGTTCCAGGCCACTGTTGACTTTCTGTCCAAGAGGCCCTGTGACATCTATGGAGCTACCCTAGGTGAATATTTGTCTAGAATCCAAATATGGTCTTAAGTCCATGGATTTACTTACTCACAAAGAAGGTATTCATCTTTTCTGAAATAGTGAAAGATGAATTTTTAATATATGCATGACTTATGGGCTATGAATAGTTCAAAATTTATTTTTAGAGATATTTGTGGCCTATTTGGGTATGTAAAAGATACCTCAAGGCTCACATTCCCTCCCACCAACAAAGAAGATTGTACTACAGATTCATTGATTATATCACAAAGAAAAAGGCCTCAAAGGGGGTTAATGTCTGTCACCCTGTGACTCAAAACCAGAGCACAAGCATGACAGTCAAATACCACAAATCAATGGTGTAGCCAAGATACCAACAAAACATGGAGCTGAGGCAAATCAGCTCAAAAGGTATCAAAAGAAAGAGGAAACTCACCCCTTTCTAAATATGCAAGTCTCCTCATCATAGGACAAAGAATAACAAAGTTATTACTGCTCAAAGTTGTTGCTGAGCATAAAGCTTAATTTTCACCTCCCATCTTAAATACAGAATAAGAGGCGCAACCCCATAAAATGGGCATTCAAAATGACTCTCTAAGTCAGGGCTATCCAATGGTACCAGCAAAGCTAAGCTAGCACCAGTATTACAGAAGTTATGGCCAAATTCAGGGAAAATACAGGTGAACAAAGCATTCACCTCTCATCTAACTTCTACAGTTTTAGTGTGAGATACCTAAAGTGGGGTCTTTTTGGAGCGCGCACAATCAGGGCTATCTGATGGTGCTATCCATTCACCCATATCCCATATAGAACACAACCTATAAGGCAAACAAGCGCAATATAGCTCTTTGCCTAAAACATGCATATGTACAAAACTCTTGTACATGGGATAACTTTGCCAAATTTAATGATAGCCATTCCAAATGAGGTACCATTGTGTAGAGAACATACAGGGCTACGCACATAAACAGTACTGAGGTTGTTATCTCAAAAACCGACCAAGTTATAGCTTTTTTAAGGTCAAAATCCCACATTTTGGCCAATTAGGCCTTACCACGGGATAATATCCCATAACCATGATTATGAGGTTTCAAACAAACCAAAAATCTTGTTTTTAATTCAATACCTAATATTTCATTTAATAATGGGGTTCCATACAGGTTCTGTACAGCATTTTATGTGTTATACATGTCAGAATTGGGCTGTGGGGTCCCCAGATGAAAGGTTTGACCCTGTATGGTGAAAACTGCCCAGATGTGGTTTAAAAACCACATCTGAGCCCAATACAGGCTATACAGGCCTTTTTCAAACCTCAATCCTGTCCTTGAGAGTGGAAAATCTTCACTTCCTCTACATGAAAAGGTCTAACAGCCTTTTCACTGCCAGAAAAGGAATCCCCATCCTGCTCTTGAATTCCTATGTAGTACAACTGTCAAAAACAGTTATACTCTTGGAAAATGATCAGGTTATACTATAAACTTTAGTATTGTAGTCTTTTATTATCGTAACCCAACAGATAAAGCTGCACCAAGGGCTTTCAACAGTGCTTACCACCACTAATTCTCATTAGTAAAGCCCTTTTAATTTATGATTAAACCTTTTTTAATAGCTTTTATCCATGTCACAGTCATATTTAAAGTTGTAAATAGCCTGATTACTTCTTTATCATAGACTCATCCTGACATTTTGGGGGCCTGGCCATGTTTTTTGACCTTTTTGGACCTTACAAGTGAGTGTTTTACTTATTTTCTTATATTCTGACAGATTGCTTTATCTTTTTAGGCATAATTATTTTTTATAAATATATAAAAACACACATTTTTTATATAAATTTAAGTTTTATATGTTGTATACCACTAATATTTATCTTTTTCAATCATATTGTTGTGTGGTTGATTATAATTTAATCACCCCAAAGCCTCTATTTTTGGTGTTTTTTGCATATAAAAACACTTTAAGCCATTGATACAGTCCTTTTTTTAATTAAATAAGGACACCTCTTACTGTAAAACCAACAGTTGGGGCATGGTTGGGTGTAAGGTGTGGATATGAAACTTTGATTAAAAATCAAGTACTTTTCCTGTCCGCAAAATTTGTATAAGGTAAATATCAATTAAAAATAGTAAGAAATATTATTTTTAAGTGAAAACACGCCAATTTTATTGTTTATAACTTTATTAGTATAAAAAAGTAATATCATAAAGATTTATTGTTTTACCAACAATAAAAATGTATCCAAAAATACTCTACAAGAGATATTTAAGGCTACAAAAGAAATTTCTTCAAGAGAAATTTCAATTGAAATTAATTGAGCAAAGAACTGAAAGCAATTAATTAAAGAACAAAGTCTTTAAAAAGAATATTAAATATAAAACACGCTCAAAAGTGACCAGAGTGAATTCGGAAACAAAGTGACAAAGCTTACAGTAATGAAAGATGCTTTAATTCACTTTTGGGGTGGTTCAGGGGTAAAAATGATTATAAAATTTAGAAGCAATGATTATAATGATTTCTTCACGTGGTTAAAAGGTTCAAAATGATTTAATAAAGGTGGTTGGAATCTCCTATTGATTGGTTTAACAATGTTTAAACCAATTATAAAAGGAAAAGATTCCAACATGAAGAGAAAAGTGGGGCAAAGAAGACATTCTTTTATAGCCATCAATTTTCTTACTCTAAAAGTAAAATTTACTCTTGTCAGTCGTGAAAACAGTCTGACAACAGAAAAGCCAATTATGGCATCATTGAACCCTGATTTAGACCAAAAAGGGCTGGTCCAAGCCATTTTTAGCCACTTTAGACCCTTAAATCAGCCATTACTATAGCAATACCTGGCCTAGAGCCTTCAAAACACGTCAGAATGTGTGTAAGAGGCGTAGAAACCAGATAAAACTGTTTTTACTATGACTGTTTTATCTTAAGGGTAGTTTTACCCTCTTGGCAACAGCTAAAACTACCCCAGTTGGTATCAAAACCTCATCATCAATTGAGTCCACAGACCCTGTAACTCAATTCCAGGCCAAAAGTGATAAACCTTTGCGTGAATTTTGACATCGCACGCCTGTCAGCAAGGAATTTGGGGGTCTAGCTCCCCCTTAGAGCTGGAGTTCCTTTTCCCCCCCAAATTTAATCTTTCCAATTTATTTTTCCTTTAATTCCTCATCATGTATTATACTTATAATTTACATATGTAATTCAATTGAATTGTACAGTACAATAAAGCAATAATTGATACCTCATATGTAAATCAAAGCTCACTTATGTAATACACGCGCACATTTTGACATTTCAATTGAATTCAATTGAAAATACTTCAATTCCTCATAACTTCTAAACTAAACACAACACCTCAATTTTAACACAAAATTTGATGGTTAACACCACATGTGGTGTGAATTATATTGAAGTTTTTAGGATTTTCAACTTTTGTATTGAAAATACTAAAAACTTAATGTAAGCTTATTTAGAGATGAGTTACAAGAATTTCACTCAGAGGTGACTCCACCTGATTTTTTATTCATATTTTTATATATTGGATAAAAAGTTATAATAATTTTTATTTAACTTTTTTCCAAACGTATTTATTTTTTTACAATTTTGTTAAAATTTCATTTTTACTTAGTTTTTTCAAGTATAAATGTATTTTTATTTTTAAATTGTAATTAAATTTTTTATTTTGAATATAATTTTATATTTATATTTTGATTTTTATTTCAATAATATAAATTTATTTATTTTATTTATATTCATATGTTGATTTTGTATTTGTGGTCTTTTGGGTATATGAAATTACCTCTAAGGCTCACATTGGGTGTATTGTTCATTCAATAACCCTCTTACATACAGAGTGTATCAGACTATACTTGCTAATTACAAGTTATTCTGTGAGATACTGGCATACAAACATTGTCCCAAATATATGCAGGCTGTATTTTTGATGTGAAATTGTTAATTCAATTACACTGTCATTATACAAGGGTATATTGCAGTAACATTCAAGCCCAGAGGCCATTCTTAGACGTGCAAAACAGAATTTTAAGAAGTCTTAACTGACATTAAGCCCTCTTTTCCTGTTTTATTTCAGTGGAAGAAAACTACATCCCACTAGAAACCCAGTCACAGGCCAACACCAGTGACACCCTCAGAACCAGAGGGCAGCAAAGGAAAAGGAAAGATGCACTGTGAAGGCCTGATAACAGCAAAGAAGTGGACACTCATTGCCACACAGAAGAGTAGAAAACCACGAAATTCTGCATCAATACAAGGTAAACCAACCTTGATAACTTGTACAGGGAAAATTACTATAATTAACCCAGTTGTAACCTCCAAAGGTGAATTGCCCAAATCAGCAGACAACAAATTTATACAAGGAACAGTCAAAGGTAGATACCCTAAGAACATAACATTTTTGACTGCTTGTAAACACTGATATGTCACCTGTATATCTCAGAAACCTTGGCTTCCAAAGGAACCAACCAGAGGACAGAGAAGGCATGTATAGAACCAGAAGACCTGGAAGAGGACACCTTGGACACGGTGGTGGATGGCAAGACACTGAGGGAAATCATACCCACTCTGCCATTGTCACAGGGGCTCTTATGGAAGCAAGAGGGCCTGGCACTCAGGAATCAAGAACTCACTTGGAGGGCTCCAAAAGATGATAAGAAATACTACGGAATATATTTCTTAAGCAGGAATAAGAGAAAGGACAGATATGCCATAGATAACAAAGAATAATAAGAATGAAGCCAGAGGCCAAAAGATAAAAGAAAGTCAAAAGCCAAGAAGCCAACCAAGTGAATCCTCAATTCACTGTTTCAACCTGTCAGAAAGAACAATGGAATTAGTAAAGGATATGACCACCAATATCCACTGACAGGCGAAGAAAGAAATAGAAAAGGTGCTAATGACTGACTTAAGATTATCAGTATTAACTTTAATAATGTAAAAGAAAATAGAGACAAAAATAAATCCAATATATTAATTAACTGGGGAAAAAGTCCCCCAGGTGATGGAAGGTAGCCAGTATATGTGAAAACTGAAAGATTGATCCTGGAAGGTGGATCAATAGCTGTATTGTCCAGATCGGGAAATACAGTTCTGGCCATCTTGAATTTTGAACTGTGTGATGGAATTCCCACAGTGGAATATGAAATGACCCAATTGGGCCAAGACCATACAGGTTGATTGAATGAGGCCTGTACGGATGAATTGGGTTGTCCAAAGGAATATTGAATACTTGATGCCTTGAAAACTGATTGAAATGATGTATCACCTCTTGAGAATTGTCCTTGAATAATCCTGAATGAATTGTGCCAACCCAACTCCTGCAGATACAGGTGGTTGGGATCCTTGAAGAGTCCTCTGATTGCCGCCATAACTTGTCAGACTGATGAGCTGATTAATCCTCCTTCAAAATGGGCGTTGGGATTTTGAGACCTTGAGTTGGGAAGGATGAATTGGATCCTGAAAACGTCACCATTGGATTGCTGAGCAAAAATGGTGCATAATGGTATATAATACCATATATGCACCATGCCTGCAACCTTGAGTACGGATGGTATTAAGGAAAGGAGGAAATCCCCTGGAGTTGAGGGGAAAGACGGGCTCAGCTGATCTGGTGGCCTCTGGTGGTTGCCAGAGGCCATGGCTGAACTATTGGTCCATGGTGGTCCATGGCCAAAATTGGGTCCTATGGGATTTATGGCCAAAAAGGTGTCCATGAGGTTCTTGGTCATTTTTGGGTCCAAGGAGGTGATGGCAAAAAATGGCTCAGGTGGGCTCAATTGTGGTTTGGGGCCTAGGTGGCTGGCCCTTTTGGCCTCATTGGATTAGGCCAAAAGGGGCCTAAATAGCCTACGGACCGCGGCCCGCGGCCCACGGGCGGTAGGGGGCCTAAATGGCCCAAACAGGCCATTTAGGCCAAAACACCATTAATGAAAGGGGTTGCCCTGAATCCAAAAATGATGGCTAGGGGGCCTGGAGCCCCCTAGAAGACAAAATGACCCCCCAGGCCAAAAATTAAAGATGAAGGCCTGGGGGTTGGTGAAGTGGGAATTGGGCAAGAAGGCCGATGACGGCAGGATATGGCCTGAGGTCATAAAAGATGGTTGAGGCCATAAAATGGCCATGGGAAGGTGTTATGGCGTGGATGCCATAGAACACCCAAGGGGGCCAATTGGCCATAAAAGATATGACATGGTCAATTGGCCCCCAACTTGGCTCCAGGTTGATTTGCCACAACCATCAAGGAGGAGGGTCAAACTCGTGGTTGTGACAGCCATTCACTTTCCAATTGAACAGGAACCTCAAACCAGAGGACTGGAAAGATATGGATCAAGTTCTTCAGCTCCACCAACTGCTCAAAGATGCATTTCAATGGAGCATGGACAACAAGAGGTTCAACCTGTAATCTCACTGGGCAGAAGTTGGAGCAAGTTTCCTGAAGCTTTGTCTCAAAGAGATAGACTTCAGAGACATTATGGTAATAATCAAAGGTTGGAATCACACCAGGCAGTTCAGACTCTGCGAGGGGAGGGCAAACATGATAAAGGATAATCAAGCCACTATCCAAGCTATAGAAGAACAGCTGACCCAGACGGGGAATACTCAGAATCCTTCAGGCTCACCAGGAGCAGGCCAAATAATATCTCCAGGGGCTTCACACCATTCAGAAACCAACAGATCAGTGGCCAAGAGTCACCATTCTTCACAATCGCAGGAAGTTTCCAGGAGAAGACAAGGATACAAGGGCAAAAACAAGACCACCTTCAGCCAGAGGAAGGAAGAGTCAGACCCAATGATCCAGAAGCTGTTGAATTTCGTGAAAGAAGTGCACAAGAGCCAGAAGTAGTTGTACATAACTCTAGAATCGATAGCCCCATTAAGAGAAATATTACCCCCACTAATATTGAACACAATGTTCTCACACCTGAGAGTAACCTAAACAGTGATGCACTGTGGTTACAAATGTCCAAATTTTCTGAGCAAACTCAAAAGCAGTTTTCAGAACTCCAAGCAAGCCATGAGAGGATGAAAACATTAACAGCCTCCATGGACAGAATTGTCAAAACTCTTCAAGAGGGACGTGCTCAGTTGGGAAAAGCCTCTGAAGAGACCAACAAAAGACTGAATCTAGTCTTTGAAGGACAACACCACAGAAAAAGGGACAGGGATTGTCTGGATCTGTAAGGTTTGACTATGAAACAATAAGTAAAAATTACTAATTTATTACTTATTGTACTCTGAATGTCCTTATAAAATGAATAAATAAGATTAAAATAATAATAATAATAAAGAAATATTATTATTATGGCGTAAAATTATTATATTATTAAATAAATATAATAATATAATTAATATTATATAAAAATATAATATTATAAATAATATATTAATATAAAATAATTAATATATTATAAAGCTCTTTATTATTGTTACCAACAAATAATAAAGGCGTAAAAAATTGTTTTTTATAAATAAAAAACAATTGATAACAATAATATTACTAATATTAAAGTTATAAATTAATATAAATACTATTTATATTAAATAAGAATTATTATGAGTAATAATAAGAGAGAAATTATTATAATAAGATGAAATAACCTACTTTTAACACTTAAGATAATAATTTTGAGTTATTTTACGCCAAAAGAATATAATACAACCTTTTCAAATTGTATTTACAATGAAAATAAAGAGAATTTACTAAATCTCTTGATTTTACGTGGAAATGAGATTTTTAGAGAGATTTATAGCAAAAACAATTAAAGAATTGATTTAATCACGTAAAAATGGTGATTAATGACAAGATGGTCTTTGGTCTTTAAGAATATAAGAGTTTTATATTTAAAGAATAAAGAAATTACCTTTTATTTAATTGATTTAATGTTTTTGATGCGTCTGAGGGGAAAACAGAGTAAAAAGAGCTCTATTTATAGTAAATACCTCCCTCCTAGAGTCCAACAGGCTTCTAGTAGACGTGTACTGATCATATCCACTGGAATTGATCAATATTTTAAGGTTTGAGGGTGATTACATCATGATCAAACCATATTACATCATTATTACACCATTATTTAGAGTTATCACTATAACTCTAAGTGTGATGACATCAGAGGCTTGGCAGAACCCCAAATTTCGTGGATTTTATTAGTTTTAATCATAAACTAATAGTATTCACCAATTTTATCACTATTAAGACTGTTAAACTTAATTTAAAGTTACAGTATGTGATCATAACAGCTCAATTTAAGCTCAAACTTTGATCCTCAATAACCTTTAAGGTTTTCACGCTACAGCAATTCAGAGAGTGAATTCTGATAGCCTGACATAACCTTATTATGCTGCCAAGAGCTTTTCATTACATCATCAAAACTCTAATTTTGATGATTTTTCTTGTAACTCATCTTTTCTGTCAAAATTCAATATTTTAAACTTCAAACCTTGATTTCAGGGGGTTATACCCTGAATTTAATAATAAAAATTACATCATTCTTCACGAATGAACTAGGAGAATCCAACTGTGTACTTTTTTTTAAGTTTGGACTACTTTCACAACAAAGTGGTCAACAGCTCTGTTGATTTTTATCAATATTTCCTCATAAGTCTTAACCTTGTTTATAATTTGCAAAATAAAGTTCATATCTGTGTTCCTACAGTAATTACGTGGTAACTTTATTTTTGGTTCATCATTCTAGCATGTATAGCTTAGAAGATATTAGCTATGATCACTGAATATATGCGTTGACCAAAAAAGTGCATATATTCAGGATAATTCCTTAAGTATTGATTTTGAGAATTAGCTTATTAATTGTTTTATGTGTGGATTTTTATGGGGAAACCACTGGTACAATTTATTTTACATGTTGTTTCATTGGTTTCTGAGATAAATAGGATTTTATGGTTTTTATAAGGTATTATACCTTATAATTCATTAAATATTGACTTTACAGATATGCCATAAAAATGGTATATGTGTATTTTTCCATGAGGGATCCAATGGTATACTTTATTTCACATGTTCATTCATTGGTTTTTAAGTTAAACCAATTTTAGTACCAATTTATGGTATTTTTTGTATATTTGAGTAATTATTTTTAGTGTATAATTATTCTAATTAATTTTAATATAATTATATTAAAGATATAATTATTCTGAGTATTTTTTGTGACCTTATTGGGTATGTGGTCATATCTCAAAGGCTCACAGGATCAAGACATAAACAAATTGTTTAATGTCTACCATAACATGAAGCCCCAACCACAAGGTCATGTTATGGATAATCCATATCATCAAGATGACATCAAACCACATTCCATGTTGATGAATAAAGAAAGATCTAAATTACAATACCAGGATGGAGATAATATGTCTTATTCAGAGAAGGAAGCCCTGAAACAGCTTCCTGAGGCCTCAAGCTGGCCCAAATTCTCTGGAACTGGAGAATATGATCATATGGAGCTCATAGATTATATTGATGGACTCTTCATTGATGTACCAAGCATTCCAGACTACTGGATTACTTCTAGACTCAAGACAGTATTTAAAGGACATGCTAGTATATGGTACACAGAAATGAATGAAATTCATGGCAGAAGAAGCTGGCCATGGTGGAAGAGGCAAATCATCCAAAAATACAGCAACGGTACTTGGATATAGCAGAAGCCCATGTCATTTGAAAATGAAAAATACTCTGTGGTCAAAGATCCATATGAGTGGTGTCTCAGACAGTCTAAAAGACTTAAAGCCATTTATCCTCAAATGAATATTCAGATGAGGAATCACAAACTCCTGACACAAATGCCAGGAGAACTAGAGCATGCAGTTATATGCAGAGGCAACCACAATTTCACTTTAGATGGAATTGAAACTACCTTACAACATGTAAGGAAAAGAACTAATATAGGGAGATACACCCCATATAAGAGCAGTGGTTTCAAAGAGAAACAACCTTTCATGGTAGAGTTTTAAGACAAACCCAGAGAAAGAGTGGCAGAAGTGGCAAAGAAGAAAAATTCTTGTCACAAATATGGTTCAACAGATAACTATGCCAAAAACTATCCAAAGGCAAAGAAAAAAGTCTATGCCATTGAGAAAGTCCCAGAAGAGGAATCCCCAACAGAGGATTCTGATTCAGACCTTATGGGTGACGCCATTAGAGAACAATCTGATGATGATCAAGACCCAAGAGAAGAGTTTCTAGTGGAATACCAAGAGGAAACTCCACTGGAAATCCAGGACATTAAATTGGAAGAAGGCATGCCACAAGATACTGCCAACAAAAACTTGTCCAAACACACACAAAATGCACAAACATTCCTGGTTACACCAACCAAAGGAATAGCATACATACATGGAACAGCCACAAAAATGACAGTTTCTATTGACAATGCTCAACATCGATTGATCATTGACAGTGGAGCACACTGCTCCATAGTGGCCAAAATATATCTGGATAACCACTTCCCAAATTAGGAAAACCAGCTCTTGCCCACCAAGGCAAAGGACTTCAAAAGTGCTTCAGGGAAGATGACTTCCATTGGGACAATTATAAAAGAGATAATTATACCCCACAGACAGGGTAATATCAGACTCAATCCAGAGTTTGTAGTGCTTGATGATTCCCACATCCAAGGGTTCTTACTGCAAACAGATTACCAGAGGATGTATGGCATAGATATTTACAACAGTAAAAACAGGCACATTACCATTGGTACCAACAAGGAAAAGAAATTTTCACTTGATATATACCAAATATCCGTCCAAGATCCTATTGAATAATTACCGAATAAGTTCAGAGAGGGACAGTTTAGCACTACCTTCACCAGTCAACAGAAATTAATTTTACTGAAGATTCTGAGAAAGAATGGACCAGCATTTTCCATTGGTAAAGACCCATTAGGAAAGATTAGAGGCCATGATATAGAGCTATATCTGGATGTGGAATCCACACATGCTCAGGAGACCTCCTTACCCAGCAAGTCTGGAAACCAGGAAGGAAATTTAAAAACATATCAATGAACTCCTGTACATGGATGTCATCAGAAAGATTGGACAAAATGAAATAGTGGAAATTACCACTCCTGTCCTGATCACCTGGCATTATGGAAAGTCTAGGCTGTGTGGAGATTTCAGAGCTCTGAATAACTACACCAAAGCTGACAGGTACTCTATACCCAGGATACCTCATGAATTAGACAAACTGGAAAAAGCCAAATACATAACCAAGATTGATTGTATGAAAGGCTTCCACCAGAATGGAGTTAAACCAAACTCCATGAAACTACTCAGAATCATATGCCATATGGGCATATATGAGTAAACCAGGATGCCATTTGGCCTCAAGAATGCACCAGCCCACTTCAAAAGGATTATGGACACCATATTGCAATAAGAAATATTGGAAGGCTGGATGTTAGTATATATTGATGACATCATTATATACTCAGAGACATGGGAAGACCATGTGCAATACATAAACAGAGTACTAAGTAAATGCACACCCATAAATCTGAAAATTTCACTCAAGAAGTGGAATTTTGGCCAACAAGAGCTACTAGCTCTAGGACATAAAGTCTCAGGTCTTAGTCTGGAAATTGACCAGAACAAAGCAGCAGCAGTACTGCAAAAACCAGTAACAAGAAACATCAAAGAGATGCAATCTTTCTTTGGGTTTGCTAGCTACTATAGAAACCACATTGATTATTTTGCCCACATAACTAGTAGTTTATACAAGTTATGTTAAACAGATGTAGTTTTTGAAATTACCAAGGAAAGGAAGGATGCATATTAGAGGACCAAATATGAACTCAAAAATGCACCTGTGCTCATCTTGCCTGACTTTGAACTACCATTCAAGCTATACATAGATGCAGCATGTAGCCAAGGATTGGGAGCAGCCCTTCACCAGAGACAAACTGTGGATGGTGAACCAAGAGAGGGAGTAATATGGTACATATCTAGGCAGTTGAAACATTCACAAGCCAGGTTTGGGGCCAACTAGACAGAATTTCTATGCCTAGTCTGGGCTTTAGAGAAACTCCATTATTATTTGGAGGGTGCAGTCTTTGAAGTCTACACAGCCTACACAGCCTTGAAGTCTTTACTGAACATGAAGACTACCAATGGACACATGCTGAGGTGGCAAATAGCCATCCAGGAGTAAAGAGGAAATATGACCATCATATAAAAAGAAGGTAAAAGTCATACCAATGCAGATGGCCTCAGCAGATGGCCACTGTATAAGGTCAAAAGCAACCCAGCTTATGACCCTGAAGTAGCAACTAAAATTCCTATACATTTCATGGAAATAGACAGGAAGAAAACTTCAGATTGTCTGAGTGGGCACCAGAAGGTGGTACCCCAGACAGTGGAAACACTGACTCAGAAGGAACAGCAACTTAAATACTGGGAATACGTTCCTCAGAATTTCACACTGAATTCTTAAATGCAGTGATTAAGACATATTCCAAACACAAACAATGTGGCATATTGTTACAACTCCTTCAACAAAAATACAGGAGCCGAGAACTGAAATCCCAGCTGGAGGAACCCTGGTTGAAGGACTATAAGGACAATAAATCTTTCCTTATAGATGGCCTGCTTTAACATAGAGAGAAGCATACTAGTTCACTTACAATAATAGACAGAGAGCATATATCTTTGATCCTACAGGAATGCCATTATTGCCCCTATATTCGACACAAGAGTGAAGACAGGACCAAAGAAAAGGTAGCAAGAACTGCTGGGTGGCCCAGATGGGAACCAGAGTTTATTGAATACATCAACACTTGTGGAAGATTCCAAAAGCAAAATAGAAACCATGGGAAGAAGTATGGGTTACTTCAACACATAGAGCAACCAAACACCCATGGGAAACCATCAATGTGGACTGGGTCACAGGACTTGTCCCAGGAGGCAAAGAAAACTTCAATACCTGCTTCATCATAGTTTATAGGTTCAGCAAGAGTATGAGGTGCCTACCATGTCACAAGGAGGACACGGCCATGGATACTGCTCTGTTATTCTTGAACAACATCATATCTACCTGTGGAGTCCCTAAAATCATCATCAGTGATAGGGAGCCAAAGTTCACATCTGAATTGTGGACAACCCTCTATGACATTCTGGGTATCAAACTTGCTTTTTCTACAGATTACCCTCCACAAACAGATGGACTAGCTGAGAGGGTGATCCAGACAATGGAGGACATCCTTAGAAGATTCTGTGCTAATGGCATGGAATACAAGGATCATGAAGGATACACCCATGGATGGGTTACCCTTCTACCAGCAGTCCAACTGGCTTATAACACAAGTCAGCACTCTACCACAGGAAAAACAACTTCACTGGTAGAAAAAGGGTGGAATCCCCTATTTCCTGAGGATCACTTGAAGCAAAACCTTCTGACTATCCACCTCCCAGCCAAAGATGTCAATGAAATGTGGAAGAGAGCTTGTGAAAAAGCTGGCAAATTCATATCTTGGGCAAAAGGATATAAAAATCAGAGGTGGGACAAATAACATATGGAATCTGACCTTAAAGAAGGGGACCAAGTCTTAGTGTCTACACTTAAATTTAATAATCTCAAAGGACCAACAAAAATGAGAGACTTGTTTTTAGGGCCCTTCACTATCATGAAGCTGATAGGGAATAATACAGTGGAAGTCAAACTCACAGAGGAGTTTTATTTCCAGACACAGGAGGATAAATTCCCCTATAGGGAGAAGAGCCCCACATCACCAGAAATAGTGGAGGTGGAGGATTCCCCCGGACAAGTGAATAAAATCATCAAGGCCAGGAAGATTAGACTTAATGGTAAGGATCAGAGACATTACTTAGTCATATTTAATAACCAGACAGCTGATAAGGACAAATGGTTGGCAGAAGATGCCATACCAGATGGGAACCTTCATTGGAGTAGATTCAGAGCATCTAGGAGGACTGAACAGTCTCATCAATGATGAGCCTTTTTAGAGGGTGGGTATGTCAGCCTGTAACTCAAAACTAGAGCACACGCATGACAGCCAAATACCATAAATCAATGGTATAGCCAAGATACCCCCAAAACTTGGAGCTGAGCCAAATCATCTCAAAAGGTATCGAAAAAAAGAGAAAACTCACCTCTTTCCAAATATGCAAGTCCCATCATCATAGGAAAAAGAATAACAAAGTTTCTCCTGCTCAAAATTGTTGCTGAGCATAAAGCTTAATTTTCACCTCTCATATGAAATACAGAGTAAGAGGCTTAACCCCATCAAATGAGTATTAAAAATGAAGCTCTAGGTCAGGGCTATCCAATCGTATTAGCCAAAATGAGCTAGAACTAGTATTACAGAAGTTATGTCCAAATTCAGGCCAAATAAGGGTGAATAAAACATTCACCTCTCATCTAACTTCTACAGTCTTGGTGTGAGATACATAAAGTGGGGTCTTTTTGGAAATTGAACAATCAGAGATATCTGATAGTTCCATCCATTTCCCCATATCACATCTAAAACAAAAGCTATAAGGCAAACAACCCCAATACAGCTTGTTGCCTAAAACTCGCATATGTACAAAAATCTTGTACATGGGATAACTTTGCCATATTTAATGATAGCCATATAAAATGAGGTCCCATTGTGTACAAAACATACAGCACTACACACTTAATTGATTCTGATTTTGATATCTCAAAAACTGACAAAGGTATAGCTTTTTTAAGTTCAAAATACCACAGTTTGGCCAATACAGCCTTACCACAGGATAATATCCCATAACCATGATTATGAGGTGTCAAACAGACAAAGAAGCTTGTTTTTACTTCAATACCTCATAGGCCATTCAATACTGGGGTCCCATAAAGGTTCTGTACAGCATTCTACGCGTCATACAAATCAGAATCAGGCTTTGTGGTCCCCAGATGAATTTTTTCACCCTGTATTGGTGAAGGCTTCCCAGAACTGGTTTCAAAGCCACATCTGAGCCCAATACAGGCTATACAGGCCTTTTGAAAACCACAACCCTGTCCTTGAGAGTGAAAAATCTTCACTTCCTCTACGTGAAAAGGTTCAACAGCCTTTTCACCCCATTTCAGGATGGAAAGAGGCCTTTTCACTGCCAGAAAAGGAATCCCCATCCTGCTCTTGAATTGCTATGTAGTACAACTGTCAAAAACAGCTATACTCTTGGAAAATAATCAGGTTATACTATAAACTTTAGGATTGTAGTCTTTTATTATTGTAACCCAACAGATAAAGCTGCACCCAGGGCTTTCACCAGCGCTCACCACCACTAATTATCATTAATAAAGCCCTTTTAATTTATAATGATCCCTTTTTTAATACCTTTTATCCGTGTCACAGTCATGTTTAAAGTTGTAAATAGCGTTATTACTTTTTTATCATAGACTAATTCTGACAATGTCAACTGTGCAACCTCTTTACATTTCTCAGATCAATTAATTTAAAGCACATTTACTGACATATTCACGCTTGTGGCCTTCTTTCATGTCTAAATCTTCTTAAGAGCTTATCTGAGTCAGGTATCTCTCATTCTGCCAGCCATTCATCTTCATGTACTGGATTTATATATCTGACAAGATATTCTCTTTGATTTTCACCCCTAAGTCTTCTTTCTTTAATGAATTTCCTTATCTTTTTGTCTTCACTCTGTTCTATGGTTGGTAGAGTCAAGGGAGTTGTGTTCCTCAAAGGAAAAAATTCTTTGTCAAATGGTTGATAAGGTTTTATAAAGCTGACCAGAAGTCTGGGGTGTTTATTTTTTAATTGACAACTCAATTCCACTTGAACTGCATTGGTTCCATTTAAGGCAACAATAACAAAAGGTCCTACATAAGAATCTTGAAGTTTCTCTGGGCCTTTGATATTATTAAAATTCAAGGTTGAAACCAGAACTAGGTTCCCTAATTTGAAGCCTGGTACTTTGTGACTATTGTCCCACTTCTGTTTTGCATAGTCAAAAGCATCATTCATACTCTGTTTTGCATGATTTTTGCCTTTATTAAGCATTATCTAGGCGCTAGAAGCTGTAGGTTAAATTTCAATAAAGTCTTTCCTCAGTGTGTCTTCTGGGAGTCTTGGATTCCATCCTTTTTCTAACATAGCAAGAGTTTGACCTGTAGAAGAATGGACTGATGTCTTATATGCCACCTCCAATGCAGGTATTAGAGTGCACCAGTCATGGGTAAAGCCATCTGAGTCTTTGAATTTCAACCCATAAGAACACAATCTCCTCATCATTTCTTCTCAAGTTTGAATCATTCTCTCTGCTACTCCATGTGTTTGGGGGTGATATGCTGTTGGGAATGATAATTTAGTCCCAAAAAATGTGTGAAGATTGGTTCAAAATGTAGATGTGAGCTTGTGATCTGTGTCACTTATGATATTCTTAAATAATTCTGTATGAGAAATATCTCTACTCCATAGAAGAAGATAGTATTCATAGCAGTTTCATCTTTATGACATAGTAAGAATATGGGAGTTTTGCTATATCTGTCTACAATGAGTAAACAAGCATTATAATGTTTGTCACCACTTGGAGGACGTGCTGTAACCCAATCCATATGAGCAACTTCCCAAGGGTATTTTGGTTCTTTAATATGAATCATAAGTCCAAATGTCTTGCCTGCAATCCTGTTTTCACTTTGGCATCTGTCACATGTATGGCAATATTCAATGGTTTCTTTTCTCCAAGATGGCCATCATGCACATTTTTTCACTTTTTCAAGTTTTCTGTCTTCTGACAGGTTTCCAGAGTAGATGTTATCATGGCATTGATTAAGAATGGTATTAATAAGCAATCTGCTACATAACGTCATTACACAAAAATGTTGGCTTCTGTGGTAAATTATTCCATCAAAAAGGTGAAATAATTGTTCAGAATAGGAATTCTTGCAAACTTCATCCAGTGTATTGACTAAAGATGTATCTTTGCAGTCTTTTTCTAATAAGGAAGTCAAGATATTACAATTCTTGTATTGCTTATAATATTCTCTGACCTCTTCAAAGAATTCAGTCCCAATATCAGTCATGTTAATTCCTTCAATTGCAATCTGTGGTTCTGCTGCCAAAGGTACATAAGCTGGGTTATCAAAATTATTGGCTAATACTCATCTGCTAAGTCCTTTAGTATTCTTGTGAATGCTTCCTGCCGTATGAACTATCGTCATGTTACCTCCATATTCTTGAATGGCTATTTTCCATCTCAACATATGTCTGTTGGTAGTTCTCATGTTAAAAAGTGATTTCACAGAATTACAGTCAGCTATCACTTCAAAAGCCATGCCATCAAGATAATAGTGTCATTTCTCAAGTTCCCATACCAAGAATAAGCACTCCATCTGGTTTGCCCATATCTGGCTTCTGTTGTTTTTATTTGTCTTGAGATGTAACAAACTGGTCCCGCAGTAGGTTTGTCATCAGTAATTTGGACCTGATGTACGGCTTCCCCTAATCCACCTCCACATGCATCAATTTTCAATTTAAAAGGTATATTCCAGCCAGGAATGGGGAGTAAAGGTGCTTCTGTAAGAGCTTTCCTTTTTCTTCTCATAAGCTTTAATTCTTTCCTGTGTCATATCAAATACTGTCCGTTGATCACAGATTCTATAGAGTCGTTTGGCTAGAGCTGCAAAGTCTTTCAGTTTTTTCCTGTAATAACTGGAATATCCAAGAAAAGACATCATTTCTTTCTTATTCTGGGTTATTGGCTTAAGTAACACTGGTGCCACTTTATTTTTGTCAATACCCAAGCTTAAACCAGAAGCAATATTCCCCAAAGCTTTATGTTCTTCAAAGACAAAGTTACATTTATTGAGTGAAATCTTCATATTCAATCCTGTAGCTTTGTCAAGTACTCTTGCAAGTATTTCAAGATGTAAAGACCATGAGTCAGAACATATGATAATATCATCAATATAAATGATAAGCCATCCTTCAGATAATTTTGTAGGGAAGATGGTATTCATCATTCTTTGATAATGAGATGGTCCATTTTCAATACCAAATGCCTTTCTAAGATACTCATAAATACCACAGTGAGGGATAATTATAAGTAATTTCTTAGTTTTGGGTGTCAAAAAATTTTGATGAAAGCCTTTAAATGCAATCATGGATGTTATATACTTGGATTTAGACAATTGAGTCAAGTTTTCTTGGATTCTAGGAATTGGATACCTATCTGGAGCTGTGTAGGTATTCAATGATCTAAAATCTCCAACCATCCTTAATTTATCATTATGCCAAGCCATAATAACAGGGGCTGTTACTTCAACTTCCTCATTATGGCCTACTTTTCTTAGTACACCAAGTTGGATCAACTCTTGGATATGTTTTTGCAAGGCTTCTCTAGTTCTGGGACTGACTGGATAAGCTGGTCTTCTAAGTATTGGAGGGTATGGTCTGTCAATATTAAGAGTAATATCAACTTCATTCCCTTTAATAGTGCCTAATGGCTCATTATCAGAAGCAAATTCACTCTTATATGTGTCCATCACATCAATAATAAAATGCCTCATTTTGGGTGATAATCATGGATCAATTTGTGCTTCAAAAACTTGATTAGCCACAAGCTCTTCTTTATAAGTATCCTTCACAGAAGATATTAAAGATATTTTCTTTGGCATATTGGAAAAAGCAAATTTTTGTCTTTTATTTTCTCCAATTGTGAAATATCTGTCTTTATGGTTATTTATTTCAATACCAAAAATTCTTAAGTAATCATTTCCAAAAATGATTTGCTGAGATGTGCAATTGTCCATTACTACTATCTTGGTTTTCATTCTTACACTTCCTGCTGGATATGGAAATACAATATTAGTGTCCAATATGCCCAAAGGGTACAAATTATTACTGGAACTACTAAATTGTACACCTGTTATTGGTAATAGATGGTTCTTCCATCCAGGGAGTATGGCTTGAAGATAATCTTTGCCTACACAAGTACAAAATGCCCCTGTATCCAGATTTACTCTGGCTTCAATATCATTTACCAGGATTGATGCGATACAAGATTCTCCAGCAGTCACCAGGGCAAATTTCGTGTCAATCATTGGCGATTGACTTCACGTCGCACCACTGTCAGTATAAAATCTTGCTTCAGTTGCGTTAGTGTCACTTTATAGTCACTGGATTTAGTGGGTCACTTCACATCAGCGTCAAGACAACGTCAATTGACACATGTGTCACATGAGAATGTCACTCAAAGCCCAAACCCATTTCAACACTATTCGCAATGTTTGGGTAATTTCACCTCATTGGCTTGTGCATGACCACCTAATCCACCCCAACGCTTTGCATGCTTATGCGCCCGCACTGCCCTCCAGATGAGACTCCAACACTGCCCCCCCATCTCCATCCTCACCATGCCTTATGCTTTCACACCCCCGCCCTTACCATCTTTATGCTCACATGGTGCCCTCCCTACATGCCTCTGACACCGCTAGCCATCCTTACGCTTGTGTAGTGCCCTCCCGACACTGCTTACCATCCTTACGCTCGCGGAGTGCCCTCCCAACATGTTCCTGACACAACTTATCCTTATGCTTCCATACTACATCCATAGTGCACAGTGGCTTGTTGGCGTACACAATGAATGCAATTGCCGAAATATGCTGAGTGGCCTTCTCTGCCAACAGGACCTAAGGGGAAATCGGTCAGTATATTCACAATGTTGTGGTTAGGGTTTAAATCGTGAGACTCACAAATTAAAACCTAATAAGTGGACTATTTAAGACAAGAATTGTGTCTCCTGTTTCCCTGACAAAACCATTTTATTTCATATCATTCAAATGGTACACTTTGCTTAGTCCTTACCTCATGAGTGTTGAATAGTTCAAAAGTTGACTTTAGTAGGTTTCTCACTAGTCAACTTTATTCAATGTCTCACAGGGAAGTGATTTCATTTGCATTATATGAAATAATTTGCAAAACATCGCCTCCTTCAATTTCCCGACAAATTGCAATTTGCAAATGCAATTATTTTACTTCCACCTTTTTTCTTCAATTTTGATCTTTTTATTCAAAAATTCTCAAACAAGTTATCAATCAACTTGTCACCATCTATTTGCTTAATAAACTACCTCCGCTATCGCCCAAACCCCGGGAAATTCAACTGAATTCAATGAACAACCAACTTCAGCCCCAGAGAGTGGAAGTGAAATCTCTGATATGGCCAGTAGTCGTGAATTAGGCATTGAAGTAGAGAGCCAGTCACATGAAGATAATCAAGATCCACCAGTTCTTCCGGAATGTGAGTATGCATCCATCTTGAATATTTCTAATCTCTCAAAACCTGATATTGTGTCATAGCCTTTATGTCAGGTCAACCTCCAAGCTCTCAGAAACCAAATTTTAAAAGTTATGAGAAGGAAAAGACTGTTGAACCTTGTGCACCAACAGAAGATGATGGGCAAGAGGATGTAATTTTCAGTGGGGAGGTGGGAGTTATATCCAAGGAACAATTTGTCTCCAACATTGCTCAAACAATTCCAAGGCTCAAAAAAATTCAAAATGATAGTAAAATTCCTGATTATGTGCGTCAAAAGATTGCTGAAGCCATGAGCCTGCTCAAAATGGATTTGAACCGTAAGTCCATTACTAATTCAAAGCTAAATTGATAAAAATAGCTGCTTACAATATATGGGCAGGTGTGGAGGTGGGAGAATCTCTACCTGAAGGATCTCGAGTTGTAATTGGATTTCCAGGCAAAGGATTAGGAAAAAGACCAAATATACATGCAACCAAAAAAACAAACAAAAAACGCCGTACGTTTGAAGCTGCAAAGGATTCTTGGGATCAAGGTGATGAAATGATCAATGTTGAAGGGGACCATATTGATAATGAACCTCTGCATACTGAACCCCCCCCCATACTCAATGAAACAATCCATGATGAAGCTCCACATACTGAAAGCCCGCCAATACTCAATGAAACAATCCATGATGAAACCCCTCCCGCCTCTCCTTGGAATATTCAAGCCTTTCAAGAAAGGCAGACAATTAAACATGATACAATGGGAGGAGATATGACTGATATAATTCCTGACCCTGAGCCCGAAGTGTCATCGTCTGCTAATTTTCAAGGAATATTTTTATCCCGCATGGAAGAGTTTGCAGGCATTTCGAATTATCATTCCAACATTACTCAACAATCATGGAAAAGGGGGCTTGATAATATCAATAGTATTTACAAAAATTGATGGGACAATTTACCAACAAAGGATGCTCATACATTCCTGCCCATTGGTATGAAGGTGATCAGTAACCGAGAGCTTAAAATGTCAGCCTGGCTGGATGACCTTGAGATGGAAGGTGAGTTTTATCTTTGTGCATAATACATGATTATTGGCTGTTGACTGGTGATATAAATTGCAATATACAGGGTTAGATTTTTTTAAGCCAACAGAAACAGAAGCGTTTTTTGATCACAACATTTGGAATCTCAAATTGATGGAGGAATCAGCTAAACCTCCAGATAATCTCCCAAAATCTGAACACTCCTTCTTCAAAATGGTTCAGAGCCTTCTTTACCCCGCCAATCCAGTTAAACATTTTTGGGCAAATGTTATGTTTGAATCCATTAGTTTAGTCTCATATGATGTGATTGCACCCAAACCATATGTTGCACCAACTTCAAATCCAACCAATCCTCTTGGACTCAAACGGGGAGCAGTTGAATACCTTGCCTCCTGCTTGAGTAAATCAAAGCAACGTGCAACCCAACTCAGCATTGAAGGTGGCGGGGCTGACAATGAGATATCCACAAAGCCACACAAGAACCTGGAGGACCTAATGGATACAGTTATCCATTTGATGATTGCGTACAACATGGTAGGTGCACATACAAAGGTCAAAGTTAATGGCATCAAAGGCAAACTCACAAACTCAAAAAAAATGAGGCCATCAAAGATCTTTTGGCGTGTCACAAGAATCTCGGAATAAATAGAATTTGCTATGGTATATTAGCGGCATTCTGTGCGGTGGGGGTTCGTGATTTGATGGTATGCTCAGATGACTGGAGAACAAGCTCAGTTAAAGGGGATTTATCACTAATTGACATTTCTGAAAAATTTTCAGAGGGTAAAAATCTAGTGGAGCCAGTGTGGCTACGTACTAATAAGTATATATGTAATTTACTGAATAAAAGTTTCTTCTCATCAGAGTCTTTTAACCCCACTGTACCTCTTAGATTTGAATTTGCATGATGCTTAGTATTAGACTTTGGTGATGCCTGGGTGGCGAAGCATGGTCTTGGTTCAAGTGATGAGGTCACCTTGACTGTACCCAGGTCAGCTAAACTCACAACCAGGATTGACCCGTTTTAGATTAGCTTTGTACTAGATAGATTGTAATTGAATTTTGCAAAGCTATTTATGAATTTAATAATCATGACTTCCTATCCTACTACTGCCTGGATGCCACAGATTGAATACCAATAGTAATTGTACGGCAGCATGCCTCCATACATCAGTAAAAATACTCCAACAAGACGCAAGCTGAGTCAGGCAGTTGTGTGCGCGAGTAGCACACACGGGGGCATTGCGGGAGGTTGCATTTATCACTTCCCGCCAGCCCATAATAGGCCAAATGTTCCTGTGTCTTTCAAGAGGGCTAGGATAACTAGGGATCCGCAGCAGGATGTATATTGGATTTGCATGTGCTTGCAATATTCCAAATGGTTGGATTGGAAAGTGATTGCATGGGAACATCAATATTTCCAATTGAATAATGCACTAGCCACTGCAATTTTCAGGTTCAGGTATTTGAGATTGCAAATTTGCAAAGGTCGGGTGTGATCTTTCTTTTTAGCCGCAATTAAAAAAGATTCATCAACTGCAATTCAATTTAGGTGATATTAATAAATCATTAATCATTTGGTTTCATATCATTTTCTCCTGCAACCATGCCATTCACAAAAAAAGGGAACTCGCGAGGAAGCGTCGGGCTGAGGAAGGAAAGTGTGAGTTGCTCGCTTAATCTCAGTGGATATATATAGATATATATATATGCTTCCACATTTATGTGGCACCCTAATTGGGCCCCACGGAAGAACATTGGCTTTAGTGGGTTCATATTGTGCCAATGTCATGTGGGCTCCAACAGGGAAGTCAAAGTATGTGTGCCAAGGAAAGCTCCTTGGCAGTATCTGATACCTTGTGTGCTTCAACACATAGTGATCCCTCAACCACTTGGGAATAGTGGGAGATCCCAAAAGAAAAATGAGCGCAAAACAACCCAAATGAATAGGTTGTTTTTCTCCTCTCGCCCAACAGCACAAATATCAATGCCAGTATCAGCAAATATCACCCCAAGGAGAATTTGGAGGGTTGTGGATGTCAATCAGATCAAACTCATTCACTTTGGCCATGTGGCGATTTTCTCTTCAACCGGATTACTCATTGCCCTTGTTGAATTCCGACCATTCACAACAATCAGTGAAGTCAAGGTCAATCAATGGGATTAATTATCACAATTCTTATTTTGTGAAAAGAGATTCACTGACCCGATTGCAACAAATAGAGCATTACTGGAGGGATTTATGTTTGCAATTGGGTGGCGCAAATGCAGCACGAAGAATGAACAATTGGGTCTGTATGGAAGTGTTGGGAAAATTGAAAATGCAAAAGATGAATGGCAGAACCGAGGTGCCAATCTTAGCTCAGTGGGTTGCATTCTAGGTCAATCCTTACAATATGTTGGGGATAATTTATTTGAGAAGATTCAAAATTTCTACAAGTCATCAGGGGTTCCATCTTTTGATCAAGTTAACTATGAATCCAATATGCCCGCAAATCAGGGTGCATTCGAGTTTGCTTCCGCACTCACTTTCACCATGAATGGATGCAAAAATGCACCTCATGTTGATAAGGATGCATCGCTGTATACTTTGGGATGGTGGTTTCAAGCTGATAAGCGGACCGTCCGAATTCAAAGAGGTGTGTCAAAGCGGTGTGCAGGGGGAAAATTGATTTTCCCAAATGAGCATTTTTGGATTGATCTATCCGCATGTCATGGGCTCATTCAGGTAGTGTGGGCCAGTAGTACATTTTTTCATTATACTGATCCAGCACAGGACAACAAAAGCACGGCACTAGTGGGTATGTCCGCACAATTCTCAAGCAGGTTAGCAAAAACAATGTGGCAAAAAAGCCATGGCTATTATGAGATTGGCAAGAGAGCGGGATATAAAATAAGGGATGGTCATAAAATCTCATGCCAATTCAAAGAATGGGAGATTTGCATGTGTGTTGGGTAAATAATGGTGGGGTAAGGCAGAGGACAATATACACCAGGATTGGATGGTTTTGAGTGCGGAACATGGGGTGTCTCACATGAAAAAGGGGTGAAGTGGATTATGTACGGTGGAAGGACATCATACATATGTCCTGGTTTGTTGCTCTTGTCCAGGATGCCAATGCTTCACACGCAGATATCCTTATGCTTGTGCAGGTTCCGACAATGCTAAGAGTTTGTCACAGGGGCTCTAGTGGAAATACAAGAGTGGCCTGGCACTCAGCAATCAGGGAACTCACTTGGAATACTCCAAAAGAAATAAAGAATAAAAATAATAAGAATGAATTCCTCTAAAAGATATGCAGGTACAAGATGAGATGCAAAGAGGAAAAGGAAGCCAAATGGCCAAAGAGCCAACCAAGTAAGTCCTTAATCACTGTTTCAACCTGCCAAAAATGAACAATGGAATTAGTAAGGATATGACCACCAAATATCCATTGATAGGCGAAGAAAGAGAAAGAGAAAGGTGCTAAATGACTGACTTAATAATATCAGTATTTGCTTAACTAAAATGAAAAGAAAATAAAGATAAAATAAAATCAAAGTATATTAATTAACTTGGGAAAAACCCCCCAGGGTGGAAAGGGTAGCCGGTATATGTGAAAAGTTGGGAGCTTGAGTTCTTCAGGCTGAAAACGGATCTGTATTGATCCTTGAGGCTGTATTGATTGTTTTGGGAATAGATACAGCTGGCTAATATTGAAATTGAATTGGGTTGAATGAACTTCCCATGCTTGAAAATGAAATACAGTCCTTGGTGGATCCAGACTGTATTGAAATGAATATGGTTGCCAAGATGGATTGAGTGGAGCTTTGACACTTGACAACTTCTTTTGGCACCACCTCTTGAATACACTTTTGAGAATGAATTGACAGTATTCCATTGGAAGGAATACTTGGAGTGAGAACAACCAATGACTGCTTGATGGCATCATTGGTCTTTGACGCTGAAACACTTGCTCTTGAGCCTTGATGATTCCTCTGAATGATTGGGTGCCTTGATGACGTGATGAGATGTTGGAATGTTGAAATGACCATTTGATATTGCCACCATTGAATTGCTGTTGAAAAATGATGTACAATGATATATAACATCATTTATGGCATATTGGTTCATTGGCAAGAAGATTACGTCCAAAGGTCTTGAGATGGAAAGGCAGAGGGTAAAATGATGGATGTGATGGCTTCAGAGCTTGGAAAGGTGTTTCTGGGCCCTTTGGGGTTTTTGGCCACTTTTGGGTTCTGAGCCACAAACTGGCCCAAAAGGCGGGAAAGTGTCTTTTGGACACTTTGCGTCAAAGTGCGCAAAAGTGCGCAAATGCGCAAATGCGCATTATGAGCCTAAATGGCCAAAAACAGCCATTTGGGCCATTTCCCCTGGTTTTGAGGGAAATGACCAGAAATACCCATTTGGGCATGATTGCCGCTATGGGTTCTGGATTGAGGTGAAGGGCCATGAAGGCTCCAAAACACAAATGGCCATAAAAGGTCCATAAGATGGTGACGTGGCCATATTGGCCACTGGTAATGGATATGGCCAATTGGCCATAAGAGAACTATGGCTTTATATGCCATATGGGGATCCAAGGAGGTGAATTGCCATGGTTGTGACAGAGCTCCTTATGCCTATGCGGGGTGCCAAAGCTTCACACACCAATCCTTACGCCTGTGCAGGCTCCCAAAAAATTCACATGCCAATCCTTACGCTTGTGAAGGTTCCCCAAAATGCTAAAAATTCCTTACACCTGTACAGGCTTCCAACGATTCACACACCAATCCTTACGCTTGTGAAGGTTCCCCACAATGCTGAAAATTTCTTACGCCTGTGCAGGATCCCGAGAATTCACACGCCAATTCTTATGCCTGTGCAGGCTCCGAACAATTCACACGCCAATGCTTACGCCTGTGCAGGCTCCCAACAATTCACACATCAATCCTTATGCTTGTGAAGGCTCCCAAAAAGGCTAAAAATTCCTTATTCTGTGGAACTCCTTTTGGTGTGGGATTGGATAAGGCAGTCCTTGAGGGGGAAATCACAGGTAAACAGCTTTGAATTGCTGAAATAATCCTGTAACCAAGGGTGCTAATGGTGTTTTAGCTGCCCCTCTGAATATACTAAACAATTTCCCTACAGAGCTCACAAATCAATATTTAAGATTGTGGCTTTACAACTAGAGAAGACTTTTCAGCAGTCTCTATCAGAGCTATTCAATAATCAGACTAATGATAAAATAATAATAATTTTAAATAAATAAATTTGTAGGTGATTTCAAGATGATAAGATAATAATTGAGTAGATAAATAATAGATATAATAGTACTGAGTGGTGATTTTAAGTTGTTTTCTTTGTTGAAGGTATTTTGTTTAATGGATAATAGCTCAATATGAGAAAATTTAGTAATATTGATAATATAATAATATTGTTTGATATTTTTAAATAAGTGTAATTGATAAATAATTTTGATAATATGTTAAATATATATTTTGTGATAATAATAATAGTGATATGGATTTTCTTCTAGTGAGAAGAGTATAATATAAACATTTTGTCGAGTATGAGTTTTTCACTAATAGATGAATTTATAATATAGGCATACCTACTGTTAACTACAGCTATTTAGAAACCACTATTTAGTGTAATTTAATAATAATAATTTCTAGATTAACCTACTAGTAAGGGATGAATAATTATTCTCCTTCTTGGTATATAATTATTTGCATTCATTTATGGGGAGAAGAGGAGAAAATGAGAGAGAGAGGCCTCCTTTTATGTTGTGAGAAGTACCCATGGGCTCTCCATGTAAAGTTTTATTCTTGCCCTTGAGATAATTTTGCTGGTGTAGATGTTTTTAACAAAAGTCAGATGACCTATCTGTTATACTGCATTAGTAATCTTGCACAGCCTTGGGAAATTATTGCTAGTGTGTAAAATTTGGAATGGTATCATATGACTGAGATATTTTCACCATTTGTTTGGTCAAAATGAAGGTTGAGATGTTTTTCTTGGTGGGGATTTTGATAAGAATATCAGGTGACTTCTCTTTTGCACTGCTTTAGTCAGCTTGCACAACCTTAAGTAATTAATGCTGGTGAGTAAGGATGAAGATGGTGTCATGTGAACAAGCCCATGTATAATTTGTTTGTAAGATTTATCTAGTTCCAGGTGATCATGCTGTATAATGTGGGGATATCTTGGGTTTTAATTCTTTATTACTGTAATTGCTGTGTGGTTTACAGTTTTGTGTATTCCCCTTGCATGCAGCTGGTTGAAGTTGAATTGAGTTGTATTTGATGATCCTGAGGCTGTGTACTGTACAGATCTTATGCATGTGGACTGTATAAGTCTTATTTGGGCTCCTGTATTGTTGTGTAATTATTTAAGTTTTTAGTGGATTTTCATGTATTGAGTTGAATTGGATACTGTCATATGATCCTTGTGTCACATGCACTGTATTTGGTTACTGTAATTCTTGGTAATATAATCTTCTTGATGGATTTAGAGTGAATATATGTTACAATGTTACTTTTCCTATGTAATTTTGAGTTTTCTGTAAGTATTAAGCCTATTGTTGATCATGTAAGCCTTATATGTAAGTTTTATTGTGTTACTCCATAAGATTGGACTCCTCTATTATTCATTTGATTATAGAAGTATATTGAATATTTCAATTGTGAATGCTGAAATCTTCCATTCCTCCCTACTGTTGATGTTATTCCTGCGATTTTGTGATTTTAAGCATGTCCTTTGAGTGGTGATTTCCTGAATTAGTCATTGTGATCTTGATTTTTAAACTTTTAATTTTCAAAAAATTTCTTGAAACTGGTACAAAGGTATGGAATACCACAACGCCTGTACAGGCTTCCAACGATTCACATGCCAATCCTTACGCTTGGGAAGGTTGCCAACAATGCTGACAAATTCTTACGCCTGTGCAGGCTCCTGACAATTCACACGCCAATTCTTACGCCTGTGCAGGCGCCCAAGAATTCACACGCCAATCCTTACGCCTGTGCAGGCTCCCAATAACTCACACGCCAATCCTTATGCTTGTGAAGGTTCCCAACAATTTAAACAATTCAATACATGAGTAAGATTAATAGCGTGTGACCATAGGAAAGGCAATGTTTCATGAATCTGGAGTGGATTGCTCACATGCCGGAACCTCCCGCTTTTTTACAGTTAAGAATTGATACGGCTCTAAACCATGGAAGAAGAAAATATAGGAGACGATAACGGTGACTATTGGCGCATTTTTGGCAAAAGAGGGTCACACAAACAAATACTCACTAAAACCTTTGGTGGGGCACTTATAAAAATTTTTCTCACGCAATAGGATATTTGAACCATTGAGGAAAACATAATTTCATGTGAGCCAAGAATGTAATAGAAATGGAAAATAACAAACATTGGATACAAATAATTTATTTAAAAGAAAGTATTACAAATAATAAAAAGAGGAAATAATGAGTTTTTTTTTAATTTTATTTTTCTAAGTATTTCGAGACTATCCCGGTGATGTCCTCCTTTGGATAAGCCTCCAGTGCCTGGGCAAGGAGGGAGTTTAGTTCCTCCCAAAATTCCCGGTGCATCTCATTTTGATGAGCTTCATCCACAAAAGGAATCATGTGGAGCAAGCGTCAATGCTCCGACAAGATTCGGTTGATCGATTCGTGGACAATGGCTCAAGGAATCATCAAAGTCAGGCGTAAGTCAGTGAATTCCTGGCGAGTGTCATCGTGGGAATGAGAGGGGCTTTGCACTGGGGGGGAGGAGGCGTTGGGGTTCTAGGGGGCACTGGAAGGGATATTTGTGGAGGGAACCGGGGTTGGAGTGGAGGGGGGGAACAGAAGGGGAAGGTGGGCGAGTCGGGTAAGAAGAAGGGGGAGGGGGAGGGGGGATCCAACGGGCGTATCGTCGATGATAATGATGGAGCGGGGAGTGGCGGGAAAAGCTGGAGATGGTCAAAGGAGGGGTGAGGAAAAGCTGAGTAGAGTTAAAAAAGTGAAATTGGGACTTACCAAAAGGTTCCTCCGTGGATTGCGTAGGAGCCACCTCAGGTTCTGGCTCACGAGTCATATCGTCCTCAGGTGGTTGGGAGGATGGACTCGGACCAGGAATAGGTGGCTCTTTGGTTTGGGAGGGTTCTAAAAAAGGAGTAAGAGTCAGTTCACTCGACTCAAAAGTGAAAGTGAAAATGAAATGAAGCTTTGGCTGCTTACCACGGAATAATTCCTCTGACCATCAGGTGCCACTCAGGCCTGGAGTGGGTTGCCGTGGGGTTTGCTCGCAAGGCAAACTAGGAACGTGAGAGTCTTGTCAGGGGGATTTGTGGGGTTTTGTTCTATGAGTAATGAAAAAAAGTCAGTATTATTGCATGAAGATAAATGAGATAAGGAGGAGAAAGAAAACTTACTTTGGTGTTTGAATCCCATCGGTGACAAGACATGGTGACAATCAGCCCAAGCTCGAATGTCCTCTTTCCATCGCCATCCTTCATCGGCCGGATAATCACTTCACTCAGGTCAAGGAGTGAAGTGACCATTGGATGGTGGACAAATCAATGCTTGAGGGGACAGGGCTAATCGTCCGGAATCGTTCCTGTCGGCCTGCTTGAGATCCCGGTGTCCATTCGCGCTTGGATATTGTTTCATCATTGTCAACGACAAAGGAGTCCTCGCGAGGGCGTCTTGGGCGAGAACTCCTCTGGCCTTGTGGTCGGAAGGGGCAGACAACAAACAAACATTTCTTGTGTGCTTGTCGGCAAGCATCACAAGCGTCGGTCGTCGTTGAGGGACAAATGCAGGGGATACCCTGCTTGGTGCATAAATTGCACGACATCTAAAAAAAACAGTTGAGGTTAGTAACTGAATAGAAAGTAAACAATCAAGAAAGAAAATGAAGACATACGATGAATTATAAATTTA
Source organism: Austropuccinia psidii (assembly GCA_023105745.1). Taxonomy (NCBI): domain Eukaryota; kingdom Fungi; phylum Basidiomycota; class Pucciniomycetes; order Pucciniales; family Sphaerophragmiaceae; genus Austropuccinia; species Austropuccinia psidii. Next base: position 3,973,423 of record JALGQZ010000001.1, read on the forward strand.
AAACGTTAACAAAATAAAGACACCCTACTCAGAAGGTTTTAAGAGTCGTGAAGAAAAATAAGTATTAATATCGGTACATAATGTCGACAAAAGTTTAAAAAAGAGGTAATGCACGAGGTGGATAGAAGTGAGGTTCTGAAAGGATCAGCAGAATAAAAAACAGGCAAAAGGAAGGGGAGTGGGTTTAGTGGAGTGTGAAAGACAAAAGTAGAAAGGCAGGAAGACCAAGGGGAATACGCACAAGAAGGACAAACGCGGGTGAGGTTGAACGAAGTGGAGCGGGTGAGAAAGAAAGTGAAGGGCATGTCGTGTGAAGATGGTCTTTTATACCATGGTGAAGCTGAGACGATCTCAGCAGTTGCAGCACCCGCACAAGTCTCAGCTTCAAGGCGTGTGGGAAAAATTGAAGCTCAGTCGCAGCGAATGCTGCAACTGAGAAGGGAAATGCTGGCATGAGGCAGAAGAACAATGGGGTTCTGGCTGAGTATTGCTATTGATTGAATTGTCAAGCTCAGTCCAATCCCCTTTGTTTGCTATTGTAAGATGTGACTATGAAACTGATGATAATATTACTATTAATCAACAGTACTATGTCTGTTCTTATCAAATATAATAATAAAAATTATTATAACCACAATTAAATAATTATAAAATTATTTCTTTCACGTGTTATACACTACTAGTGATTATAACAGTGAGCAGTAATTTTCTACAAGAATCAATTACAAGAAGAATTTAATAATAAAAACTTCTTTTATTAAAATAATAAAATTATTTTAATATATAATTATCTTTTATAAGAATAATTATAGAGATAATTCTTGAAGAAAACTATTACTAGAGAAAAACTTTAAGAATTAAGATAAATGACTCACTAATACTCCAAAGAACTTATTGATAGATAAAAGCAGAGAAATGTGATGTGGAATTGTGGATTTAAGGGATCAAAAGGATTTATAACAGTATTACAACAATATATAGTTGGATTCTATGATTTCACATCTTTCTGATTGATTTTGAAAGATTAAAACACTTAAGAATAGCTGAACTAATACTTACTTGTTGGTAATAAAGATTTAATAAATTGATAAGATGATTATTGGAAAAAACAGCAAGAGGAGGCCTCTTTTAAGTCAACAACAGCTCACAGAGGCGTGCCATGGAGCAAACTGAAAAACCAGTGAGTGAGAAAACAATAAACCTTTTTGGATTATTGATTGCATCATCAGTTGTCACGTAAGATTATCATAATTACTTAATTGATGCTTTTACGTGACTACCAACCCCAATATGGTTAAGAATAAAAGGAGTAACACTTGTAAATCTTCTTTTCTTCTAAAATAATCATTGATTTCTCAAAGTTATCAATGTTATTGCCAATTTCATCACAGGTTGTAATTACTGTGAATTTTTGAAGATTCAGTGTTTCACGTAGAATAACCAAAAATGGACTGTAAGTAAAACTTTTAATTTTACTAGTAAAACTGTAATTCTTTTTGGTTGTACCATAGATAATACAGTTCTCCTTTATTCCTGAACGTTTCAGAAATATTCATTAAGAATTGTATTTTTAATGAATTTTTGAAGTTTTTACCTCATTTCTACGTAGAATTGCAAATAGCAGTGTTTTGCTGGTTGCTATGAGGTAAATCAATGAATATGGGTCCCAAAAGGGTTTTAATTACTCTTTTGGGGTCTATTCATGGAAAGTCATTAGTAATTGACATGGTTAAAGGAGTGTAAGTAGCTCATTACCTCCTTGGCACGTCAAAATAGCAGGTTATTTGCTATTTTCTGGTGTTTTACAGTAGTTGTAACTTGGTAACCAAGTTCCCAAAGAGTTTTAGTTTACCAATTAGGCCAAGATGAGCCATGGATCCATGCTCTGGAGCTATCCACGCCTCTGAGGCCTCAGAAGTTGGGTACCCTGGCTCTCTTTGATGTCTTTTGTCCCCCTTGCCTATTTTTTACGTCAAAATAGTAATTTAAGCTTAAAGTGAGATATCCACTATGGGTGTACCAAAAGTCCATGTAAGAATACCATGATATTAAGTGCTCAAAACATGCATAACACTATTCTTAGTGTATATGTAACATGGGATTTCTCACTTTCCCATTATTTTGGCTAAAAATCAAGAAAAACAAAAATTTTCACGGATCTTTTATGTGGTATTAATGATGTGGTATTGAAGTATTTTCCATTTTACCACCTCAAATACTTAAATTGAGCTTATTCACTCTATGGAGCTACCCTAGGTGAATTTTTGTGTAGAATCCAAATCTGGTCTTAAATCCATGGATTTACTTACTCAATAAAAAGTTATTCATCTTTTCTGAAATTGAAAATGATGAATTTTGGATATATGCATGACTTATGAGTTGTGCATAATTCAAAATTTCTTTTTAAGATAATTGTGGCCTATTTGGGTATGTAAAATATACCTCAAGGCTCACATTCCCTCCCACCAAAAAATAAAATTGTACTACAATTTTATTAGTGATAAAAGAATAAGGCCCCAAAGGGGGTTAATGTCCACTGTCGAACCTCTTCACATTACTCAGATCAAGTAATTTAAAGCACATTTATGGACATATTCAGGCTTGTGGCCTTCTTTCATGTCTAAATCTTCTCAAGAGTTTATCTGAGTCAGGTATTTCTGATTCTGCCATCCATTCATCTTCATGTACTTGATTTCTATATCTGACAAGATATTCTCTTTGATTTTTACCCCTAAGTCTCCTTTCTTTAATGACTTTCTTTATCTTTTTGTCTTCATTCTGTTCCACAGGTGGTACAGTTAAAGGAGTTGGGTTCCTTAAAGGAAACAATTCTTTATCAGCTGGTTGATAAGGCTTTATCAAGCTGACTGGAAATGTGGGGTGTTTATTTTCCAATTCACCACTCAATTCAACCTGAACTGCATTGGTTCCATGTAAGGCAACAATAACAAAAGGTCCTACATAAGAATCTTTAAGTTTCTTTGGGCCTTTGATATTATTAAAATTCAAGGTTGAAACTAAAACTAAGTCCCCTACTTTGAAGTCTGGTACTTTATGACTCTTGTCCCACTTCTGTTTTGCATAATCAAAAGCATCATCCATACTTTGTTTTGCATGATGTTTTACTTTATCAAGCATTATCTTGAAGCTGGAAGCTGTAGGATGAATTTCAATCAAGTTTTTCCTCAGTGTGTCTGCTGGGAGTCTTGGATTCCATCCTTTTTCTAACATAGCAGGAGTTTGTCCTGTGGAAGAATGGACTGATGTCTTGTATGCCAATTCTAATGCAGGTATCAGAGTGCACCAGTCATGGGTAAAGCCATCTGAGTCTTTGAATTCTAATCCATAAGCACAGAATCTCCTGATCATGTCTTCTAAGGTTTGAATCATCCTCTCTGCTAGCCCATCTGTTTGAGGGTGATATGCTGTAGAGAATGATAACTTAGTCCCAAACAATCTATGAAGATTGGTCCAAAGTGCAGATGTGAATTTGGGATCTCTGTCACTTATGATATTCTTAAATAATCCTGTATTAGAAATAACTCTACTCCATAAAAGAAGAGCTGTATCCATAGCAGTGTCATCTTTATGACATGTTAAGAATATGGGAGTTTTGCTATATCTGTCTACAATGACTAAGCAAGCATTATAACCTTTGTCACCACTTGGAGGAAGTGCTGTGACCCAATCCATGTGAACAACTTCCCAAGGGGATTTTGGTTCTTGAATATGGATCATCAATCCAAATTTCTTGCCTGTACTCCTGTTTGCTTTTTGGCATCTATCACAGGTATGGCAATACTCAATGGTTTCTTTTCTCCAAGATGGCCACCATGCACAGTTCTTGACTTTCCCAAGTGTTCTGTCTTCTGATAGGTGTCCAGAGTAAATGCTATCATGGCATTCATGAAGAATGGTATTGATAAGCAATCTACTACACAGTGTCATCACACAAGAATGTTTTGTTCTATGGTAAATAATCCCATCAAACAAGTGAAATCTTCCTTCAGAATATGAATTTTTCCAAACTTCATCTAGTGCATTAACCAAAGATGTGTCTTTGCAGTCTTTATCCAATAAAGAAGTCAAGATATGGCAATTCTTGTCTTGTTTATAAGACTCTCTGACCTCTTCAAAGAATTCAGTCCCAATATCAGTTATGTTAATTCCTTCAATTGGAATCTGTGGTTCAGCTTCCAAAGGTACATAAGCTGGGTTATCAGGAGTGTTGGCTAAAGCCCATCTACTAAGTCCATCAGAATTCTTGTGAATGTTTCCTGCTTTATGAACTATAGTCATGTTTCCTCTATATTCTTGAATGGCTATTTATTATCTCAACATATGTCTGTTGGGAGTTTTCATGTTAAGAAGTGATTTTACAGCATTACAGTCAGTTATCACTTCAAAAACACTGCCATCAAGGTAATAGTGTAATTTCTCAAGTGCCCATACCAAACATAGGCACTCCATTTGGCTTGCACCATATCTGGCTTCTGTTGGCTTGATTTGTCTTGAGATAAAACAAACTGGTCCTTCTGTAGGTTTGTCATCAATAATTTGGACTTGATGGAGGGCTGCCCCTAATCCATCTCGGCATGCATCAATGTACAATTTAAAAGGAATATTCCAGTCAGGCATGAGGAGTAAAGGTGCTTCTGTAAGGGCTTTCTTTATCTTCTCATAAGCTTTAATTCTTTCCTGTGTCATCTCAAATACAGTCTGTTGATCACAGATTCTATAGAGTGACTTGGCTAGAATTGCAAAATCTTTCAAGTGTTGCCTATAGTAACTAGCAAATCCAAGAAAAGACATCATTTCTTTTTTATTCTGGGGTATTGGCTTAAGTAACACTGCTGCCACTTTATTTTTGTCAATACCCAAGCTCAAACCAGAAACAACATTTCCTAATGCTTTGAGTTCTCCAAAACCAAAATTGCATTTCTTAAGTGAAATTTTCATGTTCACTTCCGCCACTTTATGAAGTACTCTTGCAAGTCTTTCAAGGTGAAAAGACCATGAGTCAGAACATATGATAATATCATCAATATAAATGATAAGCCATCCTTCAGACAATTCTGTGGGGAAGATGGTATTCATCATTCTTTGATAATGAGATGGAGCATTTTTAATGCCAAATGGCATTCTAAGATACTCATAAATACCACAGTGAGTGATAATTCTAAGTAATTTCCTAGCTTTAGGCGTCAAAACATTTTGATGGAAGCCTTTTAATGCATCCATTGATGTGATATACTGGGCTTTAGACAATTGAGTCAAGGTTTCTTGGATTCTAGGGATTGGATACCTATCTGGAACTGTGTAGGTACTCAAAGCTCTAAAATCTCCAACCATTCTTGACTTATCATTATGCCATGCAATAATAACAGGTGTTGTCACTTCAACTTCCTCATTATGGCCTACTTTCCTTAGCACACCAAGTTGGATCAACTCTTGGATATGTTTTTCCAAGGCTTCTCTAGCTCTGGGACTGGCTGGATAAGCTGGTCTTCTAAGTACTGGAGGATATGGTTTATCAATATTAAGAGTAATATCAATTTCATGTCCTCTTATAGCACCTAATGGTTCATTATCAGATGCAAATGCATTATTGTATGTATATAATACATCAATAAGTTCATTCCTCATCTTTGGTGACAATGATGGATTAATTTGTGCTTCAACAAGTTGTTTAGACACAAATTCATCTTTTTAAGTATCTTTGACAGAAGATACTACAGATATCTGTTTTGGCATATTGGAGAAAGCAAATTTCTGCCTTTTGTTATCTCCAATTGTGAAATATCTGTCTTTATGGTTATTTATATCAATACCATAAATATTCAAGTAATCATTTCCAAGAATGATGTGCTGAGATGTGCAATTATCCATTACTACAATCTCAGTTTTCATTCTTACACTTCCTGCTGGATGTGGGAATACAATATTAGTGTCCAATATGCCCAAGGGGTACATATTGGTACTGGCACTACTGAATTGTACACCTTCTATTGGTAATAGATGGTCTTTCCATTCAGGAAGTATAATTTGGAGATAATCTTTGCCAACACAAGTGCAAAATGCTCCTGTATCCAAATTTACTTTGGCTTCAATATCACTCATCAGAACTGATGTGATACAGGATGCTCCAGCAGTATAACCCTTTCCCCTAGCAGGTTTAGTTTTACACATTCTGGCATCTTGGATATTGATCAGGTTGCAGCAATCCTCACTGTACTGTGGCAAGTGGGTATGGACTTCTGTGACCTCAAAGAAAGCTGAAATGTTCTCAATGGGATAGTCCTCCACTGGTGTATCTTCAGAGACTGCAGAATCTTGATCAGACTCTTCTTTCTCTTCAGTACACTGAATTTCTTCAATGATTTGAACTTCATTGATCTTTGTCTTCTTAGGGCAAGTGTTGGCTAAATGTGAAGTACTTCCACATTTATGACACTTCAAGACAGGTCTTTCTGGTCTTCTTTCCTCTCTAGGAATCTTTGAGACTATTTTGGACTCTATTGGGTTTCTAATCCAAGTCTTACCAATTCTTGTTCTGGTAATGATATCTTCCATAGCATTAATGTAGTCCTCTGTTGAACAGGGTTCCCCACATCTTCTTTTGATAGCATGTTCCAGTTCTCCTCCACACTTTCTTAATATTTTCATATTAATCATAGTGTCAGACATATCTGGGTGTAAAGCAGATAATCTGTCTTTTTGTTTGAAGAACCAAGTAAGTGGTTTGTCTTTTTTTGAGTTAAAAATGGCACTTTCAAAAGCATTCTCCATTTTAAACCTCCAAGAATTATTGGCCCATTTGGTAATCACTTCAGATTTCCACCAAGACCAGTCATGTCTTCCATGATCTATTCTCATCTTGTAATACCATTTCTTTGCAGTCTTGGTAAACAAACAATGTAATTTTCCTACTATGATTTCATCAGGTATATTAAAGTCTTCTTGCAACATATCAATAGTCCTGATGAATTCAATATGGTTGTATTCTCCTTCACCAGAGAATGTTGGCCATTCTTCTAATTTTGGAATATCCTTTGCAGAAATAACATTTTCTCCTAAGAATGGAGTCAAACTCTCCTTAACAGAAAGTTTTTCTTCAGTCAAAGGTGTAGAATGTCTTGGCATATGTGGTTCATGATTCTTATGAATTTGTTCCACACTTGCAATTATTTCATTTTTTAATTTCTGCCTCTCACTGTCACTTTTTGCTAAATGTATAGCAAATTGATTGGTGTTCTTAACTATTTGTAAGACATGGTCTTCAAGAGTTTTAAGTCTATCATTTACTTTGAAAATGGAAGGATCCTCTGTGTCATTATTTTGACATTGGTTCTCAATTCTATCACAAGCATTTCTAATTGACTCAAGGGTGACAGTTGTCAATTGACGCCATTCAGAATGTTGTTTGTCACTTTTCTTTAAATCATTGATGTCTAATGTAATTTGCTTTAACTTTGACTCAAGTTTGCCAATTTCTACACTAATACTTCTATGTACATCATTTATTTGCGTGGAAAAGTCCTGTTCATCCTTTCCTGCTCCTTGGCTGTGAATTCCATAAGAGTTCTGGCCATATTGAAGACACTGTCCATGGCTGAAGGCTCCAATCTGGGGATCCTGTACCCTTGTGGGTAAGGTCTGTGCCAATTGGCTTTGCCTTTGCCCTTGCCTTGATGGTTCTTGGGACCTCTCTGTTTCTTTTGAGGTCCTTTGGGTTTGTCCTTGGATGCTTCTGGAGCTGGTTTGGAGCTGGTAGATGCCACTGGTGCCTCTTTCTCCAAAGTTGGAGTCATTTCCAACTCTTTCTTCTGGTCTATGGATAAAAGACTCTGGTTCTTCAACCAATTCTTTATCTTTTTGACCTTGTCTTTGCAAGAAAGGGGGCTCCAACCTCCTAAGAGTTCTATGGTCTTCTCCTGACCCAGAAAGCTCTTGATGTGTAAGTAGGAGTTCATGGCCCCCTGCCAAAGGCTTGGGCAGATTTCCCACTCCTCTTCTTTGGCTGCTCTGAACCAATTTTTGTACTGGCTCTGATATATTTCTATTGCTGCCACTTGAAAATGGTTCAGCCCTGGAAATATTATCATAAATTAGTTCAGGCTCAGAATTTACGTCAAAGTCTGTTGGTACAGACCTTGGGGAATGGGGGGCAACTCTGGCATCCTCCAAATGTGTCTTTCTTGTGGAAGACTTGGCACTTCTGGATTTGGTCTTGCCTCTTCCTTGTCCACATCCATCTGGCTGGACTGAATAGTTGCTTCCATTTCTGGTATGCACCATTTTCACGTCAATTTAAAGATAAAAAGGTGAAAATATAAGATAAAATACACACCTTTTGGTGGTAATTAGCTTTTTCTGAGTTGAATAAGGTGCCTCTTTTAGCAATCTGCACCTCAATACTGTCTTCAGATTCTGCTTCTGAAGATTCTGGACTAGTGATATATCTTTTACTGAGTCTGTTGCCAGCTGCACAGTATTTGATTAAAGACACTAAAAAGAAATTATAAAAGAGAAAAATTATTTTTTATACTTTTTTTTAAAATATTTTTAAAGATTTTTTATAAGTTTTATATTTTTTAATATTAAAAAAATTATTCTTTTTAAAGAAAAAAAAATTAAAATTTAAGATTTTGAATGAAAATTAATTCAGAGTAACTCAAAGAATAATTTTATAAGTTTTTGGATGTGAAAAAGCCACGTGTAAAAACAATATAAAATTAAACCAAATTCCTCAATGAAAAAGATTTTAAAACAATTTCAAAAATAAAAAAATTTTAACTTCAAATTGAAAGAAAAAAATTAATTAAATTAATATATTTTAGAGCTTAAAAATATATAAATTAAGGGTACAAGGTTCAAAAAACACGGCCAGGCCCCCAAATGTAAGATGTGACTATGAAACTGATGATAATATTACTATTAATCAACAGTACTATGTCTGTTCTTATGAAATATAATAATAAAAATTATTATAACCACAATTAAATAATTATAAAATTATTTCTTTCACGTGTTATACACTACTAGTGATTATAACAGTGAGCAGTAATTGTCTACAAGAATCAATTACAAGAAGAATTTAATAATAAAATTATTTTAATATATAATTATCTTTTATAAGAATAATTATAGAGATCATTCTTGAAGAAAACTATTACTAGAGAAAAACTTTAAGAATTAAGATAAATGACTCACTAATACTCCAAAGAACTTATTGATAGATAAAAGCAGAGAAATTTGACGTGGAATTGTGGATTTAAGGGATCAAAAGGATTTATAACAGTATTACAACAATATAAAGTTGGATTCTATGATTTCACGTCTTTCTGATTGATTTTGAAAGATTAAAACACTTGGGAATAGCCAAACTAATACTTACTTGTTGGTAATAAAGATTTAATAAATTGATAAGATGATTATTGGAAAAAACAGCAAGAGGAGGCCTCTTTTAAGTCAACAACAGCTCACAGAGGCGTGCCATGGAGCAAACTGAAAAACCAGTGAGTGAGAAAACAATAAACCTTTTTGGATTATTGATTGCATCATCAGTTGTCACGTAAAATTATCATAATTACTTAATTGATGCTTTTACGTGACTACCAACCCCAATATGGTTAAGAATAAAAGGAGTAACACTTGTAAATCTTCTTTTATTATAAAATAATCATTTATTTCTCAAAGTTATCAATGTTATTGCCAATTTCATCACAGGTTGTAATTACTGTGAATTTTTGAAGATTCAGTGTTTCACGTAGAATAACCATAAATGGACTGTAAGTAAAACTTTAAATTTTACTAGTAAAACTGTAATTCTTTTTGGTTGTACCATAGATAATACAGTTCTCCTTTATTCCTGAAAGGTTCAGAAAGATTCATTAAGAATTTTGTTTTTAATGAATTTTTGAAGTTTTTACCTCATTTCTACGTAGAATTGCAAATAGCAGTGTTTTGCTGGTTGTTATGAGGTAAATCAATGAATATGGGTCCCAAAAAAGTTTTAATTACTCTTTTGGGGTCTATTCATGGAAAGTCATTAGTAATTGACATGGTTACAGGAGTGTAAGTAGCTCATTACCTCCTTGGCACGTCAAAATAGCAGGTTATTTGCTATTTTCTGGTGTTTTACAGTAGTTGTAGCTTGGTAAACAAGTTGCCAAAGAGTTTTAGTTTACCAATTAGGCCAAGATGAGCCATGAATCCATGCTCTGGAGCTATCCACGCCTCTGAGGCCCCAGAAGTTGGGTACCCTGGCTCTCTTTGATGTCTTTTGTCCCCCTTGCCTATTTTTTACGTCAAAATAGTAATTTAAGCTTAAAGTGAGATATCCTGTAAGGTGTGGATATGAAACTTTGATAAAAAATCAAGTACTTTTCCTGTCCTCAAAATTTGTATAAGGTAAAATTCAATTGAAAATAGTAAGAACTATTATTTTTAAGAAAAAACACGCCAATTTTATTGTTTATAACTTTATTAGTATAAAACAATAATATTATAAAAATTTATTGTTTTACCAACAATAAAAATTTATCCAAAAAAATACTCTACAAGAGATATTTTAAGGCTACAAAAGAAATTTCTTCAAGAGCAATTTCAATTGGAATTAATTGAGCAAAGAACTGCAAGCAATTAATTAAAGAACAAAGTCTTTAAAAAGAATATTAAAGAGAAAACACGCCCAAAAGTGACCAGAGTGAATTTGGAAACAAAGTGACAAAGTTAACAGTGATGAAAGATGCTTTAATTCACTTATGGGGTGGTTCAGGGGTAAAAATGATTATAAGAGTTACAAACAATGATTATAATGATTTTTTCACGTGGTTAAAAGGTTCAAAATGATTTGAAAAGGGTGGTTGGAATCTTTTATTGATTGGTTTAACAGTTTTAAACTAATTAATAAAAGGAAAAGATTCTAACATGAAGAGAAAAGTGGGGCAAAGAAGACATTCTTTTATAGCCATCAATTCTCTTACTCCAAAAGTAAAATTTACTCTTGTCTGTCGTGAAAAACAGTCTGACAACAGAAAAGCCAATTATGGCATCATTGAACCCTGGTTTAGACCAAAAAAGGGCTGGTTTAAGCCATTTTTAGCCATTTTAGACCCTTAAATCAGCCATTACTATAGCAATACCAGGCCTAGAGCCTTCAAAACACGTCAGAATGTGTGTCAGAAGCGTAGAAACCAGTTAAAACTGTTTTTACTATGATTGTTTTATCTTAAGGGTAGTTTTACCCTCTTGGCAACAGCTAAAACTACCCCAGTTGGTATCAAAACCTCATCATCAATTGAGTTCACAGACCCTGTAACTCAATTCCAGGCCAAAAGTGATGAACTTTTGCGTGAATTTTGACATCCCACGCCTGTCAGCAAGGAATTTGGGGGTCTAGCTCCCCCTTAGAGCTGGATTTCCTTTCCCCCCCCCCAAATTTAATCTTTCCAATTTATTTTTCCTTTAATTCCTCATCATGTATTATACTTATAATTTATATATGTGATTCAATTCAATTGTACAGTACAATACAGTAATAATTGATACCTCATATGTAAATCAAAGTTCACTTATGTAATACACGCGCACATTTTGACATTTCAATTGAATTCAATTGAAAATACTTCAATTCCTCATAACTTCTAAACTAAACACAACACCTCAATTTTAACACAAAAATTGATGGTTAACACCACATGTGGTGTGAATTAAATTAAGGTTTTGAGGATTTTCAACTTTTGTATTGAAAATACTAAAAACTTAATTTAAGCTTATTTAGAGTTGAGTTACAAGAATTTCACTCAGAGGTGACCCCACCTGATTTTTTATGAGGAATCCAATGGTGAAATGAATTTTATGTGTTTATTTATTGGATAAAAAGTTATGATAATTTTTATATAACTTTTTTCCAAATTTATTTATTTTTTCACAATTTTGTTAAAATTTTATTTTTACTTAATTTTTTCAAGTATAAAAGTAATTTTATACTTACGAAATTTAATGTATTTTTTATTTTTAAATTGTAATTAATTTTTTATTTTTAATATAATTTTATATTTATATTTTGATTTTTATTTTAATAATATAAATAAATTTATTTTATTTATATTAATATGTTATTTTTTATATTTGTGGTCTTTTGGGTATATGAAATTACCTCTAAGGCTCACATATCCACTATGGGTGTACCAAAAGTCCATGTAAGAATACCATGATATTAAGTGCTCAAAACATGCATAACACTATTCTTAGTGTATATGTAACATGGGATTTCTCACTTTCCCATTATTTTGGCTAAAAATCAAGAAAAACAAAAATTTTCACGGATCTTTTATGTGGTATTAATGATGTGGTATTGAAGTATTTTCCATTTTACCACCTCAAATACTTAAATTGAGCTTATTCACTCTATGGAGCTACCCTAGGTGAATTTTTGTGTAGAATCCAAATCTGGTCTTAAATCCATGGATTTACTTACTCAATAAAAAGTTATTCATCTTTTCTGAAATTGAAAATGATGAATTTTGGATATATGCATGACTTATGAGTTGTGCATAATTCAAAATTTCTTTTTAAGATAATTGTGGCCTATTTGGGTATGTAAAATATACCTCAAGGCTCACAACTATATCCACCCGATCACCCAGGAGGGTGGTCGTGAGGCCCTCGTTGAATGTCCATAGTGGGTGCAATTCCCAAATGCCCCATGAAGCAAAGAACGTGGTGCATTTGGTCACAAGTGACTGCGGCAATATCACCAGCCGTATGGCCTGGTGATAGTCTTTGAACAAAGGGGGGGCTGTAAGACAAGTGAATGCAGCGTGAGCTTGCCTCCACCCATTGCTCAGGTTTGCTTTCGGGTCATCATTGAAATGCTCAGTGGCTGAACATTTTAATTGCACAGTAATTGAACTATTGATATAACAATATGAAATGCACCATGCTGAGCCATTGCTCAGTCGTTTTTGTATGCACACAATCTGAGCATTTGGCACAGCATCGGATGACATTTCAGCCAGGTGCAGCATTTCACACGCTTTGGTGAAGTGCTCCAAACTGAGCCTTCCAATGAATATTGCAAAAATAGTTCATTCCATGGCTTTACTGAGCACTTCCACATGGTGCTTTTGACCATGACATGCTCAGCTTGCGTGTGCAAATCAGATGAAACGCAATGCTGAGCATGTGGCACATGAGCTACGTATATGCAAACGATCGGAAGGTGCATGCACATTCGCTATATGAATGCAGGTTCAAGTAGTATTACACCTTCCTAATCTGTACAGCCAACACTGTAGTATGCAGTACACCTTTGTAAATGTATGCTGCGGGGCAGAGCAAAAGCTGTTAAACAATGTAACATGCAATCACGTCAAGCCATCGAGTCATATATCTCAACTGCATCCCTTTGATGCACCTTGTTGGACAGCTCTGCCTAGCTACGGCACAGATGCGCATGTAATCCAAGTTAATGTAAGTGGGTCATAGTGGGATGACTGTTTATTTGGGTCATACACAAACAGTGGATTCCATCCGGTGCCATTGTTGGGGAAAACAATGACTGGCCCCACTTGTTCATTGTGTTTGCTCATTGTTGGGAAGCCACACGCTTTCATACACACCCCCCGATGGGTCATATGCAGGCAACTTTCACATGCCTGGAAGACATTTTACTGCCAGTCTTCCGACCAGCTGTTTTCTTGGTCGGGTGGTCAGCTTGACTGCATATGCGCACCTGCTTGCGCATGGAAACCTGAGGCCAATCAGTGTGGATTTGCTTCAGCCTCATCCACATTAGAATAATCCCGGCCTATGATTGCTGGGGCTGGCTATGTTTGCGTGGGGATCTCCCACCACGGTACATTTTCTGCACGTTCTCACGCGCCCTGCACAAGCTGTGGGGCCTGGCTTGCACCCAAAAATTCCCTTGGGCAGGTGGCCTCTTTCTCCGGAGTTTTGTACACGCGTGAGGCAAAGACCCTGATGCCAATCTCAGTGGATTAGTACCTGCCTCAAACGCAATAGGGTTGAATGTATATGTGGATCATGGCTCATGGTCGGTGCCCCCTTTGATCATGCCACACATCCCCCCCTGGAAGCCCAGTAGGCATCAGTCAGCAAAAAACTTCACGCAAAATCAAACTCATGTTTGGTGGCATGCCACCAAAAATATCTCACCCGCCCACACACAAACATCCCCACAGTGAGATTGCCCTTTGAAAACACCAACATTGCCCAGTAGGTCCCTGTGCGACAATTAACCTGGGGAGGATACGCTCATTGTTTGCTGTCACACCAGCAAACATTGCTGCATGCCTCTAATATGCCCCTCCACAATAAGTTGCTACAACCCACCTAATTTCCGATATGCTAATGTCAACCTTGTTCCACCAAAGGTTTTGTAACTTGCTTCAGATACAGCAGTCATATTGGTGCACCCACATTTTGGCCACCTTGCCTTGATACATGCCCCAAATTGGATATGAAAATTATGAGCCCAAGAGGCCCACCCCCATCAAGACCATGCACGTAACCACAGGCCATCCCCCCTTGACCCCATTGCTGCCTCTCATATAAGTTCCCCACCTGCACTTATTTGTCTTCATTCCCTTTAGCTAACCCTTCCCGATCATATAATTTCCAACTGACCCCAAATAATTTAAAATAGCCATCATGTCAACCCCTTCACAACCACTTTGCATTGGTATTATTAATATTCGTATTCAAATAAATAGTGATATAACCTTAAATCCTGAGAATTCCCACTTAGCTTCTTGGATTATCATATGGCACAATCAACACAACATATTTGTTTATCTCCTCAATCACCAGTGTGCTATTGGCTCTCTACCTGGAACCCTTGCCAAAATGTTGATACCATTCCTTGGGGCACCAAAACCTTTCATGCACTGTGGTCCTGGTGGGGCATGGATTGAAAATTGCCAATCCAATCCTACTCAAATATTATTTGTTGAGGGAGTATTTATGACTGATGCAAATGATCCCTCCTCATCTCAGAAACCCAATCTAGCATTGATGTTCTTCACATGGTATCCAAACATTTTATTCATAATGGAAAGCTTTTGAACACAAGATTTCAAGCTTAAAATGCCCAAAGAATATGACTGTAATACTCATAGTAAATGTCAACTCTTTACTCCGACATTTCCTGCTTCAAACTCGACGCCAGCTTCATATCCTGCTGTTTCATCATTGATTTCCAAGCAAAAACTGATACAATTACCCAGTGGATCAGACCTCCCCATGATGACCCGGCCCCATGCCATTATTCAAACCCCCCTCCTCCCTCATCAAAAGAACAGACTAGCTTTTCTCTGGGATCAAGAAATCCCCAATGGCCAATCAGCCCGTAACCTTTGGGCCACCTCACCCCCAGGATCCACTTTTAATGCCAGGCACATCATTACAAACAAGGTCGTTAGCTCATTTGAATCCCTTTCAACCAATACCCCTCTTGGAGGGCTGCTTGCGGATGATATGGGATTAGGTAAAACCATTCAGGCCATTGCTCTAATTGGTACCTCCAAGGAGCAGATGATTGCAAACCCCCATCGCTCCACGCCCACCATGATCATCTTCCCCCCTTGCTTAATTACCAACTGGCAATCAGAAATATCCAAGCATGCTCAGGCTGGAGTGCTGCATGCCAAAATCTACCATGGTCCCACTCATTACTCATTATCCAAGGCCGAAAACTTAAAATATGATATCATCATCACTTCTTACAATACTATCACCCAAGAATATAAGCAAACCAATACGTCTACATCATTCATTTTTCAAATCAATTGGCATTGTATAATTTTGGATGAAGCACAGTGAGTGGCTGAGCTTAAATAATTCAAATTACCTTTTATATCCAATAACCCTTGCCCCATCTTATAGCTATATTTGCTCTCAATACACTGCCACTCACCGTGCCATATATAGCCTACTTTCATCCCGTCGAATATGTTTAACGGGCACACCTATTCACAACACCATTTATGACCTTTTGGGCATAATATCATTCATCACTCAACCCCAGAACGCCGATCAAGATAACTGGTCACCATTCATCCTGAGTAGTCTTTCCAAAGGTTGCAATGATATTTTGCATTTGGCATTGCGGCATTTAAGCTTGCGCCGCACCAAAACCACACATCTCGAATCCCTCCCCACTATTAGCGATCATTATGAGCTGCTCCCACTCAACCCGACCATGCAGCAAGAATATTCCACATTATATGAATAATTCCTATCATCCAAAAGCAAAGGACCAGGAGAATTTTTCAGAAATATTAATAAGCTGCAAATATGTTGTAACCATCACATCATGCTTAACACAATTGTGGAGGTGGATTTGGAAGACCCCCAGGGCAGGAGCACTCAGGATGACTCCCCAACAATCACACAAACTATTTTTGATGTGGAAACATGCATGATGAGTAGTAAAATTGCACACCTCCTACAAAGCTTAATGAAGAACAAACAAACGAGGTGTGGTCCAACCAAATCAGTGTTTTATACCCAATGGACCCAATTTCTAGATTGGTGCATTAATTGTAATATGCATCCATTACAAATTGAATCCATCTGACTTTTTTATATTGTAGAATTGGTATTGCACTTGCCCATCACTCTATCCTTTCAGCACAAATTGATGGAACAATTACAGCATGAGCACAGGAGAAGGCACTGGAGAATTTCTTCAATAATCCTGAATGTGAAGGACTGATTGCATCCATTGCTGCAGCTGGAGCTGGCCTCAATATAACTTGTGCTAATATGGTCTATTTAATGGTAAGGGGACCCCCAAAATTCTGCCCTGATTTGCGGCCCCTGACATCCACATTTCCAGGAGCCCAATTGGAACCCAGCCATTGAGGCTCAGGCTGTTGATCGACTCTATTGTATTGGCCAACAACAACCTGTAAAGGTCATCCACTATATCACTCCTCATTCAGCTGAGGTCAACATGCGGAAGGTACCTTTCAAGCTCATCTTTGACCATAATTGTATTGCTATTCTAAAATCCTTCCTTATGGAAATGCCATTTTCCAAACACCAATAGGTCCAAGAAAAGAAAAAATCATTAACTGCGTGAGCCTTACTGATGTTATATAATTTGCTTTTGACCAAGTTGATCACACCTGCGCACCCTGGCACAGGTCCACAATTATGAACACCATGAGCTGGATCAAACTCCTTCAATATTTCCTCAATGAAAATGAGCAATAGAGTATTATTTCTAAGGGAGACGGTGAGACAGTCCAACTCATATTGTCTATATTCTGACATATTTAGCAAGTTGTTGCATCTTTAAGAAATAATAATCAGATTGTATTACACCTACACAAATAATTCACAAAATGTTGATTTGTAATGGTGCTATACATTTATATTACTAAGTTATTGCAGAGCATCACCATTCGGCCTAATAACTGGCATGTCAAGTATTTTGAGGGCGCTAGTCTGCATCTTACTACAGCTTTTGAGCCAATCTTGATCAAATACCTGAAATGATAAGCCTTCAGAAATATCATCATCATCTGTCAATTGTAATTCTGGCAATCTATCAATAGTTTTTTTACCCTTTTTTTTAATGCAATTACAAAACTCTATATCTTGATCCATTTTTAATACCAATTCATTAAATAACTGGGAGCGCCAGCGTAATCCCACTTTGCCGTAAACTTGACGGCCATTTTCCAGTACCTCCTCAGTATATGAACATACTCGAGGGTTATTGAATTGTGATGCTAGAATGGGAAATTTAGCCGTATCACACCATTCACGACGGCGCTCACAGGTCTGCACATAATCAAGTAGATCATCATCAGTCTTTGCTCAAAATGAAGAAGAGATACATTAACTAACCCTTTGACAAATCTTTGCAAGCTTTCGATTCTCCTTCTTTTTAACCAAATACTCCGCATCCTTTTGAATAGACTTCCATGCTCTTTTCAAATAAGTGAAATATCACTCCATTAAAGCCACCACGACCCCATAGTTATTATGATCCTTGTTCCAACAGTAATGATGATACTCAGTGCTGACCAGTGCAAGACAGAATGTATGGTAAAACGCCATAGACATCAGCTCATTGAACGGATGTTGCCATGAGCTCTCCCAGTCCCAAGTGAATTGCTTTAGTCCTAGCTTGTGGAGCTCATTTTTGCAGTAGCTTTGGAAACCGTGAGACTGAACCTGTGTTGATGGCTCATTGAAAACATCCTCGGGGACATATCTGAGATGACCAGCCACTTGAATTGCAATTTCACGCTCTTCTGTGCTTGGTGGTGCTGGTAGTGAGGAAAAATCCTTATCCCTAACTTTGAGTAGGAACAGGAAATGGGCATGTACTGCTGATCAAATTCCATGGACATTCTCTAGAAGTTCTGCTTTCAGCCATTTTTGTTGCTCCTTCTGGCTTGCACGTTTTGCCACATTGTGAGCTTTACGAGCCTGGTTCCTTTGCTGTCTGACCTTGGATTGTTCAACCATACTCTGGGCAAGGGGCATTTGAGGATGGGTGAACTCACTATTTGACTGAGTGCCATGCTCATGTGCCATGAAATTGTCCCTCCTTGGTTCATCATTTGTTTCCATTTGAGTCGGAGACATGTTCTCATCCTCATCATCCACCATTTTTTCTCTTGATGAACTGGCATGAGCTGTTCCTGGTTTGGAGGCATATGGATGATGACGTCCAGTGACTTTCTCTTTATGGACCAGAGGTGAAGATGCATAAAGTTCATCACCTGCCATGCACATCATCAGTTAACACATCAAAAAATTAATGAAGACTGGTCATACTCACAATCTTCAATTGGCTCCTGAGATCAGACTGACTTGCCTTTAGGTGCCATATCTAACCCATGAAACAAAAATATCAAATTGTGAAAAAGGTTATACTCTGAAATTCAAATGACTTACTTTGATGAAGCGTCAATCCTGGATTTCCCTCCAACAGACCACTCCAAGCTATATTCTCCAATGGTCTTTTTCGTTGCCCCCCATCCACGCACCTTTCATTGCCCACATGAACCTGAGATCCTGATGGAATATTGAGGGTTGGCTGTTTACTTTGGCCAAAGGGATCCTGGGATGCGACTGGATTCGGACCGGGATTAAGGAGGAACTCACATGGAAATTTTGATTGGGGATTAGTATTTGATGAAATTTGAGGTGTGCCTTCTGGCCCCTGAGACAAATGCGTTTGTGTATTAGTGGGATTTGGGGGAATTGGAGTGACGGAAATATTTGGGATCGACCAAGTGCTTGAAGTTGGAGCCTTTGGATTTCCCACATCAATGTTAAGACCTGATACATTAATTGAGGATGTGATAGGGGTTGTGCGAGGAATTTTGGGACTCAATGGTAACTGTGTTTGAACATATTCTATGCTAGATTCACTATCTGAGTCATGAACAGAACCTTAACGGGATTTATGTGACTTGAAAGATGACATAAGGGCCGAAAAAGTACAGTAATATTTTTAACTAGATAAAACACCTCAGTATTATGATAAAATAGAGTGATATGAGATGAAATCTTTTCAAATTTAGAATAGAGATATTCTATGAATATTTCTAAAAAGAGTCTTATTGGAAGTCTAATAAGTCCCTCTTTAGGAGAATCCTCCCTACCTCCTCTTGAGCTCCTCCGCTTTTGTCGGAACCCACCCTGCATGGCCTACCACCACCATATAATGTAATATTCCCTTGATCTCAAAGGGGACCCATCATCCATAAGTAATCATATTCGGTAACATTTCCACCTCCCCATTGTCACATTTTGTCAATTATCTAAACTGCCAATATATGCATTAAAATTCCACAGCATTGTACATCTGTAAAGGGGTATATTCATGAAGGATTTACCCACAAAAGAGACATCACCTTTTCAAGAAAGGCGAGACAATCCAAATCACATTACAGCTGATTAAAAGCCTGCTGCACTCAAACCAAATTCCAAGACTTTAGCTGCACTCAAACCCCTTATGTAATAGAGTTAAATTGTTATGTCTGTAATAAGGTTTAAGCCATGTACAATGGCGTGCCAGCATACATGGTTTGAATGTCAATCCCCTCAAATAAATGTTGACACATCCCTATCAGAACGCCCCTCAAGGGTCAAAACCGCAGTATCGCCATGTGTAAATAAAATAGAATATGTATGAGCATTGAGCAGCATGGCATTTTACCCAATTAAACTCCTAACCAATTCCGCCATCCAGATGAGACATGTTACACTCTATCAGCTGCAGCTCACGCACCATTAAAAATGGGATAAAATTCTCAGCTGGCTCAAATCATCTCCCCCTTCATAAATAATCACTCAATTTTTTTGCCAATTAATAACACTCCTAAACACTTTCACATCAGCCATAGATATTTATACACAAACCAACCGTACTCCCAATTCCTGCATCAATGACAACCCGCTGCTATTCCTCAATGCGTATATGCATTTGTCAACACTGCTCAACTCAAATACACTCTTCCCCTGAGGGTTATAGGCCTGGAGTTGCCTTCACACCTTTCCAATATAAACAGCACATTAAAAAGCTCAAATCAACCATTGCGCCCAAATCTCTTCCAAACATCCCTAATTCTGCATCAGGATCTGAGCTCCCACAACTTCTATTGGATCAAATATTCCCAGCTTATTATTCACCATTGACCCAAAGCACCTTCTCCACAGCACCGGGTCTCAATTCAACTGCACAGAAACCATACAGCAGCAGTCAAACCCTTCCCCCACAAGACCTTGGAATGATAATATCTGCCATTCTATCATTAAGGTATAATATACCCCGCAGGGCTTCACGCATTCTCAACCCTGCCCTAAACCTGCTGATCAAGTCCAGCATCTCAAGCTCCGGTGGTCCCCCCACTCCTGCATCCATACACCTCAAGATCTGAGTACCATATTTGAACATCTCCAATTGGAACCAGTGATTCAAAACTATATATGTTGTCCTCAATGTTTCTCTCTTAATGGCGTTACTGAATCAGTCAAAACTGACCAACCCCACTGTCAATGCCATAATGACCCAAATGATCATGATCCCCCTTGCACACAATCATTAGGAAAATTCATCTATTCATTTGAACCTCGCAGCCAAAACACAACCAACATGAAGCAAAAATTTATACCAACAAAACATTTCATCTATCAACCATTCAAAAATTGGCTTGCCAGATTTCTCCAGCGGGCTGGACTTATGCAAATTCTGCATCAACATCAACAATCCCAAACTCCCAAAGGTTCCCCAAAATGTGACGTCTGGGATGGATTGGTCTGGAGATGCTTCGCTGGAACTAGAAATATCCATGACCCCCCATTCCTGGTGCATTGGCCTTCTCCATTTATGTGGACTGGTTTGCTGCACATGGAAAGTCAACCTGGTTGGCCAGCATTGGACCTATCATGCTTATTTGTCTTAATCTCCCCCCAAGTGAAGGATTGAAGCCAGAGAATGTCTATGTTTCAGGAATCATCCCTGGTCCAAAGGAGCCAACTTCCCTTCTATTGAATTACCTATTAATGCCACTCATCAACCAGCTCAAAGAGCTATGGCAAGGTTACCATTTTTCACCCACCTCAACAGGTCCTTCAGGATCCTTTATCCGTGTTGCCATTCTCACAGCCATTGCGGATGTGGTTGCCATGCGCAAGCTTACTGGATTTATTTCCCATTCAGGCAACCACTTTTGTAATTTCTGCACCATTCACAAAGCTCAAATTGAAGAAATTGGTCCTCAATCTCACTACACACGCTCATATCAAAATCATAAATCAACCATTGCCAAATGGCTTTGGGCAACCCCACAACAAAGACTAGCAATTTTCTCTGAGTATGGAGTGCAATCTTCAATTTTAGAAGACCTTCCGTATTGGGATGCAACCAGAATGGTTAATCTTGACATAATTCATAATTTAATACTGGGAATTTTGAATAATCATGCAACTTTCAAATTGTGCATTGCAGAGTCCAAATCAAAAATTTACCTCAGGTCCCGCAGGAAATCCAATGACACCAACATTTCAGACTCAAATTCCATGACCTCCAACAGCTCTCTTGATAAAATCACATTGAGAGAGGCCTGCTCCCTGAGAAGAGATGCAGCAAAAATAATAAATGAGCCACTCCCCACTACTTCCCAATGCCCACCCCTCACACGGAACATCCATCTAGTGGTTCTGCGGAGATTCCTTCATTTGATGCAGATTACATCCCCACTTCTGAAATCCCCTCTGAATTGGATATCACTGCACTGAGTGATTACCAGATCCAGGGTGAGGCTCTGGAGCATCTCCAAAAAATCATATCTGAGACAATAATTCCCTCATCATGGACAAGAGTACCTCGCAACATGGGTTCCCCCCCTCATGGTAGCTTAAAAGCCGCTGAATGGGCTCTCTTATATAAGGTCTATATTCCATTTTTAATGCTCAGTCAACAGATGTCATTAGATGTACACCAATCCTCCAACATTCAAAGAAAAATGGGTCATTCAGAAGAACTTGCAAATGAACTAACCAAGAATACATTCCATTGGATTAGTGCTATCAACATTGCCACAAGCTGGACTGTTTCAATAGATGATGCGACTGCATTTGCTGAACATTGGAAAAAATTCGGCCTTTCCAATCAACTCCTGTTCCCAAAACAGAAAAGTAAACCAACTCATCATTTTGCTGATCATATTCCCAAACTCTTCCAACGTTGGGGCCCAGCACAAGCCTCAGCCACATGGGGTTATGAGCGCTTGATTTGAGTATTTGCAAAAATGCCAACAAATAACAAAATATGTATGTCAATTAATAAGATCAATATATTCACATTGATTAAACACCTGAACTAAATAAGACTAACTTCTTGAAACTCTGAATAGATGATATAGATAAAACCTCATTTCAACATATCTGTCAATGTTCCAACCTTTCCGTTCTCCTAAAATCCCCATCCGTGCCATGTGAAATAAAATAGCTTTTCGAATCACAGCCACCTGCCCTGTTCAATCACCATAAATATAACAAATCATCCTGCCATGACCAAGGAAATTATGATTGCCTGGTTGAGTACTTACAGAATTTTCATGCAACAAGGGAAATAGTTGATTGGATCAGCTTAGACACTACCGTGCAATCCACAAGTCCTCCAACTTCAAGGATTGTCTCACCTTGGTATTTTCCAGTTTCAAAAATTAATATTGGGAACAATATATTTTCAACTGAATCCAAAAATTCCAGCAACAGTGTGATATGTTTTCTGAGGGGCAACTCAAGACAATTTGGTATTATTAATAGCATTTTTAAAGTCTCTGAGCCATCTAGCATACTGAACAATAACTTTCTGATCTTGAAAATTTGAAGATTGATGTGAATTTCTTACCAGATTGGCCGCATCTGAATATTTATAAAGCTGTTGGTTTTGATGATGGACACTTGATTATATCTGAAGAAGAAATTCAAGGTAAGTGTGGATTGTATGATAACAAAGTTCTGTCATGTGGACTGCTTGTAATGATAAAGCCATTATTTCATGATATTTAGTCTACTAAAATGCATATCTCTCAAATTCATTAGCAATTTTGCTAGTGAAATAACTGCCTCAAAATTTAGTGACAGAGACATGCAATTGTGACAAGAAAAGCCCATTATTTCACATTGCCACAAAGAACTTACTATTTTGACATTGGGTACAGTGTGAATAAGCCAAGTTCAATGATCAAATGACCCACATACTCACCTTTCACAGCATCCAAAATTTCTAACTCCGCCATCATCATGTTGGAAGGGGAAGTGGCCCTTGCGCACCCGCACCCGCACCCACGGTATTGTGCGGTGGGCTCTACCAGTGTCATCTGCAAAACAACAATCCCGCTCAGGCAGAGTCCTTTCATGGATGACCTGGTGAAGTCAAACCCCCCGCCTACATCAAGACTGGCTGAAGGACCTCTTTGATGTGTGTTTGTGCAAACAGGCGGGTCTTGTGTAATTTTTACCAACCATTGGACAGTTGCGGGATGATCAAGTGGTGAGGAATCTGAGTTGAAGGCAGAGGGGAACCAATATTGGTGGATGTCACAGGATGTGTGCTCGACGTTTGCTTGATTTTCGCTTGACATGAGCTCAACTTTTATCCTGCTTGACGTTTGCTTGACGTGAAGTCAATTGCCGACAATTGACACAAGATTTGCCCTGGTGAGAAAGAATAAACTCACCTGTTTCCAAATATTCAAGTCCCATCACCATAGGACAAATAATAACAAATTTATTCCTTCTCAAAGAAGTTGCTGAGTTCACCTCTCATCTGAAATCAAGAGGAACATTCTTAACACCAGCAAATGGGTATTCAAATCAAACCTCTAAGTCAGGGATGTCAAATGGTACTAGCCAAACTGAGCTAGAACCAAAATTCCAGAAGTTATGGCCAAAATAAGGGTGAATAAAATATTACTTCTACAGTTTTAGTGTGGGGTACCTAAAATGAGGTCATTTTGGGAAGAGCACAACCAGGGCTATCTGATGGTGCTATCCATTTCCTCATATCCCATCTAGAACAAAAGGTATGGTAAAAATAAGTTCATCAAGACTTTGAGAAAATCATATATCTGAATAACAAAAATTGAACATGGCATAGCTATTCCATATTTAATGTTTTTCATACCAAATGAGGCACCATTGTGTAGATTGTATCCAGGGCTACACAATGAACCAATGTTGAGCTCAATAATCTGAAAACTGAAAAATTCATAGCATTTTTAAGGTCAAAATCCCACAGTTTGGCCAATGCACCTTGACTGTGGGATACTATCCCATAACTATTGTTATGAGGTGTCAAGTAGACAAAGAAGATTCTTATACTTCATAAACTTATATTTCATCCAATACTTGGGTCCCATACAGGTTCTTTTACAGCATTCTATGCATCA
The DNA here is from genome assembly GCA_023105745.1 of Austropuccinia psidii. Classification (NCBI taxonomy): domain Eukaryota; kingdom Fungi; phylum Basidiomycota; class Pucciniomycetes; order Pucciniales; family Sphaerophragmiaceae; genus Austropuccinia; species Austropuccinia psidii. Next base: position 3,998,379 of record JALGQZ010000001.1, read on the forward strand.
TACATGTCAGAAGAGGGGTATGTGGTCTCCAGATGAAAATCTTCACCCTATATTGGGGAAAACTTCCCAGATATGGTTTCAAAACCACCTAGTATACAGGCCTTGTGAAAACCACAGGCCAGCGCTCTGAAGTGAAAAAACCTTTACCTCCTCTTTGTGGATGGTCTAGAGGTCCTTTCCACCCTATTTCAGGATGAAAGGAGGCCTTTTCTCTGCCAGAAAAGGAATCCCCAGCCTGTGCTTAAATTCCTAAATAGTACAACTTTCAAAAACAGCTGTATTTCTGGGAAATAAGTTGGGTATACCTTAAACCTAATTATTGTAGCTTTTATTATAGTAAACCAACTGATAAAACTGCACCCAGGCCTCTCTGTAAAATGTGACTATGAAACTGATGATAATATTACTATTAATCAACAATACTATTTCTGTTCTTCTGAAATATAATAATAAAAATTATTATAACCACAATTAAATAATTATAAAATTATTTCTTTCACGTGTTATACACTACTAGTGATTATAACAGTGAGCAGTAATTGTCTACAAGAATCAATTACAAGAAGAATTTAATAATAAAAAACTTCCTTTATTAAAATAATAAAATTATTTTAATATATAATTATCTTGTATAAGAATAATTATAGAGATAATTCTTGAAGAAAACTATTACTAGAGAAAAACTTTAAGAATTAAAGATAAATGACTCACTAATACTCCAAAGAACTTATTGATAGATAAAAGCAGAGAAATTTGACGTGGAATTGTGGATTTAAGGGATCAAAAGGATTTATAACAGTATTACAACAATATATAGTTGGATTCTATGATTTCACGTCTTTCTGATTGATTCTGAAAGATTAAAACACTTAAGAATAGTTGAACTAATACTTACTTGTTGGTAATAAAGATTTAATAAATTGATAAGATGATTATTGGAAAAATCAGCAAGAGGAGGCCTCTTTTAAGTCAACAACAGCTCACAGAGGCGTGCCATGGAGCAAACTGAAAAACCAGTGAGTGAGAAAACAATAAGCCTTTTTGGATTATTGATTGCATCATCAGTTGTCACGTAAGATTATCATAATTACTTAATTGATGCTTTTACGTGACTACCAACCCCAATATGGTTAAGAATAAAAGGAGTAACACTTGTAAATCTTCTTTTATTCTAAAATAATCATTGATTTCTCAAAGTTATCAATTTTATTGCCAATTTCATCACAGGTTGTAATTACTGTGAATTTTTGAAGATTCAGTGTTTCACGTAGAATAACCATAAATGGACTGTAAGTAAAACTTTTAATTTTACTAGTAAAACTGTAATTCTTTTTGGTTGTACCATAGATAATACAGTTCTCCTTTAGTCCTGAAAGTTTCAGAAAGATTAATTAAGAATTGTATTTTTAATGAATTTTTGAAGTTTTTATCTCATTTCTATGTAGAATTGCAAATAGCAGTGTTTTGCTGGTTGCTATGAGGTAAATCAATGAATATGGGTCCCAAAAGGGTTTTAATTACTCTTTTGGGGTCTATTAATGGAAAGTCATTAGTAATTGACATGGTTACAGGAGTGTAAGTAGCTCATTACCTCCTTGGCACGTCAAAATAGCAGGTTATTTGCTATTTTCTGGTGTTTTACAGTAGTTGTAACTTGGTAACCAAGTTCCCAAAGAGATTTAGTTTACCAATTAGGCCAAGATGAGCCATGGATCCATGCTCTGGAGCTATCCACGCCTGTGAGGCCTCAGAAGTTGGGTACCCTGGCTCTCTTTGATGTCTTTTGTCCCCCTTGCCTATTTTTTACGTCAAAATAGTAATTTAAGCTTCAAGTGAGATATCCACTATGGGTGTACCAAAAGTCCATGTAAGAATACCATGATATTAAGTGCTCAAAACATGCATAACACTTTTCTTAGTGTATATGTAACATGGGATTTCTCACTTTCCCATTATTTTGGCTAAAAATCAAGAAAAACAAAAATTTTCACGGATCTTTTATGTGGTATTAATGATGTGGTATTGAAGTATTTTCCATTTTACCACCTCAAATACTTAAATTGAGCTTATTCACTCTATGGAGCTACCCTATGTGAATTTTTGTGTAGAATCCAAATCTGGTCTTAAATCCATGGATTTACTTACTCAATAAAAAGTTATTCATCTTTTCTGAAATTGAAAATGATGAATTTTGGATATATGCATGACTTATGAGTTGTGCATAATTCAAAATTTCTTTTTAAGATAATTGTGGCCTATTTGGGTATGTAAAATATACCTCAAGGCTCACACTATCAGCTGCACTAACCACCCCTATTCCACTAATATTAAAGCCCTTTTATTTTTAATTAAAACCATTTTTATCATTATTATCTGTGTCACAGTCATAATCTTTTGTTGTAAATAGTATTATTACCACCTCATCATAGAGTCAGCCTGACATACACTCCTTTCCTCTTTTTCTTGAATGGCATTCTTGTGCAGGAAAATGAAATGAAGCCAAAATATTAGTGACTGTTGTATGGATTATTTATCCTCTGAAAGTCTCTTGTAAATTTCAATGAGTCAAAAAGTCCCTTTCACTGAGCTTGTTCTCCCATCATCTGAGAATACCCCTTATGCACAGACTGCAGCTAGTATATCATAGCAAATTTTCTTTATTCCAAGATTCTTGTGAAACTCCAAAAGATCTTTGATAGCCCCTTTTTTTCAAACTTGTGAATTTGCCTTTCATGCTATAGAATTTGACCTTTGTATGTGCACATACCATGTTGTACACAATCATCAAGTGGATAACTGTATCCATTAGTTCCTCAAAGTTCTTGTGGGGCTTTTTTGACATCTAATTTTTAGCTCGACCACCTTCAATGGTAAATTATGGTGCACATTGCTTTTATTTACTCAAGCAGGAGGCAAGGTATTCAACTGCTCCCCATTCAAGTTCAAGAGGATTGGTGTAATTTGTTGTTAATGACACATATGGTTTGGGTGAATTCACATTTTATCAGATAAACTAATGGATTCAAACATAAAACTTGCACAAAAATGTTTGATTTGGTTGTAGGGGTAAATAAAGCTCTGAACCATTTTGAAGGAGTGGTAAGAGTTTGGGAGATTATCTGGAGGTTTTTCCAATTCCTTCATCAATCCCAGAGTACAAATGTTATTACCAAAAAATGCTTTGGTTTCTGTTTCCTTGAAGAATTCTAACCCTATATATTGCTATGTATATCATGTGAGTTGACAGATAAATCATTATTTATCATTCACAAATAAAAAATAACCTACAATCTCAAGCTCCTTAAGCCAGGTCAACATTTTAAGCTCTTGGTTACTGATCACCTTAATACTAACAGGCTGTCAAAACCATGGAAATTACTCTCCTGGACTCCATATGGCATATCAGTGCCATATCAATCTTATGGCAATTTGGCCATATCCATAATCACTGGCCAAATTGGCCATCTCATCTTTTTCTAGCCTTTTATGGTCATTTCACTCCTGGGGGGAAACCTGGCCCCTTCACCATCATCAGGCCCTTCCTGGAATTTCTCTGCTTTTGGGCACTCTTTGGTATTTTCCAGTCAACAGGGAAAATACATCCCAAAAGCCTGTATTTGGCCTTTTTAAGCTTTAAATACAGTTTGCGCATTTTTGTGCACTTTGAGCATTTTGCGCATTTTTGTGCACTTTGAGAATTTTGCGCATTTTTGCTGTATTCAGCTGTATATGCCATTTTCCCATGTATTATGGGAAATATGTCCAAAAGGCCATATCAGGCCTTTTGGGGCTTAATTGCCATTTTTGTGCATTTTGCACACTTTTGCTCACTTTGCACATACAGTTTTTAAGCTGTATTAGCTTTATCTGGCCAAATACCCCAAAAGACAATTTGTCACCTCTGAAGCCTCCAAACCCAAGTTTCACTCTTATCCTCCTGGAATCATTCCAAAAGACCTTTGGCCACATTCAACCTCCAATAACCAAAAATGCCATAAATGGTGTTACACACCATTATGCACCTTTTTTCACCAGCAATTCAATGGTGCACAAATCAAATGGTTATTTTAATTTTTTATTCAGGTCATCAAGGAAGCATGTCATCCAGAGGATTCATCCAGGCTTAAGGGCAAGTGTCATAATGTCAAATACCAATGACACCATCAAGCAATCAATGGTTATTCTCACTCACAGTATTCCTCCAAGGGAATACTGGCTGTTCATTCTCAAGGGATATTCAAGAGGAAGTTCCAACAGAAGTTCTCAAGTGTCAATGCTCCATCAATCCAACTTGGAAACCACATTCATTTCAATACAGTCTGGATTCATCAAGACCTGGATTTCAATCATACATCATGGGAAAATCATTCAACACAGTTGATTTCCCAATCTGGCAAGTTATACCTCCATCATACAATCAATACAGCTTCCAGTATTCAATAAAGGACCACTGCTAGCTTGAAGGAGTCAAGCTCTCAACTTTCACATATACCAGCCTCTTTTGACCCTGGGGGATTTTTTCCCCAGTTAATCAATATATTTTGATTTTATTTTATCTTTATTTATCTTATCATTTTTGTTAAGTGAATACTGATATTATCAAGTCAGTCATTTAGCACCTTTTCTCTTTTCTTTCTTTGCCTATCAATGGATATTTGGTGGTCATATCCTTACTAATTCCATTGTTCATTTTGGCAGGTTGAAACAGTTATTAAGGACTTACTTTGTTAGCTCTTTGGCCACTTGGCTTCTCATTTCTCTTATTGCATCTCATCTTTGTACTTGCATTCTTCTTAGAGAAATTCATTATTTTATTTTATTTTCTTTATTCTTTTGGAGTCTTCCAAGTGAGTTCCCTGATTGCTGAGTGCCAGGCCACTCTTTTGTTTCTGTCCAAGAGCCCCTGTGACACAGGCAGTAATTTATCAGAATCATTTTTTGGTGAATTGTCCCATGAATTTTTGTAAATACTATTGATATTATCAAGCCCTCTTTTCCATGATTCTTGATTAAAGTTGGAATCATAATTCAAAGTCTCTTGAAACTCTTCAATTCAAGATAAAAATATTTTTTTATAATTAGCCAAGGTTTACACCTTGGGCTCAGGTCCTGGAATTATATCAGTCATTACTCCACCCATTGTATCATGGTTAATTTTCTCCCTTTCTTGAAATGCTTGAGTTTTTTTAGGAGATGCAGAAGTGGTTTCATCATGGATTTTTCATTGAGTACTGGGGGGTTTCAGTTTGCAGCGGTTCATTATCATCATGGTCAACTTCAAAATTGACAATGTCATCATATTCATCCCAACAAGCTTTTGCAGCTTCAAAGGTATGGAATTTTTTGTTCTTTTTTTGGTGGAATTAATATTTGTTCTTATTCCTAAGCCTTTGCCTGGAACTCCAATCCCTACTCAAGATCCTTCAGGTAGAGATTCTCCCACCTCCACACCTATCCATATTCTCAAGCAGCTTTTATTATCAATTTTTTATCCATTCAGTAATGGACTTACGGTTCAAATCCATCTTGAGGAGGCTCATTCCTTCACCAATATTTTGAGGTATATAATCAGGAATTTTACTATTGTTTTGAATTTTTTCAACCCTGGGGATTGTTTGTGTGATGGTTTAGACAAATTTTCCCTTTGATATAATTCCAACCTTGCCACTGAAAATTATGCCATATTGCCCAGCATCTTCTGTTGGTGCACAAGGTTCAACAGTCTTTTCCTACTAATAGTTTTTAAAATTTTTCTTTTGAGAGCTTTGAGGCTGAGCTGAAATAAAGTCTATGAGAAAACTATCAGCTTTTCTGAGCTTACAAATATTCAAGATGAATGTATGCTCACCTTCTGGAGAAATTGGTGGATCTTGATTCTTTTCATGTGCCAGGCTCTCTACTTCAATTCCCAATTCATTACTATTGACCATATCAGATAGTTAACTTCCACTATCTGGCGCTGAAGCTTGTAGTTCATTGAATTTGGTTGAATTTCCGGGGGTTTGGGGAAATGGCTGGGTGATAGTGGAGGTAGTTTATTGAGTAAATAGATGTTGATGAGTTGATTGAAAATTGTAGAATAAAAAGATCAAAGTTGACCAAAAAAGGTGGAAGTTCTGAAAGGGGTGGAAGTAAATTAAATTTAATATATTAATGATTGATTATTTTTTAGGTAATATCAGTATTGGAGAATTTTTAAAAGTTTTAAAGAAGTTAAATATCAATTTAAATCATTTTAATATTTAGTAAATTTTCTAGAACAAAATAATTTTAGAAGCACAAGCTCAGAAAAAGAAGCCTGCCCATCCACAGCCTTGGAACATTCCATCAATGTCTATTGAACTTGTATTTCATTTTAAAAATTTGATTTCTTGTGAAATTCAAGGAGGTGATGTGTTTCAGATTATTTCATCTCATTCAAATGAAATACCTTCCCTGTGAGAGACTTAATATAATTGACTAGTGAGAAACCTACTCAAGTCACTTTTTGAAGTATTAAGCCCCCATGAGGTAAGGACTAAGCACAGTGTTCCATTTGAATGATATGATATGAAATGGTTTTGTCAGAGAAACAACAGACACAATTCTGGTTTTAAATAGTCCACTTATTAGGTTTTAATTTGTGAGTCTTGTGACTTAAACCCTAACGACAACATTTTGAATATCCCCACCGATTTCCCCCAGAACATGCTGACAGAGAAGGCCACTTAGTATATTTCTGTGATTGGGTTCATCATGTATGCCAACAAGCCACTATACCCTATTTCTCTAAACACTTCCTATGATTGAATTTCACTCATATCAAATTGAGGGAGTGCATTTATCATTAGGAATTGGGGGTGATTTGGTGATACAGGAGGTTTCTGAAATGAAAGAATTGTGTGCCAAAATTGCAACACTGTAAGTTAGCATTAAGGTGTGTGATATCAATTTCCAATGGAAATGATGCATAAGCAAATGTTTCCATGGGCATAAGAATGGTCAATTGGGGAAATGAACAGCACTTCATGTAGAAGCTATTCATTGGATGAGTGTAAGGATGGGAAATTGAGGACATGAGGGCAGTGTGGGAGTGTAAGCATGGTAATCTGTATAGGAGATGAGGTGGTGTTGTGGAAGCATAAGGATTGTAAATGGTGGAAAAGCGGAAGCCAATGTGTGCATGAGCATAAGGATTTGTAACAACCATCCATCAGGGGTAAGGGTATTCATTCATACACCCACTCAAGCATCTCAAATCAGCAGATCCAGCACTTGTATCAGCATTCAGCTTCAGCAATCTTCATTCTGAAACATTTATACAGTTTTGTACATCAATACAGCCTGTCAATACCTGTACAGGTTGGATTCACCCAATACAGTTTCAATACACAAGTATGAAACTTTATGATCACTCAAATACACCACACCTCTTGTACAGGTTCTGTACAGCTGTACAGGACCTGTAGTGGCCAGACTCAATTCAATCATCAATTATTCCCATGAAAATTCTTCCTCTGGATCAGGGCTGGTGATTCTCACATATACCAGCCCCTCTTTCTCCCCCCTGGGGACTTTTCCCCAGTTAATTAATTTAGTTTATTTATTATTTTTTAATTATTCTTATCCTTATATTTGGGTATTATAATTATTTAATTTTAAGTTAGTCTTTGCCTTTTCTCTCTTTGCCTGTACAGTATGAGTTGGGTGGCCATATCCTTATTAACCCTTCTCTTTCCATTCTGACAGGTTGAAACAGTGGACTTGGACTTGTTTGTGGTTGGCTCTTCTATTTCTTACTCTTATTTCTTGTTGCTGCTTTTCTTATATTTATTCTTTTAGAAATTCATCTTTAACACTCCTAAGTGTATTCCTTCTTACCATATCTTTGAGCCCTCCATAAGTGAGTCCCAGTTTACTGAGTGCCAGGCCCTCTTCACTTCAAAGAGCCCCTGTCACATTAAATTAATTAACTCATATTTGATTCTTCCATTTCATTCATTTTATTCATTTCTCTCATTCTTCAATTATGATCTTTTCATGATTTTATGATTTTTTCTCTCTCATCAATTTTCATCTCATTCATTTTGTTCAAATGAAAATTGATTCTATTTCTCATTTCAAAAATTCTGCTGACCATTTCACTTTATTCTTTATCATTCTCATTTCTCTTTTTGTCTGAATTCAGGTTTTTATCAGGTTATTTGAGTGGAATTATTTGGGTTAATTGATTCATCATTCAGGGATTTTATTGATTTGGGGTATTCAGTGATTTTGATTTTGAAATTTCTCAAGATTATTGATTCATTGATTGATTCCTCAAGACATTGATTTCACCTCAAGATTTTGAATTGACTTTGATCGACTTGATTTGATTCTTCAAGATACCTGATTTATCCTCAAGATTTGATTTAATTGATTGATTTGAATTTGACTCCTCAAGAAAATTGAATTGATCTTTGAAGATATTGATTGAATTCCTCAAGACTTAATTGATTTGATTTTGAATTGACTTGATTTACTTGATTTGACTTATTGATTGAAATTGATTAGTCATAAGAATTTGACTTTGTCATCTTCACTCTTCAAGATTTATTCATATTGATTCACTTCAAGACTATTGATTGATTTCTCAAGTTCATCAAGATTCTCATTTGATTGTTTTGGTCAAGCCTTATTTTATTCAAAGTATCATCAAGTTTTGATTCATTCTTCTTTCATAATGCCAGTTCAGCATAGCCCACCAGCCAAGAATACAAGATCCCAGAGACATCAAGCTGTTCTCACTCCTACACCAAGGGCTCCTCTTGACCGCACACCATCAGTTCATCAACTGAGTGCAAATTTGGACAGAGGACCACCAATGGAAGGGGCAGCACCCTCCAGAAGAGGAGGTGTGAAGTCTAGAAGATCAAGATAATTCTCTGGACTATTGGGTGGTTATCCTGGTGTTTCTCAAGGGCCTAGAAGTAGATTGGGGGAAGCTGAAGATGAGGAGGGGGAGGAGTCTGTGGAAGAGGAAGAATCTGAGGAGACTGAAGTGGCAGCTGCCTTGGCAGATGCTCCTGAAGCTCCTGAGGCTCCAAATCTAGCCCTTTCTAATCAACCTTCTGTCTGTCAAGCTGAACCAAATTTCCTCAAGATGATGGAGCAAATGACTCAGTTTATGGGACAACTCACTCAAGCAGTTGCCCCAAGGGACACTTCAAAAGTTCCTGCATTCAAGACTCCATCAATGAAGGCACCTGATTCTTTTGATGGTACTGAAGCTTATAAATTGAGAGGATTTCTACAATCCTGTCAATTAATCTTTCATAATGACCCAGCAAACTTCTTCTCTCATAGGAAGAAGGTCTTATACTCAACTTCTTTTCTTACTGGTAGAGCTGGCAAATGGATTGAACCTTACCTCTCAAATATCTCCAATGAAGACCCTTCTTATCTCCTCAATAACTGGCAGTTATTTGAAACCCAGTTATTCACTCTGTTTGGTGATCCCAATGAAGTCAGAAAAGCTGAACAAGAGTTGGACAATTTGAGGATGAGGGAAAGTGGTCAAGTTTCCTTGTAAATAGCTGATTTCAGAAGTTTAATGTCAAGAATTGGAGACTGTGGGGAAAGGGCCTATATTCATTTGTATAGAAGAGGCTTGGCATCAAGATTGTTGGACCAATTGGCTTCTCACCCTGGAACTTTTGATAGTCTTTAAGAACTCATGGATATCACCTTGGAATTAGATACCAGGTACCATGAGAGGCAGAAGGAAAAGGGCAGTCATCAAGAGAAGAAGCCTCCAATCAGTGAATCCAACTCCTCCAAGCCCCCTCAAAGTTCATCATGACAGAAGCCTTATCACAAGAATAAGAAGGGGAAGAATTTTCAAGTGTCCAAAGACAAGCCTCATGCTGCTCTCCTCAATAAGGACAACAAATTAATTGGTTCTGAAAAGGAGAGGAGGATTAAAGAAGGCTTGTGCAATTAATGTGGTGGTAAACACCCATTTGAAAAATTCTTCAAGAGGCCTGAAAATAGGCAAGGGTCATCAAAAGGCTTCCCTAGCAAGCAGGGAAAAGCCTGAGTGGGAATCATGATGTGTTCAATGGTTCTCAGTTCTTTCCTTCAAGAGCACAATTGTGCACTCTGAATACTAGTGTCAAGAAATCTTTAAAATTTCTTATTTTTTCTTCAATCTCTGATATTTTTTATAGTATTCTCTTTGATTCTGGTGCTACAAACTCCTTTATTGCAAAGAATTTTGTTCTCAAGTACTCATTGACCATGTCAGAGCTCCCTGAAAAGATTCCTCTTTTCATTCTGGATTCCAGTGAATCCACTTCCTTGTCCATCACCCATTATACCAAGTGGGTTGTTGATTTACCTTCCTTCCCAAGCTTTGAATGGGATTTCTTTATCATAGATTCACCCAAGGGAGAAGACCTAATATTGGGCTATGATTTTCTTTACCATTTTAATCCCATTATTGATTGGAAAAATGGATTGATCACCTATGATTCTAGTCATAAGGATTCTAGTGGTATTATTTCTTCTACTAGTAATGAATTTTCCACTGCTGTCAACAGTGTTGCTCTGGTTGGTGAACTTAAGACAACTTCCTTTCCTCCTTCTGTCCATAACCCCTCCATTTTTCCCTCTCAGTCATTACTTCCATTAAGAGATGAAGTCTTCAAAGAGATAAAAGATGTTGGAGAAGATGTTGCTATATCTTCACTACATCTCTTTCAAGGGGATATGGACCTTCCGCCTTTATCTTTTCATGCCTCCCTGGAGGAGCAGTGGGATGAGGAGGAAGAGCCAGAAGAGATTGAAACTGTGCTGAAGGTAGTCCCTCCTGTTTATCACAAATATTTGGATGTATTCTCCAAAGTGAAAGCAGAGAAACTTCCTCCACACTGTGCCTGTGATCATCATATTGAACTGGAGGGTCTTCTACCTCCAGTTGGTGTTATCTACTCTTTATCAAAGAATGAGTCAGAAACACTGCGGGCCTACATTTCAGAGAATGTAGAGAAAGGTTTCATCAGACCAAGCTCCTCCTCAACAGGAGCACCTGTCCTTTTTGTTAAGAAAAAGGATGGGGGTCTTCGTTTGTGTGTTGACTACCGCAAACTTAATGCTGTCACTAGGAAGAACAGGTATCCTGTTCCTCCAATGAATCAGCTTCTTACCGTCTTTAACGGTGCTACTATCTTCTCCAAGATAGATCTGCGTGGTGCTTATAATCTCCTGAGAATTAAAGAGGGGGATGAGCATTTAACTGCCTTTAGAACCAAATATGGCAGTTATGAGTATTTGGTTATGCCATTTGGCTTAACCAATGCTCCAGCTTCATTCCAAAATCTTGTGAATGATATCTTTGCAGATGTTTTGGATATTTTTGTTTTAGTATACTTAGATGATATTATGGTCTTCTCTAGCTCTTTGGATGAACATGTTAAACATGTGGCCTCTGTTCTCCAAGGACTGAGAGACAATAATTTGTTTGCTAAAGCCTCAAAGTGTGTATTCCATGCCTCAAGTGTGGAATACTTGGGCTATGTTGTTTCAAGTGATGGCCTCAAGATGGATTCTTCAAAGGTTCAACAAATCCTCAATTGGCCTCAGCCCAAAAACATCAAGTCCCTTCAATTTTTTCTTGGCTTTGCCAATTTTTATCATTGTTTCATTAAAAATTATTCCAAAAAAATCACTTCTCTCACTTCCCTTCTCAAAAAAAGATTCTCCTTTCATCTTCAATGAGGAAGCTCTTAGTCAGTTTCAAGCACTCAAAGAAGCTTTCACCTCTTCTCCTATCTTATCCCATTTCAATCCATCTCTACCTACTATTGTAGAGACTGATGCTTCTGATTATGCATTGGGCGCTGTACTGAGTCAGGTGAATGACTCAGGAAAGCATCCCTTTGCATTGGATAGTCGCAAGCTCTTACCAGCTGAACTCAACTATGAAATTCATGACAAGGAACTCCTTGGCATAGTTTGGGCTCTCAAGCGCTGGAGAGCATTTCTTCTTTCTCTTTCCAATCCTTTTGAGGTCTTGACAGACCACTCTTCCTTGCAGTATTTCATGTCTTCCAAAGTTCTTACTCGTCGTCAGGCCCGTTGGGCTGAATTTCTCTCAGAATTTCATTTCACTATCACTTACCGCCCAGGCAGTCTGGCCACTTTACCAGATGCCTTGTCACGTCGGGATGACGTGTACACAGAGAGGGGGGTGGACTTCATCAGCAAGAATCCTCAAAATCTTCATCAAGTACTTAAGCAAGATGGAATTCAAGAGTCAAGATTCTTCTCAATCAAAGTGGAAATTTTCTCAGATTTAGTGGACAAGATTCAAAAATAAGTATGGCAAGACAAAGAATATAAAGAAATACTCAAGCAACTAGCAAGAGGTGAATCAGTTCCAGATTATTCTCTTGAACCTCAAGCCAAGTTATTATTATTCAAAGATATTGTGGTAATCCCAAGCAATGAAGAACTTCAACTCAATATTCTTCAAAAGCGTCATGACTCAACATTGGCTGGCCATCCTGGCCAGGAGAAGACCCTCAAGCTCATCAAGAGGGATTCCTATTGGGCTGGCATGAATCAATTCATCAAGGACTATGTGTCCTCATGTCAGCAATGTTCAAGAAACAAGAACATTCATCACAACAAGTTTGGATTACTCAAGCCTCTTTCAATTCCGTCTGGTCCTTGGAATTCATTATCAATGGACTTCATCACTCAATTGCCACTGTCAAACAACTTTGATTCAATTTTAGTAGTTGTGGACAGATTCTCAAAAATGGCAATCTTCATTCCAACTTATGGCACAATCACTGCTCTGGATTTAGCTCAAATCTTCATTAGTCATGTATTTTCCAAGCATGGACTTCCAGTCAGTATTGTCAGTGATAGAGGATCCTTATTTGTTTCATCATTTTGGACTCAATTGTGTCAGAAGCTCAAGATATCAAGAGATCTTTCAACTGCCTTTCACCCTGAAACAGATGGACAGACAGAGAGGGTAAATCAGATACTAGAACAGTACCTTCAGATGTATGTCAGCTATCATCAAGATGACTGGTACACCTGGCTCCCTCTGGCTGAATTTGCTTTTAATAATGCAGAACACTCATCAACCAATCAATCACCTTTTTTCACCATTTATGGAAGAAATCCCAGCTTTGACTCAATTCATATTTCTCAAGACTCACCTGCTGGAAAGTTATCAACAAAACTCCAATCAGTACAGCAAGTTGTCAAAGAAGAATTAGAGTCAGCAATAAGGAGATTCAAGAAGTATGCAGATAGAAATAGAGCAATTCCACCTGATTGTCAACCTCGGGACAAAGTATGGCTAGCTTCCAAGAACATCAAGACCACAAGACCCACCAAGAATTTATCAGAAAGATGGTTGGGACCTTTTGAAGTTCTGAAGAAGATTGGCAGCCATGCATATCACCTCAAGTTGCCTCAGCAATGGAAGACAGTTCACCCTGTATTCCATGTGTCCTTATTAGAACCAGTCAAGCATTCAACTATCCCAAATCGTCATCAATTGCCGCCACCACCAGTTTTAGTGGAGGAGCAAGAAGAATGGGAAGTGGCTCAGGTTCTGGACTCAAAACTCAAAAGAGGTAAATTATGGTATCTTGTAGAGTGGAAAGGATTCAGTGAAGACCCAGAAAGAACCACTTGGGAGCCAGCTTCAAACCTTACCAACTCACCAGATCTTGTCAAGGACTTCCACTCATTGTATCCAGACAAGCCTGGTCCAAATACCTCAAGAGTTTGATTTATGGTGCTTGGTGGGGAGAAGAAGTTATGAAAGTAAGTTCCTCTCCTGGAATGCACCTTTAAGGGGGTATTCTACCCATATGTTGTTGTAAGCATCAACTTGGCCACTTTGTGAGCACTTGTCAATTCTTTGGACAGGTTCAGGAAGCATACAACACCAATACCCTCCGATTTGGACCTTATCAAGATATGGCCAAATGTTCCTTTCTTTGTTTTTATTTATCATTTCAATTTATTCCAATCATCATAATTCAAGACATTCATTACTTCAAGTCATTTACGGAAATTCTTTTCAGAAGTCATTTATGGCAATTCATCTCAGAAGTCATTTATGGCAATTCTTTTCAATTTTATGGTGCTTGGTGGGGAGTGGAAGTTATGAAAGTAAGTTCCATCTCCTGGTATGCATCCCTGAGGGTTCTACTTCTTGTAAAACATCACCTTGGCCACTCTGTGAGCATCAAATGCTTGGTTTTCATTTTTCAGAAACTTTTTGGCCAGAATCAAGCAACTCACCACAAGAAGGACCAATGGTCAGGATTTCTCTTTATCTCTTTCTTTACTCTCATTTTCTCTTATTTCTTTATTTATTTTCCTCTTTACTTGTATAATTCCTTTTCTTTTCTTTGTTTCTTTTAAAGCAGCAACATCCCCTTCCAAATCACGTATTGGGATGTTCCTTTATTTTTTATTCTTATTTTACTTTTACATATTTTATTTCATTTATTAGTATTTATAAGGGTATGAATAGAAGCCAAACCAAACACAAACAAGAACAAGATACTGGTTCTTAACTCCACCCAAATCATCAAAGTTCACGGGGATTCAGTCATCAACTCATGGAGAATACCCAAGCAGAAGGGTCAAGACGTCAAATCAGCCCATGTCAAATTCAGAGAAAACCCTCAAGGAAGTGGGCCATAACTCAATTATTGCCCCCCCACTCAAGCCCTCAAGGTGAATACTCACAGCCCTCTTTGGGCTGGATTCATCACCCAGGGCCTCCCCTGCAACTTTGGGGAGGCCATGTAAGTGAAGCTATGGGTCATAGGGCCAATCTATGGTCCCATGGTACCCCTGGGTCCCCAGAAAAGTTGGGCCCAGGGGGCCTCCAATAGCCCCCACAGACCGCGGACCGCGGCATACGGTCCACGGAACGTAGGACCCCAAAGATGTAAAATGGCCAATAATGGCCAAATAGGCCCAGGAATCCAATAATACCTTAAATGGCCATAGGTCAAGAAATCAACCATAACCACCCAGAACCTCAAAATGGCCAGGAATGGCCATATGTTCCAATATGACCAAAGATCACCAAGAAGACCAATTAGGCCAAAAGGGCCATAAGGGCATGATCCATCCAGACCTACCATAGCAAGGGCCACAGCCCAAGATTGTTATGGAGGGCTGTTGAGGCAGTTTTTCAAATCCAATGGGGACAAGACCCCTGAATTCACTTTTTTATAAATTCTTCTGATTAAGTCTGGCCAGATGGGTACACTTCATATACTCATCTGGCCCCATTCTTTGAGCACAAGACCTCAGTGGCCATCCATTTGGGATACAACCCAAGGCCAGACCCCAAGGACAAGTAAACTCATTGAATCAGAAGAAAAGTATGGTCCAAAGTGGGGTACTTACTCAAAGTTAAAAGAAGGGGGGAAAATCAATTTTAATTGACAGAGAAGAGTTGAAAAAGGATTTCAAGATAATGGTTAAAAGAAACTTTTGGAGGAGTGTGTGGGGTAGTGAGATGCCACTCAACAGTGGCAGGGTATTATGGTGTTCAGGAGCCCACCAGTTTCAAGAGGGGGATACTGTAACAACCATCCATCAGGGGTAAGGGTATTCATTCATACACCCACTCAAGCATCTCAAATCAGCAGATCCAGCACTTGTATCAGCATTCAGTTTCAGAAATCTTCATTCTGGAACATTTATACAGTTTGGTACATCAATACAGCCTGTCAATACCTGTACAGGTTGGATTCACCCAATACAGTTTCAATACACAAGTATGAAACTTTATGATCACTCAAATACACCACACCTCTTGTACAGGTTCTGTACAGCTGTACAGGACCTGTAGTGGCCAGACTCAATTCAATCATCAATTATTCCCATGAAAATTCTTCCTCTGGATCAGGGCTGGTGATTCTCACATATACCAGCCCCTCTTTCTCCCCCCTGGGGACTTTTCCCCAGTTAATTAATTTAGTTTATTTATTATTTTATAATTATTCTTATCCTTATATTTGGGTATTATAATTATTTAATTTTAAGTTAGTCTTTGCCTTTTCTCTCTTCGCCTGTACAGTATAAGTTGGGTGGCCATATCCTTATTAACCCTTCTCTTTCCATTCTGACAGGTTGAAACAGTGGACTTGGACTTGTTTGTGGTTGGCTCTTCTATTTCTTACTCTTATTTCTTGTTGCTGCTTTTCTTATATTTATTCTTTTAGCAATTCATCTTTAACGCTCCTAAGTGTATTCCTTCTTACCATATATTTGAGCCCTCCATAAGTGAGTCCCAGTTTACTGAGTGCCAGGCCCTCTTCACTTCGAAGAGCCCCTGTGACAGGATTATCAATTGAGCAAATGATCAGGAACTGGGGCAGAAGCCAGAAAAAGTGTGAGCATAAGGGTGATGAATTGAGAACATTAGAAGGCATTGCAGGAGTGTAAGCATGGTAAGCTTCAGGGGTGTGAATGCATAAGGATGGTACATAGTGGAGGTCCATAGGTAGTGTTGTACAAGCCAATCTTTAGCATAAGTGTAAGCATGAACATCTGGCAGAGATGGTGTGGGAGAAACTCATTTCATGAGCATAGGATAGTAAATTGAGAATGTGAGAGGGCAGCGTGGGAGCGTAAGCATGGTAAGCTGCAGAGCTGATCAGGTCAGGGCACAAATTCATAAAGTGAATATACAGTGTAGATGCAGAGGTAGTGTTGCAGAAGCATATTTGTGCATGAGATGAGGTGGGGGTGCAGTAGAATAAGGTTAGTGTACAGAAGAGATGCAGAGGCATATGTGTGCATGAGTGTAAGGATGGGAAATTGGGAAAGTGAACAGTCTTCCATGTGGAAGCCAATCATTGGGTTAGTGTAAGGATGATGTTTGGAGAGCATTAGAGGGCAGTGCAGGAGCCCAAGAATGCTAAGTTGCAGAGATGATGAGGGAGGGGTGCAGCAGTGTAAGGATGGGTGATGGCAGAGATGTGGAGGAGGGGGGCCAAAGCATATCTTTGCATAAGTGTAAGCATTGGCAGCAGGTGGAGATTATTGGAAGGTGGTGTGGGAGCCAATTCATGGGTGAGAGTATGCATGGTAAAGGTGGGAGATGATCAGCCAGCAGGGAAGAAGTCATCTCATGCATGAGTATCAGCATGGCAAGCTGCTTCCTTGCACCATGAGGTGTAAGCCCCCAAAGATTGTGAATGGTGCTGATATGGGTTTTTGCTTTAAGTGACATAATCATATGACAGGTTTGAAAATTGATGTTGTCTTGATGCATACGTGATGCGGCCCAGTAAATCCAGTGACTATAGTGTGACACTAATGCAACTAAAGAAAGATTTTTTACTGACAGCATTGAAACATGAAGTCAATTGCCAGCCATTGACACAACATTTTCCCTGGTTATGGCATCAACAAGGAAACAAAAATGCCATAAGTGGCATCAACAATGACATTTATTCCATAAATTGGTTTTTTCCCAATGGAGGTTTTTTTAGCTTAATTTTAATTCAAAAACACCTCTTATGTGTCTTTACTAACAACTTACATGTTTTTACCGATTAATGGAAAAAGCATGTAAGGGCTTATTTGGGTTTGAAAAAGCCCTATATATAAATTAAAGTTTTAATTTAAGAATATTTTTCATGATTACAAAAAACTGGATCCAAAATTTTATTTTGACAATTTTGTTTCAAATATTCAAAGTTCGCTCAAATTTAATTCTGAATATTTGGTCAGGCTGAAAATTTGATATTGAATATTTGAGGACTCTCAAAATTCAACAAATTATAAAAAAGCTATTCTTTGGGGAAAAAGAAGATATCTTTCATAGCCACTAATTCTCCTACTCCAAAATTAAGATTTACTCTAATCTTTCATTAAAAGCACACTTACATTAGAAAGGCCAATTATGGGATCATTGAGCCTTGTTTTGGACCAAAGAAGGGCTGGTTTTATCCATTCTAGTCCCTTAAACCAGCAATTTCTATAGTAATACTTGGCTTATAGCCTTCAAAACACATCATAATGTGTGTAAGATACCTCAAAGCCAGTTGAAGCTGTTTTAACTTGAGGGTAGTTTTACCCTCTTGGAAACAGTTGAAACTGCCCTGGTTTGTATCAAAACCTTGTCATTAATGGAGTCACAGACCCTGTGACTCAATTCCAGGCCAAAATTGATGAATGTGTGTGTGAATTTTGACATCCCACGCCTGTCAGCAAGGAGTTTTGGGGAGTCTGGCACCCTTTGAGCCAAGATTCTTTTTCCCCCTCAAAATGAATCCTATTTTTTCTTTGATTCCTCAGCATGTGTTATACTTAAAATGTACACATTCAATTAAATTCAAAGATTACAGTATACAACTGTAATTAGTAACTCCTAATAGGCAAGTTTAAGCTCACTTATGTACTACATGAGCAAATTCTGAGATTTCAATTGAAAATACTTCAATTCCTCATAGCTTCTAAGCTACACACCACACCTCAATTTTATCACAAAAATAAATGGTTAACACCACATGTGGAGTGAATTAAATGAAAGTTTTGAGCATTTTTATACAGAAAATACTAAAAACATAATTTAAGCTTATTTAGAGTTGATTTAAAGAATTTTCACTCAGAGGTCACCACACCTGATTCTTTATGAGGAATCCTATTGGTGAAATTATTTTCATAAGTTTATGTGTTGGAAAAAAGGTTACAATAATTTTTATTAACATTTTTTCCTAAAATATTTCAATTTGAATATTTTTGATTAAAATTCATTTTTACTTCAATTTTTCATGTAAAAATATTTTTTCAAATTTTCAAATTTTGACATAATTTCAATGTGAAATTATGATTATACATTTTATTTGTCTATTGAAGTTTTATATTTATACTTTTTTGTTCTGTATACCAAAAAAGTAATTTATTAATTTTTATTATTACTTTTTATTATAACTTATTCTCATTCTTTGTGCTCTTTTGTGTATATTAAAATACCTCTAAAGCTCACATTCAGAGGGTCCCAAACTCCTTATTGTGAGCCTTAGAGATATTTTCATATACCCAAAAGACCAAAAATAATAAGAAGCTATAATCTAAAAAAAAATATTTTTATTATAAAAAAGGAATTTAAATATAAATATAAGAATTTGATTTATGTACATAATTTCAAATTGAAGTTATATTAAAATTTAAAAATGTGAAAATATATTTTTACATGAAAAATCAATGTAAAAATGAATTTTCATAGAAAATATTTCAATTAAAATATTTTTGGGAAATAATTTAATAGATATGTTTATAATTTTTTTCATTCAATAAGCTTATGAAGCTTAGTTCACCATTGCATTCCTCATAAGAAATGAGGTGGGGTCACCTCTGAGTGAAAATTCTGTAACTCAACTCTAAGTAAGGTTGAATTAAGTTTTTGGTATTTTATGTATTAAGACCTGAAACTCCTCAAAACCATAACTTAATTCAGACCACATGTTGTTTTAATCATTAGTTTTTGTCATAAAATTGAATTGTTGTGTGTAGCTCAGAAGATATGAGTAATTGAAGTCTTTTCAATTCAAATGTCAAAATGTGTGTGTGTATTGCATAAGTGAGCCTGGATTTACATGTTTAATCAATAGCTACAGTTGTGTACTGTAAATTTTCAATTGAATGACATATTTAAGTTTTTAGTATGATACATGATGAGGAATTAAATAAAACATATATTGGAAATTAAATAAAAAAATAAATTGGAAAGATTGATTTTTGGGGGAAAAGGAATGTTGGACCCAAGGGGACCAGACTCCCCAAATTCCTTTCTGAAAGGAGTGAGATTTCAGAACTCATGCAAACGTTCATCACTTTTGGCCTGGAATTAATTCATAGCGTCTGTGACTCAATTTATGATGAGGGTTTGATACAAACTAGGGCAGTTTCAACTGTTTCAAAGAGGGTAAAGCTACCCCTCAGTTAAAAACATCTTAGTAATAACAGTTTCAACTAGCCTTTAAGCCAAGTATTACTATATCAATGGCTTATTTAAGAGACTAAACTGGCTGGAACTTCCCCTTTTTTTGTCTAAATCTGGGTTCAATGATGCCATTATTGGCTTTTCTGTTGTCAGTGTGTTTTCCATGAATTATTAGAGTAAATTTTACTTTTGGAGTAATAATATTGGTGGCTATAAAAGCATCTCCTGTTTACCCCACTTTTCTCTTCATGTTAGAATATTTTATTTTTATAATTAGCTTAAACACTGTAAAATCAATCAATAAAAGATTTCAACCACCCTTTTCAAAAAAATTTAAACTTTTTAACCACATGAAAAAATCATTATAATAATTTTTTACCCTTTAACCACCCCAAAGGTGAATCAAAGCATCTTTCATCACTGTTAGCTTTCTCACTTTGTTTTCAAATTCATTCTGGTCACTTTTATGTGTTTTTTCTCTTTAATATTGCTCTTAGAGACTCTGTTCTCATATTAACTGCCAGCAATCTTTTTGTGAGCCTTGAGGTATATTTTACATACCCAAAGAGGCCACAATCATCTTAAAAATAAATTTTGAATTGTACATAACTCATAAGTCATGCATATATCCAAAATTCATCATTTTTGATTTCAGAAAAAATGCATAACTTTTTATTGAGTAAGTAAATCCATGGATTTAAGGCCAAATTTGGATTCTACACAAAAATTCCCCTAGGGTAGCTCCATAGAGTGAATAAGCTCAAATTAACTCTTTGAGGTGGTAAAATGGAAAATACTTCAATACCACATAAAAGATCTGTGAAAATATTTGTTTTTCTTAATTTCATGCCAAAATAATGGGAATGTGAGAAATCCCATGTTACATATACACTAAGAATAGTGTTATCCTTGTTTTGAGCACTTAATATTATGGTATTCTTACATGGACCTTTGGTACACCCATAGTGGATATCTCACTTGAAGCTTAAATTTCTATTTTGACGTGAAAAATAGGCAAGGGGGACAAAAGACATCAAAGAGAGCCAGGGTACCCAACTTCTGAGGCCTCAGAGGCGTGGATAGCTCCAGAGCATGGATCCATGGTGCATCTTGGCCCAATTGGTAAACTAAAAACTCTTTGGGAACTTGGTTACCAAGTTACACCTACTGTAATCATAAGAAAATAGCAAATAACCTGCTATTTTGACGTGCCAAGGAGGTAAAGAGCTACTTAGACTCCTGTAACGATGTCAATTCTTAATGATTTTCCATGGATAAACCCCAAAAGAGTAATTCAAACCCTTTTTGGACTTGTATCCATTGATGTACCTCATAGCAACCAGTGAAACACTGTAAGATGTGACTATGAAACTGATGATAATATTACTATTAATCAACAGTACTATGTCTGTTCTTATGAAATATAATAATAAAAATTATTATAACCACAATTAAATAATTATAAAATTATTTCTTTCACGTGTTATACACTACTAGTGATTATAACAGTGAGCAGTAATTGTCTACTAGAATCAATTACAAGAAGAATTTAATAATAAAAACTTCTTTTATTAAAATAATAAAATTATTTTAATATATAATTATCTTTTACAAGAATAATTATAAAGATAATTCTTGAAGAAAACTATTACTAGAGAAAAACTTTAAGAATTAAAGATAGATGACTCACTAATACTCCAAAGAACTTATTGATAGATAAAAGTAGAGAAATTTGATGTGGAATTGTGGATTTAAGGGATCAAAAGGATTTATAACAGTATTACAACAATATATAGTTGGATTCTATGATTTCACGTCTTTCTGGTTGATTCTGAAAGATTTAAAACACTTAAGAATAGCTGTAACTAATACTTACTTGTTGGTAATAATGATTTAATAAATTGATAAGATGATGGTTGGAAAAAAGAGCAAGAGGAGGCCTCTTTTAAGTCAACAACAGCTCACAGAGGCGTGCCATGGAGCAAACTGAAAAACCAGTGAGTGAGAAAACAATAAACCCTTTTGGATTATTGATTGCATCATCAGTTGTCACGTAAGATTATCATAATTACTTAATTGATGCTTTTACGTGACTACCAACCCCAATATGGTTAAGAA
This sequence comes from Austropuccinia psidii, assembly GCA_023105745.1. Lineage (NCBI taxonomy): Eukaryota > Fungi > Basidiomycota > Pucciniomycetes > Pucciniales > Sphaerophragmiaceae > Austropuccinia > Austropuccinia psidii. Next base: position 4,020,466 of record JALGQZ010000001.1, read on the forward strand.
TAAAAGGAGTAACATCTGTAAATCTTCTTTTATTCTAAAATAATCATTGATTTCTCAAAGTTATCAATGTTATTGCCAATTTCATCACAGGTTGTAATTACTGTGAATTTTTGAAGATTCAGTGTTTCACGTAGAATGGTCAAAAATGGACTGTAAGTAAAACCTTTAATTTTACTAGTAAAACCATAATTCTTTTTGGTTGTATCATAGATAGTACAGTTCTCTATTAGTCCTGAAGGCTTCATAAAGATTCATTAAGAATTGTATTTTTAATGAATTTTTGAAGTTTTTACCTCATTTCTACGTAGAATTGCAAATAGCAGTATTTTGCTGGTTGCTATGAGGTAAATCAATGAATATATGTCCCAAAAGGGTTTTAATTACTCTTTTAGGGTCTAGTCATGGAAAGTCATCAAGAATTGACGTGGTTACAGGAGTCTAAGTAGCTCATTACCTCCTTGGCACGTCAAAATAGCAGGTTATTTGCTATTTTCTTATGATTACAGTAGGTGTAACTTGGTAACCAAGTTCCCAAAGAGTTTTAGTTTACCAATTGGGCCAAGATGAGCCATGGATCCATGCTCTGGAGCTATCCACGCCTGTGAGGCCTCAGAAGTTGGGTACCCTGGCTCTCTTTGATGTCTTTTGTCCCCCTTACTTATTTTTCACGTAAAAATAGAAAATTAAGCTTAAAGTGAGATATCCACTATGGGTGTACCAAAAGTCCATGTAAGAATACCATGATATTAAGTGCTCAAAACATGCATAACACTATTCTTAGTGTATATGTAACATGGGATTTCTCACTTTCCCATTATTTTGGCTTAAAATCAAGAAAAACAAAAAATTTCACGGATCTTTTATTTGGTATTGAAGTATTTTCCATTTTACCACCTCAAATACTTAAATTGAGCTTATTCACTCTATGGGGCTACCCTAGGTGAATTTTTGTGTAGAATCCAAATCTGGTCTTAAATCCATGGATTTACTTACTCAATAAAAAGTTATTCATCTTTTCGGAAATTGAAAATGATGAATTTTGGATATTTGCATGACTTATGAGTTGTTCATAATTCAAAATTTCTTTTTAAGATAATTGTGGCCTATTTGGGTATGTAAAATATACCTCAAGGCTCACATTCCCTCCCACCAAAAAATAAAATTGTCCTACAATTTTATTAGTGATAAAAGAATAGGCCCCAAAGGGGGTTAATGTCCACTATCCAACCTCTTCACATCACTCAGATCAAGTAATTTAAAGCACATTTATAGACATATTCAGGCTTGTGGCCTTCTTTCATGTCTAAATCTTCTTAAGAGTTTATCTGAGTCAGGTATTTCTGATTCTGCCATCCATTCATCTTCATGTACTGGATTTCTATATCTGACAAGATATTCTCTTTGATTTTTACCCCTAAGTCTCCTTTCTTTAATGACTTTCTTTATCTTTTTTGTCTTTATTCTGTTCCACAGGTGGTACAGTTAAAGGAGTTGGGTTTCTTAAAGGAAACAATTCTTTATCAGCTGGTTGATAAGGTTTTAACAAGCTGACTGGAAAGGTGGGGAGTTTATTTTCCAATTCACCACTCAATTCCACTTGAACTGCATTGGTTCCATGTAAAGCAACAATAACAAAAGGTCCTACATAAGAATCTTTAAGTTTCTTTGGGCCTTTGATATTATTAAAATTCAAGGTTGAAACTAAAACTAAGTCCCCTACTTTGAAGTCTGGTACTTTATGACTCTTGTCCCACTTCTGTTTTGCATAATCAATAGCATCATCCATACTTTGTTTTGCATGATGTTTCACTTTATCAAGCATTATCTTGAAGCTGGAAGCTGTAGGATGAATGTCAATCAAGTCTTTCCTCAGTGTGTCTTCTGGGAGTCTTGGATTCCATCCTTTCTCTAACATAGCAGGAGTTTGTCCTGTGGAAGAATGGACTGATGTCTTGTATGCCAATTCTAATGCAGGTATCAGAGTGCACCAGTCATGGGTAAAGCCATCTGAGTCTTTGAATTCTCATCCATAAGCACAGAATCTCCTGATCATGTCTTCTAAAGTCTGAATCATCCTCTCTGCTAGCCCATCTGTTTGAGGGTGATATGCTGTAGAGAATGATAACTTAGTCCCAAACAATCTATGAAGATTGGTCCAAAGTGCAGATGTGAATTTGGGATCTCTGTCACTTATGATATTCTTAAATAATCCTGTATTAGAAATAACTCTACTCCATAAAAGAAGAGCTGTATCCATAGCAGTGTCATCTTTATGACATGGTAAGAATATGGGAGTTTTGCTATATCTGTCTACAATGACTAAGCAAGCATTATAACTTTTGTCACCACTTGGAGGAAGTGCTGTGACCTAATCCATGTGAACAACTTCCCAAGGGGATTTTGGTTCTTGAATATGGATTATCAATCCAAATTTCTTGCCTGTGCTCCTGTTTGCGATTTGGCATCTATCACAGGTATGGCAATATTCAATGGTTTCTTTCCTCCAAGATGGCCACCATGCACAGTTCTTCACTTTTTCAAGTGTTCTGTCTTCTGACAGGTGTCCAGAGTAGATACTATCATGACATTAATGAAGAATGGTATTGATAAGTAATCTACTGCACAATGTCATAACACAAGAATGTTTTGTTCTGTGGTAAATTATCCCATCAAACAAGTGAAATCTTCCTTCAGAATAGGAATTTTTCCAAACTTCATCAAGTGCATTAACTAAAGATGTATCCTTGCAGTCTTTATCTAATAAAGAAGTCAAGATATTGCAATTCTTGTCTTGTTTATAAGATTCTCTGACCTCTTCAAAGAATTCAGTCCCAATATCAGTTATGTTAATTCCTTCAATTGGAATCTGTGATTCAGCTTCCAAAGGTACATAAGCTGGGTTATCAGGAGTGTTGGCTAAAGCCCATCTACTAAGTCCATCAGCATTCTTGTGAATGTTTCCTGCTTTATGAACTATAGTCATGTTTCCTCTATATTCTTGAATTGCTATTTGCCATCTCAACATATGTCTGTTGGGAGTTTTCATGTTAAGAAGTGATTTCACGGCATTACAGTCAGTTATCACTTCAAAAACACTGCCATGAAGTTAATAGTGTAATTTCTCAAGTGCCCATACCAAACATAAGCACTCCATTTGGCTTGCACCATATCTGGCTTCTGTTGGTTTGATTTGTCTTGAGATATAACAAACTGGTCCTTCTGTAGGTTTGTCATTAATAATTTGGACTTGATGTAGGGCTGCCCCTAATCCATCTCCACATGCATCAATGTACAATTTAAAAGGAATATTCCAGTCAGGCATGAGGAGTAAAGGTGCTTCTGTAAGGGCTTTCTTTATCTTCTCATAAGCTTTAATTCTCTCCTGTGTCATCTCAAATACAGTCTGTTGATCACAGATTCTATAGAGTGATTTGGCTAAAATTGAAAAGTCTTTCAAGTGTTGCCTATAGTAACTAGCAAATCCAAGAAAAGACATCATTTCTTTTTTATTCTGGGGTATTGGCTTAAGTAGCACTGCTGCCACTTTATTCTTGTCAATACCCAAGCTCAAACCAGAAACAACATGTCCTAATGCTTTAAGTTCTTCAAAACCAAAGTTGCATTTCTTAAGTGAAATTTTCATATTGACTTCTGCAGCTTTGTGGAGTACTTTTGCAAGTCTTTCAAGGTGCAAAGACCATGAGTCAGAACATATAATAATATCATCAATATAAATGATAAGCCATCCTTCAGACAATTCTGTGGGGAAGATGGTATTCATCATTCTTTGATAATGAGATGGAGCATTCTTAATGCCAAATGGCATTCTAAGATACTCATAAATACCACAGTGAGTGATAATTCTAAGTAATTTCTTAGCTTTAGGCGTCAAAACATTATGATGGAAGCCTTTCAATGCATCCATTGATGTTATATACTTGGCTTTAGACAATTGAGTCAAGGTTTCTTGGATTCTAGGGATTGGATACCTATCTGGAACTGTGTAGGTATTCAAAGCTCTAAAATCTCCAACCATTCTTGACATATCATTATGCCAAGCAATGATAACAGGTGTTGTCACTTCAACTTCTTCATTATGGCCTACTTTCCTTAGTACACCAAGCTGAATTAACTCTTGGATATGTTTCTCCAAGGCTTCTCTAGCTCGGGGACTGGCTGGATAAGCTGGTCTTCTAAGTACTGGGGGATATGGTCTGTCAATATTAAGAGTAATATCAACTTCATGTCCTCTTATAGCACCTAATGGTTCATTATCAGAGGCAGTTGTAGTATTGTATGTGTATAACACGTCAATAAGTTCATTCCTCATTTCTGGTGACAATGATGGATTAATTTGTGCTTCAACAAGTTGTGTGGTCACAAATTCTTCCTTATAAGTATCTTTCTTAGAAGATACTACTGATATTTGCTTTGGCATATTGGAGAAAGCAAATTTCTTTCTTCTGTTTTCTCCAATTGTGAAATATCTGTCTTTATGGTTATTGATATCAATACCATAAATACTTAAGTAATCATTTCCAAGAATGACATGTTGAGATGTGCAGTTGTCCATTACTACAACCTCAGCTTTCATTCTTATACTTCCTGTTGGATGGGGAAATACAAGAATAGTGTCTAATATACCCAAAGGGTACATATTGGTACTGGCACTACTGAATTGTACACCTTATATTGGTAATAGATGGTTTTTCCATTCAGGAAGTATAGCTTGGAGATAATTTTTGCCTACACAAGTGCAAAATGCTCCTGTATCCAAATTGACTTTGGCTTCAACATCATTTATCAGAATGGATGTGATACAAGATTCTCCAGAAGTATAACCTTTTCCTCTAGCAGGTTTGGTTTTACACATTCTGGCATCCTGAACATTAATCAGGTTGTAGCAATCTTCACTATACTGTGGAAAATGAGTATGTGCTTCAGTGACCTCAAAGAAAGCTTTGATGTTTTCAATGGGATAGTCCTCCACTGGTGTATCTTCAGAGATTGCAGAGTCTTAATCAGATTCCTCCTTTTCTCCAGTAAACTGAATGTCCTCAATGACTTGAACCTCATTGATTTTTGTCCTCTTAGTGCAAGTGTTGGCTAAATGTGAAGTGCTTCCACATTTATGACACTTTAAGACAAGTTTTTCTGGTCTCTTATCCTCTCTGGGAATCTTAGAGGTCATCTTGCATTCTGTTGGGATTTTAGACCAAGCTTCACCAATTCTTGTTCTGGCAATGATATCTTTGATAGCATTAATGTAGTCTTCTGTTGAACAGGGTTCCACACATCTGCTTTTGATAGCATGTTCCAAATCTTCTCCACACTTTCTTAATATTTTCATATTAATCATAGTGTCAGACATATCTGGTTGTAAAGCAGATAATCTGTCTTTTTGTTTGAAGAACCAAGTAAGTGGTTTATCCCTCTCTGAGTTAAAAATGGCACTCTCAAAGGCATTTTCTATCTTAAACCTCCAAGAATTGTTGGCCCATTTGGTGATCACTTCATATTTCCACCAAGACCAATCATGTTTACCATGATCAATCCTCATTTTGTAATACCATTTATTTGCAGCTCTGGTAAACAGACAATGTAATTTTCCCACTATGATTTCATCAGGTATATTAAAGTCTTCTTGCAACATATCAATCGTCCTGATGAATTCAATATGGTTGTATTCTCCTTCACCAGAGAATGTTGGCCATTCTTCTATTTTGGGAATATCTCTTGCAGAGTAGGCATTTTCTCCTAAGAATGGGGTGAGACTTTCTTTAACAGAGAGTTTTTCTTCAGTTAAAGGTGTAGAATGTCTTGGCATATGTGGTTCATGATTCTTATCAATTTGTTCCACACTTGCAATTATTTCATTCTTCAACTTCTGTCTTTCACTGTCACTTTTTGCTAAGTGTATAGCAAATTGATTGGTATTCTCAGCTATCTTCAAGACTTGGTCTTGTAGAGTTGTAAGTTGATCATTCACCTTAAAAATGGAAAGATCTTCCATCTCATCATGCTGAACTTGGTACATGTTTTCAATTATTTTGCAGGAATTGGTAATTGAGTCAAGTTTGGCATTTGTCACTTGGTGCAATTCAATGTATTTCTTATCATTTTTCTTTAATTCAACTATATCTGATGCAATTTTGGTTAATCTTCCATCAACTTTACCAATTTCTACATTAATACTAGTCTGTACACCAATTATTTCCATGGAAAGTTTCTGTTCATCCTTTCCTGCTCTTTGGCTGTAAATTCCATCAGAGTCCTGGCCATATTGAAGACACTGTCCACGGCTGAAGGCTCCAATTTGGGGATCCTGTACCCTTGTGGGTAAGGTCTGTGCCAATTGGCTTTGCCTTTGCCCTTTCCTTGATGGTTCTTGGGACCTTTCTGCCTCTTCTGAGGTCCCTTGGGCTTGTCCTTGGACACTTCTGGAGCTGGTAGACGCCACTGGTGCCTCTGTCTCCAAAGCTGGAGTCATTTCCAACTCTTTTTTCTGGTCTATGGATAAAAGACTTTGGTTCTTCAACCAATTCTTTATCTTTTTGACCTTGTCTTTGCAAGACAGGGGGCTCCAACCTCCTAAGAGTTCTATGGTCTTCTCCTGACCCAGAAAGCTCTTGATGTGTAAGTAGGAGTTCATGGCCCCCTGCCAAAGGCTTGGGCAGATTTCCCACTCCTCCTCCTTGGCTGCTCTGAACCAGTTTTTGTACTGGCATTGATATATTTCTATTTCTGCCACCTGAAAGTGGTTCAGCCCTGGAAATATTACCATAGATCAGTTCAGCTTCTGAATTCACGTCAAAATCTGTTGGCACAGACCTTGGGGAATGGGGGGCAACTCGGGCATCCTGCAAATGTGTCTTTCTTGAGGAAGATTTGGCACTTCTGGATTTGGTCTTGCCTCTTCCTTGTCCACATCCATCTGGTTGTACTGAATAGTTGCTTCCATTTCTAGTATGCACCATTTTTACGTCAATTTAAGGATAAAGAGTAAATTTAAAGATAAAAACACACCTTTTGGTGGTAATTTATTCTTTTCTGAGTTAAATAAGGTGCCTCTTTTAGCAATTTGTACCTCAATACTTTCTTCAGATTCTGCTTCTGAAGATTCAGGACTAGTGATGTATCTTTTACTGAGTCTGTTGCCAGCTGCACAGTATTTGATTAAAGACACTTAAAGAAAAAATATGATAAAAGAAATTATTTTTTTATGATTTAAGATATTTTTAAAAGATTTTTTATAAGTTTTATTATTTTTTGATATTAAAAAAAAATACTCTTTTCAAAGAAAAAGGTGTTAAAATTTAAGAATTTGAATAAAAAATTAAGTCAGAGTAACTCAAAGAATAATTTTATAAGTTTTTGGATGTGAAAAAGCCACGTGTAAAAACAGTACAAAATTAAACCAAATTCCTCAATGAAATAAGATTTTAAGAAAATTTCAAAAAAAAAGAATTTTTTCTTTAAATTGAAAAAAAAATGTTAAATTAATATATTTTAGAACTTAAAAATATATTAATTAAGGGTACAAGGTTCAAAAAAACACGGCCAGGCGCCCAAATATAAGATGTGGTAGGTATAGTGGTTTTTTAGAACACAAAAATGAAGTCTAGAATATGATTATATCCAAAACTCTGGTTACAATCACAGCCAGGCCCCCAAATGTAAGATGTGACTATGAAACTGATGATAATATTACTATTAATCAACAGTACTATGTCTGTTCTTATGAAATATAATAATAAAAATTATTATAACCACAATTAAATAATTATAAAATTATTTCTTTCACGTGTTATACACTACTAGTGATTATAACAGTGAGCAGTAATTGTCTACAAGAATCAATTACAAGAAGAATTTAATAATAAAAACTTCTTTTATTAAAATAATAAAATTATTTTAATATATAATTATCTTTTACAAGAATAATTATAAAGATAATTCTTGAAGAGAACTATTACTAGAGAAAAACTTTAAGAATTAAAGATAAATGACTCACTAATACTCCAAAGAACTTATTGATAGATAAAAGTAGAGAAATTTGACGTGGAATTGTGGATTTAAGGGATCAAAAGGATTTATAACAGTATTACAACAATATATAGTTGGATTCTATGATTTCACGTCTTTCTGTTTGATTCTGAAAGATTTAAAACACTTAAGAATAGCTGTAACTAATACTTGCTTGTTGGTAATAATGATTTAATAAATTGATAAGATGATTCTTGGAAAAAACAGCAAGAGGAGGCCTCTTTTAAGTCAACAACAGCTCACAGAGGCGTGCCATGGAGCAAACTGAAAAACCAGTGAGTGAGAAAACAATAAACCCTTTTGGATTATTGATTGCATCATCAGTTGTCACGTAAGATTATCATAATTACTTAATTGATGCTTTTATGTGACTACCAACCCCTATATGGTTAAGAATAAAAGGAGTAGCATCTGTAAATCGTCTTTTATTCTAAAATAATCATTGATTTCTCAAAGTTATCAATGTTATTGCCAATTTCATCACAGGTTGTAATTACTGTGAATTTTTGAAGATTCAGTGTTTCACGTAGAATGGTCAAAAATGGACTGTAAGTAAAACCTTTAATTTTACTAGTAAAACCATAATTCTTTTTGGTTGTATCATAGATAGTACAGTTCTCTATTAGTCCTGAAGGCTTCATAAAGATTCATTAAGAATTGTATTTTTAATGAATTTTTGAAGTTTTTACCTCATTTCTACATAGAATTGCAAATAGCAGTATTTTGCTGGTTGCTATGAGGTAAATCAATGAATATATGTCCCAAAAGGGTTTGAATTACTCTTTTAGGGTCTAGTCATGGAAAGTAATCAAGAATTGACGTGGTTACAGGAGTCTAAGTAGCTCATTACCTCCTTGGCACGTCAAAATAGCAGGTTATTTGCTATTTTCTTATGATTACAGTAGGTGTAACTTGCTAACCAAGTTCCCAAAGAGTTTTTAGTTTACCAATTGGGCCAAGATGAGCCATGGATCCATGCTCTGGAGCTATCCACGCCTCTGAGGCCTCAGAAGTTGGGTACCCTGGCTCTCTTTGATGTCTTTTGTCCCCCTTACTTATTTTTCACGTAAAAATAGAAAATTAAGCTTAAAGTGAGATATCCGCTATGGGTGTACCAAAAGTCCATGTAAGAATACCATGATATTAAGTGCTCAAAACATGCATAACACTATTCTTAGTGTATATGTAACATGGGATTTCTCACTTTCCCATTATTTTGGCTTAAAATCAAGAAAAACAAAAATTTTCACGGATCTTTTATGTGGTATTAATGATGTGGTATTGAAGTATTTTCCATTTTACCACCTCAAATACTTAAATTGAGCTTATTCACTCTATCGGGCTACCCTATGTGAATTTTTGTGTAGAATCCAAATCTGGTCTTAAATCCATGGATTTACTTACTCAATAAAAAGTTATTCATCTTTTCTGAAATTGAAAATGATGAACTTTGGATATATGCATGACTTATGAGTTGTGCATAATTCAAAATTTCTTTTTAAGATAATTGTGGCCTATTTGGGTATGTAAAATATACCTCAAGGCTCACAAACACTGATATTTGCAATTCTACGTAGAAATGAGGTAAAAACTTCAAAAATTCATTAAAAATACAATTCTTAATTGATCTTTCTGAAGCTTTCAGGACTAACAAAAAACTGCATTATCTATGGTAAAATCAAAAAGATTTATGGTTTTACTAGTAAAATTCAAAGTTCTACTTACAGTCCATTTTTGACTATTCTATGTGAAACACTGAATCTTCAAAAATTCACAGTAATTACAACCTGTGATGAAATTGCCAATAACATTTATAACTTTGAGAAATCAATTATTATCTTGGAATAAAAGAAGATTTACAGATGTTACTCCTTTTATTCTTAACCATATTGGGGTTGGTAGTCACGTAAAAGCATCAATTAAGTAATTATGATAATCTTACGTGACAACGGATGATGCAATCAATAATCCAAAATGTTTTATTGCTTTCTCACTCACTGGCTTTTCAGTTTTCTCCATGGTACGCCTCTGTGAGCTGTTGTTGACTTAAAAGAGGCCTCTTCTTGCTGTTTTTTCCACATCATCATCATCTTATTATCATTTAAACCATTATTACCAACAAGTAAGTATTGGTGATAGCTATTATTAAGTGTTTTAAATCTTTCAAAATAAATCAGAAAGACGTGAAATCATAGAATCCAACTATATATTGTTTTAATACTGTTATAAATTCATTTTGATCCTTAAAATCCACAATTCTACGTCAAATCTCTCTATCTTATCTTTCAATAAGTTCTTTGGAATATGAGTGAGTGATTTATTTTTAATTCTTAAAGTTTCTCTCTAAAATTGGTTTTCTTCAAGAATTATCATTATAATTATTCTTGCAACAGATAATTATATATTAAAATAATTTTATTATTTTAATAAAAGAAGTTTTATTATTGAAATCTTCTTGTAATTGATTCTTGTAGACAATTACTTCTCACTGTTAAAATCACTAGTAGTGTTTAACACGTGAAAGAAATAATTCTTTAATTATTTAATTTTGGTTATAATAATATTTTATTATTATATTTCATAAGAACAGACATTGTACTGTTGATTAATAGTGATATTATCATCAGTTTCATAGTCACATCTTACACTTTTTCTCAATTAATTCCAATTGAAATGACTCTTGAACAAATTTCTTTTGTAGCCTCAAATATTTCTTGTAGTTTTCTTTTGGATAAATTTCTGTTTTTAGTCAAACAATAAAGCTTTATAATAACAGTTTCTTATACTAAAAAAGCTTAAAACAATAAATTTGGTGTTTTTTATCTTAAAACTCCTAAAAATTACTACTTTTAATTAAATTTTACCTTTTACAAATTCTGAGGACAGGAGAAGTACCTGATTTTGAATACAAGTTTTATACCCACACCTTATACCCATTATGTGTATTTTTACATCTCATAGGGTTAAATTCATTTTATATTACTCTAGATCATCTCAAATGGGTTTGTTTCATTGCTTTCAAAAGTAAACTTTGAATTAGCTTTACATTTTCAAAGCCATTTTGAAGAGGAATATGTTTTAAATGAGAAATTAAAGTTGATATATTTTACTCATTTGAAAATCCTTGAATCATTAAAAAATTAAACCAGTTTTACTTAGCTTCAATTAGAGGCCAGCTCTGGGGAAATTTTAACTGAAAAATGGATTATTGGCTTAAAAGACTATTATGCCTTTCCTTCTTGCCCAAAGGTTTTTTTTTTTTTTAAAAAAAATATTCCTCTTATTTCTTTTCTTGATAATTAGAGGCAATTAGTTTTTTAATGAAATATTGATAGAAAAAAGAAATATTTTCTTGAAAAAAATTTTTTTTAGAAAGGAAATCATGATTTGGTATTGATTATCCTTTATTCAAAAAGTAAAAAGAACTTGAATCCTCATGTTTTTAAATTCTCCCCTTTCTCTCACAAGGAAAAATAATTTAATATTACTTTGTATTGTTTTTTTGACAAAATTGGTTCAACAACATATTACTGATTATTTCAAGACACTGAGACGTTAATTTCAATTTCACAGAAATGGGACTTTTTCATTTTAAATATTACTTTTCAAGTGAAAATGTGTCAAAAATATACATTGATATGCAACAACCCCATATTTTCCAATTTCAATATATTGAAAAATCAATATAGTTAGAAAATCAATTAATGTGTTTTTATAAAAGGTAAACCCCAAATGAACCCTAAAGAGGTTGCAAAATACAAAAACATTCTTGAAATCCCATTATTTAGAAAACAAAATTATAGTCAAAAAGTGAGACATTGGACATTATCCAAGGTGCTCAATTAATAATATTATTGAGTAATTACATTTGAAGCACTCTAGTGCATCTTATGGGTCATCAAGAGAGTCAGGAATGTCAAGATGGCCATTCATTGGGGAACTTTTGGATTGTAGATAGCCTACTTAAAGGGAAGCTTAGGGATCCAAAGAAATTGAGCTAACCCTATTGGTGAACCTCTTACACGTTTTAAGTTATCTTTTTAGATTATATTTTCCCAATTATTCTTCAAGAATTTCTTTTAAAAATGTCTCCAATTAACCTATTTGACAATTTTTTCTTAGAAAGGGCCAAGATTGAATTTTGGGTGGCTCAATTGATTTTCAGAGTTGTGAAACCAATTAAAATTTGGATTTAAAATACCTTGTGAGGCTAGATTGTTATTTTTTGTTTATTTAACAAAAAGGGAATTTGTTTATCAAGTGGAATTCATCAAAATGAACACCAAATCATGTTAAATCAACATTGGGAAAACGCTGCATGCGAAACACCAGAATAGATTTAGAAAGTTACTGGCGTCTGTTTAGAAACATTCTTTTTTATTATTAAAATTCAAGTCAATTATTGGTTTTTTTCACTTTAACAAGTAAATGCATGATTTTCAAAAAAATGAGATGAAAAAATATTTCTTATTTTATTTGAAAACATAAAAAAAGTGTTTTGTAAATTATTAGAAAAAATCAAATATTTGATTTTATAACTTTTTGTAATAAAAAATAAGCTAATAATTTGAACAGAAATAAATACACAAAATAGATTTTTTAAATTAACCTGGCACTGTTACATTTCTTTTCCTTAACGTAATCTTTCTCAAAATCGTTACTTTTTTTTCTTTTTTGATAATTTATTTGAAGTTATCAATGTGATTGAATTTGAAATTGGACTTGGTTAAATTGAGAAAAAGCCTTCATGATTCCCATAACCTTTTTCCAAACAATTTGAGCCATGGAACTTCTTTCTTTCAAATAAATTTCAAGAGATGAGAAAGTTTTTTTTTGCCCTCAAAATTAAAAAAGTTGGTTGGGTTTCCAATTGTAGAAGGACTTTTGTCAATGGGCTGCACTAATTTGGCTAATGCAGACTTAAAATCCAAAATTAAAATTTAATTCAACTCAAACGATTTCAAATTCCGTCGACAACATCTTTGAGCATCTTCGATTCATCCAATCCATCCAAACAATCCATCAACTCTTTATTCAAATCATTTCAACATCATGTCAGACTCGGAGCAGCTCCAACTCGTGCAAACGGAACATATCAACGTATGTTTGATGTCTTTCTGGCAACCGCCTAGAATCGACTCCGTTTAAAGCTCCTTGCTCAACTAATCCAAACCTGCTTTAAAATAGCTTCGGGTAGTTGACGGAAAGGGAAACGAAGTATTTTTCAAAATTAAAAGATCAACAGCCTTGGAGAAACTCATGAATGCTTACGCTGAGCGAGCCGGTCAGCATAAAAATTCAATACGATTTATGTTCGATGGCGCAAAGTGAGTGAATTGAGCGCATTGGGCCGAAACTCGCCTAGCGACTTTGTCTCCTCCAATGAGGATTATCTCGTCACCCATTATGATCATCAGGGTTTTAATTGGAACGATGACTGATTTGTTGAATAACCTGATTCTTTGCTCGCAATCTAGAGTCAGACCTGAGGTTAGTTGTGCACTATGCTCTCGGAAGCAATTCATTGACGCGTTGTATCATGAGTTAATCTGTTTTTCATATTCCCTGTGCCCCAGGATACGCCCCATGATGTACGTATAATCGCATATCGGTCATATACAAAGCCAATGCAGCAAATACTACTTTGACCGAACCGTTTCGACTAACTTGTAATGAATACCACCAACTTGCTTTTCTACCAGCTGGACATGAATGATAATGATAAAATTGAAGTGATGATTGAACAAGTCTGTTTTTTTCCTTATTTCATCGGTTTTATCTTTGATGCTAATGAACACATGAGTTTTCCTTTCTTTCTGACTAACGTTAGGTCGGAGGATTTAGACCTCATTATCGAAAACTAAGTTTTGAATTATTAAAATGATACAAAGATTATTTTTTTTTCGTTTGACACTTTTTGTTGCTGTAAAATACCGCCAACTTAACCCAAGTTTTCAACTCGCCTTTTATTCATTTCTCCCCTATGCGTTCTATCATACCTATCCCCTCATTTGATTCCTTTATGGTATGGAAAAATAACATTGGAAAAATGGGAAGGTCGATTCCATTTTTCTCAAATACTTGTTGACCATAAAACAAAAGCACGATCAAAACCTTATCTATAAACATCGGATTATACTCGGGAGCGTTCTAGAAGGGCTCACTGTGTTGTTGATAGTTATTTGTTGTAAGGGTTAGCTGCCTCCAAAGCAGTCAGGTTCCAGGCTCCTAGATGGTGCCAGAGCCACAATAGCCTTTTGGAGATAAAAGCCCGCTAATTGTAGCAACTCGGCCAGAATTTAAACCATTGGAAAACCGAAAATGAGTTGAGCAGAAAACCCCCTTTTAGGCAATTAGGAAATTTCTAAATATGTAACTCAACTAAAATTATCTATGGTATAAAGCTTTCAGGCGCTATTTATGTATGTAAAATAACTCTTACAAGGGAGGCAAAGGCGGCGAAGGGTTGGGTTCTTTCCCAAGCGTCAAGGAATGCAATTTTTCCCGAAAAGTAGTGCTTTCATCACCCCCTTTCTGCAATAATATTAAACTCGTTGACATATCCAACTTGGTACTAACTTCATATTTAATTGAATGAATATAAACTTTACGCTTATACAGAGCATCATGTTTTATGAACACAATTCTGCCTCAAGTTTACCATCTTGAGAAGAGAACGATGTGAATCTTGTCACAAATCAGAAAAATAGAGGTTAATCAATGATCTATCACTTTTTTGATACAAATTATCTAATAACTTCACCTACAGATCATAAGGTTTGAATTGATTTTTCTTCGAGAAACAATAAAAGAGTTCTGAACTTATAAGAGAAGTCGGTCTAATTTGAAAAGATGATGTTCTATTTCTGAAGACAGGCGATAATAATGTACTTTTTATACATGATTTTCATTCTATTTGCTTTCAACATTATCTTAAATAAATGTATATGAACCAAAAAAAGGAATTTTTTATAATTTTTGTTTTATTATTTTCAAGAAAGACTTTATTTTCCTTTTAAATTTTTTTCTTACTTAAAAGGTGATAATAATAATAATTATTATAATTATAAAATTATATAATTTTTCTAAATTTATTGTTATACCCCCTTTTGTTTTGTACTAAATTAAAATCATTTAAGGAAAAAAGAATTCTTTAGATATGTTTCAAAAAGGTCTCTTGAATTTGAATTTTATACTTAATATAAGTTGGTCACAACCATGGGCATAATGCCCCCATGGGTGGATTTATGGCAATCCTAGGCCATAGTCCTCCTGTGGCTAATTGGCCACCTTTATCATTTTATGGCCAATTGGCCATTCTTATCCCTTGTGGCCTTCTGTCACAGCCATGGAGACAGGCAGGGCATTACCACTCATTACTAATGGAAAATCTTCCAACACCTAATCAGCAAGGGGTTTCATGGAAGATTCACCAAATGCAGTTCCAATCCTCAATACAGCTCAATACAGGCAAAACCCAAATACAGGCGCAAATACCTGTATTGATTCAAATAACTGTATTGGATACACCAATACAGTTTCACATCTCAAATATGTGAGGAGGAAAACCCATCAAGGCCGTTCTTCTATTGCATCTGAACGGTGTTTTATATTGTGTATTTACAAGTGTATTAGGTTAGAGTTTATCACTTGAGTGTGCGCAGTCTAGCTGCGGGCATTACAGCCCCCCGCTCAAGTGATAAACCAGTAAAGGTAAAAGGAGAAAAAGGAATGGTGAGCCATTGAAATTAAGAAAACAAGTCTAAATACAAAGTGACACAGGTAGGTTATGATTTTGTCTCAAGGTCTCATCATTGTTGCCGGCACAGGTTTCACATATATCAATCAGTGCGGCAATCATGGCGGTTTGGCAGGGTAGCCCTTACTTGATGCCATCACAGCATCAATGAATTTGGAATGGAGTGTTGGCCCCAGTGGCTTTGTCATCACATCAGCAATCATGCTCACCCCTGGGATCCATGTGAGAGTCGCCTTACCTTGGAACAGTGCCTGGTTCGTGATGAAAAAATCGCGATCGGAGTGGCGGGTCCTCTTGTTAGATATAGAGTCCTTGCTTATCTTAACGCAAGAGGCATTGTCACAACGTAGGTCAACTGGAAGCCACTTACCAGTCAAGGAGAAAGTCAACTCTCTTATCCATAGTCCATGGCGGGTAGCGACACTCAGTGCCATGTACTCAGCATGGCAACTGGAAGCAGCAACAGTTATCAGGCGTTTAGCACACCATGACAGCGCACATCCATGGAGGAGTGCCACAAAACCGTGACAAGAATGGGAAAACTCTCCACCCCAGCTGGCGTCAGAGTAAACATCCATGCCCATCAATGGATCAGGGCATAAGCGGACGCCGTAGTCCGCCGTGTGTTTGAGGTAGCCCAAGAGGTGTTGCAGAGCTTTCCAATGCTCTGTGCCGGGATTCTTTTGGTGTCTCGAGAGCATGTTGACAGCAAAGCACATGTCAGGCCTGGTGGCATTGACAACATAGCTGAGGGAACCAATGATTGAGAGGAACTCAGTGCGACGAATAGGCTGGTGTGAGTCTGGCAGAGTTGGTAGGGTAATGTTAGCAGGCAGGGGGGTCTTGTGGCTTGATTGCCCAGTCCAGTGCCTGTTCAAAATGTCGTTGGAGGCCGCATTTTGGGAAAGGAAGTACCCGCCAGGTATCAGGGATACATCTATACCAACTATCGAAGATATGCCATCTTTCCATTTCAGCCGGAATGATGCAGCCAGTGCATCCTTGATATCATTCATTATTCGCCTGTCCTTGGCCACGACAACACCGTCGTCCACATGCACCCAAACAAAGGCGTCCATTGACGTGTTGACATAGAGGCTCGAGTCATAAGGTGTTGCTACAAAACCCAATTGAAGTAAGTGAGAAGACAAATGGGTCCACCAACACCTACCAGCTTGCTTGGTGCCATACAGTGCCTTCTTCAGGAGGCACCCATGACCGAGGGGGATATGGAGACCCTCAGGGGGTCTTATCCAGAGTGTTTCATCAATGGGAGCATTTAAGTACGCGGCTACAAAGTCAAAGGTACTCACCAGCCAAGAATTCTTGGCGGCAAGCATCAAGACAAGTCTCAGTGAGGTGAAGCTAGCAGTTGGGGCAAAAGTATCAGCAAAGTCTTCAGTTGGCCGTTGGAGGTTTCCCCGCGCGAAATATCTCGCTTTAAAGCGTCGTCCGCTTGTGGGGTCAGTTTTGACAGCAAAAACCCAGCCACCACCCAGTACACGTTGACCAGGGGGTATAGGAGTGATTTCGAACACCCCCATATCCTTCATGTTGGACAGCTCCATTCTTATAGCATGTGACCACTCGTTTCCGTTGGGCGATGACATGGCTTGTTTGAAGGACTTTGGAAGGGATATGTCAGCATTTAAGGCCGCCGCAGCTTTGTCTTGTGCAAGAACAGTCAATTCGGAAGTAAAATCACCTAACTCCATCTTGTTCAGCAGGAAACCTACCTCGAGTTTCCTATTTCTTTGCGGAGGGTGGTCTTTCATAGACCTTTTCATTATGTTGCAAAGTGAGATACTCACCTTGTCGGAACGCGGGAACGTTGCCCAGGCCGATTTCACAAAAGTGGAGGTTGCCTCAATCCAAAATAACCATCCCTTGTAGTCTGGTAGGTAAGCCACTACTCGTGCCTGGATAGCGCGTGCGTCGAGCTTGTGATGATGCTCAGATGGAATGTGCACAAAAGCAGTCTCACCAAAAATCCTTAGGCGGTCGATGCCGGCACTCCGTCCAAATAACATTTCAGAAGGTGTCCTACCATCAGTTAGGCTGTTCGGTATTGCATTGAGGGTGAAGGCTGCCCAAATAAATGCAAAACCCCAAAAGGTGCGTGGCAGCTGAGAGCTCCATAAGATGGTCCTGCCAATGTCCGCTACTGATCTGTTGAAACGTTCAGCCAAGCCATTTTGTTCATGAAAGTACGGTAGGCTGAATTCATGTACAATACCCTTTGCGGTGCACCATTTCTTCAGTGTGTCATTCTTGAACTCACCACCGCCATCAGTGCGGAGGACCTTTGCAGTGCGACCACTTTGACGTTCCCACCTTGTCATGAGCTCAATAGCAAGTGAGGTGGCATCAGCTTTGCGCTTGAGGATGTGACACTCACCATAGGTTGAACCAGCATCCCGTGCTGTCATTAGCCAGCTGCCACCATTAACAGACAAATCGTAAGGTCCCATAAGGTCCATGGAGACAATATCCATGGGCGCGGCTTTTGCGTGGTTTGGTAGTAGGCAACTACGTCGTTCACTTTTTGAAATTCGGCAGGAAGCACAGTCGTTAGTTTTCTTATTCAAAAGAATTGAGTCACCATACCGCTGGCGTATAAAAGACCGTATGCGCTTCATTGCAACGTGTCCAAACATCTCATGCAGGCATTGTTGAAGCGACAAATCACTGTGCTTGGTACTTATTTCCATTGGGTCAGGCAAGTTGGTCTGAGGCTCTAAGTCGGTGGCTAGACCTAAAATTTGGCTATGTAAGTTAGTTTTCAAGTCGCCCTTTGGGCAATACATTTCATCTGGTGTAGGTTTGTAAAAGGGAGGCATGGACCACCGGTGTAGGTTTTTACAAAACATGACCCTCAAAAGGGGTTTACGATCAGAGTTGCATAACAACATATCGTTGTTGAGATCAAAACGGAAAGTGCATCCTGCACGTATCAATGCAGCAGGAGAGATAAGAGTGCAAGTCGCATCAGGGCAGTAGTAGACACCATGAATTACTACAAGACGCCCGTCCAGGCCAGGGTATATCAATGACCCAATGCCTGTCACATGGCTTCGGTGTCCAGATTGTTTTGTGGCTACAGATACAGGGATAGCAGAGGTTAGATGACGAAATGAAAAAAGAGCAGATAGGTTGCCAGTCAAGGAGTGACTGGCGCCGGTGTCACATACCAATTCACAATTTAGGTTCTCGACATCATCCACGCCTGCTTGCAGCACCTCTATACCTGGGTCCTCAGCACCAACCTCTACCAGTCTTGCCTTCATCTTAGCTTGTGGCCTCGAATTGTAGTTTGGACGATAGAGGTCCGGCCCTCGTGGGTTCAAAGTTTGGAAGCTTCTAGTAAAAGTGGTGTTCGGAAGGGATGGTGTGATGATGGGGTAGTGAGCCTGGAAATGCACAGGCGTCCTAGATGGCATAGAATGGAGGGGCGAAATAGGGTTCTTGTTCTTGACCAATGGGAAGCTGCTAGCAAAGTGTCCCGGCTTGCTGCAGTTAAAACAAGCACCTTTAACTGTAGCTCGGAAAAATGCAGGATCGATGGAGCTGTGGTTAAAAGAGTCGCCCGCCGCAGTTTCGTCAAGTCTGAGAGAATTGAAAGAGGGTTGAAGGGCTGTTGTAATATCCTCATGGGAGGTCGTTTTGGCCTGTTGGTAACAAGATTCAAAGACCATTGCACAGGTGGGGAAGGAGGGGTTGGTTTGGTTGGTGGTCATGGATGCCTCTAAACGAGATAAAACGGCAGACCTGAGAGAAGGAGGGGTCACTGCTTCTTGAAGTA
Organism: Austropuccinia psidii; assembly: GCA_023105745.1. Taxonomy (NCBI): domain Eukaryota; kingdom Fungi; phylum Basidiomycota; class Pucciniomycetes; order Pucciniales; family Sphaerophragmiaceae; genus Austropuccinia; species Austropuccinia psidii. Next base: position 4,040,073 of record JALGQZ010000001.1, read on the forward strand.
TTAGGCCAGTTACTAGGTCTTCAGTAAAATTACCACCCCTGTTCTTGAAAGTGCTAATTGCATTTGACAGTCGGTGGAGAAAGCTGGAAGGGTGTTCTTCAGGCTGCATTTTAATTGAAAGCAGTTCATGCCAAGAGAGGGATTGCGCTGAACGGAGGAGGGAGAAGAACCGACGACGAAGATGTTGGTAAATGTCAATAGCTGACGGTATATTGATAATGTCAGCCTGGATTGATTCAGGAAGGGATAGGATGATTATAGCACGGCAGATGCGATCAGCAACGGGGGAAGATGCGGATGTCCGATGCAAGTAAGAGGCATCTTCTATGAAGTTGTCGAGAAGGATAGATATATGGTGCTCCCAGGAGGCAAAGTTGGAGCCATCAGTTTTGAGGGAGTGCTCATGCCGTAGTAATGGGGTGGCTTGTGATATTGTTGTCCGGATATACTTCAGTTCATCGATGGTGAAAGTAGCAGGGGTGTTGGTTGTGGTGTTCTTGTCCTCGGGTAAATGAGGAGGTGTCGGGTTCATAGTTGTTTTTGGATATAAGTCTGGGAATTGATGTCTTGGAAAACCAGATGGCATAGGTACGTTGAAGGTGCAAAGTTGTTGGTGTCGTTTGATGTTTGAATGTCGGTTGATGTGTCTTCAGTGTTTTTTTTTTTTTTTTTTTTTTTTTTTTTTTTTTTTTTTTTTTTTTTTTTTTTTTTTTTTTTTTTTTTTTATGGTGTTTTAATTCAAAGAGTGGGGGGGGAAAATTAGTCTGGGGGGTTGTACTGTGGTTGATGCGGTGCTGATGGTTGGTCGCTTGTTTGTTTCTTTTGGTTTTTTTTTTTTTTTTTTTTTTTTTTTTTTTATTTTGTTGTTTAATGCGAGGAGCGGGGGTGAATAATGGGTTGGTTGCTGGCTTGATTTTTGTTGTTTTTTTTTTTTTTGAAAAATGTGGATCCCACACAGCTAGGCGTCCCCAGCCGTTGAAATAAGGTGGTCCTCCCTATTTCCTGGAATATGACAAGAATCAAAAAAAAATTAATTTAAAATTTTAGGTGAAAGGAGATGGCCCATAACCTGTGAGGAGGAAAACCCATCAAGGCCGTTCTTCTATTGCATCTGAACGGTGTTTTATATTGTGTATTTACAAGTGTATTAGGTTAGAGTTTATCACTTGAGTGTGCGCAGTCTAGCTGCGGGCATAACAAAATACAGGTTTCTCTATCATACAATCATGGTTTCTCAACACTCAAACACCAGGCTGGCATTTTTTCACATATATCAGCCCCCTTTCACCCACCTGGGGGTTTTCCCCCAGTTAATTAAAATATTGGATTCATTATTTAGTATTATTTTATTTCTCATTAAGAAATATTATTTTATTAATTATTGTGTTAGTCTTTGCCTTCCCTCACCTGTTCAGTAGAGTCCTGGTGGCCATATCCTTTATTAATCCTTTTCTCTTTTCTGAACAGGTTGAAACAGTGGTACAGGATTATTTGTGGTTGGCTCTTTATTATTGCTTTCGTTTTTCTCTCTTATCTTTTAATGCTTATTATTTTATGACTAGGAATTTATCCTCTTATCAATTGAGTATTTTATTCTGAGCCCTCCATAAGTAAGTCTGTTCACTGAGTTCCAGGCCCTCTTCATTAGAAGAGCCCCTGTGACATTATTTTAATTAACTCATAATTGCTTCTTTTCTTTCATTCATTCTTATTCATTTCTCTCATTCTCAATTATGGTTTTTATGTTTTCATTATCTCTCATCAATTTTCATCACATTCATTTTATTCAAATGAAAATTGATTCTCTTTCTCATTTCAAAAATCTTGCTGACCATTTCATTTTCTTCTTAATTCTCAATCAAATTTCATTTTCATTTTCTGTCTGAATTCAGGTTCTTTTATCAGGTTTAATTGATTGAAATTTGGGATTAATTGATTCATTGTTTCAGGAGTTTATTGAATTGGGGTTATCATTGTTGATTTGAAATTCTCAAGAATTATTGATTGATTGATCTGATTATTCAAGAAATTGACTTTACCTCAAGACTCTGATTTGATTTAATTGATTGATCTGATTTGATTCCTCAAGATAGCTGATTTATCCTCAAGATTTGAATTTGATTCCTCAAGAAAATTGAATTGACTTTTGAAGATATTGATTGAATTGCTCAAGACACAATTGATTTGATTTTGAATTGACTTGATTTATTTGATTTGATTTATTGATTCACTTTAAGACTATTGATTGATTTCTCAAGTTCATCAAGATTCTCATTTGATTGTTTTGGTCAAGCCTTGTTTATTCTCAAGTATCATGAAGTTTTATTTTCTTTCTTCAATAATGCCAGTTTAGCATAGTCCCCCCAGCCAAGAATACAAGATCCCAGAGACATCAAGCTGTTCTCACTCCTACAGCAAGGGCTCCTCTTGAACGCACACCAACAGTTCATCAACTGAGTGCAAACTTGGACAGAGGACCACCAATGGAAGGAGCAGCCCCCTCCAGAAGAGGAGGTGTGAAGTCAAGAAGGTCAAGATAATTCTCTGGCTTGTTGGGTGGCTATCCAAGCATTCCTCAAGGGCCTAGAAGCAGATTAGGGGAAGCTGAAGATGAAGAGGGGGAGGAGTCTGAAGAAACTGAAGTAGCAGCTTCCTTGGCAGGTGCCCCTGAGGCTTCTGAAGGTCCAAATCTAGCCTTTTCTAATCAACCTCTTGTATCTAAAGCTGAACCAAACATTCTCAAAATGACGGAGCAGATGACTCAATTCATGGGTCAACTAACTCGAGCAGTTGCCCCAAGGGACACTTCAAAAGCCCCTGCATTCAAGACTCCATCAATGAAGGCACCTGATTCTTTTGATGGTACTAAAGCTTATAAATTGAGAGGATTTATCCAATCTTGTCAATTAATTTTCCATAATGACCCAGAAAACTTCTTCTCTGACAGGAAGAAGGTCTTATACTCAACTTCTTTTCTTACTGGTAGAGCTGGAAAATGGATTGAGCCTTACCTCTCAAATATCTCCAATGAAGACCCTTCTTATTTCCTCAATAACTGGCAGTTGTTTGAAACCCAGTTATTCACTCTGTTTTGTGATCCTAATGAAGTCAGGAAAGCTGAACAAGAGTTAGACAATCTCAGGATGAAAGAAAGTTGTCAAGTTTCCTTGTACATAGCAGATTTCAGAAGTTTAATGTCAAGAATTGGAGACTGGGGGGAAAGGGCCTATATTCATGTGTATAGGAGAGGCTTGGCATCAAGATTGTTGGACCAATTGGCTTCTCACCCTGGAAACTTTGATAGCCTTCAAGAGCTCATGGAAATCACTTTGGAATTAAATACCAGATACCATGAGAGGCAGAAGGAAAAGGGCATTCATCAAGAGAAGAAGCCTCCAATCAGTAGATCCAACTCCTCCAAGCCCCCTCAAAGTTCATCATCAAAGAAGCCTTATCACAAGAAGAATAAGAAGGGGAAGAATTTTCAAGTGTCCAAAGACAAGCCTCATGCTGCTCTCCTCAATAAGGACAATAAATTAATTGGTTCTGAAAAGGAGAGGAGGATGAAAGAAGGCTTGTTCAATTCTTGTGGTGGAAAGCACCCATTTGAAAAATGCTTCAAGAGGCCTGAGAATAGGCAAGGGTCATCAAAAGGCTTCCCTAGCAAGCAGGGAACAGCCTGAGTGGGAATCATGATGTGTTCAATGGTTCTCACTTATTTCCTTCAAGAGAACAATTGTGCACTCTGAATACTAGTGTCAAGATATCTTTAAAATTTCTTATTTTCTCTTCTCTCTCTGACATTTTTTATAGTATTCTCATTGATTCTGGTGCTACAAACTCTTTTATTTCAAAGAATTTTGTTCTCAAGTACTCATTGACCATGTCAGAGCTCCCTGAAAAGATTCCTCTTTTCATTTTGGATTCCAATGAATCCACTTCCCTGTTCATCACCCATTATACCAAGTGGGTTGTTGACTTTCCTTCATTCCCAAACTTTGAATGGGATTTCTTTATCATAGATTCACCCAAGGGAGAAGACCTAATATTGGGCTATGATTTTCTTTACCATTTTAATCCCATTATTGATTGGAAAAATGGATTGATCACCTATGATTCTAGTCATAAGGATTCTAGTGGTATTATTTCTTCTACTAGTAAGGACTTTACCACTGCTGTCAACAGTGTTGCTCTGTTTGATGAACTGAAGACACCTTCCCTTCCTCCTTCTGTCCATATCCCTCCCATCATTCACTCCCAGTCATGATTTCCATTAAGAGATGAAGTCTTCAAACAGATAAAAGATGTTGGAGAAGATGTTGCTATATCTTCACTTCATCTCTTTCAAGGGGATGCGGACCTTCCTCCTATATCTTTTCATGCCTCCCTGGAGGAGCAGTGGGATGAGGAGGAAGAGCCAGAAGAGATTGAAAGTGTGCTGAAGGTAGTCCCTCCTGCTTATCACATATATTTGGATTTATTCTCCAAGGTGAAAGCTGAGAAACTTCCTCCACACTGTGCCTGTGATCATCATATTGAACTGGAGGGTCTTCTACCTCCAGTTGGTGTTATCTACTCTTTATCAAAGAATGAGTCAGAAACACTGCGGGGCTACATTTCAGAGAATGTAGAGAAAGGTTTTTTCAGGCCAAGCTTCTCTTCAACAGGAGCACCTGTCCTTTTTGTTAAGAAAAAGGATGGTGGCCTTTGTTTGTGTGTTAACTACTGCAAACTTAATGCTGTCACTAGAAAGAACAGGTATCCTGTTCCTCCAATGAATCAGCTTCTAACCATGTTCAAAGGTGCTACTATCTTCTCCAAGATAGATTTGTGTGGTGCTTATGACCTCTTGAGAATCAAAGAGGGGGATGAGCACTTAACTGCCTTTAGAACTAAATATGGCAGTTATGAATATTTGGTTATGCCATTTGGCTTGACCAATGCTCCTGCTTCATTCCATAATCTTGTGAATGATATCTTTGCAGATTTCTCGGATATTTTTTTTGTAGTATACTTAGATGATATTATGGTCTTCTCTAGTTCTCAGGAGGAACATGTCAAACATGTGGCCTCTGTCCTCCAAAGGCTGAGGGACAATAATTTGTTTGTGTAAGGTGTGGATATGAAACTTTGATTAAAAATCAAGTACTTTTCCTGTCCTCAAAATTTGTATAAGGTAAAATTCAGTTAAAAATAGTATGAAATATTATTTTTAAGAGAAAACACGCCAATTTTATTGTTTATAACTTTATTAGTATAAAACAATAATATAAAAATTTATTGTTTTACCAACAATAAAGATTTATCCCAAAAATACTCTACAAGAGATCTTTTAAGGCTACAAAAGAAATTTCTTCAAGAGCAATTTCAATTGGAATTAATTGAGCAAAGAACTGCAAGCAATTAATTAAAGAACAAAGTCTTTAAAAAGAGTATTAAAGAGAAAACACGACCAAAAGTGACCAGAGTGAATTTTGACATCCCACGCCTGTCAGCAAGGATTTTGGGGGTCTAGCTCCCCCTTAGAGCTGGAGTTCCTTTTCCCCCCCAAATTTAATCTTTCCAATTTATTTTTCTTTTAATTCCTCATCATGTATTATACTTATAATTTACATATGTAATTCAATTCAATTGTACAGTACAATACAGTAATAATTGACACCTCATATGTAAATCAAAGTTCACTTATGTAATACACGCGCACATTTTGACATTTCAATTGAATTCAATTGAAAATACTTCAATTCCTCATAACTTCTAAACTAAACACAACACCTCAATTTTAACACAAAAATTGATGGTTAACACCACATGTGGTGTGAATTAAATTAAGGTTTTGAGGATTTTCAACTTTTGTATTGAAAATACTAAAAACTTAATTTAAGGTTATTTAGAGTTGAGTTACAAGAATTTCACTCAGAGGTGACCCCACCTGATTTTTTATGAGGAATCCAATGGTGAAATAAATTTTATATGTTTATTTATTGGATAAAAAGTTATAATAAATTTTATTTAACTTTTTTCCAAATTTATTTATTTTTTCACAATTTTGTTAAAATTTCATTTTTACTTAAATTTTTCAAGTATAAATGTAATTTTATATTTACAAAATTTAATGTATTTTTATTTTTAAATTATAATTAATTTTTTATTTTTTAATATAATTTTATATTTATATTTTGATTTTTATTTTAATAATATAAATAAATCTATTTTATTTATATTAATATGTTATTTTTTATATTTGTGGTCTTTTGGGTATATGAAATTACCTCTAAGGCTCACATTCCCTCCCCCTAAAAAAGAATATTACTTTGTAATATTGGAGTTTCTAGTGTGTCTGAAGCTTCTGAGGAGTTTGGTAGCTTCTGGTATATCTTTTTCTTCTAACCATTCATCTTCACAAGTTGGGTCACTGTACCTAACAAGGTATTCCCTTACTTTCTTGGTTCTTAATTTCCTTTCTTTAAGAACTTTGGTTATTTTCTTAGTACCAGATGTCTCAATAGGAGGTATAACTTGGGGAATCTTATTCCTCAAGGGAAATTTCTCAGCATCACTAGATTTGTATGGCTTTATCAAGCTTACTGGAAATGTAGGGTGCTTATTGCTAAGTTCTTCAGATAACTCTACTTCAACAGCATTTTCTCCATGGAGGGCCTTAATCACAAAAGGTCCTGCAAAGGAGTCTTTTAACTTTTTACATCCTTTGATGTTATTGAAGTTAGTGGTGGATACAAGAACTAGGTCCCCCACTTTGAAATCTGGAGTTGCATGAGATTTATCCCATTTGTCTTTAGCATATGCAAAAGAGTCCTCCATGCATCTCACTGCATGCTTTCTAGCTTTGTCTAGCATTCCTTTGAAGCTAGCAGCTGTGGGATGTATTTCAATTAAGTCTTTCCTCAAGGAGTCTTGGGGTAACTTGGGGTTCCATCCTTTTTCTAGAATAGCAGGAGTCTGATTGGTACTGGAATGGATTGATGTTTTATATGCTAATTCCAGTGCTGGTAACAGAGTACACCAATCATGGGTAAATCCATCACAATCTTTGAATTCAAGGCCATATGCACAAAATCTTCTCACCATGTCCTCTAAGGTTTGGATCATTCCTTCAGCCAGACCATCAGTTTGTGGGTGGTAGGCTGTAGAGAAAGACAGTTTTGTGCCAAATAATTGGTGAAGATTTGTCCATAGAGCTGAAGTGAATTTGGGATCTCTATCACTGATGATATTTGTAAATATCCCAGTCCATGACACTACTCTATTCCATATCAGAAGAGCTGTATCCATGGCTGTATCATCTTTGTGACATGGTAAAAAGATTGGAGTTTTACTGAATCTGTCCACAATTACTAGGCAAGCATTATAGCTCCTGTCACCTCCTGGTGGTAGGCCAGTTACCCAATCCATATGGACAATTTCCCAAGGTCTGTTTGGTTCTTGGATTTTCATCATATTTCCAAGTCTTTTGCCAGTGGATTTATTTGCCTTTTGGCATCTGTCACAGGTTTTGCAATATTCTGCAACATCTTTTTGCCACATTGGCCACCATATGCAGGTCTTTACTTTCTCTCTTGTTCTGTCCTCAGAAAGATGTCCTGAAAAGGGACTATCATGGCATTCTTTCAGTACAAGATTGATTAATGACCTGTCTACAACTGTCATGACACATGTGTGCTTGGTTCTGTGGTAAATTATACCATCCAGTAGGTGAAATCTCCCTTCATTATAAGATTTTCTCCATACTTCATCCAAGGCATGTATTAGAGAGTTGTCTTTACAGTCTTTGTTAAGTAATTGGCATAAGATGCTACAATTCTTATCTTGAGTGTAACTATTTCTGACTTCTTCAAAGAAGGTGGTGTTCAAGTCTGTAACACTTATTCCTTCTATTGGAATTTGTGGTGAAGCTTCTTCTAGAACATAAGCAGGATTATCAATGTTATTTGGTAATGGCCATCTGCTTAGTCCATCTGCATTCTTATGAATATTCTCATCCTTATGAACAATAGTCATATTGCCTCTGTATTCTTGTATGGCTATTTGCCATCTGAGCATGTGTCTGTTAGGTGTTTTCATGTTCAAAAGTGATTTCACAGCTGTACAATCTGTTATTACTTCAAAAACACATCCCTCTAAGAAATAGTTCAATTTCTCTAAGGCCCAGACAAGGCATAGACATTCCATTTGACTTGCTCCATATCTGGCTTCAGTTGGTTTGATTTGCCTGGATATGAAACATATTGGTCCTTCTACAGGTTTGTCATTTATGATCTGAACTTGGTGAAGTGCAGCACCTAGTCCATCCCCTGATGCATCAATATACAGTTTGAAAGGCAATTTAAAGTCTGGCATCAGTAAGAGTGAAGCAGTGGTCAATGCTTCTCTTAGAGACTCAAAAGCTTTGACTCTGTCAACAGTCATCTCAAATACTGTGTCTTTGTCACACAACTTATAAAGTGGTCTTGCTATGGATGCAAAGTCTTTAATGTGTTGCCTGTAATATCCTGCAAAACCTAAGAATGACTGAATTTCCTTCTTATTCTGAGGCATGGGTTTTAACAATACTGCTGCAACTTTGTTTTTATCAATTCCAAGGGACAAACCAGATACAACATGTCCTAGTGCCTTAAGTTCTTTAAATCCAAAATGACATTTCTTCAAGGAGATTTTCATGTTTACTGATTGGATTTTTGTCAAAACTCTTGATAATCTGTACATGTGCTCCTCCCAAGTCTTTGAAGAGATAATAATGTCATCAATGTAAATGATTAACCATCCCTCTGAGAGTTCTTCAGGGAAGATTTCATTCATCATTCTTTGGAAGTGTGAAGGTGCATTTTTGATACCAAAGGGCATCCTTAAGTATTCATACACTCCACAATGAACAATAATTCTCAAGTATTTTCTTGCTCTTGGTGTTACTACATTTTGATGGAATCCTTTAAGGGCATCCATAGTGGTTATATACACTGCTTGAGATATTTGAGTAAGGGCAATTTGGATTTTTGGTATTGGGTATCTGTCTGGAACAGTGTAAGTGTTCAGAGCTCTAAAGTCCCCAACCATTCTGGATTTTCCATTATGCCACGCCACTATGACTAGGTGCAGTTATTTCTACTTCCTCATTGTGGCCTACTTTTCTTATTACACCAAGGTCTAGAAGTTCTTTGATATGAATTTCTAGAGCTTCTCTTGATTTTGGACTTGCTGGATAAGCAGGTCTTCTTAAGAGTGGTGGATAAGGTCTCTCAATGTTAAGAATGATGTCAACTTCATGACCAATAATTGCTCCCAGGGGTTCTTTGTCTGTAGCAAATGCTCCTCTGTGGTCATACAAAAGGGAAGAAAGTTCATTTTCTTGCTTATCAGTCAGATGAAGGCTTATTTCAGCCTCATTTAACTGTTCAGACTTGAATTTCTCTAACTCTAAGTTGACTGGTGATACTTTGTTTACTGTAATTTGTCTTTTAAAGGGTAAAAAGGCAAATTTCTGGCGCTTATTGTCTCCAATTGTAAAGTATCTGTCTTTGTTATTATGTAAATCTATCCCATACATGATTAAATAGTCATTTCCAAATATAAAATGGGTACTAGAGCAATTTTCCATAACAACAAATTCAACTGTGATCCTTAAATTCCCATTTATGTGTGGGAATATGACATTGGTCTCAAAGATTCCTAATGCTTTCATTGGGTTACTTGCACTGTTGAATTTTATACCATCAATTGGTAACAATTGGTCTTCAAAATTTGGTACACAAGTCTTAAGAAAAGATTTTCCAACACAAGAGCAGAAGGCTCCTGGGTCAAGCAAAAGTTTGGTGGGTTTGTTGTCAATCACCACTTCTGTTATACAGGAGTTACCAGCTGTATAACCTTTTCCTCTGTTTGGTTTTGTCTTCATAAGTTGTGCATCTTGAACTTTTGATAAATCAACTTGACCATTGCTCAATTGTGGTAAGTGGGAATAAGATTCCATGATGTCAAAAGTGGCATTGATATTTTCTATATCTTTTGAAGATTCAGAGAATATGGATGACTTATCATCTGAATTGTCTTCAATTATGTCTTCTTTTTCAACATCTGGTTCTTTTTCAATGTCAATTTCATTGATTTTCCCCCTTTTTGGACATGTATTGGCCAAATGGGTGGTGCTTTGGCAAATATGGCATTTTCTGACTGTATCTGCAGATTTATATTTAATATTACTAGAATTTTCTTTGGGGTTTTTGTCCACAGAATCTTTCCAAGGTGTATTAAACCTTGTTTTAAGATTCACCCTACTAGAACCAATTTTGGTTCTGGTGGTTACTTCTTCTAGTATATTGATAATATCCTCTGCTGAAGATTGTTCAGTAGTCCTGCTTTTGACAGCATGCTCTAAGTCACCTCCACATCGTCTCAGAATTTTTCTATGGATCATAAATTCTGACATGTCAGGATATAATGCTGTTAATCTGTCCTTTTGTTGGCAAAACCATGGTAAAGCTTTGTCTTTATCAGCATTAAATTTGGCAGATTCAAAGGCTGTTTCAACTTTAAACCTCCAAGCATCATTTGCCCATTTGTTGATGATTTGGGTTTTCCACCAAGTCCAACTCTGGTGTCCATGTGCTTGTCTTATTTTGATGTACCATCTGTGAGCTGATCTGGTAAACAAGGTGTTAAACCTGGCTGTTACCAATCTGTCTGGTAATTCAAAATCCTCTTTGATCATGTCAATACCTCTAATGAATTCCATATGGTCATACTCTCCTTCACCACTGAAGTGAGGCCATTCTTTAAGTTTTGGAACTTCTTTCAAGAGTGCTTGGCCCATTGATGGTTCCAAGTTATGAAAAGAAGTGGATAATTCATTTTTTAATTGTGAATTATCAGGATCCAATACTTGTGGATTTGAAATTCTTGTGCCCTCATTTTGATTTAGAGGTGTAGACATTCTTGGTAAGGTGTTCAGTAATTGTTCAATGTCATTAATTTTACTGTTGCTACACCTTTGGGAATTTCTGTATTCATGTTGGAAGCTTTGTATTAAATTTATTACTTCAATTTTATACATGTCTTCTTTATGTGTAAGTTCTTGCCATAACTCTGTCTGTCTTGTATTATCAGCAGTGACTTGATTCAATTTCATTGATAATTTTGATACTTCTTCTTGTGAAGCATCAAAACACTTTTTCAAGGCAATGGTATATGTCTTTACTTCAGTAAATGAATTTGAAATGTCATCAAGGACTTTCTTGTTATCTGTCTTGATAATATTTATGGCTTGTTTAATTCTTGTTTCAATTATGTCATCAATATTGAATTTAGAATATTTATCTGTTAATTCTTTAATAATGGCAGATTGTTCATTTATTTTATTGTTAGAAGAATTATCATTATTGGAATTTTTAATTGTTCTCAAAACTTTTTCAAAACACATAAGTGTTTCATTAATTTGGCACAGACTCAGGTTGTTTGTTTTAATGTTGTTACAAATGGTGTCATTTTTATCAGAAAGATGTTTTTTCACGTCATTTATAGCATTATACAACTCTGGGATGGAATCAAATATGTCAGAAATCATTTCTGGAACCTTAATCTGGCTTCCTCCTTCTTCTGTAATTCCATCATGGCTCTGGCCATCTGAAATACATTTTCCATGGCATCCTGCTGAATCTTTGGGATTCTGTAGCCCTGGCTGTAAGGTTTTGGGGCTGGTGCCTTCCCTTTGCCCTTGTTTGGAGTTTGTGGCTGCTTTTTCACGTTGGAATTGCTGCTGCTGGCCACTGGGGCTGTTTTTGGCACTGGTTTGGCTGGTGGAGGGTTGTTTTTCCTCCATTCTAGTGTCAAAAGCATCATGTTTTTCTTCTCCATCAATGGATGCCATCCATTGAGCAATTTGCAAGTGTTGGGATGGCCCAAGAATTTTCTTACTGTCAGGTAAGAATTCATGCAATTCTTCCACAGGTCTGCAAGGATCTGGTACTCCTTGAATTGGAGTGCATTGTTGTATGCACTGTGGCTGGCTTTGTATATGTCCACAGAGGCTTGTTGTGGCGGTGTCAGCTCTTTTTGAAGGTAAAATAGTATTATCAGCTTCAGAATGACCCAATTTAGTTGTTTGGAAGTCATCAACTGACCCTTTTCCTTCTGTACCTGGTTGGCTTCTGCCATAATCACGTCTATTACCTTTTTGGGAGCTGCTTGAGGGGTTGTAGCTGGCTCCTGACCTGGTTGAAGGCATAATTATGGTTAAAAAAGGCTTAAAATAGTATTTTTACGTCAAAAACTTACTATTGGCCAAATTCTTAGCCTTCTGAAGAGTATTACTTATGTCCAAGTTAATTAATTCAGAAGATATTGGTTCAGGCTGGTTATTTTGAGTCACAATAACAGTACTATTATGATCAGAATTAACAGTACTGGCAGGGATAATGCTGGTTACTGTTGAGGCTGTTTCAATGTTTTCTTGTCTTACCACATTGTCAGACACTAAAATTAATGAAAAAGCCAATTAATTAAGTAAAAAAAGGTTATTTCAAAAAAGGAATAAAAATATAAGCCTCACTTATAATATGAAAAAAAGTTATTTTTTATGGATTTTTTGAATTATAAGTATTTTTTATATGTTTTTAAATTTTTCAATATAAGAAAAAAGATTTAAAAAGAGTAAAAAAAATATGTCACAGGTAAAATATCACGGCTGGGCCCCCAAATGTAAGGTGTGGATATGAAACTTTGATTAAAAATCAAGTACTTTTCCTGTCCTCAAAATTTGTATAAGGTAAAATTCAGTTAAAAATAGTATGAAATATTATTTTTAAGAGAAAACACGCCAATTTTATTGTTTATAACTTTATTAGTATAAAACAATAATATAAAAATTTATTGTTTTACCAACAATAAAGATTTATCCCAAAAATACTCTACAAGAGATATTTTAAGGCTACAAAAGAAATTTCTTCAAGAGCAATTTCAATTGGAATTAATTGAGCAAAGAACTGCAAGCAATTAATTAAAGAACAAAGTCTTTAAAAAGAGTATTAAAGAGAAAACACGCCCAAAAGTGACCAGAGTGAATTTTGACATCCCACGCCTGTCAGCAAGGATTTTGGGGGTCTAGCTCCCCCTTAGAGCTGGAGTTCCTTTTCCCCCCCAAATTTAATCTTTCCAATTTATTTTTCTTTTAATTCCTCATCATGTATTATACTTATAATTTACATATGTAATTCAATTCAATTGTACAGTACAATACAGTAATAATTGACACCTCATATGTAAATCAAAGTTCACTTATGTAATACACGCGCACATTTTGACATTTCAATTGAATTCAATTGAAAATACTTCAATTCCTCATAACTTCTAAACTAAACACAACACCTCAATTTTAACACAAAAATTGATGGTTAACACCACATGTGGTGTGAATTAAATTAAGGTTTTGAGGATTTTCAACTTTTGTATTGAAAATACTAAAAACTTAATTTAAGCTTATTTAGAGTTGAGTTACAAGAATTTCACTCAGAGGTGACCCCACCTGATTTTTTATGAGGAATCCAATGGTGAAATAAATTTTATATGTTTATTTATTGGATAAAAAGTTATAATAAATTTTATTTAACTTTTTTCCAAATTTATTTATTTTTTCACAATTTTGTTAAAATTTCATTTTTACTTAAATTTTTCAAGTATAAATGTAATTTTATATTTACAAAATTTAATGTATTTTTATTTTTAAATTATAATTAATTTTTTATTTTTTAATATAATTTTATATTTATATTTTGATTTTTATTTTAATAATATAAATAAATTTATTTTATTTATAACTTGGGCTATGTTGTTTCAAGTGAAGGCCTCAAGATGGATTCTTCCAAAGTTCAGCAAATCCTCAATTGGCCTCAGCCAAAGAACATCAAAGCACTCCAATATTTCCTTGGCTTTGCTAACTTTTATTGTTGTTTCATTAAAAATTATTCCAAAATAATCCCTGCTCTCACTTCCCTCCTTAAAAAAGATTCTCCTTTCATCTCCAATGAGGAAGCTCTTAGTCGGTTTGAAATACCAAAGAAGCTTTCACCACTGCATCTATACTATCCCATTTCAATCCTTCTCTACCAGCGATTGTAGAGACTGATGCTTCTGATTATGCCTTGGGTGCCGTACTGAGTCAGGTGAATGACTCAGGAAAGCATCCCATTGCATTTGATAGTCGCAAGCTCCTGCCAGCTGAGCTCAACTATGAAATTCATGACAAGGAATTCCTTGGCATAGTTTGGGCCTCAAGCGCTGGAGAGCCTTTCTTCTTTCCCTTTCTGAATCTTTTGAAGTCTTGACAGACCACTCTTCCATTCAATATTTTATGTCCTCCAAAGTCCTTACTTGCCGTCAAGCCTGTTGGGCTGAGTTTCTCTCTGAATTTCATTTCTCTATCACTTACCTCTCAGGCAGACTGGCCACTTTACCAGATGCCATGTCACGTCGTGACAACGTGTACCCAGAGAGGGGGGTGGATATCATCAGCAAGAATCCTCAAAAATTTCATCAAGCTCCCAAGCAAAATGAAATTAAAGAGTCAAGATTTTTCTCAATCAAAGTTTAAGTTTTCTCAGATTTAGTTGTTCAAATTCAGAAGGCAGTATGGCAAGACAAATATTATGAGGAAATTCTCAAGCAATTGGCAAGAGGTGAATCAATTTTGGATTATACTCTTGAACCTCAATCCAAACTGTTATTATTCAAGGATAGAGTAGTCATCCCAAGCAATCATGAACTTCAATTGGATATCCTTCAAAAGGCTCATGACTCACCGTTGGCTGGCCAACCTGGCCAGGAGAAGACCCTCAAGCTCATCAAGAGGGATTTTTATTGGGCTGGCATCAATCAAATTATCAAGGACTATGTGTCCTTCTGTCAGCAATGTTCAAGAAACAAGAAAATTTATCATAAGAAGTTTGGATTACTCATGCCTCTTCAAGTTCCATCTGGTCCTTGGAATTCACTATCAATGGACTTTATCACTCAATTGCCCTTGTCAAGCAACTTTGATTCAATTTTAGTAGTTTTAGACAGATTTTCAAAAATGGAAATATTTATTCCAACTTATTCAACAATCACTGCTTTGGACTTAGCTCAAATCTTTATTAGTCATGTCTTTTCCAAACATGGTCTTCCAATCAGTATTGTTAGTGATAGAGGTTCATTATTTCTTTCATCATCTTGGACTCAATTGTGTCAGTAGATCAAGATATCAAAAGATCTTTCAACTGCCTTTCACCCTGAAACAGATGGACAGACAGAGAGGGTAAATCAGTTTCTAGAACAGTATCTTTGGATGTACGTCAGTTACCATCAAGATGACTGGCACACCTCTCTCCCTCTGGCTGAATTTGCCTATAATAATGCAGAACATTCATCAACAAAACAGTCACCATTTTTCACCATTGATGGAAGAAATCCCAGCTTTGATTCAATTCACATTTCCCAAGATACACCTGCTGGAAAGTTATCAATGAAACTCCAATCCGTACAGCAAGTTTTCAAATACCACTTAGAGTCAGCAATAAAGCGTTTTAAGAAGTATGCAGATAGAAATAGAGCAATCCCACCTGAATTCTAACCTGGGGACAAAGTATGGCTAGCTTCCAAGAGCATCAAGACAACAAGACCCACCAAGAAACTTTCAGAAAGATGGTTGGGACCCTTTGAAGTTCTCAAGAAGATTGGCAGCCATGCATATTATCTCAAGTTGCCTCAACAATGGAAGTCAGTTCACCCTGTCTTCCATGTGTCCTTGTTAGAACCAGTGAAGCAATCTACTATCCCAAATTGACACCAATTGCCACCACCTCCAGTAATAGTGGGAGAGCAAGAAGAATGGGAAGTGGCTCAGGTTCTGGACTCAAAACTCAAGAGAGGTACACTATGGTATCTAGTGGAATGGAAAGGATTCAATGAAGACCCAGAAAGAACAACTTGGGAACCAGCTTCCAATCTTACCAACTCCCCAGACCTTGTCAAGGATTTTCACACTTTGTATCCAGACAAGCCTGGCCCAAATGCCTCAAGAGTTTGATTTATGGTGCTTGGTGGGGATTGGAGTTTATGAAAGTAAGTTCCTCTTCTGGCATGCACCTTTAAGGGGGTATTCTACCCAAATATGTTGTAAGCATCACCTTGGCCACTTTGTGAGCACTGGTCAACTTCTTTGGACAGGTTTAGAAGGCCTTGCAACATTAATACCCCCAAATTTGGATCTTTCATCAAGATATGGCCAAATTCCCTTTATCTTTTTTGTTCTTTTTCTTTCTTTCACAAATATTATTCCAAATTATGCCATTCAATATTATTCAAGACATTCTTTAACTCAAACTCATTTATGGCAAAGTTTTCTATTCTTTTATGATGCTTTGTGGGGAGTGGAAGTTATGAAAGTAAGTTCCATCTCCTGGTATGCATCTCTGAGGGTTCTACTTCTTGTAAAACAACACCTTGGCCACTCTTTGAGCATCAAACATTTGGTTTTATCTTTTTGGAAAAAAAATTATGGCCAAAATCAAGCAACTCACCACAAGAAGATCAATCCTCATAAGTTTTCTTATTTCTATTTCTTTACTCTCTTTTTCTCTCAATTCTTTTTCATTTTTATTTTATTTCTTTTCTTTTACTTGTACGATTTATCTTTCATTTCTTGTTTAAAAAGCAGCAATCATAACTCCCATATCTTGTTTGGGGAGTCAGTTTATTTAATAATCAAGAGCAAACACTAGTAATGGTAAAGACCAGCTACAGATAATCCTCATCAAAATTTCTTCAAGGCTTTTCTAAGCTTAACAACCATGGCATCTTCATAAGCAGCTGCCTCCCTGGCCAAAGCAGCAGTGGGCTCCCCTGGAATAGCACTCTTCATAGCCTTATCAACAAACACCTTAGTCAAAGCATCAAATTCAGCAAATAGACATGTGACAACCTTATTGTTCACCCTTTTCTGATCAGTGAAGCTGCGAGTAATATTCCAGCGGCAACGGTTTTCAAAGATTGATTCAGGTTCTGGAGACATTGGGTCTCTAGAAGTGCTGGCCACTGGTGGTTGGATATTGGTAGAGGTGGAGGAAAGTGTGGAGAGCCTGGTTGGGGATCTATTTGGAAGTTGAGGTGGTTGGGGGAACCACATCACTTCATGATTGGTGGTACTGGCTTGAGCTGGGGATGGTGAAAGGGATTGGATTCTTCTTTTTTGGATTGGGGTAGTCAATTCAAGCTCTCCTCCATCAATCTCATCACTTCCTTCAGCATCAGTATTGATTTCATCTTGAGCCACCAAACCTCACTTCAATCTTCCAAGTTTTCCATCTTTTCTGGTGACCAAAATGGGAACCTCTGGGGCCTCTCCAATGGGATTTCCTTGGGCGTGGATGGTTCCTCCAATTGCTGCCCAGGAACTACTGGTATTATTCCATTGTTGGACACCTCTCATTCTAGATCCAGTCACTGAGGAAGAAGAAAAAAAAACATAGAAGTCAGTAACCCATCAATTTTATGGCCAATCAACTCACAATTGGAGTGACCAAAGGTGGCATCAGAGGTGGGAGGTTCATCAACAGGAGCTTCCAATCCAAATATTACACCCTTCTTGATGCTGCTCCATAATCTTCTGGGATTTTCAGGAAAGCTATAGTGGGCTTGAGAACAATTTCTTTTTCCAAGATTGCAAAATTGACACCTGGTGGACCTAGCAGTAACAGATTCAACACAAGGAAACCCTTTCCTCTTACAATTGGTGCAGGGTGGTTCAATAACTCTGACAGATTTAAAACCATTATAGGTTTTATTGATGTGCCAAATCTCTGTAGGGGCCATACTCTCTGCAGAAAGCTCCCTCAAGATATCAAAAACACCAGGACCATAAAGTAAAGAAGGTGGGGAATCAGAGTGATTGGAATCACAAAGGGAAGTCAGCCTTGAACGCATATTCAAGTCAAGACCAAGAGAATTATGGACAATTGCAAGTCAGAAAGACAATTATGGCAATTTGAACTGCAAGAATGTCAGCCCGTGACTCAAAAGCAGAGCACAAGCATGACAGCCAAAATACCATAAACCAATGGTATAGCCAAGATACCACCAAAACATGGAGCTGAGCCAAATTAGCTCAAAAGGTATCAAAAGAAAGACTAAACTCACCTCTTTCTGAAAATATAAGTCCCATCACCATAGGACAAGAAATAACAAAGTTATTCCTGCTCAAAGTTATTGCTGAGCATAAACCTTAATTTTCACCTCTCATCTAAAATCTAGAAGGAGAGGCTTAACCCCATCAAATGAGTATTAAAAATGAAGCTCTAACCCAGGGCTATCCAATGGTACCAGTCAAACTGAGCTAGCAACAATATTACTGGAGTTATGGTCAGTTTCAGGCCAAATAAGGGTGAACAAGACATTCACCTCTCATCTATCTTCTACAGTTTTTGTCTGGGATACTTGAAGTGGGGTCTTTTTGAAAATAGCACAATTAGGGCTATCTGATGGTGTCATCCACTTCCCCATATCTCAACTACAGCAGAAGTTATGGGGCAAACAAGCTCAATACAGCTTTTTGCCTAAAACACGCAAATGTACAAAATTCTTGTACATGGGATACCTTGGCCATATTTAATGATACCCATATCAAATGAGGTACCACTGTGTATAGCACATACAAGGCTACACACCGAACCAATTTTGAGGTAGATATCTCAAGAATTGACAAAGTTATGGCTGTTTTAAAGTCAGATTCCCACCTGCTGTCATATACAGCTTTACCATGGGATAATATCCCATAATCATGAATATGAGGTGTCAGATAGATGAAGAAGCATGTGTTTACTTCAATACCTCATATATCAGTCAATACTGGGGTCCCATACAGTTTGTGTACAGCATTCTACGCGTCATACACGTCAGAATCAGGCTATGAGGTCCCCAGATGAAAATTTTCACCCTGTATTGGTGAAAAATGCCCAGATGTGGTTTCAAAACCACATCTGAGCCCAATACAGGTTATCCAGGCTGTTTGCAAACCCAAAGCCAGTACTAGAGATTGAAAAAATCTTCACTTCCTCTACATGAAAAGGTCTAGTACCCTTTCCACCCCATTTCAGGACAAAAAGAAGGCTTTTCACAGCCAGAATGGTTTCCTCCTCCTGCTCTTGAATAACATATGTAGTAAACTGTCAAAAACAGTTTTACTCTTGGTTAATAATCAGGTATAATTATAAATTTAATTATTGTAACCCAACAGATAAAGCTGCACCCAGGGCTTTCAATAGCGCTCACCACCACTATATCATATATAGTAAAGCCCTTCTAATCTTGAATTTAATTATCTTTAAACCCTTATAAATCTTTTTAAACTCTTTTTACCGTGTCAAAAACATAGTTAAAAATGTATTTAACCTATTTTACACCTTTATCATAGTTTCATCCTGACAAAGAATGAGTTGGATCAAAGAAAATAGGAGGGAAAAATCAAGAAAAAACTGTTTCATAGGCCAAATTGGCCATTTTCATGCATTTGCACACTTTTTCACATTTTGCGCATTTTGGCTCCATTCTTCTTCAAAACATCAAAATCTATGTTTTATTCAATTCTTCAGCAAGATAAGCCATTTTGACCATATTGGCATATTTGCGCATTTTGCGCATTTTGGCGTCATTTCTCTTGAAAACCTTCAAAAACTCCATTTTATTCAATTATTCATCAAATATGCCATTTTAATGATATGGGCATATTTGCGCATTTTTGTGTATTTTGCGCATTTATGGCTATTTCAGCGTCAAATCATGTGAAAAAGGGCAAAAACATCAATTTCAATTAAAAATCATCCAAAACTTCATTATCTTGCATTTTGCGCACTTTTGCGCATTTTGGCCATTTTGCCCAAAAAAACCATAAAACAACAATTTTGGGGAACAATTCAAGGACTTCTGAAATGGTCCAAGCAAGAAAAAAGGCCAGGTTGGCCCAATCTCCAAATGAAGACAAAATTGATGGAATGGCAGTGGGTTCTTAGGACATGGACCTGAAATGACTTTTTATCATGAGCCATGAGCACTCAAGACAAAATGAGTGAAGAACTCTGAAATGACAAGAAGATCAAAGAAATAGAAGAAAAAATTGATGAAGTGAAGACAGTTATGAAGTGAAGAAGAATCAGAATCAAGACAAAGAAGAAGGACCTACAAGTTATGAACCTGAAAGGGGTTGAAATTATGATTTATGAAGAGAAACTTTGAGAGACAAAAATTGGGAATTGGGGGGAAGAACAAAACAGTTGATCTTATCAAGAGTCATTACTTTTATGGTGCTCAGAGCTCACCACTTTCAAGAGAGGGATAATGTCACAGCCATGGAGACAGGCAGGGCATTACCAATCATTACTAATTGAAAATCTTCCAACACCTAATCAGCAAGGGGTTACATGGAAGATTCACCAAATACAGTTCCAATCCTCAATACAGCTCAATACAGGCAAAATCCAAATACAGGATTCACAAAATACAGGCCTGTCCTCAATACAGGCGCAAATACCTGTATTGATTCAAATAACTGTATTGGATACACCAATACAGTTTCACATCTCAAATACAGGTTCCTCAATCATACAATCATGGTTTCTCAACACTCAAACACCAGGCTGGCATTTTTTTACATATACCAGCCCCCTTTCACCCACCTGGGGGTTTTTCCCCCAGTTAATTAAAATATTGGATTTATTATTTAGTATTATTTTATTTCTCATTAAGAAATATTATTTTATTAATTATTAAGTTAGTCTTTGCCTTCCCTCACCTGTTCAGTAGAGTCCTGGTGGCCATATCCTTTATTAATCCTTTTCTCTTTTCTGAACAGGTTGAAACAGTGGTACAGGATTATTTGTGGTTGGCTCTTTATTTTTGCTTTTGTTTTTCTCTCTTATCGCTTAATGCTTATTATTTTATGACTAGAAATTTATCCTCTTATTTCATTACTCTTATCAATTGAGTATTTTATTCTCAGCCCTCCATAAGTAAGTCTTTTCACTGAACGCCAGGCCCTCTTCATTTAGAAGAGCCCCGGTGACACCTTCTGAGCCACACCCACACCATTTGGCCAATCTGGCCTCACTGGCCATGCCATTAACCTTGGCCCTTTTGTGACCACCACAAATATTTTGGTCTTTTGTGCCCTACAGGGCTACAGGGCCTTATGGGTCCTTTCACCATCCTCAGGCCTCTTGGCCTAAACCATTTTATTATTGAAGGTTTAGCCTAAATGTCCCTTGAGCCATCTATGCTCCCTATAGCCTCTACAGCCTGAAGGCCCATACCACATTCTATGGGACCTGTAGGCCCCTTTTGGCCTAAATCCAATGAGGCCAGGCAGGCTATAGACCTAGTTATATGCCCCCGATCTCAATTTGGCCAAAATCACCAAATTGTCTGGAAACTCCAGAATGGCCAAATACACCAAGAAGAACCAACAAAAGGCAGTGGCCCTTGGAAAAAACTAGAGGGAGACAAGTCACCAAACATGGCTCACTTATCTCAGTGGCCAAATGACCCCTCCATGCCTTACACCACTCACCTTCTGGACACCAAGAAATGCCATAAATGGTGTTATGCACCATCATACATCATTTTTCCTCAGAAATTCACTGGTGATGTTTTAAAAACACAATTCTTCATTTGAACACATTCCACCATTCCTAAAGGTACATCTGAGTGGAAGAGCCAGGGAATTCAAGTTATCATCAATTGGGTAGTGAGCAGGACTTCAGGAATGATACTCCAGGAAAAAAATCACCTTTTCCTTTCAGTTATTGGTGATTCCATTTATACACTGTTCATCCAAGGGATATTAAAGATGAAATTACCAAAATCAGTTTGCAAGTGCCAAAACTCAATACATCAATATCGGAAACTTCAACCAGTTAATACAGGATGTTTCCAAAAAACATGTAATTGATTTCAGACCCTGGTGTCACAATGCTGTCTTCCAGACCTCAGCAAAGGGAAATCTTGCTGAAGAGGCTATCAAACCGGTTAAAAGACCAATTAATACTGGCAAGTTGTAGATCACATTCCACCATGTGACATATGTCCTCTTGGTTATATGGATTATCCATAACATGGCCTTGTGGTTGGGGCTTCATGTTATGGTAGACATTAAACAGTTTGTTTATGTCTTGATCCAGACAATCCATGCCCCTTTTTCTGTGATGTTGTTCTTAAAAGACTTGATTCAGTCTTTTGCTTGTCTCTTCAGAGGCTTTGCTCATTTGAGCATGTCCCTCTTGAAGAGTTTTGACAATTTTATCCATGGAGGCTGTTAATGTTTTCATCCTCTCATAGCTTGCTTAGAGTTCTGCAAACTGCTTTTGAGTTTGGTCAGAAAATTGGGACATTTGTAACCACAGTGCATCACTGTTTAAGTTACTCTCAGGTGTAACAACATTATGTTCAATCTGAGTGGGGTTAATATTTCTATTAATGGGGCTACTGATTCTAGAAGTATGTACAACTATTTCTGGGTCTTGTGTACTTCTTTCACCAAGTCCAACAGCTTCTGGATCATTGGGTCTGACTCTACCTGCCGTTGGTTGAAAGAGGTCTTGTTTTTGCCCTTGTATCCCTATCTTATGCTGGAAACTACCTGGGATTGCAAAGAATAGTCACTCTTGGCCGCCGATCTGCTGGTTCCTGAATGGTGTGAAGCCACTTGAGAACTGGTTTGGCCTACTACTTGTGAGCCTGAAGGAATCTGAGTATGCCCTGTATGGTTCAGCTGTTCTTCTATAGCTTGGATAATGGCTTTATTGTGCCTTATCCTGTTTGCCCTCACCTCCAGGAGTCTGAACTGCCAGGTGGGATTCCAACCTTTGGTGATTACCTTAAGGTCTTTGAAGTCTATCTCTTTGAGACATATCTTCTGGGATCTTTCTCCAAGTTCTTCCCAGTGAGATGCTAGGTTGAACCTCTTGTTGTCCATGCTCCATTTAAAAGGTCTTTGAGCAGTTGGTGGAGCTGAAGAACTTGATCCATATCCTTCCAGTCCTCTGGTTTGAGGTTTCTGTTGAATTGGAATTTAAATGGCAGAGTGGGTATGATTTCCCTCAATGTCTTGCCACCCACCACTGTGTCCAAGGTGTCCTCCACCAGGTATTCTGGTTCTAGAAAAGCCTTTTCTTTAATCTGGCTGGTTCCTTTAGAAGCCAAGGTTTCTGAGGTGTACAGGTGAAATATCAGTGTTTTCAAGCGGTCAAAAACTTAATTTTCTTAGGGTATTTAACTTTGACTGTGCCTTGTACAAATTTGCTGTCTACTGCTTTTGGCAATTTGCCTTTAGAGGTTACAACTGGGTTAATAATTTTAATCTTCCCTGTACAAGTGGGTTAGGTTGGTTTACCTTGTATTGATTCAGAGTTTCATGGTTTTCTATTCCTCCGAGTGGCAATTAGTGTCCAATTTTTAGCTGTGCCTCTTTCCTTTGCCCTTGCTGCCCTCTGGTTCTGAGGGTGTGTCACAACCACAAAGAATGACCCTCCTCCATTGGTGTTGCGGCAATTCCAACCTGAGACCAAGTGGGGCCAATTGGCCACACCATATACTTATGGCCAGTTTGGTCCTCTCTGGTGCTCTATGGCCTTTTGGCCATATCACTCTTCCCTGGCAAATTGTGGCCCCAACCATCATTTATGGCCTCAGGCCATATCCTGCCATCATTGGCCTCCCTGGCCAATTCCCATATCCTCAACCCCCAGGCCTCTATCCTTGTTTTGGCCCCCTAGCCCTCATCATTGGGTTTGGGCCAACCCTTTTCATTAGGAGGGTCCTGGCCTAAATGGCCTTTTTGGGCCATTTAGGCCCCCTACGGCCTCTACAGCCCATGGGCTGTAATCACGGTCCACAATCTGTATGCCACGGTTTGTGATCGGTGGGCCAGTTAGGCCAAAGGGGGAAGCCCATTAGCACCCAAGGCAAGGTGGGTCCCAAACCACAATTGGGCGCACCTGGGCCAAATTTGGCCACAAATCACCATGGCACCAAAAATGGCCATAAACCACCATAGGACCCTTTTTGGCCCAGGATCACCATGGTCCACTTTTCAGCCCATGGCCCCTGGTACCCAGCAGGGGCCACCAGATCTGCTCAGCTCAATCCTTCTTTTCAATTTAAGGGGAATTCTTTCATTCCTCCATGCACATTGTACTCAAGGTTGCAGGAGTGCTGCATATATGGTATTATATACCATTATGCACCATTTTTGCTCATAAATTCAATGGTGATGTTTCCAGGACCCAATTCCATCTTTCCAAATAAAGGTCCCAAAATCCAACGCCCATTTCAAAGGAGGACTCTTTAACTCATCAGTCTGGCAATCCATGGTGGCAATCAGAAGACCATTCAAAGATCCCAATCACCTGGCCCTGCAGGAGTTGGATTGGCAATTCATTCAGGATTATCCCAAGCACCATTTTGGAGCTTATACCTTATTTCAATCAGTTGTCAAGGCATCAAGTATTTCAATACTCCTTGGACAACTCAATTGGTCCATACAGGCAGCAATCAATCAACCTGTATGTACTTGGCCCAATTGGGCCAATTCAGATTCCACTGTGGGAATTCAGTCACACAGTTCAAATTTCAAGATGGTCAGATCTGTATTGACCCAATTCAGAAAGTACAGCTAGTGACTCACCTTCCAGGATCAGTCTTTCAACTTTTCACATATACTGGCCACCCTTCAGCACCTGGGGACTTTTTCCCCAGTTAATTAATATACTGAATTTATTTTTATCTTTATTTTCTTTTACTTTATTAAAGTTAATACTGATAATCTTAAGTCAGTCATTCAGAACCTTTCTCTTTTTCTTCCTTGCCTGTCAGTGGATATTGGTGGTCATATCCTTTGATAATTCCATTTCCTTTTCTGGAAGGTCGAAACAGTGAATTGAGGATTCACTTGGTTGGCTTCTTGGCCTTTGGCTTCTCTTATTATCTTTGGCCTTTGCATTATTATCTTTTTCTTTTATCTTTGGCATACTTGTCTTTTCCCCCTATTCTTTTTTAAAGAAATTTAATCTTTATTATTTCTTATATCCTTTGGAGTCATCCAAGTGAGTTCTTGGTTCCTGAGTGCCAGGCCATTATTTCTTCCATCGGAGCCCCTGTGAAATTATATTAATTAACTCATAATCTTTCTTCTTTTCATTCATTCTTATATTTCAATTGATTCATTTCACTTCATCAAAATTATGAATCTTTAACGTTTTATGAACTTATGATTTATTCATCACCTCTAAAATCTCCCTCATTCTTTTCTTCATTCTGAAATTTGAAAGGTGACCTATTTTTGCATTAATCTCATTTTCATCATCATTCAATTCATCAAATCTCTCATATTCGGGCCCTCATTATTGAAATTCAAATTGATCATTATTATCATTCAGACACGTCTTCACTTCAAGATTTATATTTAATCTGCTCTTCAAGAAGATTTCACTTGATGTTTATTTTGACTGATTGATTTGACATAAACTGACATTTACTTCAAGAAAATTAATTTACCTGAAGTTTTTTTCATTTTGCTGACTTTTCACATCAAGAAAATTGACTCACATTGATTTTGACCTCAAGAATTGATGGATTGATTGACATTTCTGCAAGATTTGAGTTTGAATTGATTTTACATTTGATTTTGATTTATTTATTTATTTTGATTCATTGATTTATTGATTTTTCCTCAAGATTTAATTTTGATTTGAATTTCAAGACTATTTTGGTTTTGCCTCAAATTGTTTATTCAAGTTTTAATTTTATTCAATCATGCCACTCCAACACTCACCTCCTGCAAGACAGAAAATATCTCAGGCTGCTCTGACTCCTACTCCAAGAGCTCCTCTTGATGGGACCCCAGCAGTTCCACCACTGAAGGCCCAATTAGACAGAGGACCAATCAAGGAGGGAGCAGCAACATCCAGGAAGGAAGGAAGAGTGCCAAGGAGATCAAATTCCTTGTCAGGGGTAGAAGGCGGTTGTCCAGGCATGTCAAGGACTACATTTAGAGGTCCAGGTGAAGATGGTGAAGAGGAGGAGGAGAATTCTGTGGAAGAGGAAGGGTCTAATGGCACTGAGGCTGCTCCTGCTCCTGTGGGAGCATCTGAAGGCACCAGAGGACCAACTCTAGCCCAGTCTGATAAGCCTGTCTCTCACCAGAATGAACCATCCTTATTGGCCATAATGCAGCAAATGACACAAACTATGGCCAATCTTCAAGCTGCTGCATCTTCTGAATTTTCAAGACCACCAGCCTTCAAGACTCCATCTATGAAGGCACCAGAATGTTTTGATGGGACTCAACCCTCAACTTATCTTGCACAATGACCTGGGAAATTTCTCTCAAGACAGAAAGAAAGTTCTTTATGCCACTTCATTTCTAGTTGGCGGGGCTGCAAAATGGATTGAGCCTTATCTCTCCAATCTCACTAATCAAGACTCAAGTTATCTTCTCAATTCATGGCCATTGTTTGAATCCCAACTGTTCACTTTATTTGGAGACCCAAATGAAGTTAGAAAAGCTGAAGCAGAGTTGGATGGCCTTAGAATGAAAGAAGGTGGGCATGTTGCCTTATACATTGCCGATTTCAGGAGTTTGGTTTCAAGAATTGGGGATGGGGTTGAAAGGGCCCTTATTCATCATTTACGGAAGGGTTTGGACTCAAGGATTCTGGATCAATTGGCCTCCCATCCTTCAAACATTGATTCTCTTCAAGACTTAATGGACGTCAGCCTGGAACTTGATACCAGGTACCATGAGAGGCAAAAGGAGAAGAGGCCTGAAGCCTCAAAGTCAAAATTCTTCAAGCTCAAGTCATATGAAGAAGAAGAATTTTCAGTCTCAAAAGTGGGACAAGCCCCATTCTTCCTTGTTGAATACAGACTTCAAGTTGAAAGTTTCTGAAAAAGAAAGAAGAATCAAGGAGGGATTGTGTAGTTATTGTGGTGGGAAGCATAGTATTGAGTCTTGTTTCAAAAGGCCTCAAAACAAGCTTACCCACCCATCAGGCAGTTTTTCCAGCCAGGAAAAAGCCTTAGTGAAGATCATGTTGTGTTCAATGGTCATCACTGTTTTCCATCCAGAGCACAATTGTGCAGTCTGAATACTGGTGTCAAGAATTCTCTCAAATTCTTTGTTTTTTCTTCTCTTTCTGATGTTTTTTACAGTATTCTAATTAATTCTGGTGCTACAAACTCATTTATTGCAAATCAGTTTGTTCACAAGTACTCATTGACTATGTCAGAAGTTCTAGAGAAGATTTCTCTTATCATCTTGGACTCCTGTGAGCCTTAGAGGTAATTTCATATACCCAAAAGACCACAAAATACAAAATTAACATATAAATATAAATAAAATAAATTTATTTATATTATTAAAATCAAAATCAAAATATAAATATAAAATTAAAAATTTAATTACAATTTAAAAATAAAATTACATTAAATTTTGAAATTGTAAAATTACATTTATATTGAAAAAATTAAGTAGAAATGAATTTTTAATAAAATTGTAAAAAATAAAATAAATTTGGAAAAAAGTTAAATAAAAATCATTATAGCTTTTCATCCAATAAATAAACATATAAAAATTATTTCACCATTTGATTACTCATAAAAAATTAGGTGGGGTCACCTCTGAGTGAAATTTTTGTAACTCAACTCTAAATAAGCTTAAATTAAGTTTTTAGTATTTTCAATACAAAAGTTGAAGATCCTCAAAACTCTAGTTTCAGTCACACCACATGTGGTGTTAACCATCAATTTTTGTGTTAAAATTGAGGTGTTGTGTTTAGTTTAGAAGTTATGAGGAATTGAAGTATTTTCAATTGAATTCAATTGAAATGTCAAAATGTGTGCGTGTATTACATAAGTGAGCTTTGATTTACATATGAGGTGTCAATTATTACTGTATTTTACTGTACAATTCAATTGAATTACATATGTAAATTATAAGTATAATACATGATGAGGAATTAAAGGAAAAAAAAAATTGGAAAGATTCAAATTGGGGGGAAAAGGAACTCTAGCTCTAAGGGGGAGCCAGAACCCCAAAATCCTTTCTGACAGGCGTGGGATGTCAAAATTCATGCAAAAGTTCATCACCTTTGGCCTGGAATTGAGTTACAGGGTCTGTGAACTCAATTGATGATGAGGCTTTGATACCAACTGGGGTAGTTTTAGCTGTTGCCAAGAGGGTAAAACTACCCTTAAGATAAAACAAACTTAGCAAAAACAGCTTTGACTGGTTTCTAAACCTCTTACACACATTCTGACGTGCTTTGAAGGCCCTAGACCAGGTATTGCTATAGTAATGGCTGATTTAAGGGTGTAAAATGGCTAAAAATGGCTTAAACCAGCCCTTTTTTGGTCCAAACCAGGGTTCAATGATGCCATAATTGGCTTTTCTGTTGTCAGACTGTTTTTTACGACTGACAAGAGTAAATTTGACTTTTGGAGTAAGAAAATTGGTGGCTATAAAAGAATGTCTTCTTTGCCCCACTTTTCTCTTCATGTTAGAATCTTTTCCTTTTATTAATGAGTTTAAACACTGATAAACCAATCAATAAAAGATTCCAACCCTCATTTTTAAATCATTTTAATCCTTTTAAACACGTGAAAAAATCATAATAATCATTGTTTGTAACTCTTATAATCATTTTTACCCCTGAACCACCCCAAAAGTGAATTAAAGCATCTTTCATCACTGTAAACTTTGTCACTTTGTTTCCAAATTCACTCTGGTCACTTTTGGGTGTGTTTTATCTTTAATATTCTTTTGAAAGACTTTGTTCTTTAATTAATTTCTTGCAGTTCTTTGCTCAACTAATTCCAATTGAAATTGCTCTTGAAGAAATTTCTTTTGTAGCCTTAAAATATCTCTTGTAGAGTATTTTTTGGATAAATTTTTATTTTTGGTAAAACAATAAATCTTTATAATATTATTCTTTTATACTAATAAAGTTATAAACAATAAAATTGGCGTGTTTTTTCTTAAAAATAATATTTCTTACTATTTTTAATTGATTTTTGCCTTATACAAATTTTGAGGACAGGAAAAGTACTTGATTTTTAATCAAAGTTTCATATCCACACCTTACAACTCCTCTGAATGCCCTTCCTTATTTGTGACTCACCAAACTAAATATATGGTTGAGCTCCCTTCCTTCCCAAGCTTTGAATGAGACTTTTTAGTCATTGATACTCCCAAGGGAGAAGACCTCATATTGGGCTTTGACTTTCTAATTCACTTTAATCTTTCTATTGATTGGAGACAAGGGCTGATCACCTTTAATTCTGATCCTTCTAAATATTTCTGCAATGACCTTCCTTCTGCCAACTCATGTGCAGCTCTGGTTGGTAATTTGAGAACATCATCATTCCCATCTTCTATCCATATTACTTCCATAAATTCCCCTCAGTCATTACCATTATCTAAATATGAAGTCTTCAAAGAGATTCAAGATGTTGGAGAAGATAATTATGTATCTTCACTTCATCTCTTCTTTGGGAATATGGACCTTACTCCTTCATCTTATCATGACTCCCTGGAGGAGTTGTGGGATGAAGAGGAAGAGCCAGAAGAAATAGAAACCATGATGAAAGTTGCTCCGTTGGCTTATCACCAATATTTGGATGTATTCCCCAAGGTGAAAGCAAAGAAACTTTGTCCTCACTGCACCTGTAATCATCATATCAAGCTGGAGGGGTCTCTACCTCCAGTTGGGGTGATCTACTCTTTATCAAAAGAAGAGTCAGATACACTCAGGGCCTACATTTCAGAGAATGTAGAGAAAGGCTTCATCTGGCCAAGCTCCTCTTCAACAGGAGAACCTGTCCTATTTGTCAAAAAGAAAGATGGTGGCCTCTGTTTGTGTGTTGATTACCGCAAACTCAATGCTTTCACTAGGAAGAACAAGTATCCTGTTCCTCCTATGAATCAGCTACTCAATGTTTTTAATGTTTCTTCTATCTTCTCCAAGTTTAATTTTCAAGGTGCATATAACTTGCTCAGAATCAAGGAGGGTGATGAACATTTGACATGCTTCAAAATTAAATATGGCAGTTATGAGTACTTGGTTAAGCCTTTTGGGCTCACCAATGCTCCTGCCTCTTTTCGAATTTTGTCAATGATATTTTAAAAGATCTTTTTGATGTTTATGTTGTCATTTATTTGGATGACATGATGGTCTTCTCCAAATCTGAGGAAGAACATGTCACTGATGTGTCCACTGTTCTTTCCAGAATCAGAGCCAATAACCTCTTTGCTAAGGCTTCAAAGTGCCTATTTCATGTCTCTAGTGTATAATACATTGGTTATGTTGTTTCGTCTGAAGGCCTCAAGATGGACCAAGAAAAGGTCCACCTCCAAGAAACCTCAAGGCTCTTCAATCATTCCTTGGCTTCGCCAACTTCTACCGCTGTTTCATCAAGAATTATTCAAAGAAGATCAGTTCAATCACCGTTTTCCTCAAGAAAGATTGCTGTTTTCCCCTCAATGAGGAAGCTCTTAGTCAGGGTCACCAACTGAAAGAGGCCTTCACCACTGCTCCAGTCCTATGCCACTTCAATCCTTCTCTACCCACCATTGTAGAGACAGATGCATCCAATTATGCTTTGGGTGCCGTACTGAGTCAGGTATCTGACTCAGGAAAAAATCCCATTGCATTCAACAGCCGCAAGCCTATCCCAGCATAGCTCAACTATGAGATTCATGACAAGGAACTCCTTGGCATAGTCTGGGCTCTCAAGCACTGGAGGGATTTTCTTCTTTCTCTCTCTTCCCCTTTTGAAGTTTTCACCGATCATTCTTCTCTTCAATACTTTATTTCTTCAAAAGTCCTTACTTGCTTTCAAGCCCACTGGGCTGAATTCCTCTCTGAATTTCACTTTTCAATCACTTACTTCTCTGGCCGCCTAGCTACTCTTCTGGATGCCTTATCACATTGGGACAACGTTGTGGTATTCCATACCAGTTCTTCCAAGGTTCAAATCCACAATCTCAAAGCTAAAACTTTGATCAATAATAATAATATATATATATATAAAGAAAATAAAGGTAAAAAGTGAAAGATAAAAGTAAAAAATTTCAAGAAAAAGGAAGAGAATTATATTAAAATAACAAAAATAAGTATTCCACTGGAATCTACATCAAATTTTACCTATAGTCACATATTGCCTCAACCCCATAATGTCAATAAGTTTCTAGATATCATGGATTAAAGAAGAGAAATGATACTATACACCCCATACTAGGTACAAGAATATGCTTAAAGATAATGCAGCTTGTCTAAATATTCAATATGAATAAACATGTGTAATATTAAATAAGTGATACCATTACTCTTACAACATCATGTGTTACATGTCTTGAGATAAAAAAACACTTACATATAAGTTAACATAGTGTTACATTACTCAATCCCCACTTAAACTCCCATAACCAAGCATTACAGGTATTATTACAAATTAAATTTTACATAAAGAAATACTCAACTAAATACAGATAAAGGCTGTGAAGAAGAAAAAGAAGGTTAGTAGAGATAAGAATACAGTTTTAAAAAAATGGTGCAATCAACCAAACATATGGTGCAATATCTGTATCAAATGACACCATTCCAAATTTAACCACCAGCAAAAATGTCTCTAGGCTGTGAAGAAGAAAAATAAGGTTACCAGAGATAAGAATACAGTTTTTTAAAATGGTGCAATCAACCAAACATATGGTGCAATATCTGTATCAAATGACACCATTCCAAATTTAACCACTAGCAAAAATGTCTCAAGGCTGTGCATAATAAGAATAAAGTTTAGTTAAAATAAGAGTATAATTCAAAAAGTATGGTGCAATCAACCAAAAATATGGTGCAATATCCTGAGCAAATGACACCATTCCAAATTTAACCACTAGCAAAAATGTCTCAAGGCTGTGCACTGACAATGATAAGGTTAAGAATGGTGCAATCAACCAAACATATGGTGCAATATCTTGATCAAACAACACCATTTTTAATTTACCCACCAGCAAAAATGTCTCAAGGTAGAATTTTTTCTAAGTCCCTTGTTTTTGGAAGGCTCTATGGAGGGCCCAAAAGGTATAAATAAAGGGCCTCTCTCCCTGTTTTTTCACCCATGCTGCTGATTCAGACAATAATCTTGAGCATCAATCCATCCCTTCTCTAGTAGGATAATCTAGTATTTATATTGAAAAAGATCAGTAGCAAGGCTCAGTATCTTATAGTATTATTTATGATTAATTAATGAAAGATATTTATAATATTAATGAAAGAGTTTAATATTATTTAATAGTCTTACCATTATAGTAGTAGTGTTGAAGTAGTGTTTGAAGATATTATCATTAGTGATCTTATCTAATTTATCAATAACCCTTATTTATAGAAGGGATATCATCTTACCCTTATACCTTATATCATAAGCCTTTAAGGTATATTGGATTATATTTATATTGATCCTAATAGTATTATATTACTATTATATCATTTATATCTTTCCTTTATATTAAACAAAACCACCCTTAAAGAATTATCTTACCCTTAAATTATTAAAGCTATATTGATAGTATTATTAAAGCACCTTTAGAAGTATTAGCTAGCTATCAAGATTATTATTAATATTAATAGTGATCATAAACAGTATTCTTTAAATATCTCAGGTATTGAAAGAAGGAATAATAGAAGAATTAATTCAAAAAGAATTATAATCAACAACAAGAAAGTTAAGCAAACCTAAATTATTAAAAAAATATATATTAACTATTACCATTATTATCATAGTGATCTTTTATTGACAGACTGATAGAGACTGCTGAAGAAAATTTTCCAATTGAAAAGCCACAAACCTAAATAATGGATTTGTGATCTCATCAAAAGGGTATCTTCTTCAGTATATTTAGAGGGGCAGCTAATACACCTTAGCACCCATGGTTATTGGCTAATTCTGAAATTCAAAACAGACTCACCAATAACTTCCCCCTCAAGGTACTGCCTATTATTTATCCCACAACAAAAGGAGTTCCCACATCTGGTGTCCCAACAGTGGCCTTCCAATCTCAAGTATCATTAATAAGATCACATTATCAATCTTAAAAATCATAAAAAAATCAAAAAATATCAATCAAAAAAAATAATTAAAAATTAAATCATTGTTTAGATCACAACTATAATGGAGGAATCATCATCCTCAAAGAAGGCTCTAACCTTGGAGGAGGAGTTGGAAAAAGAGCAGTCCAGAATTGAGGAATTAGGTCAGGAAGAAAGTGAAGAAGAGGATTTTTCTTATTTAGAAAATGATGAAGAATTTCAGAAGAAAAGATTAGAATTACAGAAGGCTATGGAAAGACCTGCAAGAAGACATGGAAAGAAGACAAAATCAAGTCAATTCTCACCTGAAACTACTGGGGATGCAACTATTGAAAGAATGCTCAGACCCCAGCAACCATCACCATCACCAACCCCAAAGACATTTGCAACATCCACACCAGGAACATTGCCAAGAACTGCAAGATTTGCAAAAAGGGTACATATTACAACACCAACTCAGCAACCTGAAAGAGTTACAATACCTACACGAAAGATTGTTAAAATAAAGGCAAAAGATTATAACCTCAACTTTGATGGAAGTGATGTTGAGGATTTTATCAAGAGAGCTGAAAAGATAGAATCAATTGAAGGAGCCAATGAAAGGGATTTGGCCATGCAAATAGCATTCTGGAGTGAAGATAAGGATATCAGATATGAAATTGAAGGAATGCCAGTGTAACAGGGGCTCTTGGAAGAAGAGGGCCTGGCACTCAGGAATCAAGAGCTCACTTGGAGGGCTCCAAAGATAAAAGAATAATAAGAATGAATTTCTTTAAGAAAGAATATGGGAGAAAACAAGTATGCCAAAAGATGAGATAAGAAAAAGATGAAGCCAATGGCCAAAGATAATAAAGAAGCCAAAAGCCAAGAAGCCAACCAAGTGAATCCTCAATTCACTGTTTCAACCTGCCAGAAAAGGAAATGGAATTAGTATAAGGATATGACCACCAATATCCACTGGACAGGCGAGGAAATAAAAGAAAAGGGTGCTGAATGACTGACTTAAGATTATCAGTATTAACTTTAATAAGGTAAAAGAAAATAAGAATAAAAATAAATCCAGTATATTAATTAACTGGGGAAAAAGTCCCCAGGTGATGAAAGGTGGCCGGTATATGTGAAAAACTGAAAGATTGATCCTGGAAGGTGGATCAATGACTGTATTGTCCAAATCGGGAAATACAGTTCTGGCCATCTTGAAATTTGAACTGTGTGATGGAATTCCCACAGTGGAATAAGAAATGGCCAAATTGGGCCAAGGCCATACAGATTGATTGAACAAGGCCTGTACGGATGAATTGGGTTGTCCAAGGAGTATTGAAATACTTGATACCTTGACAACTGATTGAAAAGATGTAATACCTTTGAGAATTGCCCTTAGAATAACCCTGAATGAAATTGCCAACCCAACTCCTGCTGAGCCAGGTGGTTGGAGTCCTTGAATGGTCTTCTGATTGCCGCCATGGATTACTAAACTGATGAGTCCAAAGGTCCTCCTTTGGAATGGGCGTTGGATCTTGGTACCTTGAGTTAAGAAGGTTGATTTGGGTCCTGAAAATGTCACCATTGAATTGCTGAGCAAAAATGGTGCATAATGGTATATAACACCATATATGCACCACTCCTGCAACCTTGAGTACAAGGTTCATGGAGGAATGAAGCAATCTTCCCTTAAGTTGAGGGAAATGCTTGTTGAGATGATTTGGTGGCCTCTGGTGGTTGCCAGAGGCCATGACGGTGAAGTTGGTCCATGGTGGTCCAGGGCCAAAAATGGGTCCTATGGGATTTATGGCCAAAAATGGATCCAAGGTGTTTTTGGTCCAATTTGGGTCCAAGGGATTGGTGGCCAAAAAATGGCTCAGGTGGGCCCAATTGTGGTTTGGGACCCACCTGGCCTTGGGGGCTAGGTGGCTGCCCCCTTTGGCCCCTTTTGGCCTCATTGGATTAGGCCAAAAGGGGCCTAATCTGCCTACGGACCGCGGACCGCGGACCGTAGAAGCCGTGGGGGGCCTAAATGGCCCAAAAAGGCCATTTAGGCCAAAACCCCCATAATGAAAGGGGTGGCCAGGAAATCAATGAAGGTGGCCATGGGGCCTGGAAGCCCCTAGAAGACAAAAGGACCCCCCAGGCCCAAAAACAGTGATGGAGGCCTGGGGGTTGGTGAGATGG
Source organism: Austropuccinia psidii (assembly GCA_023105745.1). Taxonomy (NCBI): domain Eukaryota; kingdom Fungi; phylum Basidiomycota; class Pucciniomycetes; order Pucciniales; family Sphaerophragmiaceae; genus Austropuccinia; species Austropuccinia psidii. The sequence goes on from JALGQZ010000001.1 coordinate 4,075,409, forward strand.
GAATTGGCCAAGAGGGCCAATGACGCAGGATATGGCCTGAGGCCATAAAAGATGATGGTGGCCATACGTGGCCAATGGAATGGGTTATGGCGTAAGAGCCATGGAACACCCAAAAGGGGTCAATTGGCCATAAATGATATGACATGGCCAATTGGCCCCAACCTGGCTCCAGGTTGGATTACCGCCGCCATCAAGGAGGAGGGTCAAAATACGTGGTTGTGACAGTACCCCCCTACCTTGAATGGTGAGCTCCTGAGCACCAAGATAAGGTAGAGGCCTGTTGAGGCTAATGAGACGGATTTGACGTAAGGATTCCAGAGGTATTGAATCTTGAAAAGACGAATTGAACTGATAAGCTTGTTGGCATATGAATTGAGGTTGACTTGATCTTCTCTTGACATTTGGCTTTGACAAAGTTGAAGACATGATTTGACGTAAAGATTTTGGCGTTAAAGAGTTATAAGAAAAGAAATTTTAAAAGAATATAAAGAGTGAAGAGAAAAGAAAACAGATATAAAGAGAGAAACAGAAAAATAAAGAAAATGAAATTTGAGGAGGAATCCAATCTTCATCACGGATTACGACAATTGATTTTGAAAGTGACCAAGGACCTGGATAAAAGAATTTGATGCCAGGTGCTCACAGAGTGGCCAAGGTGATGTTTTGACAGATTGTAGACCCCTCAGGGAAGTGAACACCAGGAGAGGAACTTACTTTTAGTAGTTGCCACTCCCGCCAGTGCCATAAATAAGAAAGATCTTGATAAATGAATGTGTTGAAAGAATAAAGTCTTGGGAAGGAGAATAAAAAAGGAATGGTCCATTTGCCCAAGTGTAAATGGCAATAAATTTGGAATTTGGGTGTTGAAAGCCGGGCCAAGAAGTCTGTGTCCAAATTGAAAAGTGCTCACAGAGTGGCCAAGGTGATGCTTACAACAAAGAACCGGTTTATGGAAGCTTCAAGTTCTCTCTTGACATCTTGCTGTACTGATTGGATTTTTGTTGATAACGTTCCAGCAGGAGTATCTTGAGTGATGTGAACTGAATCAAATTGAGGATCTCTTCCATAAACAGTGAAAAATGGTGATTGCTTGGTTGAAGAGTGGTCAGAGTTATTGTAAGCAAATTCAGCCAGAGGGAGCCAGGTGTTCCAATCATCTTGATGATAACCCCCATACATCCGAAGATACTGTTCTAGTATCTGATTTACCCTCTCTGTCTGTCGATCAGTTTCTGGATGGTAAGCAGTTGACAAGTCTCTTGAAATCTTGAGCTGCTGACAAAGATTGGTCCAAAAGGAAGAAACGAAGAGTGAACCTCTATCACTGACAATTCTTGATGGGAGGCCATGTTTTGAGAAAATATTCTTGATGAATAAATGGGCCAAATCCAGTGAAGTGATTGAAGACATTGTTGGAATAAAAACCACCATTTTTGAGAATCTGTCCACTATGACAAGGATTGAGTCAAAGGAATTGGACAGTGGCAGTTGAGTGATGAAATCCATCGAGAGACAAATCCAAGGACCATTTGGAATTGGAAGAGGTTTGAGGAATCCAAACTTCTTATGGTGAATATTCTTGTTTCTTGAGCACTGTTGACAGGATGAAACATAATCCTTGATGAATTGAGTCATGCCGGACCAGTGGAAATCCCGCTTGACAAGTTTGAGAGTCTTCTCTTGGCCAAGGTGTCCAGCTAGAGGAGAATCGTGACGCTTTTGAGAAATGCTGAGCTGAATTGTGGAGTCATTTGGGACTACCACCCAATCTTTGAAGAGAAGAAGTTGGGAGGAGGAATCAAGAGAATAATCTTGGACAGATTTACCTTTACCCAAATCTTCAAGGATACTTCTGTACTGAGGATCTTGCCATACTTCCTTTTGAATTGAATCAATCAAATTTGAAAAAGAATCCACCTTGACTGCAAAAAACTTTGAGGGTTGAACTTCATCTTGCTTAATGAGTTGTTGAAGATTCATTGGATTCTTGCTGATGAAATCCTCCCCCCTCTCCGGATAGACGTCGTCCCGACGTGATAAGACATCTGGAAGAGTTGCTAGGCGGCCAGGGCGGTAAGTGATTGAAAAATGAAATTCAGACAAGAATTCAGCCCAGCGGGCTTGACGGCGAGTGAGTAATTTTGAGGACATGAAGTATTGAAGGGAACTGTGATCGGTGAGAACTTCAAAAGGAGAGGACAGAGAAAGAAGAAAAGCCCTCCAGCACTTGAGAGCCCAGACTATACCAAGGAGTTCCTTGTCATGAATTTCATAGTTGAGTTCTGCTGGAATAAGCTTGCGGCTGTCAAATGCAATGGGATGTTTTCCTGAGTCAGAGACCTGACTCAGTACAGCACCCAAAGCATAATCGGATGCATCGGTCTCTACAATGGTGGGTAGAGACGGATTGAAGTGGGAAAGTATTGGAGCGGTAGTGAAGGCCTCTTTGAGTTGATGAAACTGGCTAAGAGCTTCCTCATTGAGGGGGAAACAGGAATCTTTCTTGAGGAAACTGGTGAGTGAACTGATTTTCTTTGAATAATTCTTGATGAAACGGCGGTAGAAGTTGGCAAAGCCAAGGAAGGATTGAAGAGCCTTGAGGTTTCTTGGAGGAGGCCAATTAAGGATCTGCTGGACTTTTGCTTGGTCCATCTTGAGGCCTTCAGAAGAAACAACATAACCAAGATATTCTACACTAGAAACATGAAAAAGGCATTTAGAAGCCTTGGCAAAAAGGTTATTGGCTCTGAGTCTGGAAAGAACAGTGGACACATGAGTGACATTTTCTTCCTCAGATTTGGAAAAGACCATAATGTCATCCAAATAAACCACAACAAAAACATCAAGAAGATCTTGGAATATATCATTGACAAGATTCTGAAAAGAGGCAGGAGCATTGGTGAGCCCAAATGGCATAACCAAGTACTCAAAACTGCCATATTTAGTTCTGAAGCATGTCAAATGTTCATCACCCTCCTTGATTCTGAGCAGGTTATATGCACCACGCAAATCAATCTTGGAGAAGATAGAAGAACCATTAAAGACATTAAGAAGCTGGTTCATAGGAGGAACAGGATATTTGTTCTTCCTAGTGACAGCATTGAGTTTGCGGTAATCAACACACAAACGGAGGCCACCATCTTTCTTTTTAACAAAGAGGACAGGTGCTCCTGTTGAGGAGGAGCTTGGCCGGATGAAACCTTTCTCTACATTCTCTGAAATGTAGGCCCTGAGTGTATCTGACTCTTGTTTGGATAAAGAGTAGATCACCCCAACTGGAGGTAGAGACCCCTCCAGTTCGATATGATGATCACAGGCACGGTGAGGAGGAAGTTTCTCTGCCTTCACCTTGGAGAATACATCCAAGTATTGGTGATAAACAGAGGGAACAACCTTCATCACGGTTTCTACTTCTTCTGGCTCTTCCTCTTCATCCCACAACTCCTCCCGGGAGTCATGATAAGATGAAGGAGGAAGGTCCATATTCCCAAAGAAGAGATGAAGTGAAGATACAGAATTATCTTCCCCAACATCTTGAATCTCTTTGAAGACTTCATCTCCAGATGATGGTAATGACAGATGGGAATTAAGGGAAGGAATATGGACAGAAGATGGAACTGATGGTGTTCTAGAATCACCAACCAGAGCTGCACATGATTTGGCAGAAGAAGAGTCATTACGGAAGGAATTGGAAGGATCAGAATAGTCCTTTTGATCAGTATTAAAGGTGATCAGCCCTTGCCTCCAATCAATAGAAGGATTAAAATGATTAAGAAAGTCAAAGCCCAATATGAGGTCTTCTCCCTTGGGAGTGTCAATGACTAAAAAGTCCCATTCAAAGCTTGGGAAGGAAGGGAGCTCAACCATATATTTAGTATGGTGAGTCACAAATAAGGAAGGGGACTCAGAGGAGTCCAAAATGATAAGAGGAATCTTCTCTGGAAGTTCTGACGTAGTCAATGAGTACTTGTGAACAAACTGCTTTGCAATAAATGAGTGTGTAGCACCAGAATCAATGAGAATACTGTAAAAAACATCAGAAAGAGAAGAGAAAACAAAAAATTTAAGAGAATTTTTGATACCAGTATTCAGAATGCACAATTGTGCTCTGGAAGGAAAACGGTGAAGACCATTGAACACAACATGATCTTCACTCAGGCTTTTCCCTGGCTGGGAAAACTGCCTGACGGTTGGGTAAGCTTGTTTTGAGGCCTTTTGACACAGGACTCAAGACTATGCTTCCCACCACAATAAGTACACAAGCCCTCCTTGATTCTTCTTTCTTTTTCAGAACCTTTCAACTTGAAGTCCTTATTCAACAATGAAGAATGGGGCTTGTCCCGCTTTTGAGAATGAAATTTCTTCTTTGGTCTTGAACTTGAAGAAACTTGATGATGAGAAGAGTGAGACTTTGAGGCTTCAGGCTTCTTCTCTTGGTGATGATTCTTTTCCTTCTGCCTCTCATGGTACCTGGTATCAAGTTCCAGGCTGACATCCATTAATTCTTGAAGAGAATCAATGTTAGAAGGATGGGAGGCCAATTGATCCAGAATCCTGGAGGCCAAGCCCTTCCTGAAATGATGAATAAGAGCCCTTTCACCCCAATCCCCAATTCTTGAAACCAAACTCCTGAAATCGGCAATATACAAAGCAACATGCCCACCTTCTTTCATCCTAAGGCCATCCAATTCAGCTTCTGCTTTTCTAACTTCATTTGGGTCACCAAATAAAGTGAACAATTGGGATTCAAATAATGGCCAGGAATTGAGGAGATAATTTGAGTCTTGATTCTTGAGGTTGGAAAGATAAGGCTCAATCCATTTTGCAGCCCTGCCAACTAAGAATGAAGTGGCATAAAGAACCTTCTTTCTGTCTTGAGAGAAGTTTGCCGGATCATTATGAAAGATGAGTTGACAAGATTGAATAAAACTTCTGACTTTGAAAGGCTGAGTCCCATCAAAGCATTCTGGAGCCTTCATAGAGGGAGTCTTGAAGGCTGGTGGTCTTGATGATTCAGAAGAAGAAGCTTCTTGAAGATTGGCCATAATCTGAGTCATTTGCTGCATAATGGCCAATAAAGACGGTTCAGACTGATGAGAGGCAGGCTGATCAGACTGGGCTAGAGTTGGTCCTCTGGTGCCCTCAGATGCTCCCACAGGAGCAGGAGCAGCCTCAGTGCCATTAGACTCTTCCTCTTCCACAGAATTCTCCTCCTCCTCTTCACCATCTTCACCTTGAACCTTGGGACTGGTTCTTGAAAATCCTGGGAATCCGCCAACCACTCCTGATAAAGACATTGATCTTCTTGGCCATCTTCCTTCCTTCCTGGATGATGCTGCTCCTTCCATAATGGGTCCTCTGTCCAATCTGGCCCTCAGTTGAGAAACTGCTGGGGTACCGTCAAGAGGAGCCCTTGGAGTTGGAGTCAGAACAGCTTGAGCTCTGGCCTGAGATCTGGTCTGTCTTGCTGGAGGTGAATGTTGAACTGGCATGATTTCAGGAATAATCAACCAAAATACATGAAATAAGATCAAAATTTTCTTGAAGTACGAAATCAACAATCAAATCTTGAGGAAATCGGATAATCAATGAATCAAAATTCTTCAAATACGTCAATCAATCAAATCAAATGAGTGTTGAAGTAAAAATCAATATCAATGAGAATCTTGAAGTCAATAAATCAATTAATAAAACAATCAAAATCAAATCAAATCAAAAACTTGCAGAAAAATTCAATCAATCAAAATGAATTCTTGAGTCAAAATCAATTTATGTCAAAAATCTTGATGTGAATAATCAGCAAAATCATCAAAATCTTCAGGGCAATCAATTATCTTGAGGTCAATTTCAATTATGTCAAATTAGTCAATCAAATCAATTTTCAAGTGAATTCTTCCAAAAAATCAAAATTCTTGAGGAATAAGTCAAAGTGAATCCTGATATGAAGAACGTGTCTGAATAACCTGATGAATAACTTGAGAACCAAAGATAACAATGCCTGAATTATGGATAAAAATAGATTGATTAAGATTGAGAATGAGATTGAAAAGATAACAACAAATAGAAACTGGGTCAGCTTTCAATTTTCAGAATGAAGAATGAATGAGAGAAAATTGAGAGGTGACAAAGAATCATAAGATCATAAAACGTTAAAGAATCATAATTTTGATGAAATGAATGAATGAATTTAAAATATAAGAATAAAAGAATGAATGAATGAAGAAGAATTATGAGTTAATTAATATAATGTCACAGGGGCTCTTGGAAGAAGAGGGCCTGGCACTCAGGAATCAAGAACTCACTTGGAGGGCTCCAAAGATAAAAGAATAATAAGAATGAATTTCTTTAAGAAAGAATATGGGAGAAAACAAGTATGCCAAAAGATGAAGCCAATGGCCAAAGATAATAAAGAAGCCAAAAGCCAAGAAGCCAACCAAGTGAATCCTCAATTCACTGTTTCAACCTGCCAGAAAAGGAAATGGAATTAGTATAAGGATATGACCACCAATATCCACTGGACAGGCGAGGAAATAAAAGAAAAGGGTGCTGAATGACTGACTTAAGATTATCAGTATTAACTTTAATAAGGTAAAAGAAAATAAGAATAAAAATAAATCCAGTATATTAATTAACTGGGGAAAAAGTCCCCAGGTGATGAAAGGTGGCCGGTATATGTGAAAAACTGAAAGATTGATCCTGGAAGGTGGATCAATGACTGTATTGTCCAAATCGGGAAATACAGTTCTGGCCATCTTGAAATTTGAACTGTGTGATGGAATTCCCACAGTGGAATAAGAAATGGCCAAATTGGGCCAAGGCCATACAGATTGATTGAACAAGGCCTGTACGGATGAATTGGGTTGTCCAAGGAGTATTGAAATACTTGATACCTTGACAACTGATTGAAAAGATGTAATACCTTTGAGAATTGCCCTTAGAATAACCCTGAATGAAATTGCCAACCCAACTCCTGCTGAGCCAGGTGGTTGGAGTCCTTGAATGGTCTTCTGATTGCCGCCATGGATTACTAAACTGATGAGTCCAAAGGTCCTCCTTTGGAATGGGCGTTGGATCTTGGTACCTTGAGTTAAGAAGGTTGATTTGGGTCCTGAAAATGTCACCATTGAATTGCTGAGCAAAAATGGTGCATAATGGTATATAACACCATATATGCACCACTCCTGCAACCTTGAGTACGAGGTTCATGGAGGAATGAAGCAATCTTCCCTTAAGTTGAGGGAAATGCTTGTTGAGATGATTTGGTGGCCTCTGGTGGTTGCCAGAGGCCATGACGGTGAAGTTGGTCCATGGTGGTCCAGGGCCAAAAATGGGTCCTATGGGATTTATGGCCAAAAATGGATCCAAGGTGTTTTTGGTCCAATTTGGGTCCAAGAGATTGGTGGCCAAAAAATGGCTCAGGTGGGCCCAATTGTGGTTTGGGACCCACCTGGCCTTGGGGGCTAGGTGGCTGCCCCCTTTGGCCCCTTTTGGCCTCATTGGATTAGGCCAAAAGGGGCCTAATCTGCCTACGGACCGCGGACCGTAGAAGCCGTGGGGGGCCTAAATGGCCCAAAAAGGCCATTTAGGCCAAAACCCCCATAATGAAAGGGGTGGCCAGGAAATCAATGAAGGTGGCCATGGGGCCTGGAAGCCCCTAGAAGACAAAAGGACCCCCCAGGCCCAAAAACAGTGATGGAGGCCTGGGGGTTGGTGAGATGGGAATTGGCCAAGAGGGCCAATGACGCAGGATATGGCCTGAGGCCATAAAAGATGATGGTGGCCATACGTGGCCAATGGAATGGGTTATGGCGTAAGAGCCATGGAACACCCAAAAGGGGTCAATTGGCCATAAATGATATGACATAGCCAATTGGCCCCAACCTGGCTCCAGGTTGGATTACCGCCGCCATCAAGGAGGAGGGTCAAAATACGTGGTTGTGACAGCCAGGATATGAAATGGAGGATTGGGATCAATTGAAAAAGGAAATGATCAGTAAATGGGGAAAGGGTGAACCAGAAAGAAGACACAGGAAAGATTCATTATAAAACTATTTAATCAAACTCAACAGGAGGGAGGAGTCAAAAGTTTGTCCCAATACAGAAAGTTTATTGGGGAATATGACATAATTTCAAAATATCTGCTGAAGTATGAGTATATCAAAAAGGAAAATGATTATCATGAAGATGTCTTTGATTCTTTATCACCAGAAATTAGAAGTAGTGTTACTAAAGAAATGATCAAAGACAGGACCATGGTTCAAGCAAGGGATGGAGGATATATCTTACCTGAGATGGATATCCTCAGAAATTATATTGAGGCAGAATTGGAGGCAGCAGTAGTTATTAAAGGGAAATCAAAATTATCAAAGTCAGATGTAATCAAAAGCAAAAAGAAAACCAGATTTGAAGATGAAAGCTGGGAGGAGGTTATCAAACAAATGAAAGATATTACAAAAAAAATAAAGAATCCACAAGCTCAAGAGGCTCATGTTAATGAAGCCCCAAAAGAAGTAAATCCAATGAAGGATGTTTTGGACCAGCTTAAAGAACTATCAGAGGCTGTTAATCCACCAAAGAAGGTCTGGAAGGATAAATCAAATACACAAGGATCAGGCTTAGCACCAAATGCACAGCCATTCAGACCAAGAAATACCCAGGCACCTTTACCTGCAAATTATCAACCTTATGTTCCAGCACAACTGTATCCAAGACCACCCTTAAGGTGCTATTACTGTTTTGAAAATGGTCATTCATTGACAAGATGCAGCTACCTGGCAAAAGATATGGAAAAAAGAATTGTCAGTAGGCAAGGATTAAATTTCCTTTACCCTAATTTCCAGAGAGTACCCTCAGAAGGAACCAAATCTCCAAAGGATTTAGTCAGGGAATTTGATAAGGAACAAAAATAAATTTCAAACAAAATAATTGAAAAGGAAAGGCCTTTAGCAAGACCAGAAGATCAAAAGATAGTCGAGCTGAAAAAGGAAGAAAAAGAAGTTTCAATTGCTCAAGTAGAAGACTGGGGTAATTGGGAACCACCAACAGTATCTTCACCCACTGAGATGTTGGAAACACATGCAACTCTCAGACAGGCAAAGCAAAGATTGGCTAAGCAAGAAAGCCAAAAGAGAGAAGATTCTTAAAGTAAAAAGCCTATACTACCAGGAACCTATCATGAGTATGAGGCTGAAGAGGAGATGAAGATGATTGTTCCAACCAAATATAAAGATAAACATATAAAAAGAGATGAAACATTTGAAGGAAGTGAAAGTAAAGAAAAAGAGAATGTTGAGGAGGAAAGTGACAAGCTAAATAAAAAGATGGTTCCCCACAAAACTGAAAAGAAAGAATTCATAGAGGATAAGAAAGCATTAAAACCAAAATTAGCAATTGAAAATGTGATAAAGAAAATCTTGGAACAGAAAATTAACTTAACCTTGGAAGAAATATGATCAGTTTCACCAACCTTCATTCACAGGCTTCAAGGGATTTCTCTTGAAGAAAAGGAAGCTATAAAATCAGTTAACACTTTGGACATTAAAGAAGATGTTATTTCTATAAAAATTAAAGACTTTGAAAAACCAAGACTTCATTATGCCTGTCCACTTGGGTTTATGCAAGTATTTGTTGGAAAAGAAGAATATCCAGTAATGGCACTTGTAGATACAGGATCAGAGCTCAACATAATCACTGAAGATGCAGAAATAAAAGCCTCTCTTCCAAACAGAAAGCTCAACATGAATTTAAGAGGGATTGGAGGACATACAACATCATTCATTGGATTAGCTGAATTCACACAAGTACTCTTGCCTTCTGGAGAAGAAAAAGAAATTCATTTCTTCATTGCCAAGGGAGCAGTACATACAGTCCTTTGAAGGCCCTTCTTGGCAGACAATAACATTAGATTGGACTTTTCACAGAAACAAGGTGAAATATTTAGCTATCAAGAAGCAGATGGTAGAAGATTATGTATGCCAATATGCAAACGCCATATGTTAGGATGGCAAACAGGACCACCAAGAGGAATGGAGCTTTGTTCAATGGGAAAAATAAAGGATTGGTTTAGCAAAGTAAAATTAAAAGAAGCTGAAGATAAATCTATATCAAAAATAAAGAGTATTTTCAAATCAACTAAAAACAAAGATTATCAAAAGATAAAGTCTATGGAATGTAATTTAGATGAAAGATTATCCATAATGGATAGGGGAATAGAGAATGAACCTCAGGAGGAAGTGGAAAGAGACCAAGGGGTGGAAACACAAGAGCCAGAACAGGGACCATCAACAGAAGCACTATCAAACCAAATAAAATCAGAAGAACCAAAGTCATTAGCCTGGTACTTAGACAAGGCAATAAAAGAAAACAAGGAATGGGCTACATTTGATCCCAAAAAGTGGGAGGAATGGATCAACAGAAATCTACCACCTTCAAGTGAATATGAAGATTATGTTAAGAATAAAAACCCTCAAGTAAACAACTTAAGCTTAAGCCCATGCCCTGACTTCTGGAAAATTGATGATGAACCTGAAAACAACAAAAGTTATATATGGAAACAAGATGAAAAATTAAATTGGTATATGGAAGAAGTCAATGAAGCAGAGAAAAAGGAAAATAAAATGAGCTATAAACCAATTGACACCAATGGTATGTTATATCAGGTTATGTTTAATGGCTCAGAAATCATAGAAGGACCACCAATACATAGTAGAAAGAATCTGTTTGACATATTTTCCAAGAAAAAAACCCCACAAGATATGGAAATTGAAATGAAGCCAGAAATGAACAATGATCAATACTGTGAAGACTCATTGGAAGATCTTAGAAATAAAATTTTTGACTGTTTCAAAGATGAAGAATTTATTAAGGAATACAATAAAGAAGAATCTAATCAAACTGATGAATTCCAAATACATGAAATTTCTCAAGATCCTCCAAAGAAGAAACTAAAGCACTCTCATTCTTATGAAAATCTTTGGGAGACCTACAATAATCATGACTCTTTAAAAGAAATTAAACCAAGATTATCTTCAGATTCAAAGCCAGAAGCAAATTTGATAGAAGCTGAAGTCTCACCATTGCAAAAGGATCTCATGAACACTATTCTGTCATGTGATTTAAACCCAAGAATCCCATGGAGAATTGATAAAGACAAGGAAATGGACTTGGATAAAGAAAGTTTCTTGAAGTATTATGATGAAATGTCTTACTGGCAACTTCCAACACCTGAAGAAGAGCCAGATTTCATAATTCTTCCCTACATTGAATTCAAAGATATATACCTTGAGGGTCCATCAAGAATAAAAGGAGGAAAATGGTTGAAGAATCTTCCAGGATATGACCTGTCAAAATTAGACTTCATGGAACTCTTGAATGAGGAAGGAATTAAGGGTAATTTGGAAAACCAGTATTGGGAGGAAGTATTTTCCTTTGATGAACAAACAAGGAAGGCTCTTTATGATTGTAGAATTTGGCCACAAGAAGACTTGAATTTGTATAATATGGAGCTTCTTGGTGGAAATCTTTTTTGGGAAGAGTATGGATACCTCTTTATACACAAAGAAGAAGGATTCATAAGAAACTGGAAAGGTAATACCCTAGAAGAAAGGAAGAAAGGAAGGAAAATACTGGGAGAAATAGCCAAGGATATATGTGTGAATAGAATTCTTCAGAAAAAAGAAAAAGGAAAACGGGTTTCATGAATTGAATATATTTTTCTGCACATGTAAAAAAAAAACAAAAAAACAAAAAAAAAAAACTTAAAAAAAAAAAAAACTTAAAAAAAAAAACTTAAAAAAATTATTAAAATTAAAAAAAAATATAAACTCAAAAAAAAAATTACAAAATTAAAAATAAATTTATGACTGATGATTTGGGTATGCAAGAGTTTTAACTGTAAAAGTATCATAAGGCTATGTTTAAATTAAAAAAATGGGGGTGGGTGTCTGTTTCTTATTCCACCTCTAATGGTTTAAGTTTTTGGGATGAACTCCTTGGGAATTTCAATATCAATTTCTATTCAATTTTAATATCAATATCATTAATTTCAAGACCTTTTAAAAAAAACAGAAAAAATTGATAAGATCATAATCTTTAATAAAATTAACAAAAAAAATCAAGATGCCAAAGCTTGGATGTTATGGGGATGAATTGTTGGAGGATGAAGAGATTTTGGATCAAAGGCAATTGAAGAAGCAATATAAAGAATTCATTTTTGAGTATGAAGATGAACTTCAAGAATGTCAGTCATCAAGTCACCAATCAAGAGAAGAAAAGGAAAAATTGGAAGAAATAAGGTTGTTATTGGAGGAACTTAGAGTTTTGAATAAAAAATTAGCTTATTATAGAAATTACTTACCATCAATGAGTAAAGTACAGCTGAAGCCAATTCTGAAAACCTCCAGCTTACATAGTTCAAAAACAAAGAAGAGAAGAAAATCAGTAAGATTCAATTTAAATAATCAAGTCCAGTATTTTTGGCAGTGACTTCCTGCCTTATCAAAGAGGATTAATTCTTTAAAAAAAATATTTCACTTAGATTATTTATTTCATCCACCTTTACCAAAAAGCTATTATAATTAATCATATTTTTTTAACATCAAGAAACCATTAGCAATTTTTTTATCATATTTTATATTTTATGATCATCATGTCTGAAACTAATGAAGCAGACAATACCATCTGTATCTATTGGCCACACTCAGAAACAAATGAAGAAAGCCAAGACCTCTGGATTAATCATCATTTTCAAGGACTTAACAATGAAGACCAAAGATGGGGCTTACCAATTATTGAATACTTCAAGATACCAATTATTCAAAGTATCCCCTTTATTGAATTTGAAGATTTATTTGGAAATGAAGATATTACTCAAGAAATCCCTGCAGATTCGTATTTAAGCCAGCTTCCTGGATCAAACCTTTCAAAACTAGAATTTTTGGATATACTTAATTATGATGGAATTAAAGGAAATCTCAATAATGACTATTGGAATAAAATTTCCTATATATATTCAGATATAAGGAGTAGTCTTTACTGGGGAACAATACAAGCTCAGAGATGGTTTTTTCTTGAAGAATAAAAAATTAAGGGTGAAAGTATTAAATGGAGAGGGGACTGCTATATTATTGAAAAGGGATTGGATTTTGATTTAGAGGATAAAGTCTTACAATTAATAATTATAATGAAGAATCACCAGTTTTATTTGAAAAAAGAAGAATGGAATAAGATATGGAAAGAAATTGTCAGCAGCAAGATTGAAATTAAAATGAAGAAGAATCAAGATTATTTCAAGAAAATTATTCTTCAGAAAATTAAAGGCCCAGCATGGCCTTAGACTGCAATTAAACTATTTAGTTATTGTTTCTCTTACTCTATTTTAAATCAAGATACCAAAAAAAAAAAAAGAAAAAAAGAAAATATTAACACATGCAAGTACCAATCATACATGATGGCCCAGCATGGCCTGAAACTGAAGATTTAATTTCTGAATTTTCTGTAATAGTATCAAAAAAAAACATAAAATATATATATAAAAAAAATCTATTAATAATCAGTAAATCAATGAAGAAAGAAAATCTATATATAACTAATAAAACAATAAAAATTAATAATTGATATGGAGTTCAGAAGTAATAATTGTGGTGAAGATGTTTCAATTAGTATAAAGAAAAAGAAAAAAAAATTACAGTAAAAAAAAGAGAGCTGGTTATCAAATTAATCTAGAAAGAATGTTTTATGTTTTTATCCTGTAATAGTATCACTAGTTTTTTATATTTAAAAAATAGGGGTGGTTAACTATTTCTTGTACCACCCAAAGCACAAGTGGTTATAAGTTTTGGGGAAAGTGGGACTTTAATAATTAAGCATCAGTTTAAAGCTCTAATCAATGAAAAAATCAATTTCAGTTATGTTACCTTAATAAAGAATTATCAATTTACTATTTAATGATAGCTTATGTTCCATTAATAAAGTACTTAGATATCTCTTTAATTATAAATTTCATAAATAATTACCTTTCATATGGTCAAAAAAAAATCACTTATCATTGCACTTCTTCAAAAGAAGATCATTGTTGTCAAAAAAAAAAAATCAAGTTTCAATTTGAAAATACAATTCAACAAAATAATCTGAAAAGAAGGAATATTTAATCAGTATTATTATGATAAAATTAAGAAAAGCTTCATTAACTTACTAGTACAAAAGGATATGTTTGATATAAAAAATAATTGAAGATCTTTTCACTACAAGAAGACTAGAAATTTCAGAAGGAAGGAAAAAGCCACTTATCAGTTATGTATAGTATCAATCCTCAAGAGAAATTAGAAAGAAACTTATCTTAACATTCTAGAACCAAATCAATCAGGAAGCCAGAATTGAAATTATTGAGCTGAACTACCCAATACAGATACATTCTACACACATACACACAGCATGCACACACACAGAACATACATAGAATCCAACTCACAAGGAGGGGTGACCAGCTTTTTTAATTTAATTTTTTTCTTTTTTTAATTTTTAATTTTTTTAATTTTTTAAATTTTTTTTTTTTTTTTCAAAAACAAAATTAATAAGAAAAAACTGGCCACCCCCCCTTGCTTTGAAATTAATTGAGATAAAAATAAAATAGGCTATAAAAAAAAGTATCATAAGAAATAAAAAATAATATTAAGATGATTCCTTAATATATTATAATGAGATAGAAGAAACATATCATAATACTATAATTCCATTGAGATATAATAAAAAATATCAAGGTATGAGGATAATATAATATATTTTAATAAGATAATATAATAAAGTTACAATATCATGGAAAAAAAAATAGTATAATATTCTAATATCCTGATAAAATAGTATTATAATAGAGTAATATCATATTACTATGGTGAAATAGTAAATTAATGAAATAATAAAATGATAGAAGTATTATAATATGAAGATATTATTAAAGGAACAACTGGCCAGATTGATCCCATAGAGAATATACTTCAAATACTATGTACTCTATATATAGGGTTAAAATATAGGTGTAGGCCCATATATATAAAAAAATATCAAGAAGTGGAGGAAAATAATTTTGGGCTCTGGGAAGAAGGCCTCCTTTTATATTCTCCAGCAAACCTAACTTTCAAAAAGGAAAAATTGATCAAACCACAACTTGGCCAAAACAAAAAAGAAGAAACTCTGTGGAATGATATGATTGGTCAGAGCTTGAATATCCCTTGATTGTGATTGGTCAGAATATGTTTTATCTTTCTTGAATTGTGATTGGCTGGATTTAGAGTGGACTTAGAAGACTTGATAAGATCTCAGAATTTTCAGGAAGATTTAGGAAGATTTAAGAATTTTTCAGAATTTTTCAGAAGATTTAGGAAGATTCAGGAAGATTCAGGAATGTTTGGCCCAGCCAAAGATAAAATAAGCCCACTCTCCGCTTAAACAAGCAAAAAAGCCTTTAGTCACAAGATGAAATGATGATCTAATTGCTTATTTCCAGTTTTATACTAATATCTATGCTAATTCAGACTCATAAGGTCCTCAGCAAGACCATAAAGTGCTTGTTTCATTGATTATTTCCATTTTTACACAAATATGTATGCTGATTTGGAATCATGAGGTCCTCAGCAAGACCATAAAGTGCTTTTTTGATTAATTATTTCCAGTTTTACACAAATATCTATGCTTATTTAGACTCATAAAGCCCGCAATAAGACTATAAAGTCTTTTTTTGAATAGCCTATTGATGTTTTTTTTACAATATTTATTCCTATTCAATTATATTGGTCCACTATGACCTAAAACTGGATTAATTGGTGAAAGTATAACTTTAATAGATGAATTCTTAATTAATTGAAGATTTATCATTATTCATCTTCCATATTAGTTTTGTTTAAAAGAAAAGGTCTTCTATGACCCTAAACTAGATTATTATTTTTATTATTATTCAAAAAAAAAAGAAAAAAAAATCAAAAAAAAAGAAATATTTATTTATTTTAATATTAATTCCCAGATAAATCTTAA
Source organism: Austropuccinia psidii (assembly GCA_023105745.1). Classification (NCBI taxonomy): domain Eukaryota; kingdom Fungi; phylum Basidiomycota; class Pucciniomycetes; order Pucciniales; family Sphaerophragmiaceae; genus Austropuccinia; species Austropuccinia psidii. The sequence goes on from JALGQZ010000001.1 coordinate 4,091,432, forward strand.
TAATCAATTCAACAAAAACCTTGATAAATATCTTTATATTTAAGTTATTTATTCAAAAATTCATTTGAAGGTAGGTCCTCTATGACCCTAAACTGGAAAATAAAATTGAAATATTTTTCTATCCATTTTGAATGATATTATTAGTAAAATTATAAGTCCACCAAGACTATAAACTGGGATTTCTTTTTATTATTATTTTCTACTCAATAAATATTCAAAGTCCACAAAGACTATAAACTGAAACTTTCAATTTATCATTTTTAAATAAAATGAATGTTCAATTATATAAGTCCTCCATGACTTTAAACTGGAGAATTATTAAAATAATTAAATTTATCTTTTATTTTTTTTCTAATTCATTTTTTTTATTTTTTATTTTTTTTTAAAAAAAAAATCATTAGTGTCAATTGGGTCCTCTATGACCTTAAACTGGACTTATTTCTTAACTTGGATTACAATTAATGACTCTATTGCTTATTTCATAACCATCTTAATAAATATTTCAATATATTTACACTGAGTCTAATAGATGACCTCTCAATTAATTGAATATATATCATTATTTATCTTCCATATTGGTCTTGTTTAAAAGGGTCCTCTATGACCTTAAACTGAATTCTTATTTCTCTATTTATTAATTAATTTCACTTATAAATTTCTATTATTTTCTCTTCAAGAATATTATGAGAATTACTATTTGAAATATTATATATAGATATTCAATTCATGCTCACATTATGTTTATACCTTCTCAGAGTAAAAATATTGATATAAATCAGTATAAGTCCTCCATGAATTTAAACTGGATATTTTCTTTATTTTATAATATTATATATTAGGCATATAGAATATATAGCAAAAAAAATTGAAGAGTATTGGAATACTCATTTTCAATATTAATTTTAATTTTAAAATATCTTGATAATTAATTTAATATTTGATTATTTATTTAAAATCCATTTTTTAAAAAAAAGAATGAAGTCCACCAAGACTGTAAACTGGAATTTCTTTTTCTCATTCTTTTTCACTCAATAAATACTCAAAGTCCACCAAGACTATAAACTGGAATTTCTTTTTATTATTATTTTTTACTCAAAAAAAAGTCAAAGTCCACAAAGACTATAAAGTGAAACTTTCAATTTATCATTTTTAAATAAATGAATGTTCAATTATATAAGTCCACCATGACCTTAAACTGAAAATATCAGAATCTTAATACTATATAAGATTATATATGAAAAAGTCAAATATATAAATGCTCAAAAAAAAAAGAAAAAACAAGAAAACAATAACAACTATCAATACCTTAAAAATTATAAATATGATGTTTATTATTAATATTATTATTAAGAAAATTTCATTCTGAAAAGAAAGGCTTTAATGGTCTTCCTGCTCTAGGTGGCACTTGGACAACTGGTCTATATGTACATAAAAAATACATATACACTGAGCAGCCAAGGTCAGACCTGGTCTGATGAGGGGAAATATCTCTGAGTTGATTAGAGTTATAGCCTTGTAGACTGCCATTATATAGTGTCAGGCCACCACACAAATTAAACCCTCATCTTAGTATGAATATGACTCATAATAATAATAATAATAATAATAATAATAATAATAAAGCTAAAAATTCAAAATTTGGCAAGAAAATATCACAAGAATTAAAAAAAAAATACAAATAAAGTAGAGAAACCAACTACATGAATTTAAATGGAGAGGGGGTCTTATCCCACACCTGAAGATTAATATTGCAAATAGAAAGAAGAAAGAATAATAAAAAAAGATATATTAATAGTATCTTGAAAGCTCAATCATGATATGATTAATTTTCATAATAATAAATGGAAGATGATAAATATAGACTGGCTTTCCTTTAAGCTCATCATAAAAACATCCTGAAGGCATATTCAACTCTAAGATTATGAGAATTTCTTTCAATATATAAAATTGGAAATTTAATGAATCCATGAAGGGAGTAGTGGAATGTTAAGTCCTTGTATGACTTAAAACTACAGGGGTGGAACACCTGAGGGCTTATAATGTATTTCTTTATTTTAGTCCATGAAAGGAGTAGTGGTATTAAAGAAATAATGTGAAGAAAGAAGAGGTCAGGTTTGAAATGGTTCAAATAAAATCCTCAAATTTATATGATAAATTGGCCAAAGAATAAAATATTGAAGAAGGAAGGACAAAAATGTAGAATTGAAATATGCAGGAAGATTGGTAATGACTGAAAAGAAGAAAGAAATATCTATCAACCCAAAAATTTTATGAATTATTAAGCCTCAAGGTAGCTTAAGTTGATATTAGTATAAGGAATGTTTCAACTTAACACAAAAAATAACAATAAAAAAAAATAAAAAAAAATAAACTGCCCTTGGATCAAGTCAAATTGAAGACCAGGAGGTCCTCAGCATGACATGAAACTGCTCCCTTGTGAAGAAATGGACAAGGGGTCTTATTGTCCTTGTATGACATAAAAAGGCAGGATTTTGTATACCTAATATACAGGGTCTGCACACCTGAGTTGTAGGGTCCTGTATGACCTTGAACTGCAACCTCAAATGTATGGATAGAACAGATAAAAGAAGTGAAGATTTATTTAATTTAATAAATTATTAAAATAAGGAGAAGAAATAAAGAAAAGAGAAGAATTGATACTATATTGATTTCAACTTAACCAGTTTTAAAAAGAAAAAAATATAAAAAGAAAATATAGAAATATCAAAGAGAAAAACAGAATAATTTTAGTGATATTACAAAATGGATTACAAAAATAGTGCAGCAAAATACAAATCAGTACTCAAGAAGGTCAAACCAGTTAATGAGCCTATGCCACAAGACATAAATCCTCCTTTGGGAAGGCCACCATTATCAAGAGACCCTTATAATACACCACTATCACCAAAACCACCTAAATTTATGGTCACATCAAAAATAACACAAGAAAGATTTGAATTGATAAATTTTGGACCACCTGGATGGCTTTCAGAAGAAGAAAGGAGTCTTCTGATGAGTGTCATAGTTTTAAGAGAAAAAGCAATTGCATTCAGTGCAGAGGAAAGGGGTTTACTGAAACATTCATATGGAAAACCCTACAAAATACCAGTAATACCACATACACCTTGGCAAAAGAAGCCAATACCAATACCAAGGCCCATAATACCCCAGTTTATTGAGTTGGTAAGGGAAAGGATTAGAACAGGCTTGTATGAGCAGTCTACCTCCAGCTATACAAGTCCAGTATTTTGTGTTGCAAAGTCAAATGGAAAACTTAGAATTGTCCATGACTTACAGGATATTAATAAGGTAACAATTAAAGATGCAGGATTACCACCACATATTGAAGAATTTGTAGATGCCTTTTCAGGGAGAGCTTGTTATGGACTTGGTGACATAATGGTAGGGTATGATGAAAGAGAATTAGACATTTCTACAAGACCCTTAACTACATTTGAAACACCACTTGGAAGGCTACAACTCACAATATTACCGCAAGGAGCAACTAATTCTGTTGCAGTTTATCAAGCCCAAATGACTTGGATACTTCAAGAAGAAATACCAGAGAATGTAGGAATTTTTATTGATGATGGAGGGATAAAAGGTCCAAGATCAACATATAATAATGAGGCTTTACAAGAAAATAATTTGATAAGAAGATTCATTTGGGAATATTCAGTTAGATTAGAGAGAATATTATTCAGAATTGAAGAGGCAGGACTTACCATATCAGGTATCAAATTTGCATGTTGTGTGCCAGCATTGGACATAGTAGGGCATGTAGTTTCTTTGAATGGAAGAAAAATTTCAAAGCAGAAGATTAATAAAATACAAAGTTGGCCAAAGCCCCTCAATAAAAAGGAAGTAAGAGGCTTTTTGGGACTTTGTGCATATTTTAGAATGTTCATTCAAAATTTCTCTCAAATTGCATCACCACTAAGAAGATTAACAAGAGATGATGAAGAATGGGAATGGAATACTAAATGTGATGAAGCATTTGAAAGTTTAAGAGAAATTGTAGGGGAGGAAATAACATTAAAAAATTTGGATTATGAAAAGGGAGCAGGGAAGATTAAATTAGCAGTAGACTCAAGAAGACAAAGAAGGAAAGGACAGACCAGTTCTTTATGAATTAATAACATTCTCAAGATTGGAATCGAAATACTCACAGCCAAAGCTGGAGCTATGTGGAGTGGCCAAAATGCTCAAGAAACTCCAAACAGTACTTTGGGGACAACATTTTGAGCTACAAGTAGATGCAAAAGCCTTAATTGAAATGATAAACTCACCCTGTTTGCCAAATGCCCCAATGACCAGATGGGTTGCATTTATTCAATTGTTTTCTTTTGACTTAGTTCATAAGCCAGGGAAGACCTTCACAATGCCAGATGGGCTTTCAAGAAGACCTCAGTCAGAAGATGAAGAAAAAGAAAAATCTGATTTTGATGAAGAAGAAGAATGGATAAAGCCACACCCAGGGTTTGGAGTAAAACATAATAATATAATAAAATTGGCAGGAATAAAGCTACCATCAAAGCAAGAAGGATTTGGGAAAAGAATGGTGGAATACTTAAATAAATTGAAAAGGCCCTTTGGTAGTAAAGAGGATGACTTCAAAAAGATTAAAAGGAAGTCATCAAATTTCTTTCTGGAGGAAGGCCAACTCAAAAGACGAAATACACCAAATCCACAAGTAGTTGTGTCAAGTCAGAGTTCTCAAAGAAGAATACTAAAATCATTACATGAAGAAATGGGACACAGAGGAGAAAATGAAACATACAGAAGAGTTAAAGAAAGATTTTGGTGGGAAGGAATGAAGAAAATAGTCAAAAAATGGGTCAAATCTTGTAAAGCTTGTCAAAAGAGAAGTCATTATCACCAAAAAGAGGAAGGAAGAATCTCATTCACCTCAACATTATCTGAAAGAGTCAGTATAGATGCAGTACATGTAAAAGCAGGAAGATGGAAGTATTTAGTAGTGGCCAGCGATGATTTCTCAGGATGGCCAGAGACAATTGGTTTAGTAAAGCTTACAGCAAAGTAAGTATCAGAATGGTTCACTTCTGAATGGATTTGCAGGTATGGAGCCCCAAAAGAGGTCACACTAGATGGAGGGCCTGAGTTTGGAAAGGAATTACAAGATGCAGTAAAAAAAGCAGGCTCAAAGATAAGGGTAACAACACCCTACTACCCTGAGTCACAAGGAATGGTAGAAAGGGGGCATAAACAATTGAAGGATGCATTGGTGAAGATGTGTGGTGGAAATGTTTCAAAATGGAAAGAATACTTACCTTTGGTTACATTGGCTGACAGAATATCAACCAAAAGAACAACAGGTTACTCCCCATTTGAACTTCAGTTTGGTCAAAAGGCAGTACTACCAATAGACATTGAAGCAAAAACATACTTATCAATTGAATGGCACAAAGTACAACTAACAGAAGATTTATTGGAAGCAAGAGCTGAACAGCTATCAGGAAAAGAAGAAATAAGAAAAAGGGCAAAAGAGAAATTAAAAAAGGCCAGGGAGGATTCAGTAAAATATTGGGACAGGAAATTAGCACATCAAATAAGAAAGCCAATTCATCCAGGTGAAATTGTTCTTGTATACAATAAAGCATTAGAGTCACAATGGGGATTATTGTTCAAGAATAGATGGGATGGACCATATAGAGTTGTGAGACAAATAAACAATGGTCCATATGAGCTGGAAGAATTAGATGGTACAAAGCTAGCAAGAAGGTTTGCAGCAAGTCAAATAAAGAAGTTTTATCCAAGAGGAAAAGAATTGGACACAGAGGAGGAAGAGGAAGAAGGAGAAGAGGAAGTTGAAGATGAATCTCAATTTGAAGATGAAGAGGACTTTGATGAATAAAAATCCTTTTATTCGAAAAAAAGGGAGGAAATGTTTGATTGTTTTTTGAAAAAAATAAGTGGATTATCACCTTGAATTCTGGGGACAGCATTAAATGGAGAGGGGGATGTGGTATTCCATACCAGTTCTTCCAAGGGTCAAATACACAATTTCAAAGCTAAAACTTTGATCAATAATAATAATATATATATATATATAAAGAAAATAAAGATAAAAAGTGAAAGATAAAAGTAAACAATTGCAAGAAAAAGGAAGAGAATTATATTAAAATAACAAAAATAAGTATTCCACTGGAATCTACATCAAATTTTACCTATAGTCACATATTGCCTCAACCCCATAATGTCAATAATTTTCCAGATATCATGGATTAAAGAAGAGAAATGATACTATACACCCTATACTAGGTACAAGAATATGCTTAAAGATAATGCAGCTTGTCTAAATATTCAATATGAATAAACATGTGTAATATTACATAAGTGATACCATTACTCTTACAACATCATGTGTTACATGTCTTGACATAAAAAAACACTTACATATAAGCTAACATAGTGTTACATTACTCAATCCCCACTTAAACTCCCATAACCAAACATTACAGGTATTATTACAAATTAAATTTTACATAGAGAAATAATCAACTAAATACAGATAAAGGCTGTGAAGAAGAAAAAGAAGGTTAGTAGAGATAAGAATACAGTTTTAAAAAAATGGTGCAATCAACCAAACATATGGTGCAATATCTGTATCAAATGACACCATTCCAAATTTAACCACCAGCAAAAATGTCTCTAGGCTGTGAAGAAGAAAAATAAGGTTAGCAGAGATAAGAATACAGTTTTTTAAAATGGTGCAATCAACCAAACATATGGTGCAATATCTGTAACAAATGACACCATTCCAAATTTAACCACTAGCAAAAATGTCTCAAGGCTGTGCATAATAAGAATAAAGTTTAGTTAAAATAAGAGTATAATTCAAAAAGTATGGTGCAATCAACCAAAAATATGGTGCAATATCCTGAGCAAATGACACCATTCCAAATTTAACCACTAGCAAAAATGTCTCAAGGCTGTGCACTGACAATGATAAGGTTAAGAATGGTGCAATCAACCAAACATATGGTGCAATATCTTGATCAAACGACACCATTTTTAATTTACCCACCAGCAAAAATGTCTGAAGGTAGAACTTTTTCTAAGTCCCTTGTTTTTGGAAGGCTCTATGGAGGGCCCAAAAGGTATAAATAAAGGGCCTCTCTCCCTGTTTTTTCACCCATGCTTCTGATTCAGACAATAATCTTGAGCATCAATCTATCCCTTCTCTAGTAGGATAATCTAGTATTTATATTGAAAAAGATCAGTAGCAAGGCTCAGTATCTTATAGTATTACTTATGATTAATTAATGAAAGATATTTATAATATTAATGAAAGAGCTTAATATTATTTAATAGTCTTACCATTATAGTAGTAGTGTTGAAGTAGTGTTTGAAGATATTATCATTAGTGATCTTATCTAATTTATCAATAACCCTTATTTATAGAAGGGATATCATCTTACCCTTATACCTTATATCATAAGCCTTTTAGGTATATTGGATTATATTTATATTGATCCTAATAGTATTATATTACTATTATATCATTTATATCTTTCCTTTATATTAATCAAAACCACCCTTAAAGAATTATCTTACCCTTAAATTATTAAAGCTATATTGATAGTATTATTAAAGCACCTTTAGAAGTATTAGCTAGCTATCAAGATTATTATTAATATTAATAGTGATCTTGAACTGTATTCTTTAAATATCTCAGGTATTGAAAGAAGGAATACTAGAAGAATTAATTAAAAAAGAATTATAATCAACAACAAGAAAGTTAAGCAAACCTAAATTATTAAAAAAATATATATTAACTATTACCATTATTATCATAGTGATCTTTTATTGACAGACTGATAGAGACTGCTGAAGAAACTTCTCTAATTGAAAAGACACAAAACTAAATAATTGATTTGTGATCTTATCAAAAGGGTATCTTTTTCAGTATATTTAGAGGGGGAGCTAATACACCTTAGAACCCATGGTTATTGGCTAATTCTGAAATTCAAAACAGACTCACCAATAATTTCCCCCTCAAGGTACTGCCTATTATTTATCCCACAACAAAAGGAGTTCCCACAACGTTTATCCCAAAAGGGGGAGGATTTCATCAGCAAGAATCCAATGAACTTTCAACAGCTCCTCAAGCAGGATGAGGTCCAACCTTCAAGATATTTTGCAGTCAAGGTGGAATCCCTTCACAAATTTGATTGATTCAATTCAGAAAGCTCTATGGCAAGATTCTCAGTACAGAAGTATCCTTCAAGAATTGGGCAAAGGGGAATCCAATCAGGATTATTCTCTTGATTCCTCTTCCCAACTTCTTCTCTTCAAAGATTGGGTGGTGGTCCCAAATGACCCCACAATTCAACTCAGCATTCTTCAAAAGCGTCATGACTCTCCTCTAGCTGGACACCCTGGCCAAGAGAAGACTCTCAAACCTGTCAAGTGGGATGTCCACTGGTCCGGCATGACTGAATTCATCAAGGATTATGTCTAATACTTTCAAAAGTGTTCAAGAAACAAGAATATTCACCACAAGAAGTTTGGACTCCTCAAACCTCTTCCAATTCCAGATGCTCCTTGGATTTGCCTTTCAATGGACTTCCTCACTCAGCTGCCACTGTCCAACTCATTTGCCTCAATCCTTGTCATAGTGGAAAGATTGTCAAAAATGGCAGTTTTCATTCCAACAATGTCTTCAATCACTTCTCTAGATTTGGCCCATTTATTCATCAAGAATATCTTTTCAAAGCATGGCCTTCCTTCAAGCATTGTCAGTGATGGAGGTCCCCTTTTTGTTTCTTCCTTTTGGACCAATCTTTGTCAGAAGCTCAAGATTTCAAGAGATCTGTCAACTGTTTACCATCCAGAAACTGATGGACAGACAGAGAGGGTAAATCAGATACTAGAACAGTATCTTCAGAGGTATGTCAGTTATCATCAAGATGATTGGAACACCTGGCTCCCTCTGGCTGAATTTTCCTACAATAATTCTGATCACTCTTCAACCAAGCAATCACCATTTTTCACTGTTTATGGAAGGGATCCACAATTTGACTCAGTTCACATCAATCAAGATACTCCTGCTGGAATGTTATCAACAAAAATCCAATCAGTACAGCAAGATGTCAAGAGAGAACTTGAAGTTGCGATAAACCAGTTTGAGAGGTATGCAGATCAAAGTAGAGCAAGTCCACCTATTTTCAATCCTGGTGACATGGTATGTTTGTCTTCCAAGAACATCAAATCAACCAGACCCACCAAAACACTTTCTGAAAGATGGTTGGGTCCTTTTCCAATCTTGAAGAAAGTCAGTACTAATGATTATCGACTCAAGCTTCCATCTCAATGGAAATCCATCCACCCAGTCTTACATATTTCACTTTTGGAACCAGTCAAGACATCAAAAATTCCAAATTGGCATCAAGAGCATCCTCCTCCAATTATCATTGAGGAAGAAGAGGAATGGGAAGTCTCTCAAATACTGGATTCAAAGCTCAAGAGAAGAAACTTATGGTATCTGGTGGAATGGAAAGGCTTCAGTCAAGACTCAGAAAGATCCACATGGGAACCAGCTGAAAACCTCAAGAAGTTTCTTGAACTTCTCAAACATTTTCATTTTTTGTATCCTTAAAAGCCAGGTCCCAATACTTCAAAAGCTTGATTTTTTATTGTTCTTGGTGGGGAGGGGTATTACCAAAAGTAAGTCTCACTCCTGGTATGCCCCTTTAGGGGTATTCTACTCTTTCCTGTTGTAAGCATCACCTTGGCCACTCTATGAGCACTTTGCAATTTGGACACAGATCCTTTGGACTGGCTTTTAACATCAATTCCAAATTATGGTCATTTACACTTTGGCAAATGGAAAATTCCTTTCTTATTTTACTTCCTGAGATATTATCCTTTGAACACATTCAATTATCCAGATTTTTCTTATTTATGGCACTGGCGGGAGTGGTAACTACCAAAAGTAGGTTCCTCTCCTGGTGTGCACTTCCCTGAGGGGTGTACAATCTTTCAAAACATCACCTTGGCCACTCTGTGAGCACCTGCCATCTAATTCTGTTATACAGGTCCTTAGCCACTTTCAAAATCAACTGTCAAAACTCATGATGAAGATTGGAATCTCCCTCAAGATTATTTTTTCCTTTTTATTTTCTTTTTCTTTCTTCATATTTTTTTTCTTTTACTTCTTTTCTTCTTTATATTTTCCTAAATTTCTTTTCTTATAACTCTTAATGCCAAAGTCTTTACACCAAAATCATGTCTTCAACATTTTCAAAGCCAAATGTCAAGAGAAGACCAAGTCAACCTCAATTCATATGCCAACACTTTTATCAGTCCAAATTTTTCTGTTCAAGATTCAAAATACCTCTGGAATTCCTACGTCCAATCTTTCTCAACAGCCTCAACAGGCTTCTACCTTATCTTGGTGCTCAGGAGCTCACTATTCAAGGTAGGGGGGTACTGTCACAACCACAAAGAATGACCCTCCTCCATTGGTGTTGCTGCAATTCCAACCTGAGACCAAGCGGGGCAAATTGGCCACACCATATCTTTATGGCCAATTGTAACAACCGCTCACCAGGGGTAAGGGTATTCATCAATACCCCCACTCAAACACCTCAAATCAGCAGATCCACTATTTGCATCAGCATTCAGTTTCAGCAATCTTCCTTGCTGAAACATGTATACAGCTTGGTACTTCAATACAGCCTGTCAACATCTGTACCGGTTGGATTTACCCAATACACTTTCAATAAACCAGCATGAAACTGTATGATCACTCAAATACACCACACCTCTTGTATAGGTTCTGTAAAGCTGTACAGGAACTGTATTGGCCAGACTCAATTCAATCATTCAATCCTCTCATGAAAATTCTTCCTCTGGATCAGGGCTGGTGATTCTCACATATACTAGCCCCTCTTTCTGCCCCCTGGGGACTTTTCCCCAGTTAATTAATTTAGTTTATTTATTATTTCATGAATATTATCCTTATTTTGGGTATTATATTTATTTAATATTAAGTTAGTCTTTGCATTTCTCTTTGCCTGTACAATATGAGCTGGATGGCCATATCCTTATTAACCCTTCTATTTTCATTCTGACAGGTTGAAACAGTGGACTTGGACTTGTTTGTGGCTGGCTCTTCTATTCTTTACTATGATTTCTTTTGTTGCTGCTTTCTTATATTCATTATTTAGTAATTCATCTCTTGCACTCTTAAGTGTATTCCTTACCATATCTTTGAGCCCTCCATAAGTGAGTCCCAGTTTACTGAGTTCCTGGCCCTCTTCACTTCAAAGATCATGATGTGTTAAATGGTTCTCACTTATTCCCTTCAAGAGAACAATTGTGCACTCTGAAGACTAGTGTCAAGAAATCTTTAAAATTTCTTATTTTCTCTTCTCTCTCTGACATTTTTTATAGTATTCTCCTTGATTCTGGTGCTACAAACTCTTTTATTGCAAAGGATTTTGTTCTCAAGTACTCATTGACTCGTTCAGAGCTCCCGGAAAAGATTCCTCTTTTCATTTTGGATTCTAATGAATCCCCTGCCTTGTTCATCACCCATTATACCAAGTGGGTAGTTGACTTTCCTTCCTTCCCAAGCTTTGAATGGGACTTCTTTTTCATAGATTCACCCAAAGGAGAAGACCTAATATTGGGCTATGATTTTCTTTACCATTTTGATCCCATTATTGACTGGAAAAATGGATTGATCACCTATGATTCTAGTCGTAAGGATTCTACTGGTATTATTCCTACTACTAGTAATGACTTTGCCACTGCTGTCAACAGTGTTGCTCTGGTTGGTGAACTTAAGAGACCTTCCCTTCCTTCTTCTGTCCATATCCCTTCCATCATTCCCTCTCAGTCATTACTTCCATTAAGAGATGAAGTCTTCAAAGAGATAAAAGATGTTGGAGAAGATGTTGCTATATCTTCACTTCATTTCTTCTTTGGGAAAATGGACCTTCCTCCTCCATCTTATCATGACTCCCTGGAAGAGTTGTGGGATGAAGAGGAAGAGCCAGAAGAAGTAGAAACCGTGTTGAAGGTAGTCCCTCCTGTTTATCACCAATATTTGGATGTATTCTCCAAGGTGAAGGCAGAGAAACTTTCTCCACACCGCACCTGTGATTATCATATTGAATTGGAAGGTCTTCTACCTCCAATTGGTTTTATCTACTCATTATCAAATCAAGAGTCAGAAACACTACGGGCCTACATTTCAGAGAATGTAGAGAAAGGTTTCATAAGGCCAAGCTCCTCCTCAACAGGAGCACCTGTCCTTTTTGTTAAGGAAAAGGATGGAGGTCTTTGTTTGTGTGTTGACTACCGCAAACTCAATACTGCTACTAGGAAGAACAGGTATCCTGTTCCCCCTATGAACCAGCTTCTTACCATATTCAACGGTTCCACTATCTTCTCCAAGATAGACTTGCATGGTGCATATAACCATCTGAGAATCAAAGAGGGGGATGGGCACTTAACTGCCTTTAGAATCAGATATGGTAGTTATGGGTATTTGGTCATGCCATTTGGTTTGACCAATGCTCGTGCTTCTTTCCAGAATCTAGTAAATGATATTTTTGCAGCTTTCTTGGATGTGTTTGTTGTGGTTTACCTAGATGATATTATGGTCTTTTCCAGTTCTGAAGAGGAACATGTCAAACATGTGGCCTCTGTCCTCCAAAGACTGAGGGACAATAATTTGTTTGCCAAAGCCTCCAAGTGTGTATTGCATGCCTCAATTGTGGAATACTTGGGCTATGTTGTTTCAAGTGATTGCCTCAAGATGGATTCTTCAAAAGTTCAGCAAATCCTCAATTGGCCTCAGCCCAAAAACATCAAGGCCCTTCAATCTTTTCTTGGCTTTGCCAATTTTTATTGTTGTTTCATAAAAAATTATTCTAAAAAAATCACTTCTCTCACTTCCCTTCTCAAAAAAGATTCTCCATTTATCTTCCATGAGGAAGCTCTTAGCCAGTTTCAATCACTCAAAGAAGCTTTCACTACTGCTCCTATCTTATCTCATTTCAATCCTTCTCTACCTACTATTGTAGAGACTGATGCTTCTGATTATGCCTTGGGTGCCGTACTGAGCCAGGCAAATGACTCAGGAAAGCATTTCATTGCATTTGATAGTTGCAAGCTTCTCCTAGCTGAGCTGAACTATATAATTCATGACAAGGAACTCCTTGGCATAGTTTGGGCTCTCAAGTGCTGGATATCATTTCTTCTCTCTCTTTCCAATTCTTTTGAGGTCTTGACAGACCACTCTTCCTTGCAGTATTTTATGTCTTCCAACAGAGAGGGTAAATCAGATACTAGAACAGTATCTTTGGATGTAGGTCAGTTATCATCAAGATGATTGGAACACCTGGCTCCCTCTGGCTGAATTGGCCTACAATAATGCTGATAACTCTTCAACCAAGCAATCCGTGTTTTTTACTGTTTATGGAAGACATCCTCATTTTGACTCAGTTCACATCACTCAAGATACTCCTGCTGGAAAGCTATCAAAAAAATTACAATCAGTACAGCAAGAGGTCAAGAGAGAACTTGAAGTTTCCATAAACCAGTTTAACGGGTATGCAGATAAATGTAGAGCAAGTCCACTTGTTTTCAATCCTGGTGAAATGGTATGGCTTTCCTCCAAGAAAATAAAATCAACCAGACCCACCAAAAAACCTTCTGAAAGATGGCTGGGTCCTTTTCCAATCTTGAAGAAAGTCAGTACTCATGTTTACCACCTCAAGCTTCCATTTCAATTCAAATCCATCCACCCAGTCTTCCATATTTCCCTTCTGGAACCAGTAAAGACATCAACAATCCCAAATTGGCATCAAGAGCCTCCTCCTCCAATTACCATTGAAGAAGATGAGGAATGGGAAGTCTCTCAAGTACTGGATTCAAAGCTCAAAAGAAGAAAGTTATGGTATCTGGTGGAATGGAAAGGTTTCAGTTAACACCCAGAAAGATCCACTTGGGAACCAGCAGAAAACCTCAAGAATTGTCCTGATCTTGTCAAAGATTTCCATTTTCTGTATGCTGACAAGCCAGGTCCCAATTCTTCAAAAGCTTGATCTTTTATGGTGCTTGGTGGGGAGAGGAATTACCAAAAGCAAGTCCCACTCCTGGTATGCACCTTTAGGGGCATTATACTCTTCTTTGTTGTAAGCATCACCTTGGCCACTCTGTGAGAACTTTGCAGTTTGGACACAGACCTTCTGGCCTGGCTTTCAACATCAATTCCAATTTATGGTCATTTACACTTGGGCAAATGGAGTATTCTTTTATTATTTTCCTTTGCAAGATATTATCATTTCAACACATTCATTTATCAAGAGTTTTTCTTATTTATGGAACTGGCAGGAGTGGTAACTACCAAAAGTAAGTTCCTCTCCTGGTGTGCACTTCCTTGAGGGGTCTAAAATCTTTCAAAACATCACCTTGGCCACTCTGTGAGCACCTAGCATCAAATTCTGTTTTCCAGGTCCTTGGCCATTTTCAAAATCAACTGTCCAAATTGGTGATGAAGATTGGACTCCCCCTCAAAATTCATTTTTCTTTTTTCCTTTTTTATTTTCTTTTTCTTTACTTTTCTTCCTTATATTTTCTTAAATTTCTTTTCTCATAACTCTTAATTCCAAAATCCTTACCCCAAATCATGTCTTCAACATTTTCAAACCAAATGTCAAGAGAAGATCAAGTCAACCTCAATTCATATGCCAAAACTTTTATCAGCTCAAACCTTTCTTCTCAAGATTCAAATACCTCTGGAATTCCTATGTCCAATCCGTCTCAATAGCCTAAACAGGCTTCTACCTTACCTTGGTTCTCAGGAGCTCACCATTCAAGGTAGGGGGGTACTATCACAACCACAAAGATTGACCCTCCTCCATGGGTGTTGCAGGAGTTCTAACCTGGTACCATGTTGGGGCCAATTGGCCACACCATATCCTTTATGGCCAATTGGTCCCCTATGGTTCTCCATGGCCATTTGGCCATAACAATTTTTCTTTGGCCAATCCTGGCCACCATCATCATGCATGGCCTCAGGCCATATCCTGCCATCGTTGGCCTCCTTGGCCAATTTCTATATCACCAACCCCCAGGCCTTTATCTTTGATTTTGGGCCTAAGGGGTCCTTTAGTCCTCCAGGGGGTTCTGGGCCCCCTAGCCATCATCCTTGGTTTTGGGCCACCCCCTTTAATTAGGGGGGTTTAGGTCTAAATGGCCTTTTTGGGTCATTTAGGCCACCTATGGCTCCTACAGCCCTTGTGCTGTGATCATGTTCCACGGTCTGTAGGCCATTTAGGCCCCTTTTGGCCTGGTCCAATGAGGCCAAAGGGGGCTACCCACTAGCCCCCAAGGCCAGGTGGGTCCCAAACCACAATTGAACCCCCCCTGAGCCAATTTTGGCCACCAATCCCTTGGACCCATTTTTGGCCACCAAACCTGTAGTACCCAATTTTGACCATGGACCACCATGGACCATTATTCCAGCCCTGGCCTCTGAAAACCACCAGAGGCCACCAGATCAGATCAGCCAGCCTTTCCCTCAACTTAAGGTAAATCCTTTCCATTCTTCCATGCACCCTGTACTCAAGGTTGCAGAAGTGGTGCATCTATGGTATTATATACCATTATGCACCATCTTTGCTCAGAAATCCAATGGTGACGTTTTCAGGACCATTTTCCACCCTTCCAACTCAAGGTACCAAAATAAAACACCCATTTCGAAGGAGGACCTTTTCAACTCATCAGTCTGGCAATCCATGGCGGCAATCAGAAGATCATTCAAGGACCCCAACTACCTGGCTCTGCAGGAGTTGGGCTGGTACTCTTATTCAGGATTTTTCCCAAGGGTTATTCTTGGAGGTATTACGTCATTTCAAACAGTTTTCAAGGCATCAAGTATTTCATACTCCTTGGACAACTTAATTGGTCCATACAGGTGATGATTCAATCAACCTGTATGTCCTTGGCCCAATTGGGCTAACTCAATCTTCCACTGTGGGAATTCAATCACAGTATTCAATTTCAAGATGGCCAGAACTGTATTGGCCCAATTCAGACAATACAGCCGGTGATCCACCTTCAAGGATCAGTCTTTCAGTTTTTCACATATACTGGCCACCTTTCAGCACCTAGGGACTTTTTCCCCAGTTAATTAATATATTGGATTTATTTTTTATCTTTTTTTTCTTTTACCTTATTAAAGTTAATACTGATAATCTTAAGTCAGTCATTAGCACCCTTTCTTTTTTTTCTTCCTTGCCTGTCAGTGGATATTGGTGGTCATATCCTTTACTAATTCCATTTCCTTTTCTGGCAGGTTGAAACAGTGAATTGAGGATTCACTTGGTTGGCTTCTTGACCTTTGGCTTCTTTATTATCTTTGGCCTTTGGCTTCTTATCTTTATTTTTATCTTTTGGCATACTTGTCTTTCCATTCTTCTTCTTTAAAGAAATCAATATTTATTATTCTTTTATCTTTTGGAGCCCTCCAAGTGAGTTCTTGATTCCTGAGTGCCAGGCCCTCTTGCTTCCAGAAGAGCCCCTGTGACAGTGAATGCTATTGAGAGCCCTGGGTGCAGCTTTACCTATTAGGTTACAATAAGAAAGTCTACAATAGTTAAAATCAGAATTATAACTGGTTAATTTCCAAGAGTATAAGTGTTTTTGACAGTTTTACTATGTAGGAATTTAAGAGCAGAATGAGGAAAGCAATTCTGGCTGTGAAGAGGCTCCTTTTTATCCTGAAATGGGGTGGAAAGGGTGCTAGACCTTTCCACATAGAGTAAGTGAAGACTTTTTCACTCTCTGGGACAGGCTTTTGATTTTCAAAGACCTGTACAGCCTGTATTGGGCTCAGATGTGATTTTGAAACCATATCTGGGCAGTTTACACCAATACAGGGTGAAACGTTTCATCTCGGGACCTCACAGCCTGATTCTGACATGTATGACGTGTAGAATGCTGTACAGAAACTATATGGGACCCCAGTATTCACTGACATATGAGGTATTGAAGTAAAAACAAGCTCCTTGGTCTATTTGACACCTCATATTCATGATTATGGGACATTATCCCATGGTAAGGCTGTATATGACAGCAGGTGGGAATCTGTACTTAAAACAGCCACACCTTTGTCAAATATTGAGATATAAGCCTCAACATTGGTTCAGTGTGTAGCCCTGTGGGGTCTCTACACAATAGTACCTCATTTGATATGGGTATCATTAGATATGGCAAAGTTATCCCATGTACAAGGTTTTTGTACATTTGCATGGTTTAGGCAAAAAGCTGTAGTGAGCTAATTTTCCCCATAACTTTTGTTCTAGTTGAGATATGGGGAAATGGATGGCACAATCAGATAGACCTGATTGTGCTCTTTTCAAAAAGACCCCACTTTAGGTATCTCACACCAAAACTGCAAACGTTAGTGGTGAATGTTTTGTTCACCCTTATTTGGCCTGAATTTGGCCATAGCTCAGGTAATACTGGTGCTAGCTCAGTTTGGCTAGTACCATCGGATAGCCCTGGCTTATAGCTTCATTGTGAATACCCATATGATGGGGTTAAGCCTCTCATTCTGGATTTTAGATGGGAGGTGAAAATTCAGGTTTATGCTCAGCAACAACTTTGAGCAGGAATAACTTTGTTATTCTTTGTCCTATGGTGATAGGACTTATATATTCAGAAAGGGGTAAGTTTCTCCTCTCTTTTGATACCTTTTGAGCTAATTTGGCTCAGCTCCATCTTTTGGTGGTATCTTGGCTATACCATTGATTTATGGTATTTTGGCTGTCATGCTTGTGCTCTGGTTTTCTATCACAGGCTGACATACCCTCCCTGTAAAAAAGGCTCATCATAGATGAGACTGTTCAGTCCTCCTAGACACTCTGAATTTGCTTAGATAAAGGTTCCCATCTGGTATGCCATATTCTTCCAACCATTTGTCTTTATCAGCTGTCTGGTTCTTGAATCTGACTAAGTATTGTCTTTCATCCTTCCCATTAAGTCTGATCTTCCTGGCCTTGATGATTTTACTCACAGGCCCAGGGGAGTCCTTCACTTCCACTATATCAGGTGGTGTGGCATTCTTCTTCCTGGAGGGGAATTTGTCCTCCTCTGTTTGGAAGTATAGCTTGACCAAGCTTACTGGAAAGACTGGGTGCTTCCTGGAAAATTCCTCTGTAAGTTTGACTTCCACTGCATTCTTCAATATCAATTTAATGATAGTGAAGGGCCCTAAAAATGAGTCCCTCATCTTCTTAGGTCCTTTAAGGTTATTAGAGTTCAGTGTGGAAACTAGCACCTGGTCCCCTTCCTTAAAGTCAGGTTCCATGTGTGTCTTGTCCCACCTCTGCTTATTATATTCCTTTGCCTCAGCTATGCATTTGGCAGCTGTGTCACAAGCCCTGTTCCACATACCATGGAAGTCTTTGGATGTGAGGTGGATGGTTAGAAGATTCTTCTTCAAGTCATCCACCGGCAGCAGGGGATTCCATCCTTTCTCCACCACTGCAGGTGTTTTTCCTGTAGTAGAGTGCTTACTTGTATTATAAGCCAGTTGGACAGCTGGTAGAAGGGTAACCCAGTCATGGGTGTATCCCTCATGGTCCTTGTGTTCCATTCCATAGGCAAAGAACCTTTTAAGGATATCCTTCATTGTCTGGTTCATCCTTTCAGCTAGGCCATCTGTTTGTGGATGGTAAGCTGTGGAAAATGCAAGCTTGGTGCCAAGCATGTCATACAAGTTGGTCTTAAACTAAGATGTGAATTTTGGGTTCCTATCACTAATAATGATTTTAGGGACTCCACAGGTAGATATGATGTTATTCCAAAATAACAGAGGAGTATCCATGGATGTGTCCTCTTTGTGGCATGGTAGACACCTCATGCTCTTGCTGAACCTATCAACTATGATCAAGCAGGCATTGTAGTTTTCTTTGCCTCCTGGGACAATTCCTGTAACCCAGTCCATGTTGATGGTGTCCCATGGGTGTTTGGGTTCTTCTATATGCTGAAGTAACCCATACTTCTTCCCATGTTTCCTATTTGCCTTTTGGCATCTTTCACAAGTGATGATGTCTTCTCCCAACTCTTGTTCCCACTTGGGCCACCAAGCTGTGCTTGCTACCCTCTCCTTAGTCCTGTCTTCATTCATGTGTCCCATATAGGGGCATTCATGGCATTCCTGAAGGATCAGGGAGATGTGGTCTCTGTCTACCACTGTGAGTGCACTTGTGTGTTTTCTCTGTGGTAGAGCAGGCCATCTATAAGGAAGAACTTGTTATCCTTATAGGCCCTCAACCAGGGTTCTTCCAGCTGGGATTCCAGTTCTGGACTCCTGTACTTTTGTTGAAGGAGTTTTAATAATATTCCAAGCTGTTTATGTTTGGCATAAGACTTCAGTACTGCACCTAAAAATTTATTGTGCATTTCTGAGGAATTTATTCCCAATATGGGAGTTTCTGTTCCCTCTGAATCAGTGTTTCCACTGTCAAGGGTACCACTTTCTGGTGCCCATTCAGAAAATGTGAAGTTCTTCCTCCTATCTATTTCCATGAAATGGATAGGGATCTTGGCTTCAAATTAAGGGTCATAAGCTGGATTGCTCTTGACATTATCCAGTGGCCATCGGCTAAGGCCATCTGCATTGGTATGACTCTTACCTTCTTTATATATGATGGTCATGTTCCCTTTATAAACCTGGATGGCTATTTGCCATCTCAGCATGTGTCTATTTGTAGTCTTCATGTTCAGTAAAGACTTCAAGGCTGCGCAGTCTGTGTAGAGTTCAAAGACTTCACCCTCCAGATAATAATGGAGTTTTTCTAGAGCCCAGACTAGACATAGACATTCAGTCTGGGTGGCCCCATACCTGTCTTCTGAATCTTTCAGTTGCCTAGAGATGTAACAAATTACTGCCTCTCTTGGTTCACCATTTACTATTTGTCTTTGGTGAAGGGCTGCTCACAAAACTTGGCTACATGCTGCATCTATGTATAACTTGAATGGTAGTTTAAAGTCAGGCAAGATTAGCACAGGGGCATTTGTGAGTTCATTTTTGATCCTCTCATATGCATCCCTTCTTTCCTTGGTGATTTCAAAAACTACATCTTTTGAGCATAACCTGTATAAACTACTAGTTATGTGGGCACAATATTTCATGTGGTTCCTATAGTAGCTAGCAAACCCGAGGAAAGATTGCATCTTCTTGGTGTTTCTTGTTACTAGCTTTGGCTGTACTGTTGCTACTTTAATCTGGTCAATTGCTACACTAAGACCTGAGACTTTATGTCCTAGAGCTGGTAGCTCTTGTTGGCCAAAATTAAACTTCTTCAGTGAAATTTTCAGGTTGATGGGTTTACATTTACTTATGTCAGCCTGTGACTCAAAACCAGAGCCCAAGCATGACAGCCAAAATACCATAAACCAATGGTATAGCCAAGATACCACCAAAGGATGGAGCTGAGCCAAATCAGCTCAAAAGGTATCAAAAGAAAGAGGAGAATCACCCCTTTCTTAAAATATAAGTCCCATCACCATAGGACAAGAAATAACAAAGTTATTCCTGCTCAAAGTTATTGCTGAGCATAAACCTTAATTTTCACCTCTCATCTAAAATCTAGAAGGAGAGGCTTAACCCCATCAAATGGGTATTCAAAATGAAGCTCTACGCTAGGGCTATCCAATGGTACCAGCCAAACTGAGCCAGCACCAATAGTACTGGAGTTATGGTCAATTTCAGGCCAAATAAGGGTGAACAAAACATTCATCTCTCATCTAACTTCTACAGTTTTACTTTGGGATACTTGAAGTGGGGTCCTTTTAGAAAGGGCACACTCAGGGCTATCTGATGGTGCCATCCACTTCCCCATATCTCAACTGCAGCAGAAGGTATGGGGTAAACAAGCTCAATACAGCTTTTTGCCTAAAACACGCAAGTGTACAAAAATCTTGTACATGGGATACCTTTGCCATATTTAATGATACCCATATAAAATGAGGTACCATTGTGTAGAGCACATACAGGCTACACACTGAACCAATGTTGAGGTTGACATGTCAAGAGTTGACAAAGTTATGGCTGTTTTAAGGTCAGATTCCCACCTGCTGTCATATACAGCCTTACCATGGAATAATATCCCATAATCATGAATATGAGGTGTCAAATAGATGAAGAAGCATGTTTTTACTTCAATACCTCATATGTCAGTCAATTCTGGGGTCCCATACAGTTTCTGTACAGCATTCTACGCGTCATACACGTCAGAATCAGGCTATGAGGTCCCCAGATGAAACTTTTCACCCTGTATTGGTGAAAACTGCCCAGATGTGGTTTCAAAACCACAGCTGAGCCCAATACAGGTTATACGGGCTTTTTGAAAACCACTAGCCAGTACCAGAGAGTGAAAAAATCCTCACTTCCTCTACGTGGAAAGGTCTAGCACCCTTTCCACCCCATTTCAGGATAAAAAGGAGGCTTTTCACAGCTAGAATTGTTTCCTCATCCTGCTCTTGAATATCCGATGTAGTAAACTGTCCAAAACAGCTTTACTCTTGGGTAATAATCAGGGTATAATTATAATCTTAATTATTGTAGTTCTTATTATAGTAATTCAACTGGTAAGACTGCATCCAGGGTTCTCAGTAGTGCTCACCGCCACTATTTCTTAATAGTAAAACCCTTTTATTATATTATAAACCATTATATTATCAAAAAAACTCTTATATTCAAATTATTTTCACGTGTCACAGTCATAGTTCTAGTTTTAAATAGCCTAATTACTGCTTCAACATAGACTCCAGCTGACATTTTGGGGGCCTGGCCATGTTTTTAACCTTTTTTGGACCCTTACAAGTGAGTTTTTTTCTTATTTCTCACTTTCTGACATCTGTTTTACTCTTTTTAGGGTGATATTTCTTAAATATATATATATTATATATATTTTTCTATTTTTGGTACATATACCACCTTTATTACTCATATTTTAAGAGTACCTGTCACATGGCTAATACCCAAAAGGCCCTTATTTTTGGCGTGTTTTACATATAAAAACACATAAGCCATTAATACAGTCTTATTTTTTAAGTAAAATAAGACACCTCATACTGATAAACCAACAGTTGAGGCCTGGTTGGACATATTTTTAACTCAATTGCCCTGTTACACACCACTTTTTGACAGTTTACACTTGCTAAATACAAGTTATTCTGTAAGATATTGAGATACAAACAGTATACCAAATATCATTAAGCTGTATTTCTGACATGAAATTGTTAATTCAATCACACTGTCATTGTACAAGGGCACACTGTAATAATATACAAGCTCAGAGGCCATTCTTAGATGTGCAAAACCAGCATTTCTTAAGAAAGTCTTAACTGACATAAGCCATCTTGATTCCTGCTTTTTTATTCAGTGGAAGATAATTTCATACCACTTGAAAGCCAGTCACAGGCCAACACACCAGTGACACCCTCAGAACCAGAGGGCAGCAAAGGCAAAGGAAAGAGGCACAGTGAAGGCCAGATAACAGCAAAGAAGTGGACACCCATTGCCACTCAGAAGAGTAGAAAACCACGAAATTCTGCATCAATACAAGGTAAACCAACCCTGATAACTTGTACAGGAAAAATTACAATTATTAACCCAGTTGTAACCTCCAAAGGCAAACTTCCCAAATCAGCAGATAACAAATTTGTACAAGGCACAGTCAAAGGTAAATACCCTAAGAACATAAAGTTTTTGACTTCTTGCAAAAACTAACATGTCACCTGTACACCTCAGAGATCTTGGCTTCCAAAGGAACCAACCAGAGGACAGAGAAGGCTTGTCCAGAACCAGAAGACCTGAAAGGGGACACCTTGGACACAGTGGTGGATGGCAAAACAATGAGGGAGATAATATCAACCCTGCCATTCACACTCCAATTCAATGGAGACCTCAAACCAGAGGACTGGAAAGACATGGATCAAGTTCTTCAGCTCCACCAACTCCTCAAGGACTTATTCCAATGGAGCATGGACAACAAAAGGTTCAACCTGGAAAGTCACTGGGCAGAACTTGGAGCAAGTTGCCAGAAGATCTGTCTCAGAGAGACAGACTTCAAAGACCTGATGGAAATCACCAAAGGTTGGAATCCTACCAGGCAGTTGAGACTCCTGGAGGCAAGGGCACAGAGGATAAGGGACAATCAAGCCACTATCCAAGCCATAGAAGAACAGTTAACCCAGACAGGGCCTACTGAGATTCCTTCAGGCTCACAAGGATCAGGCCAAATTAGCTCTCCAGTGGCTTCAAATCATTTAGAAACCAGCAGATCAGTGGCCAAGAGTCACCATTCTTCACAATTCCAGGAAGTTTCCAGGAGAAGACAAGGAAACAAGGGCAAGAACAAAACTTCCTTCAACCAGAGGAGGAAAGAGTCAGACCTTATGATTCAGAAACTGTTAGATTTGGTAAAAGAAGTGCACAAGAACCAGAAGGAAATGTAAACAATCTAGAATCAGTAGTCTTAGTAATAGAAACATAACCACCACTCAGACTGAACATAAAATTGTCACATCTGAGAGTAACATCAACAGTGATACACTGTGGTTACAAATGTCCCAATATGCTGAACAATCTGCAAAGCAGTTTGAAGAAATTAAAGCTGGCCAAGAGAGGATGAGAGAAACTCAAGCCTCCTTGGAACAGATAGTTAAGAATCTTCAAGAAGGATATGCTCAACTGAGCAAAGCCTCTGAAGAAACCAACAAAAGACTGAAGATAGTCTTTGAAGAACAACACCACAGCACAAGGGACAGGGAGTGTCTGGATCAAGACATTAACAAATTGTTTAATGCCTACCATAGATTGAAGCCCCAACCACAAGGCCAAGTTATGGATAATCCATATCAACCAAATGACATCAAGCCAGATGCCATGTTAATTAATAAGGCAAGATCCCCATCACAATAACAGGATGGAGATGGCATGTTGTATTCAGAGAAGGAAGCCTTGAAACAGCTTACTGAGGCCTTAAGCTGGCCCAAATTCTCTGGATCAGGATAATATGATAATATGGAACTCATAGATTATATTGATGGACTCTTCATTGATGTACCAAGCATACCAGACTACTGGATCACTGCTAGATTGAATACTGCTTTAAAGCTCATGCTAGTATATGGTACACAGGAATGAAAAAAATACATGGCAGAAGAAACTGGCCATGGTGGAAGAGTCAAATCATCCAAAACTACAGTAATGGAACTTGGATACGGCAGAAGACTATGTCATTTGAAAATGAAAAATACTCTGTGGACAAAGATCCATATGAGTGGTGTCTTAAACAATCTAAAAGACTTAAAGCCATTGAGCCTCAAATGAACATCCAAATGAGGAATCATAAACTTCTGAGACAACTGCCAGGAGAACTAGAGCATGCAGTAAAATGCAGATGCAACCAAAATTGCACTATAGATGACATTGCCAACACCTTACAAGACATAAAGAAAAGGACTTATATAGGGAAATTCACCCCATACAAGAATAGTAGTTTCAAAGAGAAACAACCTCTCAGGGTAGAGTTTATAGACAAACCCAAAGAAAGAGTGGCAGAAGTCGCAAAGAAGAGGAATTCTTGTCACAACTGTGGCTCAACAGACCACTATGCCAACAACTGTCCAAAGGCAAAGAAAAAAGTCTATGCCATTGAGAAAGTCCCAGAGGAAGAACCTCCAACAGAGGATTCTGAATTAGACTCCATGGGTGATGCCATCAGAGAGCCATCTGATGATGATCAAGACCCCAGAGAGGAATTTTTAGTGGAATACCAAGAGGAACCCCCACTAGAAATTCAGGACATACAGTTGGAAGCACACATGCCACAGGACACTGCTAACAAAAAATTGTGCAAAAACACACAAGATGCACAAACTTTCCTGGTTACACCAACCAGAGGAATGGCATATATACATGGGGCAGCCACAAAAATGACTGTTTGCATTGACAATGCTCAGCATCCACTGATCATTGATAGTGGAGCACACTGCTCCGTAGTGGCAAGAAACTATCTGGACACCCACTTCCCAAACTGGGAAAAACAGCTCTTGCCCACTAAGCGAAAGAACTTTAAAAGTGCATCAGGGAAGATGACTTCCATTGGGACAATTATCAAGGAGATAATTATACCCCACAGGAAGGGTAATATCAGGCTCAACCCAGAGTTTGTAGTGCTGAATAATGCCCAGATCCAAGGGTTTTTACTGGGGACAGATTACCAGAGGATGTATGGCATAGACATTTACAACAGTAAGAATAGGCACATCACCATTGGTACTAACAAGGAAAAGAAATTTTCACTTGATATATACCAGATATCTTCTCAAGATACACTAGAAGAACTTCTGAAGGAATTCAGAGAGGGGCAGTTTAGCACTACCCTCACCAGTAAACAGAAACTAGGTTTACTGAAGATGCTGAGAAAAAACAGACCAGCATTTGCAATTGGTGAAGAACCATTAGGCAAGATCAAAGGCCATGATATAGAACTATATCTGGATGTGGAGAGGCCTTATCCACCCATTCTCAGGAGACCTCTTTATCCAGCAATCCTGGAAACCAGGAAAGAAATTGAGAAACATATCAATGAACTCCTGGATATGGATGTCATCAGGAAGATTGGACATAATGAAATAGTGGAAATCACCACCCCTGTCCTAATCATCTGGCATGATGGAAAGTCTAGACTGTGTGGAGATTTTAGAGCTCTGAACAACTACACAAAAGCAGACAGGTACCCTATACCTAGGATACCTCATGCCTTGAATAAACTGGCAAAAGCCAAATACATAACCAAAATGGATTGTATGAAAGGCTTCCACCAAAATGGAGTTAAACCAAACTCCATGAAATTACTCAGAATAATATGCCATATGCCCATATATGAATATACCAGGATGCCATTTGGCATCAAAAATTCACCAGCTCATTTCCAAAGAATGATGGACACTATATTTCAAGAAGAAATACTGGAAGGCTGGATGGTAGTATCTATTGATGATATCATTATATACTCAGAGACATGGGAAGACCATGTGCAATACATAGGCAGATTACTAAGTAAATGCACACCCATAAATCTCAAAATTTCACTTAAAAAGCGCAATTTCGGCCAACAAGAGTTACTGGCTCTAGGACATAAAGTCTCAGGTCTTAGTTTGGCAATTGACCAGAATAAAGTGGCAGCAGTACTGCAGAAGCCAGTACCAAAAAGCAGCAGAGAGATGCAATCTTTCCTTGGGTTTGCTAACTACTATAAAA
Organism: Austropuccinia psidii; assembly: GCA_023105745.1. Lineage (NCBI taxonomy): Eukaryota > Fungi > Basidiomycota > Pucciniomycetes > Pucciniales > Sphaerophragmiaceae > Austropuccinia > Austropuccinia psidii. The sequence continues at coordinate 4,117,758 of JALGQZ010000001.1, forward strand.
GCCACATTAAGAACTTTGCACACATAACTAGTAGGTTATATAACTTATGTTCAAAAGATTTAGTTTTTGAAATAACCAAGGAAAGGAGGGATGCATATGAGAGGATCAAATATGAGCTTACAAATGCACCTGTGCTCAACTTACCTGACTTTGAACTACCATTCAAGTTATATATAGATGCAGAATGCAGTCAAGGCCTAGGAGCAGCCCTTCACCAAAGACAAATTGTGGGTGGTGAACCAAGAGAAGGAGTAATTTGCTACATCTCAAGGCAGCTGAAAGATTCAGAAGCCAGGTATGGGGCCACCCAGACTGAGTGCCTATGTCTAGTCTGGGCTCTAGAGAAACCCTATTATTATTTGGAAGGTGCAGTCTTTGAAGTCTAAACAGACTTCACAGCCTTGAAGTCTTTACTGAACATGAAGACTACAAATAGACACATGCTGAGATGGCAAATAGCCATCCAGTAGTATAGAGGGAACATGACCATCATATAAAAAGAAAGTAAGAGTAATACCAATGCAGATGACCTTAGCAGATGGCCACTGGACAATGTCAAAAGAAATCCGGCTTATGACCCTGAAGTTGCAGCCAAGATTCCTATCCATTTCATGGAAGTGGATAGGAATAAGAACTTCAGATCTTCTGAATGGGCACCAGAAAGTGGTACCCTTGACAGTGGAAACACTGATTCGGAGGGAACAGAACCTCCCATATTGGGAATAAGTTCCTCAGAACTACACAATAAATTTTTAGGTGCAGTACTGAAGTCTTATGCCAAGCACAAACAGTGTGGCATATTACTACAACTACTTCAACAAAGGTACAGGAGCCAGAACTGGAATCCCAGCTGGAAGAACCCTGGTTGAGGGCCTATAAGGACAACAAGTTTTTCCTTATAGATTGCCTGCTCTACCACAGAGAAAAACACACAAGTGCACTCACAGTGGTAGACAGGGACCACATCTCCCTGATCCTGCAGGGAGGCCATGACTGCCCCTATATGGGAAACATGAATGAAGACAGGACTCAGGGGAGGGTAGAAAGCACAGCGTGGTGGCCCAAGTGGGAAAAAGAGTTGGGAGAATACATCATCACTTGTGAAAGATGCCAAAAGGCAAATAGGAAACATGAGAAGAAGTATGGGTTACTTCAGCATATAGAAGAACCCAAATACCCATGGGAGACAATCAACATGGACTGGGTTACAGGACTTGTTCCAGGAGGCAAAGAAAGCTACAATGCCTGCTTGATCATAGTTGATAGGTTCAGAAAGAGCATGAGGTGTCTACCATGCCACAAAGAGGACACATCCATGGATACTGCTCTGTTATTTTGGAATAACATCATATCTACCTGTGGAGTCCCTAAGATCATCATTAGTGATAGGGACCCAAAATTCACATCTGAATTTTGGACCAACTTGTATGACATGCTTGGCACCAAGCTTGCTTTTTCCACAGCTTACCATCCCCAAACAGATGGCCTAGCTGAGAGGATGATCCAGACTATGGAGGACATCCTTAGAAGCTTCTGTGCCTATGGCATGGAGTATAAGGACCATGAGGGATACACCCATGACTGGGTTACCCTTCTACCAGCTTTCCAACTGGCTTATAATACAAGTCAGCACTCTACCACAGGAAAAACACCTGCACTGGTAGAGAAAGGGTGGAATCCCTTGTTGCCTGTGGATCATTTGAAGAAGAATCTTCTAACCATCCATCCCACAGCCAAAGACTTCCATGATATGTGGAAGAGGGCTTGTGATACAGCTGCTAAATTCATAGCTGAAGCAAAGGATTATAATAAGCAGAAGTGAGACAGAACACACATGGAACCTGACTTTAAGGAAGGGGACCAGGTGCTAGTGTCTACACTGAAATTTAATAATCTTAATAGACACAAGAAGATGAGGGACTCATTTGTAGGGCCTTTCACTATCATGAAGTTGATAAGAAAGAATGCAGTGGAAGTCAAACTTACAGAGGAATTTTCCAGGAAGCACCCAGTCTTCCCAGTGAGTTTGGTTAAACCATACTTCCAAACAGAGGAGGATAAATTCCCCTCCAGGAAAAAGAACCCCACACCACCTGATATAGTGGAAGGGGAGGATTCCCCAGGACCTGTGATTAAAATCATCAGGGCTAGGAAGATCAGACTTAATGGAAAGGATCAGAGAAAATACTTAGTCAGATTCAAGCACCAAACAGCTGATAAAGACAAATGGTTGGCAGAGGATACCATACCAGATGGGAGCCTTCATCTGAGGAGATTCAGAGCCTCTAGGAGGACTGAACAGTCTCATGAATAACGAGCCTTTTTTAGAGGGAGGGTATGTCATCCTGTGACTCAAAACCAGAGCACAAGCATGACAGCCAAAATATCATAAACCAATGGTATAGCCAAGATACCACCCAAACATGGAGCGGAGCCAAATAAGCTCAAAAGATATCAAAATAAAGAGGAAACTAACCCCTTTCTGAAAATATGAGTCCCATCACCATAGCACAAGAATTAACAAAGTCATTCCTGCTCAAAGTTATTGCTGAGCATAAACCTTAATTTTCACCTCTCATCTAAAATCTAGAAGGAGAGGCTTAACCCCATCAAATGGGTATTCAAAATAAAGCTCTAAGCTAGGGCGATCCAACGGTACCAGCCAAACTGAGCCAGAGCCAATGGTACTGGAGTTATGGTCAATTTCAGGCCAAATAAGGGTGAACAAAACATTCAGCTCTCATCTAACTTCTACAGTTTTACTTTGGGATACTTGAAGTGGGGTCCTTTTAGAAAGGGCACACTCAGGGCTATCTGATGGTGCCATCCACTTCCCCATATCTCAACTACAGCAGAAGTAATGGGGTAAACAAGCTCAATACAGCTTTTTGCCTAAAACACGCAAATGTACAAAAATCTTATACATGGGATAACTTTGCCATATTTAATGATACCCATATCAAATGAGGTACCATTGTGTAACGCACATACAGGGCTACACACAGAACCAATTTTGAGGTAGATATCTCAAGAATTGACAAAGCTATGGCTGTTTTAAGGTCAGATTCCCACCTGCTGTCATATACAGCCTTACCATGGGATAATATCCCATAATCATGAATATGAGGTGTCAAATAGACAAAGAAGCATGTTTTTACTTCAACACCTCATATGTCAGTCAATACTGGGGTCCCATACAGTTTCTGTACAGCATTTGGCGCATCATACACGTCAGAATCAAGCTGTGAGGTCCCCAGATGAAAATTTTCCCCCAGCCCAATGCAGGCTATACAGGCTGTTTGCAAACCAAAGCCAGTACCAGAGAGTGAAAATATCTTCACTTCCTCTACATTGAAAGGTCTAGCACCCTTTCTCCCCCATTTCAGGATAAAAAGGAGGCTTTTCACAGCTAGAATTGTGTCCTCATCCTGCTCTTGAATATCCTATGCAGTAAACTGTCCAAAACAGTTTTACTCTTGGGTAATAATCAGGGTATAATTATAATCTTAATTATTGTAGTTCCTATTATAGTAATCCAACTGGTAAGACTGCATCCAGGGTTCTCAGTAGCGCTCACCACCACTATTTCTTAATAGTAGAACCCTTTTATTATATTATAAACCATTACATTATCAAAAAAACTCTTATATTAAAAAAAGTTTCACATGTCACAGTCATAGTTCTACTTGTAAATAGCCTAATTACTGCTTCAACATAGACTCCAGCTGACAACTCAGCACTCTGTCTATGTATTGTACATGGTTTTCCCATGTCTCTGAGTATATAATGATATCATCAATATATACTACCATCCAGCCTTCCAATATTTCTTCTTGAAATATTGTGTCCATCATCCTTTGGAAGTGGGCTGGTGTATTTTTGATGGCAAATGGCATTCTAGTTTACTCATATATGCCCATATGGCATATTATTCTGAGCAATTTCATAGAGTTTGGTTTAACTCCATTTTGGTGGAAGCCTTTCATACAATCCATTTTGGTGATGTATTTGGCTCTTGCCAGTTTATCCAAGGCATGAGGTATCCTAGGTATAGGGTACCTGTCTGCTTTTGTGTAGTTATTTAGAGCTCTAAAGTCTCCACACAGTCTAGACTTGCCATCATGCCAAGTGATCAGGACAGGAGTGGTGATTTCCACTATTTCATTATTTCCAATCTTCCTGATAACATCCATTTCCATGGCTTCATTGATGTTTTTTTCAATTTCTTTCCTGGTTTCCAGGCTTTCTAGATAAGGAGGTCTCCTAAGCATGGGTGGATAAGGTCTTTTCACATCCAGATATAACTCTATATCATGGCCTTTGATCGTGCCTAATGGTTCTTCACCAATGGCAAATGCTGGTCTGTTCTTTCTCAGCATCTTCAGTAAACTTGGTTTTTGTTTACTGGTGAGGGTAGTGCTAAACTGTCCCTCCCTGAATTCATTAAGTAGTTCCTCTAGTGGGTCATGGGTAGAGATTTGGTATATATCAAGTGAAAATTTCTTTTCTTTTTTGGTACCAATGGTAATATTCCTGTTTTTACCATTGTAAATATCTATGCCATACATCCCCTGGTAGTCTTTTCCCAGTAAGAACCCTTGGATGTGGGCATCACTTTGCCTTGGTGGGCAAGAGCTGTTTTTCCCAATTTGGGAAATGGTTATCAAGATAATTTCTGGCCCCTATGGAGTAGTGTGCCCCACAATCAATGATCAATGGATGTTGAGCATTGTTAATACAGAAAGTCACTTTAATGGCTGTTCAATGCATATATGCCATTCCTTTGGTTGGTGTAACCAGGAATGTTTGTGCATCCTGTGCGTGTTTGCACAAGCTTTTATTGGAAGTATCCTGTGGCATGCCTGCTTCCAGCTGTATGTTCTGAATTTCTAGTGGGGTTTCTTCTTGGTATTCCACTAAAAATTCCTCTCTGGGGTCTTGATCATCATCAGATGGCTCTCTGATGGCATCCCCCATGGAGTCTGATTCAGAATCCTATGTTGGGGATTCCTCCTCTGAGACTTTCTCAATGGAATAGACTTTTTTCTTTGCCTTGGACAGTTATTGGCATAGTGGTCTGTTGAGCCAAAATTGTGACAATAATTATTCTTCTTTGTCACTTCTGCCACCTTTTCTTTGGGTTTTTCTTTGAACTCCACCCTGAAAGGTTGTTTCTCTTTGAAACCACTGCTCTTATGTGGGGTGAATTTCCCTATATTAGTTCTTTTCCTTATGTCTTGTAAGGTATTAGCAATGTCATCTAGAGTCCAATTTTGGTTGAATCTGCATTTTACTGCATGCTCTAGCTCCCTTGATAGTTGTGTCAGAGGTTTATGATTCCTCATTTGGATGTTCAACTGAGGATCAATGGCTTTAATTCTTTTAGACTGTCTAAGACACCACTCATATGGATCTTTGTCCACAGAGTATTTGTCATTGTCAAATGACATGGTATTTTTCCATATCCAAGTTGCATTACTGTCCTTTTGGATGATTTGACTCTTCCACCATGGCCAGTTTCTTCTGCCATGGATTTCTTTCATTTCTGTGTAGCATATACTAGCATGACCTTAAAATGCTGTGTTTAGTCTAGCAGTGATCCAGTAATCTAGCATACTTTGTACATCAATGAAGAGTCCATCAATATAATCTATGAGTTCCATATGATCATATTCTCCTGTTCAAGAGAATTTGGGCCAGCTTGAGGCCTTGGGAAGCTGTTTCAAGGCTTCCTTCTCTGAACAAGACATACCATCTCCATCCTGGTATTGTGATGGAGATCTTGCCTTATTCATCAACATGGAATCTGGTTTGATGTCATCTGGTTGATATGGATGATTGATAACATAGCCTTGTGGTTGAGGCTTCATGTTATGGTAGACATTAAACAATTTGTTTATGTCTTGATCCAGACAATCCCTGTGCCTTCTTCTGTGGTGTTTTTCTTCAAAGATTAGATTGAGTCTTTTGTTGGTTTCTTCAGAGGCTTTGCTCAATTGAGCATGTCCTTCTTGAAGAGTTTTGACAATTTTATCCATGGAGGCTGTTCATTTTTTCATCCTCTCATGGCTGGCTTCAAGTTCTGCAAACTGCTTTTGAGTTTTCTCAGCATCTTGGGACATTTCTAACCACAGTGCATCAGTGTTTAAGTTACTCTCAGGTGTGACAACATTATGTTCAATCTGAGTGGGGGTAATATTTCTATCAATAGGACTACTGATTCTAGAGTGGTTTACAACTACTTCTGGTTCTTGTGCACTTCTTTCACCAAATCCAACAACTTCTGGATAATGGGGTCTGACTCTTTCTGCCTTTGGCTGAAAGAGGTCTTGTTTTTCCCCTTGTATCCTTTTCTTCTCCAGGAAACCTCCTGGAATTGTGAAGAGTGGTGACTCCTGGTCATTGATTTTTTGGTGTCTGAATGGTGTGAAGCCACTGGAGAGCTGATTTGGCCTGCTCCTTGTGAGCCTGAAGGAATCTTAGTAGGCCCTGTCTGGGTTAACGTTCCTTCTATAGCTTGGATAGTGGCTTGATTCTCCCTTGCCTCCAGGAGTCTGAACTGCCTGGTAGGATTCCAACCTTTGGTAATTATAATGAGGTCTTTGAAGTCCATCTCTTTGAGACAGATCTTCTGGCAACTTGCTCCAAGTTCTTCCCAGTGAGATGCCAGGTTGAACCTCTTGTTGTCCATGCTCCATTGGAATAGGGACTTGAGGAGTTGGTGGAGCTGAAGAACTTGATCCATGTCTTTCCAGTCCTCTGGTGTGAGGTCTCCATTGAATTGGAGTGTGAATGGCAGGGTTGATATTATCTCTCTCATTGTTTTGCCATCCACTACTGCGTCCAAGGTTTCCTCTTTCAGGTCTTCCGGTTATGGACAAACCTTCTCTGTCCTCTGGCTGGTTCCTTTGGAAGCCAAGATCTCTGAGGTATACAGGTGAGATGTTAGTGTTTGCAAGCAGTCAAAAACTTTATGTTCTTAGGGTATTTTCCTTTGACTGTGCCTTGTACAAATTTGTTGTCTGCTGATCTGGGGAATTTACCTTTAGAGGTTACAACTGGGTTAATTATAGTAACTCTCCCTGGACAAGCGATCAAGCTTGGTTTACCTTGTATTGAAGCAGAATTTTGTGGTTTTCTACTTTTCTGTGTGGCAATGGGTTTCCACTTCTTTGCTGTTATCAGGCCTTCACTGTGCCTCACTCCTTTGCCTTTGCTGCCCTCTGGTTCTGAGGGTGTCACTGGTGTGTTGGCCTGTGACTGGCTTTAAAGTGGTATGAAGAAATCTTCCACTGAATCAAACAGGAAAAAGAGGGCTCAATGTCAGTTAAGACTTCTTAAAATGCGGTTTGCACATCTAAGAATGGCCTCTGGGCTTGTATATTACTACAATATGCCCTTGTACAATGACAGTGTAATTGAATTAACAATTTCAAGTCAGAAGTACAGCTTACTGATATTTGGTATACTGTCTGTATACCAATATCTTACAGAATAACTTGTAATTAGCAAGTATAAACTGTCAACAAGTGGTATGTAAGAGGGTAATTGAGTTGACAATCTGCCCAATCACGCCTCAACTGTTGGTTTATCAGTATGAGGTGTCTTAATTTAATTAAAAATTAAGAATGTATCAATGGCTAAAAAGTGTTTTTATATATAAAACGCGCCAAAAATAAGGGTCTTGTGGTTATTAGCCACGTGACAAGTACTCTTTTAATATGAGTATAGGGATAAATATATAATAAATATATATTTTTAAGAAATAATTACGCCTGAAAAAAGATAAAACAAGAGTCAGAAAATAAAGAAAATAAGTAAAAAACTCACGGCCAGGCCCCCAAAATGTCAGGCTGAGTCTATGATAAAGCAGTAATCAGACTGTTTACAACTTTAACTACAACTGTGACATGGTGGTAAAGGTTTAAAATAAGAGTATTTGTTGATAATAAGGGTTTATAATAAAAATAAGAGGGCTTTACTATTGTGGAATAGTGGTGGTGAATTCTATTGAAAGCCCTGGGTGCAGCTTTACCTGTTGGGTTAAAATAATAAAGTCTACAATAGTTAGAATTATAATTATACCTGGTTAATTTCCAAGCATATAAATTTTTTTGACAGTTGTACTACCTAGGAATTTAAGATCAGGATGAGGAAAGCAATTCTGCCTGTGAAAAGCCTCCTTTTTATCCTGAAATGGGGTGGAAAGGGTGCTAGACCTTTCCACATAGACAAAGTGAATATTTTCCACTCTCTGGGACAGGCTTGTGGTTTGCAAAGACCTGTATAGCCTGTATTGGGCTCAGATGTGGTTTTGAAACCACATCTGGGCAGTTTTCACCAATACAGGGTGAAAACCTTCATCTGGGGACCTCACAGCGTGATTGTGACGTGTATGACACATAGAATGCTGTACAGGAACTGTATGGGACCCCAGTATTGGCTGAAATGAGAGTTATTGAAGTGAAAACAAGCTCTTTTGTGTATTCGACACCTCATATTCATGATTATGGGACATTATCCCATGGTAAGGCTGTATATGACAGCAGGTGGGAATCTGGCCTTACAACAGCCATAACTTTGTCAAATCTTGAGATATCAGCCTCAAAATTGGTTCGGTGTGTAGCCCTGTATGCGCTTTACACAATGGTACCTCATTTAATATGGGTATTATTAAATATGGCAAAGATATCCCATGTACAAGAATTTTGTACATTTGCATGGTTTAAGCAAAAAGCTGTATTGAGCTTATTTGCCCCAAACCTTTTGTTCTAGTTGAGATATGAGAAAATGGATGACACCATCAGATAGCCCTGATTGTGCGCTTTCCAAAAATACCCCACTTTAGGTATCTCATGCTAAAATTGCAAAATCTAGATGGGAGGTGAATGTTTTGTTCACCCTCATTTGGCCTGAATTTGGCCATAACTCAAGTAATACTGGTGCTAGCTCAGTTTGGCTAGTACCATTGGATAGCCCTGGATTAGAGCTTCATTCTGAATACCCATTTGACGGAGTTAAGTCTCTCCTCCGGGATTTTAGATGAGAGGTGAAAATTACGGTTTATGCTCAGCAACAACTTTGAGCAAGAGTAACTTTGTTATTCTTTGTCCTATGGTGATGGGACTTATATATTCAGAAAGGGGTGGGTTTCCTTCTTCTTTTGATACCTTTTGGGCTAATTTGGCTCAGCTCCATGTTCCGGTGGTATCTTGGTTACACCATTGATTTATGGTATTTTGGCTGTCATGCTTGTGCTCTGGTTTTGAGTCACAGGCTGACACACATCCTGCCAGCTCATAATACGCCAAATTTCACTGCTTCTTTCAAAGGTACTAGGAACATTACAAATGAACAGCAGAGTGCACTTTCCACTTGCGCTTACTTTCAATATTCCAATTCTTTGATTTAAACTCATTGAATGGGGCATGAATCTGTCAAATTGAATAATGCAGCTTCCACTGCCTTATTTTTGGTTCAGGTACTTGAGCTTGCCAATTCGCAAAATTCATATGTAATATTTCATTTTTAGAAGCCAATAAAAAAATTGATTGACCAAAATCAAATTTAGGTGAAATTAATAATCTTCACAAGAGTCACTAATAATTTGGTTTAATTTCATTTTCTTATGCAAGCATTCCATTCACAAAGAAAGGAAACTTGTTTCAAAATATTCGGGTGAGTCACTCAGTTATTTCCAGCATATATATATAGATATATATATGGGTCAGGATTCATGTAGCACCCTCATTGGGCTCCATGGAGGAACATTGGCTTTAATCAGTTTATATAAAGCCAATTCCATGTGGGCTCCAACATGGAAGTCATGTATGTGTGCCAAATAAAGCTTATTGGGTATTGGGCACCATTCTGGATTCAAAAGGCCTTAGCTTCAAATGGGAGTAAGAAGTATATGATATCTTTTCTGCTTCAACACAAAGTGATGCCTCAACCACTTGGGAATAATGGCACATACCAAAAGACAAATGAGGCCAAAACCACCCAAAGGAATAAGCTTTTTTCCTCCACTTGACAAACAGCACAAATATTAATGCCTGTATCAGCAAATATGACCACAAGTGAAATTTGGAGGGTTGTGGATGTCACTCAGATCAAACACATTGACTTTGGCCACATGCAAATTTTCCCTTTTACAGGATTACTCATTTTCCTTGTTGAATTCAGACCATTCAAAACAATGAGTGAGGTTGAGGTGAATCAATGGGATGAGTTATCACAATTCTTATTTCGCAAAAGAAATTTTACATACACAATTGAAACAAATGGGGCATTACTGGAGGGATTTATGTTTTCTATTGGGTGCCGCAAATGCAGAATGAAGAACAAACAATTTGGGATTTATGGAAGTCTTGGGAGAATTGAAGATGCAAAAGAACAATGGGTGAGCTGAGGTGCAAATATTAGCTTGGTGGGTTGCATTCTAGGTCCAGCCTTACAATATCTTGAGGATAAATTATTTCAAAAGATGCAATCTTGCTACAAGTCATTGGGGGTCCCGTTCTTTGATCAAGTCAACTATGAAACCAAGAATCCTGCAAATCAAAGGACTTTTGAGTTTTCTTACGCACTCACTTTAACCATGAACTGATTCAAAAAATCACCTCATATGGATAAGGATGAAACTTTGTATGCTTTGGGATGGGTGTGTCAAGCTGATAAGCGGACTGGCTGAATTCAAAGAGATTTGTCAAATTGGTGTACAGGGGAAAATTGATTTTCCCAAATGAGAATTTTTGGATTAATCTATCTCAATGTAATAGGATAATCCAGGTAGTGTGGGCTAGTAGTACATTTTCTCATTATACTGATCCAGAACAGGACAACAAAAGAACAACACTAGTGTGTATGTCCATGTAATGCTCCAGGTGTTAGCACAAACAATTTGGCACAAAAGCCACGGCTATTATGAGATGGGCATGGGAGCAGGCTATCAAATTGGGGATGGTAATAAAATCTCATTCCATATAGAATAATGAGGGAATTTGGATGTGTCTGGGAATTAGAGGGTGTGGTAACTCACAGTACAGTATACACCTGGTTTTGATGGGTTGGAATTGGGGATATACAGTGGCTCACATTAAAAAGGGATGAAATGGCTCATATATTGTGGAATGCCACCTTAGATGGTCATATGATGAGTTTCTTAGGGCTATTCTCAACTTTTGTCAATCCTGACGCTTGTCCTGGATCAAATGTTTCACATGCAAATCCTTATGCATGTCCAGGATCCCAACGCCTCACATGCAAATACTTATGCGTGTCCAGCATCCCAAGGGTTCACATGCAAATACTTATGCTTTCATTGGATCCCAATGGTTCACATGCAGATCCTTACACTTGCACAGGATCCCAAAAGGTCACATGCAAATCCTTCTGCTTGTCCAGGTTTGCAACTCTTCACACACAAATCCGTAAGCTTTTCCAGGTTCCCAACTCTTCACATGCAAATAGCTGGGAATGTCAAGGCTCCTGACAGTTTACCCAGTTCCTTATGCATGCCAAATATACATGTGCTTCACACGCACATCCTTTGACTTCTACAGGCTCCCAACAGTTCACACAATTCTTTACGCATGTCTAGTATACATGCGCTCCAGATTCCATTCTTCATGCATGTAAGATTAATTGAATGTGACCTTAAGAAAAGGAATGCCTCATGCAGGGAACCCCAGTGTTTTTACAGTTTAGAACAAAGCTTGCTTAAAATGTTGGAGGGGTTAATGGTGAATATTTGTGAATTTTCTGAAAAAGAGGTTCACACAAATAAATGCTGATGTAAAGGTTTGGTGGGGATCTCACAAAATATGTGATTTGCACCATTGTTGAAAAAAGGAAATCTCACAGGATAAAAGAATATTATAATCATGGAAAAAATCTTGTATTGATTACAACTAATTGATTTGAAAGAGTGTATTACAAAAGAAAATAAGAGAAAATAAAGCACTTTATTTAAGGAATTTTGACACTATCCCGGTGATGTCCTCCTTTGGATAAGCCTCCAATTTCTGCCCAAGGAGAGATTTTAGCTCCTCCCAGAATTCCAAGTGCATCAAATTTTTACAAGCTGCATCCACGAAGGGAATAATAGGGAGAAATTGGCGATGTTCCAACAAGATTTGATTTATTGATTTGTGGACAATTTCACAAGGAATCATTAGGGTTGGTCTCAAATTGGTGAATTCTTGCCAAGCCTCATCATGAGAATGAGGGGAGGAGGCAGTTGGGTTCTCTGGGGCAGGAACCGGGGTGGGAGTTGGGGAGGCAACGGGTGTATTGTTGATGATGATTACAGAGCAGGGGGTAGAATACAAGCTGGATATGGTCAAAGGAGGGATGAGGGAATGTTGGAAACAGGAAAAAGATGAAAGTGGGGACTTACAAAAAGGATCCTCTTTTGATTGTGTTGGAGGCACCTCAGGTTTAGGCTCACAAGCTGAAGTGTCCTCATGTGATGGGACTGGAGATTTGGAGAATTGACTTGCGCCTGCAATAGGTGGATCATTGTATTTGGAGCGCTCTACAAAAGTAGGCATAGTCAGTTCACTTGAGTCAAAAGTAATAATTAGAAAAGGAATAGGTGACTGCTTGCTGCAGAATAAGTCCTCCAACCATTTGGTGGCACTCAGGCCTGGAGTGGATTTATGCAGAGCTTGCTTGCAAGGCATATGAGGAGCGGTAGAGTCTTGTTACAGGGGATTTTATTGGTCTTGTTTTATGCATAGAGAAAAGAAGTCAGTATGATTGCATGAAGAAAAATGAGTCAAGGAGGAGAAAGAAACCTTACTTTGGAATTTGATTCCCACAGGTGACAAGACATGGTGACAATCTGCCCAGGCTCAAATGTCCTCTCACCATTGTCATCCTTCATTGGCCAGATAATCACTTTTCTCCAGTCAAGAGGTGAAGTGACCATCCGATGGTGGCTTGGGAGGGGGGGTGGACAAATTGATACTTGAGGGCACCAGGCTAATCTTCCAAAAACGTTCCAATCTGCCTGTTTGGGGTCATCAGTGCTCACAAGGGTGTCCTGGGTTGGAACTCCTCTGGCCATGTGGTCAGAAGGGTCACACAAAAAATGAGCATTTTTGGTGTGTTTTTAGCAAGAATCACAAGTGTTGGTCGTTGTGGAGGAGCAAATGCAGGGGATACCCCCTTAGTACACAGAGTGCACAACATCCAAAAAAAGACAATTTAGGTTAGTAACCAAATAGAAAGTAAACTGTCAAGAAAAAAAGGAAGACATATGATGAATTATAAATTTAAAATGTAAAAAAATAATTAAGCTCTAGTAGAAAGTTTCTAAAATTCTGAAAGGAAATAAGGATAAAGATTTAGTATCAAGAGTGGAACATAATATGAGCTGAAGTATTAAATGGAGAAGGTGATGCACAATGTAGATAGAAGTGGGGTTCTGGACACATAATCTGGAGAAAAATACAGCAAAAGGGAAAGGGAGTGGTTAGTTTTGTGCAATAGAAAAAAGTGGAAAGGCAGGAAGACAAAAAGGAATATGCACAATAATGAGAAGAGTGGGTGAGAAAAAAAGTGAACAGTGTGTTGGGCAAAGATGGTCTTTTATACCATAGTGAAGCTGAGCCAGTTTCAGAAGTCGCAGAACCCACCAAGGTCTCACCTTCAAGGCCTGTTGGGGTAATGAAAGCTCAGTTGTAGCCAATGGTGTGAATGAGCAGGGAAATGGCCATGTGAGGCAGGAAAACAAAGGGGTCAGACTGAGTATAGCAATTGGTTGGAATGTTATACTTAGTCAGATACCCTTTGTTGCATTTGATAGCCACCATCTTTCCTGAGAGTGCTTTTGTGAGGGCATTGTAAAAGTTGCATGGGGGCTGTGATCCACAAATGAACCAAGCAGAATGGTACATGGTGAATTTAGTCTCAGCTGACCCCGGAAAGCATACCACCATTATGGCTGCGTGATAGAGTTTGAACAAAGGGTGGGGCAGCTGTATCAAAAGTGAATACAGCATGATCCTGGGTTGATAGATTGAGAAGGTCTGCTTTGGGGTCATAATTGAAATTCTCAGTGGCTGAACATTTGGATTGCACAGCTGGTGAGCTATTGATATAAAAATATCAAATGCACCCCTGCTGAGCAATTGCTATATCATCTTTGTAACCACACACTCTGAGAATTTGGCACAACATCGGAAGACATTTTGGCCAGGCTGAGCATATCACGCACTTTGGTGAAGTACTCAGAAGTGGGCCTTCTCATGAACCATTGCAAAAAGCTCTCTGAAAATGGAATTACCAAAACCTTGCACACTGAGCTTTTGATTATGACATGCTGAGCTTGTGTGTGCAAAGCAGGTGAATCACAATGCTGAGAATGTGGAATATGAGATACACATATGGAAACTATCAGAAGCTGGATACCCATTGGTAATATGCATTCAGACTGAAGTAGTATTACACCATCCTAATTTGTAGATCAGCCAACATTCTAGTACATACACCTTTGGTGTTCATGTATGCTGCGGGGCTGAGCAAATTCTGTACAAGAATGTAACATGCAAACACACCAAACCATTGAGTCAAATTTCTCAAATGCATTCCTTTGATGCACCTTGTTGGAGAGCTCCACCTAACTACTGCACAGATGCTGGTGTATTTCCAGTTACGGTAAGCGGTGCACATTTGGATGAGGAATTATTCAGGTCATATCCATAAAGTGGATTAACTCCAGTGCCAAGGTTGGGGAAAGCTATGAGTGGCACCTGCACATTGTTGGGCTGCCACACGCTTTCAGATTCCCCCCTCAAAGGGTCATATGCAGGGCATTTCTACCCGCTTGGTGGACCTTTTACCTCCTGTACTCCAACCAACAATTTTCTTGTGCAGGTGACCCCCTTCACTGAAGATGCTCACCCGCCTCCACGCATAAACCTGAGGCCAATCAGAACAGATTTTCTACAAACTCATATTCATTAGCATAACCCACACCTATGATGCCTGAGCCTGGATCTTTTTGTGTGGGGACAAGGCACCATGGGTCATATGCCGGACATTCTCACATGGAGCGCGGAACATTTGGTGCCTGTCTTCCAGCCAAGAATTTGGTTGGGTAGGTGGCTTATTTCTCCCAAGAACATGGAGTGCGGAAAATTTGGTGCCTGTCTTCCTGCCAAGAATTTGGTTGGGTGGGTGTCTTATTTCTCCTAAGATTCTCACATGCATGATGGAAAAATCCTGATGCCAATCTGGGTGGATTAGTAATAGCCTCAGCTGCAATAGGGGCAAAAGTGTAAGTGGATAAAGGCTCTTGGCCGGCGCCCCCCCTTGAATCCCAGGAGGTGTCAGTCCAGAAGAATTTTTGCGCACAAAAAATTTTATGTTTGGTGGCATGCCACCATACATACCTCACTCACCCACACAGAAAAGATCCCCACGGTGAAATCTTTCTTTCCACCACTACCATTCCCCAGTGGATCACTGTATGAAAATTAACCTGGGGAATATGCATTACTGTTTTCTGTCACATCAGTGAACATGACTGCATGCCTCCAATATGCCACTGTACAAGAAGCTGCTACAACCCACCCAATTTCAGATATGCTAATTTGAACCTTGGTCCACCAATCCTGGTGGAATACACAAAAGATCCAGCAGTCAAATTTGTGCACCCACATTCATTCCACCTTGCCTTGATATATGCCACAAATTGGATATGAAAACTTTAAGTCCAAGAGGGTCATGTTCCAAACAGCCATGCACATAGCCACAAGCCATCACCCTTTGGGCCCATTGCTTCCTCTCATACAATTTGCAACACCTGCGCTTTTTCCTCTTCTTGCATTCCCTTTAGCTAACCCTTCCTAATCATATCATTTCCTACTGTGCCCAAATAGCTCATAGTAGCCATACTCTCAACCCCTTCACAAAGACTTTGCATTGGGATCATTAATATTTGTATTAGTTTCAATAGTGATATAGCCTTACATACTTATAATTCCAACTTAGTTTCCTAGATTATCCTATGGTAAAATCAAAACAACATATTTGTATATCTTCCCAATCACCAGAATAATAGTGGCTCTCTCCCTGGAACCCTTTCCAAAATGCTGATACCATTCCTTGGGGCACCAAACACTTTCATGAACTGTGGTACTGGTGGGGCATGGATTGAAAATTGCCAATCCAATCCTACTCAAACATTATTTGTTGAGGGAGTATTTATGACTGGTCCAAATGATCCTTCCTCATCTCAGAAACTCAATCTAGTGTTGATGTTCTTCAAATGTTAACCAGACATTATATTCATAATTGAAAGTTTTTGAAAACAAGACTTCAAGTTTAAAATTCCTAAAGAATATGATTGCAATTCTAATATTAAATGTCAAATTTTTACTCCCACATCTCCCACTTCAATCTCAACTCCACCCTCATATCCAGATCTCTCTTCTTTGAAATCCAAGAAAAAACTGATACAATTACCCAGTGCATAAGGCCTTCCCACAATGACCCCACCCCATTCCATGATTCAAACCCCCCTCCTTCCTCATCAAAAAACCAGACTAGCTTTTCTGTGGGATAAAGAAATTCCCAATGGAAAATCTGCCTGTAACCTTTGGGCAACCTCACTCCCTGGATTGACATTTCATGCCAGGAAAATAATTACAAACAAGGTGGTCAGCTCATTTGAATCCCTTTTGGTCAATACCCTTCTTGGTGAACTGCTTGCTGATGATATGCGATTAGGTAAAACCATTCAGGTCATTGCACTAATAGGTACCTCCAAGGAGAAGCTAATTACCAACCCCCAATGCTCCACACCCACCATTATCATCTTCACACCTTGCTTAATCACCAACTGGAAAACTGAAATATCCAAGCCAACTCAGGCTGGAGCACTGCAAGAAGACATCTACCATGGCCCCACTTGTCACTCATTATCCAAGGCCAAAATCTTACAATACTATCACACAATAATTTAAACAAACCAATCCTTCTAAATCATGTATTTCTACAATCAATTGGAATCATATAATTTTGGATGAAGCGCAGTCAGTGTCTGATCTTTTAATAAATCAAATTAGGTATTAAATCCAATAACCCTTTGGTGTATTCATAGCTATATCTGTTCTCAATACACCACCACTCGCTGTGCCATTAATAGCCTACAATCATCCTGTAAAATATTTTTAACGGGCACACCATTCACAACACCATTAATGACCTTATCATCCATCACCCAACCCCAGAGCTCATATCAAGATAATTGGTCAGCATTTCTCCTGAATAGTCTTTCCAATAGTAGAAATGATAGTTTTCATTTAGAATTGCGCCATTTGAGCTTGTGCTGCACCAAAACCACACATCTCAAATCCCTCTCAACTATTAGCCATCACTACAAACTGCTCCCACTCAACCCAACAATGCAGAAAGAATATTATGCATTATACAAAGAATTCCTATCATTAAAAACAAAAAGACCAGGGGAATTTCTCAGAAGTGCTAATAAGCTGTGTATATGTTGTACCCTTCATATAATTCTTAACAGGATGGCGGATATGCATTTGGAGGACCATGAGGGAGGGAGCACTCAGCATAACTCAACAATCACCCAAACTCTTGTGGATGTGGAAACATGCATGATGAGTAGTAAAATTGAACACATCCTCAAAAGCTTACCGAAGAGCAAACAATCAAGCTGTGGTCCATCCAAATTGGTTTTTTACTCACAATGGACCCAATTTCTTGATTTGTGAGTAATTTAGGATATGATTCCTTTCTCAATTCAATCCATCTGAAAACATTGTTTTTGTAGAATTGGTATAGTACTTGCACATCACTCTATCCTTTCAGCACACATTGATTGAAAAATTACAGAAAAAGGTCAGGAGAAGGCCCTGGAGGAATTCTTCAATAATCCTGAATGTGAGGTACTCATTGCCTCCACTGCCGCAGCTGGAACAGGCCTCAAGATCACTTGTGCTAATCTTGTCTACTTAATGGTGTCACAGCCAAGGAGGCAGGGGCATTACCAATCATATTCAACAATCATTACTTCATTGATACCCCTCAAAACTCAATCAGCAAGGGGGTTTCATTCAACATTCTCCAAATACAGTTTCATACAGGCAAGATCCAAATACAGTTTCAGACCTCAATACAGCTCATACAGGCAAGACCCAAATACAGGATTCACCAAATACAGGCCTGTAATCAATACAGGCGCAAATATCTGTATTGACTGTATAACCTGTATTGGATTCACCAATACAGGATTCAATCCCACATCCAACTTCTTCCAGCATACAGACAAGTATCTCAACACTCAAACTCCAAGGCTGGTATTTCTCACATATACCAGCCCCTCTTCACCCACCTGGGGGTTTTTCCCCCAGTTAATTAAAATAGTTGATTTATTATTTAATATTATTTTATTTCACATTAAGAAGTATTATTTTATTATTTATTAAGTTAGTCTTTGCCTTCCCTCACCTGTTCAGTAGAGTCCTGGTGGCCATATCCTTTATTAATCCTTTTCTCTTTTCTGAACAGGTTGAAACAGTGGTACAGGATTATTTGTGGTTGGCTCTTTATTATTGCTTTTGTTTGTCTCTCATATCTTTTATGCTTATTATTTTATGACTAGGAATTTATCCTCTTACTCCATTACTCTTATCATTGAGTATTTTATTCTGAGCCCTCCATAAGTAAGTCTATTCACTGAGTGCCAGAATTCCACCAAAAGTTTGCAACACTGACCTCAACCTTTCCAGGGGCCAAATTGGAACCCTGCTATTGAGGCTCAGGCTATTGATTGTCTCCAGCGTATTGGACAACAAAAACCTGTAAAGGTTATCAATTATATCACTCCTCATTCAGTTGAGGTCAACATGAAGAAGGTACCTTTTGGGCTCATAATTTCCCCTGATCATATTACTATTCTGAAATCTTACACCATGGGAATCCAATACTGAATTTAAAAATAGGTCCAAGAAAAGAAACAATCATTAACTGCATGAGCCTTCCTGATATTATCTAATTTGTGTTTGAACAAGCTGATAACTCTTTTTTACCCCATCGCAGGTCCACAATGATGAAACCCATGAGCTGGATCAAACTTATTCAATATTTCCTCAATGAAAATGAGCAATAGACTATTATTTCTAAGGGATACCATAATACATTCCAATTCATACTGTTCAAATTAGAGTTTATTTGTCACCTTTCTGCGCATTTCAGCACTAATAATAAGATTGTATTACACCTGCACAACCTATTAACAAAACCTTAATATGTAACTGTTTTATACATTTATTATACTAACTTATTGCAGAGAATCACCATTTGCGCTAATAACCAACATGTCAAGTATTTTGAGGGCAAGAGTCTGCATCTTACTACAACCATTGAGCCAATCTTTATCAAAAACTTGGAAAGATAGCCTTTCAGGAATATCACCATCATCTATTGATTGCATTTCTTGCAATCTATCAATAGTTTTTTCCCCTCTTTTTGAATCTGATTACAAAACTCTATGTGTATATCAATTTTTAATACTAAATCATGAAATATGTGTGAGTTCCAGCATAAACCCTTTATGCAGTAAAATTGACATCCATCTTTGACAACCTCCTCAGTATCAGAGCATGACAAAAGGTCATTGAATTGTGATTCTAGAATGGGAAATTTAGCCATATCACACCATTCACAGAGGCACTCACAGGTATGCACATAATCAATTAGATTATCATCAGACTTTGTTCACAATGAAGAAGAGATACAGTAAATAACCTTTTGACGTATCTTTGCGGGCGTTT
The DNA here is from genome assembly GCA_023105745.1 of Austropuccinia psidii. Lineage (NCBI taxonomy): Eukaryota > Fungi > Basidiomycota > Pucciniomycetes > Pucciniales > Sphaerophragmiaceae > Austropuccinia > Austropuccinia psidii. The sequence continues at coordinate 4,137,569 of JALGQZ010000001.1, forward strand.
GATTCTCCTTATTTTTTTACAAAATATTCCACATCCTTCTAAATAGACTTCCATTCTCTGTTTGAATGGGAGAAATATTGCCCATTAAATCTGCAACAACGCCATAGTTATCATGATCCTTGATCTAACAGTAATGATGATACTCAGTGCTGACAAGTGCAAGATGGAAGGTATGGTAAAACAGCGTAGACATAAACTTGTTGAAAAGATGTTGACATGGGCTCTCCCAGTACAAAGTAAAGTGCTTTAGTCCTATCTTGTGGAGCTCATTTTTGCAGTATCTTTGGAAACCCTGAGACTGAACTTGTGTTGATGGCTCATTGAAAACATCTTTGGGGACATATCTGAGATGACCAGCCACTTGAATTGCAATTTCACGCTCTTCTGTGCTGGTTGGTGCTGGCAGTGAGGAAAAATTCTTCTCCTTGACTTTGATTAGGAACAGAAAATGGGAATGTACCACTGATCTCATCTCATGGACATTTCCAGGAAGCTCCGCTTTCAGCCATCTTTGTTCCTCCTGCTGAATTGCACAATTTTTGACATTGTGAGCTTTGAAAGCCTTTTTTGTTTGCTGTCTCATCTTGGATTGATCAAGCATACTCTGGGAAAGGGGCATTTGAGGGTGGGTGAACTCACTATTCAACTGAGTGCCCTCCTCATGCACTGAGAAATTGTCCATCCTTGGTTCATCATTTGTTTCACTGTGTTTGAGAGACATTTTCTCATCCTAATCATCCATGATTTTTTCTCTTGATGAACTGGCATGACCCATTCTTGGTTTAGAGGCATACGGATAATGATGTCCAGTGACTTTTTCTTTATGGACCAGAGGTGAATATGCATAAAGTTCATCACCTGCCATGCAAATCATCAGTTAAAAAACCAAAAAATTAATAAAGACTGGTCATACTAATGATCTTCAATTGGCTCCTGACATTGGACTGCCTTGCCTTTAGGTGCCATATCTAATGCATGAAACAAACATATCAGATTGTGAAAAATTTATACACCAAAATACAGATGACTTACTTTGATGAAGTGTCAATCCTGGATTTCCTTCAAAGGGTCCACTCCAAGTAACATTTTCCAATGGTATTTTTTTCCGGGCACCATCAACCCATTTTTCATGGCCCATATGAGCTTGGGATGTTGATGGAATATTGAGCAATGGATGTTTACTTTGTCCAAAGGGTTCCTGGGACTCCACAAGCTTCCAACCAGGATTAAAGAGGAAATCACATGGAAATTTGGATTGGGGATTGGCCTTTGAGGAAATTTCTGGTGTGCTTCCTGGTCCCTCAGACACATGCATTTGTGTATTAGTTGGACTTGGGGGAATTGGAGTGACAGAAATATTTGGGATTGACCAAGTGCTTGAGGTTGGCAAAGTTGCATTTCCCACATCAATGTTGAGACCTGTTATATTCATTGAGGATGCAATAGGGTTTGTTAGTGGAATGTTAAGACTCTTTGTTGACTTTTTTTGAACATATTCTATGCTATATTCACTATCCAAGTAAGGAACAGATCCTGAACAGGATTTATGTGGTTGAAAGATGACATAAGGGGTAAATAACTACAGTAATAATTGTAACCTGATAAAACAGCTCAGTATTATGATAAAATAGAGTGATATGATATGAAACCTTTTCAAATGTATAATAGAGAAACTCTACAAATAGTGTGAACCAAGTCTCTTGTGGAAGTCTAATAAGACTTTTTTTAGGAGAATTAACCCTCCTTTGTAATATCAAGCTCCTCCACTTTTGTTGGATACCACACTTCATGGCCCACAACCATATAATGTGATATTTCCTTTATCTCAAAGGGGACCCATTGTATATTGGTAATCACATTCAATAAGCATTTCCCAACCGCTTTCATGCCTCCTGCCTATTGTCACATTCTATGGATTATCCAAACGACTATTGGACACTTCAAAAGTTTCAGGCATTTTATATCAGATAGATCACCTTTTCAAGAGAGGCAAGACATTCCAAATCACATTCTAACCAATTGAAAGCCCCCATTAGCCCAACCAAAATACCAAGACCTTGGATCACCTCCCAACCATTATGTAATAGAGCTATATACTTATGTCTGGAATAAGGTTTCAACCATTCTTGATGCCGTGTCAGTGTACTGTACATGGTTTAAATGCTACTCCCCTCAATTCAATGGCGACCCATCACAAATGGACCCCCCTCAATGGCCAAATCTTCTTTATCTCCATGTATAAATAAACTAGAATATGTACAAGCATTGAGCAGCAAGGCATTTTACCCAAGTACACTCCTAACCAACCGGCTTACTCAAAACTGATTATGTACCCAGGAGCCAGCCTTGATCTGTATAATGGAATATTTCTGAAGGATTTACCCACCAAAGATCCTTCACCTTTTCATGAAAGGAAAGAAATTTGAATTCTAACTTATTCAAATCCAGCCTGCACTCAAACCAAATACCAAGACCTTAGCTCCACTCCAAACCACTATGTAATAGAGTTATATTGTATTTTCTGTAATAAGGTTAAAGCCATATGATGGGTTAATAAACTAGAATATGTATGAGAATTGAGAAGCAAGGCATTTACCCCAAGTAGACTCCTAACCAATTCCCTCATCAAGATGTGACATCTTACACTTTATCCTCTGTGGCTCAGCCACCATCACAAATTGTATAAAATCCTCAACTGGCTCAAACCATATACCCCTTCATAAAAAATCACTCAATTTTTTTCCCAATTAATCACACTCCTAAGCAGTTGCAAATCAACCATAGATATTTATAAGCAAACCAATCTTATTCACACTTCCCACAACAATGTCAATCCCCCACTATTTTGCAATGAGTATATGCATGTGTCAACACTGTGCAACTCAAACACACTCTTCCCCTGAGGTTGATAGGAAGGGAGTTGCCTTCACACCTTTCCAATATAAACAGCACATTAAAAGGCTCAAATCAGCCATTGAACCCAAATCTATTCCAAACATCCCTACCTCAGCATCAGGTTCTGAGTGCCTGCAGATTATATTGGATCGAAATTTCCCAGATGATTATTCTCAATTGACCCAAAGCACATTCTCCACACCACTGGGTTTCAATTCAACTGCACAGAAATTATACAGAAGCAGTCAAAACCTTCCCCCACAAGCCCTTGGATTGATAATATGTGCAATTCTATCATTAAGGTATAATATACCCCACAGGGATTCACACATTCTCAACCCTTCCCTGAACCTGCTGATCAAGTCCAGTAATCCAAGCTCAGGTGGTCACCCTACTCCTGCATTCCATGTACCTCAAGATCTCAGTACGATATTTGAATATCTCCAATTGGGGCGACTGATTGAAAACTGTATACATTGTCCTCAATCTTTCTTTCTTGATGGCCTCACTGAAACTGTCACAACTGACCAGCCCCACTGTAAACCCCATAATGAACTGAATGAACATGATCTGTGTTGCACAAAATCATTAGGCAAATTCATCAATTCATTTGAACCCCACACCCAAAACACAACCAAAATCAAGCAAATGTTTATACCAAAAAAAATTTCATTTATCAACCATTTAAAATTTGGCTTTCCAGATTTTTCCAGTGGGATGGAATTATGGGAATTCTGCATCAAAATCAACAATCCCAAATTGCCAAAGGTTTCCCCAAATGTGACATCTGGAATGGCTTATTCTGGAGACATTTCACTGGGACTAGAAATATTAATGACCCCCCATTCATGTGCATTCGTGGTGCATTGGCCTTCTCAATTTATGTGGACTGGTTTGATGCACATGGAAAGCCAACCTGGTTGGCTAGCATTCGACCCATCATGCTTATTTTTCTTAAGCCCCCCAAGTGAAAGATTGAAGCCAGAGAATTTCTATGTTGCAGGAATTATCCCTGGGCCAAAGGAGCCAACTGCCCTTCAATTGAATTACCCATTAATTCCACTCATCAAGGAGCTCAAAGAACTATGTAAAGGTTACTATTTTTCACCCACCTCAACAGGTCCTTCAGGAACCTTTATTTGTGTTTCCATCCTCACAGCCATTGTGGATGTGGTTGCCTTGCGCAACCTCACTGGATTTATTTGTCATTCAGGCAACCACCTTTGTACTTTTTGCGCTATTCACAAGGCTCAGATAAAATAAATCAGCCCTCAATTACACTACACACAATAATACTAAAATCATAAATCAACCATTGCAAAAATGCTTTGGGCAACCCCAAAGCAACAACAAGCAATTTTCTCTGAGTATGGAATGTGATATTCAATTTTGGAAGACCTCCTGTATTGGGATGCAACTAGAATGATTAATCTCAACATAATTCATAATTTAATACTTGGAATTTTGATGGATCATGCAGCTTTAAAATTATGAATTCCAAAGTCCAAATCAAAAATATGCCTCAGGTCCCAAATGAAGTTAAATTACACCAACAGTTCAGACTCAGATTCCATGACCTACAACAGCTTTCTTGATTAAATAACATTGAGAGAGGACTGCTCCCTGAGAAAAGATGCAGAAAAATTAATAAATGAGTCACTCCCACTATTTCCACCCGACAAAATTACTTTGCAATTCCCATCCATCTAGTGGCTCTGTGGAGATTCCCTCATTTGATGTGGATTACATCCCCACTTCTGAAATCCCCTCTGAGCTGCATATCAGTGCACTGAGTGATCACCAGATCAAGGGTGAGGCTCTCAAGCATCTCCGACAAATCATATCTGATACCACAATTCCCTCATCATGGACAAGGGTACCCAGAAAAATGGGTTACCCCTCTCATGGTAGCTTAAAAGCCGCTTAATGGGCTCTCTTATACAAGTTCTATATTCCATTTTCAATTCTCAGTAAACAGATGTCATTAGGTGAACACAATTCCCCCAATAATCAAAGAAAAATTGGTCAATCAGAAGAACTCGCAAATGAACTAACCAAGAATACATTCCATTTGATTAGTGCTATCAACATTGCCACAAGGTGGAATGTTTCAATGGATGATGCGACTGCGTTTTGTGAACATTGGAAAAAATTGCACCTTTCCAGTCAACACCTGTTCCCAAAATAGAAAAGTAAACCAAATCATCACTTTGCTGATCATATTCCAGAACTCTTCCAATGTTGGGGCCCAGAACAAGCCTCAGACACATGGGGTTATGAGCTCTTGATTGGAGTATTTGCAAAGATTCCCAAAATAACAAAATATGTACATCAATTAGTAAGAGAAATATATTCACATTGATTAAACACATGAACTGAATAAGACTAACTTCTTGCATCTCTGAATAGATGATATGGATAAAACCTTACTTCAACATATCTGTTGATGTTCCAACCTTTCTGTTCTCCTGAAATCTGCATCCATCTCATGTGAAATAAAATGGCTTTTTGAATCACAGCTGCCTGCCCCGTTCAATCACCAATAATATAACAAAAAATACCACCATGACCAACAAAATTATCATTGCCTGGTTGAGTACTTACAGAACTTTCATTCAAGAAGGGAAATAGTTTAATGGATCAGCTTAGACACTACCGTACAATCCACAAGTCATCCCACCCCAAGGATTGTCTCATCTTGGTATTTTCCAGTTTCAAACATTAATATCAGGAACAATATATTTTTGACTGAGACCAAAAATGTCAGTAATAGTGTGATATGTTTTCTGAGGCGCAACTAACAACAATTTGCTATTATTCTTCTCATTTTTTAAGTCTATGAGCCATCTTCTATGCTGAACAATAACTTTCTGATCTTAAAAACTTTGAAGATTGATGTGACTTTCTTACCAGATTGGCAGCATCTCAATATTTACAAATTTGTTGGTTTCGATTATAGACACTTGATTATATCTGAAAAAGAAATAGAAGGTCACTTTGGATTTTATGATAAAAAATTGATGTAATGTGGACTGCTTGTAATGATGAAACCTTTATTTCATGATATTTAGTCTTGACTTTTTGTTTAAACTATAGTGATACAATAATGAAATTCTGTCAGCTCCATTAGGCTTTTTTCCAGAGAAATAACGGCCTCAAGCTTTGGTGACAGTGACATGCCATTGTGACAAGCAAAGCCCATTAGCTCACATGGCCAAACAGAAATTGCTGTCTTGACATTGGGTATGGTGTGAATAAGCTAATTTCAATGAGCAAATGACCCACACACTCACATATCACAGGATCTAAAATTACACACCTGCACCATCATCAGGTTGGAAGGGGAATAGGCCTACATTCAAGTGGGCCTCAGCATTACATTACCTCCATGAGAGTTTGGATTTTTGTAAGCTGCATGGAGCTGGTCACATGCCCTAATGAGTGCTTTTTGCAGTTAGATTTCAAGATATTACCCCTACACGTGCTCTTGCCTTCTTGCGCATGTCTCACAAATACGCACCTGCCGTGGGTGGTTCCACATGCTTTTGCCTTTGTGGGCATGTGTCACACCCATGCACCTGCACCTAAACCCGCTGCATTGTGCGGCGGGCTCCAACCATGTCATCCGCTTATGCTGAGCTGATTCATGGCTACAAAAAATTATGACAACAAATCATTTGGCCTTGGTGTGCACATCACACGCATACCCACACCTGTGGTGTTTTGCAGTGGGCTCCACCATTGTCACCCGCTGAGGCCAAGTCCCTTCATGGATGGCCTGGGAAAGTCACACACCCATTCTCTACATCATGACTGGCTGAAGGACCTCTTTGATGTGTGCGTGTGGAAACAGGAGGGTCTTGTGTAATTTTTACCAACCTTTGGATGGTTGCAGGACAATCAGGTGGTAAGGAATATCAGTTGAAGGCCCAGGGGAACCAATATTGGTGGATGTCACAGGATTTGGTGTAAGACCAGAGTGTGATGTGTGCTTGATTTTTGCTTGAATTTCACTTGACGTTTGCTTGAAATTTATCCTGCTTGACATTTGCTTGATGTGAATTCAATGGCCAACAATTGACATGACATTCACCCTAGTGACAGCTGTGCAATTCAAATGTTCAGCCACTGAGGATTTCAATTATGACCCCAAAGCTGACCTGTGAAATTGGTCAACCATGATTTTATTCTGTATTCACTTGTCAGAAAGCCTCCTGACCCTTTGTTCAAAATTTATCACCTGTGCATCATGGTGGAATGCTTGACACAGTGACCTGTGACCAAATGAAACATTTACATTTGTGGATTGCAGCCACCATGCACATTCAACAAGGCACTCATGAAAGCACTCCAGGTGAATTGGGTGGCTATTCAATGCAACAAAGGTGATCCGACTGAGTATAATAATTAAATCCAATGCTATACTCATTCCAAACCCCTTTGTTTGCCTGCCTCACACAGCCATTTCCCTTCTCATCCACAGCATTGGCTGTGACTGAGCTTTCATTTCCCCACCAGGCTTTGAAGCTGAGACCTTGGAAGGTGCTGCAACTGGCTCAGCTTCACCCTGGTATAAAAAGCCATCTTCACCCAACACACCCTTCACTTTTTCCAAGCTCACACGCTCTTCTCATTCCTGTGCAGACTCCCCTTTCTCTTCCCACCTTTCCACTCCTTTCTCATGCATGAAACTAACTACTCACCTTACTTTTTGCTATATTTTTTTCCGAATTATAGGTCCATAACCCTGCTTCTACCTACATTGTGCATTTTCATGTTCATTTAACAGTTCCATCCATGTTATGTCCCACTCTTAATACTAAATCTTCATCCCTGTTTCCTTTCAGACTTTTAATAAATTTCTTCTAGAGTTGAATTATTTTGATTACATTTTAACTTTATAATTCATCATATGTATCCCTTTTTTTCTTGACAGTTTGCTTTCAATTCAGTTACTAACCTAAATTTTCTTGTTTTTAGATGTCATGAACTTTGTGCACTAAGGGGGTCTCCCCTGCATTCGCTCCTCCACAACAACCAATGCTTGTGATGCTTGTGGACAAGCACACAAAAAATGCTCATTTATTGTGTGACCCTTCTGACCACGTGGCCAGAGGAGTTCTGGCCCAACATGCCCTTGCGAGGACTCTTTTGTGGTTAACAATGATTAAAGTATTCCCAAGGGAGAAAAGACCCTGCAACACCAAGAGGCAGATGGGAATGCCTGTGGAAGATTAGCCCAGTGCCCTCAAGTATTGATTTTTCCACCCCCCCTCCTAGGCCACCATTGGATGTTCACTTCACTCCTTGACCAGAGTAAAGTGATTATCTGGCCAATGAACTATGGCAATGTCAAGAGGAAATTTGAGCTTGGGCTTATTTCCACCCATGGTATTCAAATGCCAAAGTAAGTTTTCTTTCTCCTCCTTGACTCATTTTTCTTCATGTTGTCATACTGACTTTTTTCTTTACACAAAGAAAAAATTCCACTGAATCCCCCACAACAAGACTCTCCTATTCCGCATATGCCTTGCAAGCAAGCTCCGCAGCAACCAACTCCAGGCCTGAGTGGCACCCAATGGTCAGAGGACTTATTCCACAGGAAGAAGAAAACTATTTCTTTTCTAATTCTAACTTTTGACTCAAGTGAACTGACTCTGCCTCATTTTTTAAAAACCTCCAAATACAATAAGTCACCTATTCCAGGCCTGAGTCAATCCTCTGAGTCTCAACTCTCATCACATGAGGACTCTTGGACTTGGGAGCCTGAACCTGAGATGGCTCCAACGCAATCAATGGAGGATTGTTTTGGTCAGTCGCAACTTTCGTCTTTTCCTGTTCTCAACATTCCCTCACCCCTCCTTTGACCATAACCAGCTCTTCCTGCTACCCCAGCTCTATAATCATCATCAACAATACACCCATTGGCTCCCCCCTCCACCTCCCTCTTCCCCTATTCCTAACCCTCCACTCCCAGAGAACCCAACAGAATCCTCCCTGAATTCCCACAATGAGGCTTGGAAGGAATTAACCAACTTGTGACCAACCCTAATGATTCCTTGATCAATTGTCCACAAATCAATCAACCAAATCTTGTTGGAAACTCATCAATTGCTCCCCATGATTTGCTTTGTGGATGCAACTCATAGAAATCAGATGCACTGGGAATTCTGGGAGGAACTAAGCCCTCTCCTTGGGCAGGCATTTTAGGCTTATCCAAAGGAGGACATCTGTCAGCCTGTGACTCAAACCCAGAGCACAAGCGTGACAGCCAAATACCATAAACAAATGGTAAAGTCAAGATACCACCAAAATATGGAGCTGAGACCAACCAGCTCAAAAACTATCAAAAGAAAGAGGATAATACCCTCTTTCCAAAAATACAAGTCCCATCATTATAGGACAAAGAATAAAAACGTTATTCGTGCTCAAAGTTGTTGCTGAACATAAACCTTAATTTTCACCTCCCATCTGAAATACAGAGGAAGAGGCTTAACCCCATCAAATGGGTATTCAAAATAAAGCTCAAAGTCAGGGTTATCCAATGGTCCTACAAAAATTGAGCTAACACCAGAACTACAGAGGTTATGACCAAAATATAGCCAAATAAGGGTGAATAAAATATTCATCTTTCATCTAGCTTCTACAGTTTTAGTGTGAGTTACTTAAAGTGGGGTTTTTACGTAAAGAGCAAAATAAGGGCTATCTGAAGGTGCCATTTATTTCTCCATATCTCACCTACAACAAACACTATGGGACAAATAAGCTCCATACAGATTTTGAGAAAATCATGCATATGGATAACTGAGCTTGTACATAGCATACCTTTTCCGTATCTAATGTTACCCATGCCAAATGAGGTACCATTGTGTAGAGCGTATCCAGGGCTACACAATGAACTTACCTTGAGCTCAATATCTTGAGAACTGGCAAAGTTATGGCAGCTTTAAGGTCAAAATCCCACTGTTAGACCAATACAGCCTTACTGTTGGATAATATCCCATAACCATGATTATGAGGTGTCAAATAGACAAAGAAGCATGTTTATACTTCAGTAACTCATATCCCATTCAATAATTGGCTCCCATACAGGTTCTGTACAGCATTCTATGTGTCATACACGTCAGAAGAGGGCTATGTGGTCTCAAGATGAATATTTTCACCCTGTATTGGTGAAAGCTGCCCAGATGTGGTTTCAAAACCACATCTGAGCCCAATAAAATGTGTACAGGCGTTGTAAAAACCACAAGCCAGTACTCTGAAGTGAAACACTCTCCACTTCCTCTACATAGATGGCATAGAGGGGCATTCCACCCCATTTTAGGATAAAAGGAGCCCTTTTCTCCACCAGGAAAGGTTTCCTTATACTGCCCTTGAATTCCTACATATTACGAATCTCAAAAACAGTCATACTCTTGGAAATAACCAAGTATGATTATAATATTAATTATTGTAGAATTTATTATAATAATCCAATTGGTAAAGCTGCACCCACGGCTTTCAACAGTGCTCACCACCACTAAATCCTTTTATTAAATCACTTAAATATTAATAAGAACTATTTTATAATCATTTTAATCCGCATCACAGTCATAGTTAACACTGTATATACTATTAATATCTCTTTATGATAGACTCAGCCAGACAACATCACTGGGATAGTCTCCAAATTCCTCAAAAAAAACAGTTCCTTTCTCTAATTTCCTTTTGTATTACACTCTTTCAAATTAATTAGTTGTAATCAATACAAGATTTTTTCCATGGCAGTCATATTCTTTTTTCCTGTGATATTTCCTTTTTTCAACCATGATGCACATTACCTATTTTGTGCAAATAATTTTTGTGAGAGCCCTGCCAAATTTCTCTTTCAGTATTTCTTTGTGAGAACCCCTATTTCAGAAAATGTGCAAATAGTCACCATTAACCCCTCCTAAATTTTCAGCATCCTTTGTTCTAAACTTTTCAAGATCCTAACTGTACAAAACCTGGGGTTTCCACATGTGAGTAATCCACCTGAGATGCATGAGGAATTCCTTGTCCTAAGCTCATAAGCAATCAATCTTACATGCATAAAGATTGGCTTCTGGAGCGCATGTATATTAGACATGAATAAAGCATTGTGTGAACCATTTTCAGCCCGGAGATGAGGAAGGACTTGCATGTGAAGTGCATGTATACTTGGCATGCGTAAGGAATTGTGTAAACCATTGGGAGCCTTCTCAAGCATAAGGATTTTTGTGTGAAGAGTTGGGAACCTGGAAAAGTGGAAGGATTGGTGTGTGACCTGTTTGGATCTTGTTCAAGTGTAAGGATTTCCATGTGAACTGTTGGGATTTCATAAAAGGGTAAGGATTTTTTGTGTGAACCCTTAGGATCCTGGACATGCGTAAGGATTTGCATGTAAAGAGTCAGGATCCTTCACACATGTAAGGATTTGTGTGTGAACTGTCGGATCCTGCACACACATAGGGATCTGCATGTGAAGCATTGGATCTTGGACAGGCATAAGGATTGACAAAAATTGAGAATAACACTAATAACCTCATTATTTGACCATGCATGATGGCATGCCCCTGTACATGAGCCTTTTCACCCCTTTTTCATGTGACCTACTGTATATCCCCATCCTAAACCATCAAAACCAGGGGTAATCTGTACTGTGAATTACCACACCCTCTAACTGCCAGACGCATCCAAATTACCTCATTCTTCTAATTGGGATAAGATTTTATTACTATCCCTGATGTGATAGCCTGCTCTCTTGCACATCTCATAATAGCCATGGCTTTTCCGCCACATTATTTGCTAACCTCCTTGAGCATTGCACAGACATACCCATTAGTGTTGTGCTTTTTTTTGCCTGTGCTGGATCAGTATAATGAACCAATGTACTACTGGCCCACACTACCTGAATGAGACCATGACATTTGGATAGATCAATCCAAAAATACTCATTTGGGAAAATCAATTTTCCCCCTGTACACTGCTTTGATGCATCTCTTTGAATTTTACCAGTCCGCTTATCAGCTTGAAACCACCATCCCAAAGCATATGTCACAGGGGCTCTTATGGAAACAAGAGGGCCTGGCACTCAGGAATCAAGAATTCACTTTGAGGGCTCCAAAAAATATAAGTAATAATAAAGATTAAATCTCTATAATGAAGAACAATGGAAAAGACAAGTATGCCAAAGATAAAAGAAAAGATAAGATGCCAAAGGCCGGAGATAATAAAGGAAGCCAAAGGCCAAGAAGCCAACCAAGTGAATCCTCAATCCACTGTTTCAACCTGCCAGAAAAGGGAATGGAATTAGTAAAGGATATGACCACCAATATCCACTGACAGGCAAGGAAGAAAAGAGAAAAGGTGCTGAATTACTGACTTAAGATTATCAGTATTAACTTTGATAAAGTAAAAGAAAATCAAGATAATAATAAATCCAATATATTAATTAACTGGGGAAAAAGTCCCCAGGTGTTGAAAGGTGGCCAGTATATGTGAAAAACTGAGAGACTGATCCTGGAAGGTGGATCACAGGCAGTATTGTCTGAATTGGGAAAATACAGTTCTTGACCTCTTGAAATTGAACTGGGTTATTGAATTGGCCCAAGGACATACAGGTTGATTGAATTGTCACCTGTATGGACCAATTGAGTTGTCCAAGGAGTATTGAAATACTTGATGCCTTGACACCTGGTTGAAATGACGTAATACCTCCAAGGAAGAACCTTGGGAAGAATCCTGAATGAAATTACCAACCAAACTCCTGCAGAGTCAGGTGGTTGGGGTCCTTGAATGATCTTCTGATTGCCGCCATGGATTGCCAGACTGATGAGTTGAAACGTCCTTGTTCAAAATGAGCATTGGATTTCGGGACCTTGATTTGGAAAGGTGGCATTTGGTCCTGAAACCATCACCATTGAATTGCTGAGCAAAAATGGTGCATAATGGTATATAATACCATATATGCACCACTCCTGAAACCTTTAATATGGGGTGCATGGAGGAATGGAAATAATTCCCCTTAAGTTGAGGGGAGTGCTTTCTGAGCTGGTCTGGTGGTTGCCAAAGACCATGGCTGGAATATTGGTCCATGGCTAAAAATGGGTACTACCGGTTCTATGGCCATTTTGGTGTCCAAAGGGTTTTTGGCCAAATTTGGGTCCAAGGGGTTGGTGGCCAAAATTGGCTCAGGTGGGCCCAATTGTGGTTTGGGACCCACCTGGCCTTGGGGGATAGATGGCTTCCCCCTTTGGCCCCTTTTGGACTCATTGGATTAGGCCAAAAAGGGCCTAATTGGCCTATGGACCGTGGACTGTGATTACAACCCACAGGCCATAGAAGCCGTAGGGGGCATAAATGGCCCAATAGGCCATTTAGGCCTAAACCCCCCTAATGAAAGGGGGTGGCCCAAAACCAAAGATGATGGCTAGGGGGCTTAGAAACCCTTGGAAGACTGAAGGACCCCCCAGGCCCAAAATCAAAGATAAAGGCCTGGGGGTTGGTGATATGAAAATTGACCAAGGAGGCCAATGATGGCAGGATATGGCCTGAGGCCATAAATGATGATGGTGGCCAGAAAGGGCCAAGAAAAGGTGTTATGGCCAAATGGCCATAGAGCACCAGAGGGTACCAATTGGCCAATTGGCCCCAACTTGGTTCCAGGTTAGAATTGCCGCAACACACATGGCAGAGGGTCAATCTTTGTGGTTGTTACAGTACCCCCCTACCTTGAATGGTGAGCTTCTGAGCACAAAGATAAGGTAGAAGCCTGTTGAGGCTATTAAGACGGATTGGATGTAGGGATTCCAGAGGTATTTGAATCTTGAAAAGGGAAATTTTGAATTGATAAAAGCATTGGCATATGAATTGAATTTGACTTGGTCTTCTCTTGACATTTGGTTTGAAACTGTTGAAGACATGATTTTGCATAAATATTTTGGCATTAAGAGTTATAAGAAAAGAATTTTAAGAACATATAAAGAAGAGAAAATTAAAAGAAAGAAAAAGAAGATAAAAAGAAAAAATGAATTTTGAGGGGGCGTCCAATCTTCGTGATGGATTTTGACAGTTGATTTTGAAAGTGGCCAAGGACCTGGATAGCAGAATTTGACGCCAGGTGCTCACAGAGTGGCCAAGGTGATGTTTTGAAAGATTGTAGACCCCTCAGGGAAGTGCACACCAGGAGAGGAACTTATTTTTGGTAGTTACCACTCCTGCCAGTACTATAAATGAGAAAGGATTTGATGAAAGAATGTGTTGAAAATATAATATCTTGGGGAGGAAAATAAGAAAGGAATGGTTCATTTGTCCCAAGTGGAAATGGCCATAAATAGGAATTGATGTTGAAAGTCAGGCCAGGAGATCTGTGTCCAACGTGCAAAGTGCTCACAGAGTGGCCAAGGTGATGCTTACAGCATAAAAGAGTAAAATACCCCTAAAGGTGCATACCAGGAGTGGGACTTACTTTTGGTAATTCCTCTCCCTGCCAAGCACCATAAAAATTCAAGCTTTTGATGAATTGAGTCCTGGCTTGTCAAGATACAAAGAATGAAAATCTTTGACAAGATCAGGACAATTATTGAGGTTTTTGGCTGGTTCCCAAGTGGATCTTTCTGAATCTTGACTGAATCCTTTCCATTCCACCAGATACCATGACTTTCTTCTCTTGAGCTTTGAATTCAGTATTTGAGAAACTTCCCTTTCCTCTTCTTCTTTAATGATTATTGGAGGAGGAGGTTCTTGATCCCAATTTGGGATTGTTGATGTCTTTACTGGCTCCAGAAGGGAAATATGGAAGACTGGGTGGATGGACTTCCATTGAGATGAGAGCTTGAGGTGGTAAACATGAGTACTGACTTTCTTCAAGATTGGAAAAGTACCCAACCATCTTTCAGAAAGTTTTTTGGTGGGTCTTGTGGATTTGATGTTCTTGGAGGAAAGCCATACCATGTCACCAGGATTAAAAACAGGTGGACTTGCTCTACTTTTATCTGCATACCTCTTCAACCTGTTTATGGCAGCTTCAAGTTCTCTCTTGACATCTTGCTGTATAGATTGGATTTTTGTTGATAACTTTCCACCAGGAGTATCTTGAGTGATGTGAGCTGAGTCAAATTGTCGATCTCTTCCATAAACAGTGAAAACGGGGATTGCTTGGTTGAAGAGTGATGAGAATTATTGTAAGCAAATTCAGCCAGAGGGAGCCAGGTGTTCCAATCATCTTGATGATAACTGACATACATCTGAAGATACTGTTCTAGTATCTGATCTACCCTCTCTGTCTGTCCATCAGTTTCTGGATGGTAAACAGTTGACAGATCTCTTGAAATCTTGAGCCGCTGACAAAGATTGGTCCAAAAGTAGGAAACAAAAAGGGAGCCTCTATCACTGACAATGCTTGAAGGAAGGCCAAGCTTTTAGAAGATATTCTTGATGAATAAATGGGCCAAATCTAGTGAAGTGATTGAAGACATTGTTGGAATAAAAACAGCCATTTTTGAGAATCTGTCCACTATGACAAGGATTGAGTCAACTGAGTTGGACAGTGGCAGTTGAGTGATGAAATCCATTGAAGGACAAATCTAAGGACCATTTGGAGTTGGAAGAGGTTTGAGGAGTTCAAACTTCTTATAATGGATATTCTTGTTTCTTGAACCCTGTTGACAGCATGAGACATAATCCTTGATGAATTGAGTCATGCCGGACCAGTGGAAATCCAGCTTGACTAGTTTGAGAGTCTTCTCTTGGCCAGGGTGTCCAGCTAGAGGAGAAACATGACGCTTTTGAAGAATGCTGAGTTGAATTGTGGGGTCATTTGGGACCACCACCCGATCTTTGAAGAGAAGGAGTTGGGAAGAGGAATCAAGAGAATAATCCTGAATGGATTTACCTTTGCCCAATTCTTGAAGGATACGTCTGTACTGAGAATCTTGCCATAGAGCTTTTTGAATTGAATCAATCAAATTTGTGAAAGGATTCCACCTTGAATGCAAAATATCTTGAAGATTGGACCTCATCCTGCTTGATGAGCTGTTGAAAGTTCATTAGATTCTTGCTGATGAAATCCTCCCCCTCTTGGGATAAACGTTGTCCAAACGTGATAAGGCATCCAGAAGAGTAGCTAGGGGGCCAGGGCAGTAAGTGATTGAAAAGTGAAATTCAGAGAGGAATTCAGCCCAGCGGGCTTGACAGCAAGTAAGGACTTTTGAAGAAATGAAGTATTTAAGAGAAGAATGATTGGTGAAAACTTCAAAAGGGGAAGAGAGAGAAAGAAGAAAAGCCCTCCAGCGCTTGAGAGCCCAGACTATGCCAAGGAGTTCCTTGTCATGAATCTCATAGTTGAGCTATGCTGGGATAGGCTTGTGGCTGTTGAATGCAATGGGACTTTATCCTGAGTCATATACCTGACTCACTACGCACCCAAAGCATAATTGGATGAATCTGTCTCTACAATGGTGGGTAGAGAAGGATTGCAGTGGGATAGGACTGGAGCAGTGGTGAAAGCCTCTTTGAGTTGGTGAAACTGACTAACAGCTTCCTCATTGAGGGGGAAACAGTAATCTTTGTTGAGGAAACTGGTGAGTGAACTGATATTCTTTGAATAATTCTTGATTAAACGGCGGTAGAAATTGGCAAATCCAAGGAAAGATTGAAGAGCTTTGAGGTTTCTTGGAGGTGGCCAATTGAGAATCTGCTGGACATTTTCTTGGTCCATCTTGAGGCATTCAGAAGAAACAACATAACCACAATACTCTACACTAGGAACGTGAAATAGGCACTTGTAAGCCTTAGCAAAAAGATTATTGGCTCTAAGTTTGGAAAGAACAGTGGACACATGAGTGACATGTTCTTCCTCAGATTTGGAAAAGACGATAATGTCATCCAAATAGACCACAACATAAAAATCGAGAAGACCTTGAAAGATATCATTGACAAGATTCTCAAAAGAGGCAGGAGCATTGGTGAGCCCAAATGGCATAACCAAGTACTCAAAACTGCTATATTTAGCTCTGAAGCATGTCAAATGTTCATCACCCTCCTTGATTCTGAGCAGGTTATATTCACCATGCAAATCAATCTTGGAGAAGATAGAAGAACCATTAAAAACATTGAGAAGCGGATTCATCGGAGGAACAGAATACTTGTTCTTCCTAGTCACAGCATTGAGTTTGTGGTAATCAACACACAAACGGATGCCACCATCTTTCTTTTTGACAAAGAGGACAGGTGCTCCGGTTGAAGAGGAGCCTGGAAGGATGAAAACTTTCTCTACATTCTCTGAAATGTAGGCCCTTAGTGTATCTGACTCTTGTTTGGATAAAGAGTAGATCACCCCAACTGGAGGTAGAGACCCCTCCAGCTCAACATGATGATCACAGGCGCGGTGAGGAGGAAGTTTTTCTGCTTTCACCTTGGAGAATACATCCAAGTATTGGTGATAGACAGGAGGAACAATCTTAAACACGGTTTATACTTCTTCTAGCTCTTCCTCTTCATCCCACAACTGCGCCAGGGAGTCATGATAAGATGAAGGAGGAAGGTCCATATTCCCAAAGAAGAGATGAAATGAGGATACTGAATTTTCTTCTCCAACATCTTGCATCTCTTAGAAGACTTCATCTCCAGATGATAGTAATGACTGATTGGAATTTAAGGAAGGAATATTGACAGAAGATGGAAATGATGGTGTTCTAGAATCACCAACCAGAGCTGCACATGATTTGGCAGAAGAAACTTCATTACGGAAAGAATAAGAAGCATCAAAATAGTCCTTATGATCAGCATTAAAGGTGATCAGACCTTGCCTCCATCAATAGAAGGATTAAAGTGATTTAGAAAGTCAAAGCCCAATATGAGGTCTTCTCCGTTGGGAATATCAATGACTAAAAAGTCCCATTCAAAGCTTGGGAAGGAAGGGAGCTCAACCATATATTGAGTATGGTGACTCACAAATAAATTTGGAGACTCTGAGGAGTCAAGAATGATAAGGGGAATCTTCTGTGGAAGTTCTGACATAGTCAATGAGTACTTGTGAACAAACTGCTATGCAATAAATGAGTGTGTAGCACCGGAATCAATGAGAATACTGTAAAAAACATCAGAAAGAGAAGAAAAAACAAAAGATTTAAGAGAATTCTTGACACCAGTATTCAGAATGCACAATTTTGCTCTGGAAGGAAAACTGTGAAGACCATTGAACACAACATGGTCTCCACTCAGGCTTTTCCCTGGCTGGGAAATTTGCCTGATGGTTGGGTAAGCTTGTTTTGAGGCCTTTTGATACAGGACTCAAGACTATGCTTCCCACCACAATAGGTACAAAGACCCTCTGTGATTCTTCTTTCTTTTTCAGAGCTCATGAGCTTGAAGTCCTTATTCAACAAAGAAGAACTGGGCTTGTCCCTCTTCTGACAATTCTTCTTCTTCTTATGACTTGAACTTGAAGAATTTTGTGGATGAGAAGTACTTGATATTGGGGCTTCAGGTTTCTTCTCTTGATAGTGATTCTTCTCCTTTTGCCTTTCATGGTACCTGGTATTAAGCTCCAGGGTAACATCCATTAATCCTTGAAGAGAATCAATTCTTGAAGCATTGGAGGCCAATTGATCCAATATCCTGGATGGCAATCCCTCCCTGAAATGATTAATGAGAGCCCTTTCACCCCAATCTTCCAAAATCGGCTATGTATAGTGAAACATGGAAAGCTTCCTTCATTCTTAGTGAATGCAATTCTGCTTCAGCTTTTCTGACTTCATTTGGGTCACCAAATAAAGTGAAGAGTTGAGATTCAAATAAAGTCCAAGAATTGAGAAGGTAATTGGAGTCTTTATTGGTGAGATTGAAAAGATAAGGCTGAATCCATTTTGCAGCCCTGCCAATGAGCAATGAAGAGGCATAAAGGACCTTCTTTCTGTCTTGAGAGAGGTTTACCAGATCATTATGAAAGATTAATTGGCATGACTGAAGGAAGCTTCTGACTTTGAAGGGCTGAGTCCCATCAAAGCATTCTGGTGCCTTCATAGATGGAGTCTTGAAGGTGGGTGGTCTTGATGATCCAGAAGAAGAAGATGCTTGAAGATTGGCCATGTTTTGAGTCATCTTCTGCATAATGGCCAATAAAGATGGTTCAGACTGATGAGAGACAGGCTGATCAGACTGAGCTAGAGTTGGTCCTCCAGTACTTTGGGATGCCTCCACAGGAGCAGGAACACCTTCAGTACCATCAGACTCTTCCTCTTCCACAGAATTCTCCCCCTCCCAATCATCATCTTCACCTTGAACCTTGATACTGGTTCTTGAAACTCCTGGCAAGCAGCCAACCACTCCTGATAATGAAATTGATCTTCTTGGCCCTCTTCCTTCCTTCCTGGATGGTGCTTCTCCTTCCATGCGGGGTCCTCTATCCAATTCAGCCCTCAGTTGAGGAACTGCTGGGGTGCCATCAAGAGGAACTCTTGGAGTTGGAGTAAGAGAAGCTTGAGCTCTGGTCTGAGATCTGGTTTGTCTTGCAGAAGGTGACTGTTCAACGGGCATGATTTCAGGAATAAAAAAATTAAAATAAATGAATAAAATCAAAATTTTCTTGAAAGTACGGAATCAACAATCAAATCTTGAGGAAATCAATGAATCAATTAAAGTCTTCAGGTATGTCAATCAACCAAAATCAAATGAGTCTTGAAGTCAAAATCAATATCAATGAAAATCTTGAAGTCAATAAAATCAATCAATCATAATTAAATGAGTCCTGAAGTCAAAATCAATATCAATGAAAAATCTTGAAGTCAATAAAATCAATCAATCAAAATCAATGAAAATCAAATCTTGCAGAGAAAATAAATCAGTTAAATGAGTTCTTGAGTCAAAATCAATTTATGTCAATTCTTCATGTGAAATTCCGCAAAATCAATGAAAATCTTCAGGTCAGTCAATTTTCTTGAAGTCAATGTCAATTATATCAAATCAGTTGATCAAATCAATTATCAAGTAAATTCTTCCTGAAAATGAAAATTCTTGAGGAATAAGTCAAATTTAATCCTGATATGAAGAACGTGTCTGACAATCTGATGAATAATCTGAACATAAAAATGATAAGATGCCTGAATTAAGGATAAAAATGAAATTGAGATTGAAAAAGATAACAAAAATAAAATTGGGTCAGCTTTCAATTTTCAGAATGAAGAATGAATGAGAGAAAATTGAGAGATGAGGAAGAATCATTAAATTCATAAGCATTAAAGAGTCATAATTTTGATGAATGAATGGGTGAAATTGATGAAGAATGAATGAATAAAATGATGAAGAATGAATGAATAGAATGAAAGAAATTATGAGTTAATTAATATAATTTCACAGGGGCTCTTATGGAAGCAAGAGGGCCTGGCTCTCAGGAATCAAGAACTCACTTGGAGGGATCCAAAACATAAAAGGAATAATAAAGATTAATTTCCTTAAAGAAGAAAAATGGAAAAGACAAATATGCCAAAGGTAAAAGAAGAGATAAGAAGCCAGAGGCTAAGATAATAAAAGAAGCTAAAGGCCAAGAAGCCAACCAAGTGAATCCTTAATTCACTGTTTCAACCTGCCAGAAAATGGAATGGAATTGGTAAAGGATATGACCACCAATATCCACTGACAGGCAAGGAATAAAAGAGAAAAGCTGCTGGATGACTGACTTAACATTATCAGTATTAACTTTAATAAAGTAAAAGAAAATAAAGATAATAATAAATCCAATATATTAATTAACTGGTGAAAAAGTCCCCAGGTGTTGAAAGGTGGCCAGTATATGTGAAAAACTAAAAGACTGATGCTGGAAGCTGGATCACCGCCTGTATTGTGTGAATTGGGCCAATACAGTTTTGGCCATCTTGAAATTGAACTCTGTGATTGGATTCCCACAGTGGAAGATTGAATCAGCCCAATTGGGCCAAGGACATACAGGTTGATTGAATTGTCACCTGTATGGAACAATTGAGTTTCCCAAGGAGTATTGAAATACTTGATGCCTGGACAACTGGTTGAAATGAAATAATACCTCTAAGAAAGAACCTTGGGAAGAATCCTGAATGAAAGTACCAACCCAACTCCTTCAGATTCAGGTGGTTGGGGTCCTTGAGTGATCTTCTGATTGGCACCATGGATTGCCAGACTGATGAGTTGAACGGTACTTGTTTGAAATGGGCGTTGGATTTTGGGACCTTGATTTGGAAAGGTGGCATCTGGTCTTGAAAACATCACCATTCAATTGCCAAGCAAAAATGGTGCATAATATTATATAATACCATATATGCACCACTCCTGAAGCCTTGAGTATGGGGTGCATGGAGGAATGGAAATAATTCCCCTTAAGTTGAGGGGAGTGCTTTCTCAGCTGGTCTGGTGGCCTCTGGTGGTTGCCAGAGACTATGGCTGGAATAATGGTCCATGGTGGTCCATGGCCAAAAATGGGTCCTACAAGTTCTATGGCCATTGTGGTGTCCAAAGGGTTTTTGGCCAAATTTGGGTCCAAGGGGTTGGTGGCCAAAATTGGCTCAGGTGGGCCCAATTGCAGTTTGGGACCCACCTGGCTGCCCCCTTTGGCCCCTTTTGGCCTCATTGGATTAGGCCAAAAAGGGCCTGATTGGCCTACAGACTGCGGCCCATGGGCCATAGAAGCTGTAGGGGGCCTAAATGGCCCAAAAAGGCGATTTAGGCCTAAGCCCCCCTAAAGAAAGGGGGTGGCCCACAATCAAAGATGATGGCTAGGGGGGCCAGAAACCCATGGAAGACCAAAGGACCCCCAGGCCCAAAATCAAACATAAAGGCCTGGGGGTTGGTGATATGGAAATTGGCAAGGGAGGCCAATGTTGGCAGGATATGGCCTGAGGTCATAAATGATGATGGGGGCCAGAAATGGCCAAGAAAAGGTGTTGTGGCCAAATGGCCATAGTGCACAAGAGGGGACCAATTGGCCAAAAAGATATGGTGTGGCCAATTAGCCCCAACTTGGTTCCAGGTTAGAATTGCCACAACACCCATGGAGGAGGGTCAATGTTTGTGGTTGTGACATTAGGCTCATTTGTCTTTTGGGACATTCCATTATTCCCAAGTGGTTAAGGGATCACTTTGTGTTGAAGAAGACAAGATATCACATACTTCTGACTCCCATTTGAAGCTAAGGCCTTTTGAATCCAGAATGGTGCCCAATACTCAATTATCTCTATTTGGCACACATCAATGACTTCCCTGTTGGAGCTAAAAGGGAATTGGCTTGATCTAAGCTGACTGAAGCCAATTTTCCTCCATGGGGCCTAATGAAGGTGCTACATGAATGCTGACCCATATATATATCTATAGATATATGCTGATAATAACTGATCAACTCACACTTTTGATTATCACCCCAATGCTTTGCAGAAACTTCCCTTTCATACTCCTTTTATTTTTCTGTGAATGGCTTGCTTGCATAGGAAAATGAAATGAAACCAAATGATTATTGACTGTTGTGTGGATTAGTAATTTTGCCCAAATTTGATTTTGGTCAATGAATATTTTTTGATGGCCACTAAAACTTCAAGATTACATATGACTTTTTCAAATTGGCAAGCTCAAGTACCTTAACCAAAAATAATGCAGTTTCCACTGCATTATTCAATTTGACATATTCATGCACCCATTGAATGAGTTTCAAATCAAACAATCGGAATATTGTGACTAAGGGAAAGTGGAACATGCACCCCTCTGCAGAGGCTTTATCCTACAAGTCCTTTTGCAAGAATCAGTGTCCTTTAGCCTATTATGGGCAGGCGGGACGTTAAAATATCCACTTCCTGCAATACCCCTGCACATGCTAATTGCATGCACAACTGCACCTGCATGTGGTCAATGTAGGCACAATTGCCTGACTTAGTTTCCATCCTGTTGGAGTATTTTCAATCGTGTATGAAGGCATGGCTCCATAAAAACATAGTTATTATTGGCATTCATACTAAGGCATCTGGGTAGGAGGATAGGTAGTCAAAATTAGTGAATTCATAAGTCACTTTCTAAAATTAAATTAAAATATATTTGATACAAACAAAGCTAATCTAAAACAGATCAATCCTGATTGTAAGCCAAGTTTACCCAGGCACAGTCAATGTGACCTCTTCATTTGAACCAAGTCCATGCTTCTCCACCCAGGCATAACCAAAGTCCAATACAAAGCATCATTCAAATTCAAATCTAAGAGGTATAGTGGGGGTCAAAGACTCTGATGAGAAGAAACTCTTATCAAGTAAATTACATATATACTTATTAGTATGAGGCCACGCCAGCTCTAATAGCTTATTACCCTCTGAACGTTTTTTTGAGATTTCAAGGAGTGATAAAGTCCCTTTCACTGAGCTTCTTCTCCAGTCATCTGAGCATACCATCAAACCACAAACCCCCACCGCACAGAATGCAGCTAATATACCATAGAAAATTCAATTTATTCCAAGATTCTTGTGACATGTCAAAAGATCTTTGATGGCCCCATTCTTTTTGAACTTGTGAGTTTGCCTTTCATTCCATAAACTACCAATTTTGTATGTGCATGTACCATGTTGTATGCAGGCATCAAGTGGATACTGTATCCATTAGATCCTCCAAGTTCTTGTGCAGCTTTGTCAATATCTCGATGCCAGCCCTGCCACCTTCAAAGCTAAGCTGTGTTGGATGTTGCTTTGATTTACTACAGTAGGAGGCAAGTTATTCAACTGTGCCCCATTTGAGTCCAAGGGGATTGGTTGAACTTGTTGTTGGTGCCAAATATGGTTTGGGTGCAATCACATTGTATGAGACTAAAGTAATGGCTTAAAAAATAACCTTTTACCAAAAATCTTCAAATGGATTGGAGGCGTAAAGAAGGATCTGAACTGTTTTGAAAAATGAGTGTTCAGATTTTGGGAGATTATCTGGAAGTATAGGGAATTCCTTAATCAATTTGAGATTCCAAATTTTATCATTAAAAAATACTTCTGTTTCTGTTGACTCAACATAATCTAACCCTATATATTGCAATGTACATTGCAGAGTAATCATCCAAATCATAATGTACCATTCACTAAGATAAAAATAACCTGTAATCTCAAGCTCCTCACACCACGCTGACATTTTAACCTCTTGGTTACTGCTCACCTTAATACCAATGGGCAGGAATGGATCAGCATCATTTATTGGTAAATTGTCCCATCAATTTGTGTAAATACTATTGATATTATAAAGCCACCTTTTCTATGATTCTTGAGTAATATTGGAATGATAATGCACAATGTTTCCCAACTCTTCAATGTGGGATAAAAATATTCCTCTAAAATTAGTGGAGGATGTGACTTTGGGCTCAGGGTCAGGAATTATATCAGTCATATGTTGACCCATTGTATCATGTTGAATTGTCTCCCTTTCTTGAAATTCTTTAATATTGGGAGGAGAAGTAGGAGGGGTTTCATCATGGATGGTTTCATTGAGTATGGGGGGCCTTCAGTATGCAGAGTTTCATTATCAATAAGGTCCACTTCAACATTGACCATGTCAGCACCTTGATCCCACAAATACCTTTGGGATTCAAAGGTGTGGCATTTTTGGTTTTTTTTGGGAGCATTTATATTTGCTATTTTTCCTCAACCTTTGCCTGGAACTCCAATTACTACTTGAGATCCTTCAGGTAGAGATTCTCCCACCTCCACACCTGCCCATATATAGTAAGAAGCCATTCTCAACGTTTATGTATTGAATTAGTAATGGAATTACGGTTCAAATCCATTTTGAAGAGGATCATTGCTACAGAAATCTTTTGCAGTATATAATCAGGAATTTTACTATCATTTTGAATTTCCTCCAGCCCCAGGATCATTTGAGTTATTTTTGAGACAAATTGCGCCTTGGATATAATCTCAACCTCACCACTAAAATTTATGTCATCTGGCCCAGCCTCTTCTGTTGGTGCACAAGGTTTAAAAGTCTTTTTCTTCTCATAGCTTTTAAAATTTGTTTTCTGAGAGCTTGGAAGCTGAGCTTAAATAAAGGCTATGACCAAACTATCAGGTTTAAAGAGGATACAAATATTTAAGATTAATCTATGCTCACATTCTGGAAGAACTGGTGGATCTGGATTACTTTCTTGTGCCAGGCTCTTTACTTCAATTCCTAATTCATGACTACTGACAATATCAGAGATTTCACTTCCACTCTCTGGGGCTGAAGTTTGTAGTTCATTGAATTCAGTTAAATTTTCCAGGGTTTGGGGCAGTGATTGGGGCATAGCAGAGGTATTTTATTGAATATATAGATGGTGATGAGTTTATTGATAACTTGAATGAAAATCTTTTGATAAAAAGATCAAAAGTGAAGAAAAAAGGGGGGAGTTCTAGAATTGGTGGAAGTAAATTGAAATCATGAGATGAATGATTAATTCTTCTTTAGGTAATATAAAGAAAGCCAAATTTTGGAAAGTTTGAAAGATGTTAAGTATGAATTTAAATCAGTTCAATAGTTGGTTAATTTTCTAGAAAAAAGACATTTTAGAACCACAAGCTCACCAAAATAAACCTGCTCATAAACAGGCGGGGAATCCCTCATTGAGATATATTGAGCTTTTTTACATTTGCAAAATATGATTTGTTGGGAAATTCAAGGAGGTGATGTGTTGCAAATTATTTCATCTCATTCAAATGAAATCACTTCCCTGGAAGAAATTGAATAAAGTTAACTAGTGAGTATTTTAAGCTTTAACAGCCAAATACAGGCTTTTGGGCTGTATTTTCCCTGTTTACTTGAAAATACCAAAGAGTGCCCAAAAGCATAGAAAGGACAAGAAGGTCCTGATGATGGTGAAGGGCCAAGTTGGGCCCAGATTGTGAAATGGTCATAAAAGGCAAATTTGGCTGATGATTATGGATATGGATAAATTTCCATAAATTGGATATGGAATGGACATGCCATATTGAGGTCCAAGAGATTGAATTGCCATGGTTGTGAAAGATTGGTAGAGAGATTTAACCGATAATTGTGGATTTAATGGATCAAAATTTGATTTATATCAATATTACAGCAATATACAGCTGATTTCTATGATTTCACTTCTTTCCTATTTATTTTGAAAAAATAAAAAACTGAAGAAAAGATTTAACTAATACTCACTTGTTGGTAATACTGATATAATTGGATAATAAGATGATTTGGCAAAAACAACAAGAGGAGGCCTCTTTTAAGTCAAAGACAGCTCACAGAGGCATTCCATGCAGCAAAATGAGAAGCAAGTGAGTGAGAAAACAATAATACTTTTTTTATTAATAATGGAATCATTTGTTATCACATAAAATTATCATAATTACTTAATTAAGGCTTTTATATGACTTCCAACCCATTTATGGTTAAGAATAAAAGGAGTAAAAACTGTAAATCTTATTTTATTTCAAAATGAAAATCAATTTCTCAAATTTATCAATTTTATTGGACATTCCATAACAGGTTGTATTTTCTGTGAATTTTTGGAGATTCTGTATTTCACATGGAATCATCAAAAATGAACTGTAAGTGAAACATTGAATTTTACCTATGAAACCATAATCTTGTTTTGTGTCTCTATGATTAATTCCATTCTCCATTGGTCCTTAAAGCTTCAGAAATATTCACTAAGAAATGTATTTTTAATAAATCTTTGAAGTTTTTACCTCACTTCTATGTAGAATTGCAAATATCACAGCATGGCAGGTTTCTATGAGGTAAATTAATTGATACTAGTCCAAAAAGATTTTTAATTCCTCTTTTGGGGTTTATTAATGGAAAATAATTAAGAATTGACATGGCTACAGGATTCTAACTTGCTCTTTACCTGTCTGTCACATCAAAAAAGTAGCTTATTTCCAATTTTCTTATGATTTAATGAGATTTTAACTTGGTAACTAGGTTCCAAAAAAGGTTTTAGTATACTAATTGGGCCAAGACAAGCCATGGATCCAAGCTTTAGAGCTATCCACGCCTCAGAGGCCTCAGAAGCTGGGTACTCTGTCTTTCTTCAATGTCTTTTGTCCCCCTTAGCTATTTTTAGGTCAAAAACAGAAATTTAGGCTTTAAGACTGATATCCTCTATGGTTTTATTGAAACTTTATGTAAGAATAACATAATATTAAGTACCGCAAACATGCATAACACTATTCTTAGTTTATATGTAACATGGGCTTTCTAACATTCCCATTATTTTGGTGTGAAATACAGAGAAACAAACATTTTCACGGTTCTTTTATGTGATATTGATGATGTGGTATTGAATTATTTTCCATATCACCACCTCATAGAGTTGAGTTAAGCTTATTCACTTTATGGATCTACCCTATGTCGATTCTTGCATAGAAAACAAATCTGGGCTTGAATTCATAGATTCACTTACTCACAAAACAGTTATTCATGTTTTCTGAAATCAAAAATGATTGATTTTGAAGATATGCATGAATTTTGGGCTATACATAGTTCAGAATTTTATCCAAAGATAATTGTGGCCTATTTTGGTATTTAAAATATACCTCAAGGCTCAAATTCCATCCCACCAAAAAATAAAATTGAACTACAATTCTATTAATGAATTTAAGAAGAAACAGGGCCAAACGGCATTGATGTCCACAGTCAAACCTTTTTTTATTTCTCAGATCAAGTACTTCAAAGAACATTTATAGACATATTCAGGCCTGTGGCCTTCTTTCATTTCCTAATCTTCTCAAGAGGTTATCTGATTCAGGTATGTTGGTTTCTGCCTGCCATCCATCTTCATGTACTGGATTTCTATATCTAGCAAGATATTCTCTTTGATTTTTACCCCTCAGTCTCCTTTCTTCAATAAATTTCTTTGTCTTTTTGTCTTCACTGTGTTCCACTGGGGGTACAGTCAAAGCAGTTGGATTCCTTAAAAGAAAAAATTCTTTATCAGATGGTTGATATGGCTTTATTTAGCTGACTGGAAAGTCAGAAGTTTCTTTTCTGAATCACCACTAAATTCCACTTAAATTACATTGGTTTCATGTAAGGAAAAAACAAAAAAAGGTCCCACATAAGCATCTTTGAGCTTATTTTGGCCTTTAATATTATTAAAATTCAAGGTTTAAACTAGAAATAAGTCCCCTAATTTGAAGTCTGGTAATTTACAAATCTTGTCCCACTTCTGCTTTGAATTTTTAAAAGAATCATTAATTCTTTTTTCATAGTGTTTTGCTTTATCAAGCATAATTTTGAAGCTTGAGGCTGGAGGATGGATTTCAATCAAATCTTTCCTCATTTTGTCTGCTGGGAGTTTTGGATTCTATCCTATTTATGAGATAGCAGGAGTTTGAACTGTGGAACAATAAACTGATGTCTTATATGCTAGTTGTAATTTAGGTATTAGAGTTCACCAGTCTTGGTTAAAGCCCTTCTAGTATTTAAATTTTAATGAAAAGGCGCACAATCTCCTGATCATGTTGTCCAAAGCTGTAATCATTCTCTCTGGTAGCCCATCAGTTTGAGGGTGATATGCTTTACAAAATGATAACTTCATCCCAAAAAATGTATGAGGATTGGTCTATAGTGCAGATGTGAGCTTGGGGTCTCTATCACTGATCACATTCTTAAACAACCCTGCATGACAAATAACTCTATTCAATAAAAGGAGATCTTTATCCATAACATTGTCATCCCTATGACATGGTAAGAATATTGGAAGTTGGCTATATCTGTATAGATGCGTAAACAGGACTTCCAAATTCTGTCACCCACTCCATGTAAACAACTTCCCAAGGGATTGTGGTTCTTTAATATGGATCATAAGCTCAAATTTCTTGCCTGTACTCATGTTTGCTGTCTGGCATCTGTTACAGGCATGGCAATATTCAATGGTCTCTTTTCTCCAAGATGGCAACCATGCCCATTTTTTCAATTTTTGGAATATTCAGTTGTCTGACAGGTGTCCATAATAACTCCTATCATGAAATTGATGAAGAATGGTATTAATAAAAAATCTACTGCATAACTTCATGACACAAGAATCCTTGGTACTGTAGTGAATTATGCCATCAAACAAGTAAAATCTTCCTTTGGAATATGAATTCTTCCATATTTAATCCAGGGAATCGTCACAGGGCTCTTCTAAGTGAAGAGGGCCTGGCACTCAGTAAACGGGGATTCACGGATGGAGGGCTCAAGGATATGATAAAGAGGTATACACTTAAGAGTGTTAAGAGATTAATTACTAATAAAAGAAATATAAGTAAAGAAGCAACAAAAGAATCAGAGTAAGAAATAGAAGAGCCAACCACAAATAAGTCCAATTCCACTGTTTCAACCTGTCAGAATGAAAAGAGAAAGTTTCATAAGGATATGGCCACCCAGCTCATACTGTACAGGCAAAGAAAGAAAATGCAAAGACTAACTTAATATTAAATAAATATAATACCCAAAATAAGGATAATAATATTCATAAAATAATAAATAAACTAAATTAATTAACGGGGGAAAAATCCCCAGGGGGGAGAAAGAGGGGCTGGTATATGTGAGAATCACCAGCCCTGATCCAGAGAGGGAATGTTCATCAGAGGATTGGATGATTGAATTGAGTCTGGCCAATACAGGTCTTGTACAGCTGTAGGGGCTTGTACAAGAGGAGTGGTAGTATTGAGTGATCATACAGTCTGGAAATGGTGTATACAAACTTTATTGGGTAATTCCAACCTGTAAAAGTATTTCCAGGCTGTATTGATGAACCAGACTGTACGTATATTTCAGCAAGGAAGATTGCTGAAGCTGAATGCTGATGCAATTGGTGTATCTGCTTATTTGAGGTGTTTGAGTGGGTGTATTAATGAATACCCTTACCCCTGGTGAGTGGTTGTTACAGTATCCCCCTCTTGAAACTGGAGGGCTCCTGAACACCATAATACCCTGCCACTGTTGAGTGGAATCTCAATATCCCCACATTTTGTCAAAAAAATTTCTTTTTAATTTTCCTTCCCTCTTGTCACAACCATGGCAATTCACCTCCTTGGATCCCCATATGGCATATCAAGCCACAGTTCATTTATGGCCAATTGGCCATATCCATCACCAGTGGCCAATATGGCCACGTCATCATCTTATGGACCTTTTATGGCCATTTGTGTTTTGGAGCCTTCATGGCCCTTTACCTCAATCCAGAACCCATAGCGGCAATTTATGCCCAAATGGGTATTTCTGGTCATTTCCCTCAAAACCAGGGGAAATGGCCCAAATGGCTGTTTTTGGCCATTTGGGCTCATAATGCGCATTTGCGCATTTTTGCGCATTTTGCGCACTTGTGCGCATTTGCGCACTTGTGCGCATTTGCGCACTTTTTGCGCATATTTGCGCATTTTTTGCGCACTTTGCGCACTTTGACGCAAAGTGTCCAAAAGACACTTTCCCGCCTTTTGCCCAGTTTTGGCTCAGAACCCAAAAGTGGCCAAAACCCCCAAAGGGCCCAGAAACACCTTCCAAGCTCTGAAGTCACCACAGCCATCCTTTTCCCCTCTGCCTTTCCATCTCAAGACCTTTGGACGTAATCTTCTTGTCAATGAACCAATATGCCACAAATGATGTTATACATCATTGTGCACCATTTTTCAACAGCAATTCAATGGTGGCAATATCAAATGGTCATTTCAACATTCCAACATCTCATCACGTCATCAAGGCACCCAATCATTCAGAGGAATCATCAAGGCTCAAGAGCAAGTGTTTCAGCGTCAAAGACCAATGACGCCATCAAGCAGTCATTGGTTATTCTCACTCCAAGTATTCCTTCCAATGGAATACTTTCAATTCATTCTCAAAA
This sequence comes from Austropuccinia psidii, assembly GCA_023105745.1. Classification (NCBI taxonomy): domain Eukaryota; kingdom Fungi; phylum Basidiomycota; class Pucciniomycetes; order Pucciniales; family Sphaerophragmiaceae; genus Austropuccinia; species Austropuccinia psidii. The sequence goes on from JALGQZ010000001.1 coordinate 4,168,278, forward strand.
GTGTACTCAAGAGGCGGTGCCAAAAGAAGTTGTCAAGTGTCAAAGCTCCACTCAATCCATCTTGGCAACCACATTCATTTCAATACAGTCTGGACTCACCAAGGACTGTATTTCATTTTCAAGCATGGGAAGTTCATTCAACCCAATTCAATTTCAACAATAGCCAGCTGTATCAATTCCCAAAACAATCAATACAGCCTCAAGGATCAATACAGATCAGTTTTCAGCCTGAAGAACTCAAGCTCCCAACTTTTCACATATACCGGCTACCCTTTCCACCCTGGGGGGTTTTTTCCCCAGTTAATTAATATACTTTGATTTTATTTTATCTCTATTTTCTTTTCATTTTAGTTAAGCAAATACTGATATTATTAAGTCAGTCATTTAGCACATCTCTCTTTATCTTTCTTCGCCTGTCAATGGATATTTGGTGGTCATATCCTTACTAATTCCATTGTTCATTTTTGGCAGGTTGAAACAGTGATTAAGGACTTACTTGGTTGGCTCTTTGGCCATTTGGCTTCCTTTTCCTCTTTGCATCTCATCTTGTACCTGCATATCTTTAGAGGAATTCATTCTTATTATTTTTACTCTTTATTTCTTTTGGAGTCTTCCAAGTGAGTTCCCTGATTGCTGAGTGCCAGGCCACTCTTGTATTTCCACTAGAGCCCCTGTGACATTATATTAATTAACTCATAATTTCTTTTTCATTCTGTTCATTCTTTCTTTATAATTTCATTCACTCATTTCATCGAAATTATGATTCTTTTACGCTTATGAACTTAATGATTCATCGTCATCTCTCAATTTTCTTTCATTCATTCTTCATTTTGAAAATTGAAAGCTGACCCATTTTTATTTTTGTTATTCTCTTTAAAATCTTTTTCAAATTATCAATTTTCATTTCATTCATAATTCAGGCGTCATCTTGGTTTTCTTTGATTTTCAAATTTTTCATCAAGATATTCAGACACGTTATTCACATCAAGATTCATAATTGATTCATTCTTCAAGAATTTTGGTTTTTAAAGAATAATTCACTTGATTTTGATTGATTGATTGATTTGACGTATTTGATATTGACCTCAAGAAAATTGAATGACCTGAAGATTTCATTGATTTTGCTGATTTTTCACATCAAGAATTTTGACATAATTGATTTTGCCTCAAGATTTCATTTGATTGATTGATTTTCTGCAAGATTTTGATTTTGATTGATTTGATTCATTGATTTTTGACTTCAAGACTTCATTTTGATTTTGATTATTGACGTACTTGAAGATTTTCATTTTGATTCATTCATTTTCCTCAAGATTTGATTGTTGACTCTTTTCACTTCAAGAAAATTTTGATTTTAATTCATTTATTTCAATTTTATTCCTGTTATCATGCCTATTCAACATTCACCTCCGGCAAGACAGACAAGATCTCAGGCCAGAGCTCAAGCTGTTCTCACTCCAACTCCAAGAGCTCCTCTAGATGGCACCCCAGCAGTTCCTCAACTGAGGGCCCAATTAGATAGAGGACCCCGCATGGAAGGAGCCGCACCATCCAGGAAGGAAGGAAGAGGGCCTAGAAGATCAAGTTCATTCTCAGGAGTAGTTGGCGGTTTTACAGGAACTTCAAGGACTATTTTCAAGGGTCCAGGTGAAGATGGTGAAGAGGAGGAGGAGAATTCTGTGGAAGAGGAAGAGTCTGATGGTACTGAAGGTGCTCCTGCCCCGGTGGAAGCATCCCAAGGTACTGGAGGGCCAACTCTAGCCCAGTCTAATCAGCCTGTCTCTCATCAGTCTGAACCATCTCTATTGGCCATCATGCAGCAAATGACTCAGATTATGGCCAATCTTCAAGCAGCTTCATCTTCTGAAGCATCAAGACCACCAGCCTTCAAGACTCCATCTATGAAGGCACCGGAATGCTTTGATGGGACTCAGCCCTTCAAAGTTAGAAGCTTTATTCAGTCATGCCAGCTTATCTTTCATAATGATCCGGCAAATTTCTCTCAAGACAGAAAGAAAGTTCTTTATGCCACTTCATTTCTCATTGGCAGGGCTGCAAAATGGATTGAGCCTTATCTTTCCAATCTCACCAATCAAGACTCAAATTATCTTCTCAATTCTTGGCGTCTATTTGAATCTCAACTCTTCACTCTATTTGGTGACCCAAATGAAGTCAGAAAAGCAGAGGCTGAGTTGGATTCTTTAAGAATGAAAGAAGGTGGGCATGTATCCTTATACATTGCTGATTTCAGAAGTTTAGTCTCAAGAATCAGGGATTGGGGTGAAAGAGCTCTTATCCATCATTTCAGGAAGGGATTGCCATCCAGGATTTTGGATCAATTGGCCTCCCATCCTTCAAGAATTGACTCTCTTCAAGACTTAATGGACGTTACCCTGGAACTTGATACCAGGTACCATGAGAGGCAAAATGAAAAGAGTCATCATCAAGAGAAGAAGCCAGAAGCCTCAAAGTCAAGTTCTTCTCATCCTCAAAATTCTTCAAGCTCAAGTCAAAAGAAGAAGAAGAATTTTCAGAAGAGGGACAAGCCCCATTCTTCTTTATTGAATAAAGATTTCAAGCTCATGAACTCTGAAAAAGAAAGAAGAATCAAAGAGGGTCTTTGTACCTATTGTGGTGGGAAGCATAGTCTTGAGTCCTGTTTCAAAAGGCCTCAAAACAAGCTTACCCAACCGTCAGGCAAATTTCCCAGCCAGGGAAAAGTCTGAGTGAAGATCATGTTGTGTTCAATGGTCTTCACAGTTTTCCATCCAGAGCACAATTGTGCATTCTGAATACTGGTGACAAAAATTCTCTTAAATTTTTTGTTTTTTCTTCTCTCTCTGATGTTTTTTACAGTATTCTCATTGATTCTGGTGCTACCAACTCATTTATTGCAAAGCAGTTTGTTCACAAGTATTCATTGACTACGTCAGAGCTTCCAGAGAAGATTCCCCTCCTCATTTTAGACTCCTCTGAGTCTCCTTCTTTATTTGTGACTCACCATACTAAATATATGGTTGAGCTCCCTTCCTTCCCAAGCTTTGAATGGGACTTTTTAGTCATTGATACTCCCAAGGGAGAAGACCTCATATTGGGCTTTGACTTTCTTAATCATTTTAATCCGTTTATTGATTGGAGGCAAGGATTGATCACCTTTAATTCTGATCATAAGGACTATAGTGATCCTTTATTTTCTTTCAGTAATGACTTTTCTTCTGCCAAATCATGTGCAGCTCTGGTTGGTGATTCTAGAACACCATCATTTCCGTCTTCTGTCCATATTCCTTCCCTTAACTCCCATCAGTCATTACTATCATCTAGAGATGAAGTCTTCAAAGAGATTCAAGATGTTGGAGAAGATAATTCTGTATCTTCACTTCATCTCTTCTTTGGGAATATGGACCTTCCTCCTTCATCTTATCATGACTCCCTGGAGGAGTTGTGGGATGAAGAGGAAGAGCCAGAAGAAATAGAAACCGTGATGAAGGTTGTTCCTCCTGTTTATCACCAATACTTGGATGTATTCTCCAAGGTGAAAGCAGAGAAACTTCCTCCTCACCGCGCCTGTGATCATCATATCGAGCTGGAGGGGTCTCTACCTCCAGTTGGGGTGATCTACTCTTTATCAAACCAAGAGTCAGATACACTCAGGGCCTACATTTCAGAGAATGTAGAGAAAGGTTTCATCCGGCCAAGCTCCTCTTCTACAGGAGCACCTGTTCTTTTTGTCAAAGAGAAAGATGGTGGCCTCCGTTTGTGTGTTGATTACCGCAAACTCAATGCTGTTACTAGGAAGAACAAGTATCCTGTTCCTCCTATGAATCAGCTTCTCACTGTTTTTAATGGTTCTTCTATCTTCTCCAAGATTGATTTGCGTGGTGCATATAACCTGCTCAGAATCAAGGAAGGTGATGAACATTTGACTTGTTTTAGAACCAAATATGGTAGTTATGAGTACTTGGTTATGCCTTTTGGGCTTACCAATGCTCCTGCTTCTTTTCAAAATCTTGTCAATGATATTTTTTATGATCTTCTTGACGTTTATGTTGTGGTTTATTTGGATGACATTATGGTCTTTTCCAAATCTGAGGAAGAACATGTCACTCATGTGTCCACTGTTCTTTCCAGACTCAGAGCCAATAACCTCTTTGCTAAGGCGTCCAAATGCCTATTCCATGTTTCTAGTGTAGAGTATTTAGGTTATGTTGGTTCTTCTGAAGGCCTCAAGATGGACCAAGCAAAAGTCCAGCAAATTCTCAATTGGCCGCCTCCACGAAACCTCAAGGCTCTTCAATCATTCCTTGGCTTTGCCAATTTTTACCGCCGTTTCATCAAGAATTATTCAAAGAAAATTAGTTCACTCACAAGTTTCCTCAAGAAAGATTCCCGTTTTCCCCTCAATGAGGAAGCTCTTAGACAGTTTCATCAACTCAAAGAGGCATTCACCACTGCTCCAATCCTTTCTCACTTCAATCCTTCTCTACCCACCATTGTAGAGACCGATGCATCAGATTATGCCTTGGGTGCTGTACTGAGTCAGGTCTCTGACTCAGGAAAACATCCCATTGCATTTGATAGCCGCAAGCTTCTCCTAGCTGAGCTTAATTATGAGATTCATGACAAGGAACTCCTTGGCATAGTCTGGGCTCTCAAGCGCTGGAGAGCTTTTCTTCTTTCCATTTCTTCCCCTTTTGAAGTTCTCACCGATCATTCTTCTCTTCAATATTTTATGTCTTCCAAGATTCTCACTCGCCGTCAAGCCCGCTGGGCTGAATTTCTATCTGAATTTCATTTCTCAATCACTTACCGCCCTGGCCGCTTGGCCACCCTTCCAGATGCTTTGTCACGTCGGGACGACGTTTACCCAGAGAGGGGGGAGGATTTCATCAGCAAGAATCCAATGAACTATCAGAAGATAATCAAGCAAGATGAAATTCAAGCCTCAAAATTTTTTGCAGTCAAGGTGGATTCATTTTCAAATTTGATTGATTCAATTCAGAAGGCAGTGTGGCAAGATCCTCAATATAGAAGTGTCCTTGAAGATTTGGGTAAAGGTAAATCTGTCACAGATTATTCTCTTGATTCCTCTTCCAAACTTCTCCTTTTCAAAGATCGGGTGGTGGTCCCAAATGACCCCACAATTCAACTCAATATACTTCAAAAGCGGCATGACTCTCCTCTAGCTGGACACCCTGGCCAAGAGAAGACTCTCAAACTTGTCAAGCGGGATTTCCACTGGTCCGGCATGACTCAATTCATCAAGGATTATGTCTCATCCTGTCAACAGTGTTCAAGAAACAAAAATATTCATCACAAGAAGTTTGGACTCCTCAAGCCTCTTCCAATTCCAAGTGGTCCTTGGATTTGTCTTTCAATGGATTTCATCACTCAATTGCCACTGTCCAATTCCTTTGACTCAATCCTTGTCATAGTGGACAGATTCTCAAAAATGGCGGTTTTTATTCCAACAATAGCTTCAATCACTTCATTAGATTTGGCCCATTTATTCATCAAGAATATTTTCTCAAAGCATGGCCTTCCTTCAAGCATTGTTATTGATCGAGGTTCTCTTTTTGTTTCTTCCTTTTGGACCAATCTTTGTCAGCAGCTCAAGATTTCAAGAGACTTGTCAAATGCTTATCATCCAGAAACTGATGGACAGACAAAGAGGGTAAATCAGATACTAGAACAGTATCTTCGGATGTATGTCAGTTATCATCAAGATGATTGGAACACCTGGCTCCCTCTGGCTGAATTTGCCTACAATAACTTTGACCACTCTTCAACAAAACAATCACCGTTTTTCACCGTTTATGGAAGAGATCCAAAATTTGATTCTGTTCACATCACTCAAGATACTCCTGCTGGAAAGTTATCAACAAAAATCCAATCAGTACAGCAAGATGTCAAGAGAGAACTTGAAATCGCCATAAACCGGTTTAAGAGGTATGCAGATAAAGGTAGAGCAAGTCCACCTGTTTTCAATCCTGGTGACATGGTATGGCTTTCTTCCAAGAACATCAAATCAACTAGACCCACCAAAAAACTATCCGAAAGATGGTTGGGTCCTTTTCCAATCTTGAAGAAAGTCAGTTCTCATGCTTACCACCTCAAGCTTCCATCTCAATGGAAATCCATCCACCCAGTCTTCCATATCTCACTTTTGGAACCAGTCAAGACATCAACAATCCCAAATCGGCATCAAGAGCCTCCTCCTCCAATTATCATTGAAGAAGAAGAGGAATGGGAAGTCTCTCAAATACTGGACTCAAAGCTCAAAAGAAGAAAATTATGGTATCTGGTGGAATGGAAAGGTTTCAGTCAAGACCTAGAAAGATCCACTTGGGAACCAGCCGAAAACCTCAAGAATTGTCCTGAACTTGTCAAAGATTTTCATTCTTTATATCCTGACAAGCCGGGTCCCAATTCTTCAAAATCTTGATTCATTATGGTGCTTGGTGGGGAGAGGAATTACCAAAAGTAAGTCCCACTCCTGGTATGCACCTTTAGGGGTATTCTACTCTTTTGTTGTAAGCATCACCTTGGCCACTCTGTGAGCACTTTGCAATTTTGGACGCAGATCTTTGGCATGGCTTTTAACTTCATTTCCAATCTTATGGCCATTTTCACTTGGGACAATGGGCCATTCACTTTTCAATTCATTTCCAAGATTCCAAATTCAAATTCATTCCTTCAGCATCTGTTTTTTTATTTTTATGGCACTGGCGGGAGTGGTAACTACCAAAAGTAAGTTCCTCTCCTGGTGTGCACTTCCCTGAGGGGTCTACAATCTTGTCAAAACATCACCTTGGCCACTTTGTGAGCACCTGGCATCAATTTTCTCTTTCCAGGTCCTTGGCCAATTTCAAAATCAGTTATTAACCTCCGTGATGAGGATTGGAACCTCCTCAAGATTCAATTCATTTTCTTTTCTCTTTTTCTTTTTCTTTTTATTTTCATTTTCATTCTTTATTTTCATTTTATTTTCATTTTAAATTTTATTTTTATCACGTCAATTATCACGTCAAAATTGTTCATTCATTTTAAAATTCAACTCAAATCATGAAGCCAATGTCAAAAGAAGATGAAGCAAGTCCTGCGTCAAATGTCAAATTTTTAATATCAGTTTTCAAATTCTTCAACTTAATCAGTCCTCTTGAATCACTCTCTCAAAATCTTTCCAATAGCCTCAACAGGCTTCACCTTGTATTGGTGCTCAGGAGCTCACCATTTCAAGGTGGGGGGTACTGTCACAACCATGGCAATTCACCTCCTTGGATCCCCATATGGCATATCAAGCCACAGTTCATTTATGGCCAATTGGCCATATCCATCACCAGTGGCCAATATGGCCACGTCATCATCTTATGGACCTTTTATGGCCATTTGTGTTTTGGAGCCTTCATGGCCCTTTACCTCAATCCAGAACCCATAGCGGCAATTTATGCCCAAATGGGTATTTCTGGTCATTTCCCTCAAAACCAGGGCAAATGGCCCAAATGGCTGTTTTTGGCCATTTGGGCTCATAATGCGCATTTGCGCATTTTGCGCATTTTTGCGCATTTGCGCACTTTTTGCGCATTTGCGCACTTTTTGCGCATTTTGCGCACTTTTGCGCATTTGCGCATTTTTGGCGCACTTTGCGCATTTGCGCATTTTTTGCGCACTTTGACGCAAAGTGTCCAAAAGACACTTTCCCGCCTTTTGGGCCAATTTTGGCTCAGAACCCAAAAGTGGCCAAAACCCCCAAAGGGCCCAGAAACACCTTCCAAGCTCTGAAGTCACCACAGCCATGCTTTTCCCCTCTGCCTTTCCATCTCAAGACCTTTGGACGTAATCTTCTTGTCAATGAACCAATATGCCACAAATGATGTTATACATCATTGTGCACCATTTTTCAACAGCAATTCAATGGTGGCAATATCAAATGGTCATTTCAACATTCCAACATCTCATCACGTCATCAAGGCACCCAATCATTCAGAGGAATCATCAAGGCTCAAGAGCAAGTGTTTCAGCGTCAAAGACCAATGACGCCATCAAGCAGTCATTGGTTATTCTCACTCCAAGTATTCCTTCCAATGGAATACTTTCAATTCATTCTCAAAAGTGTACTCAAGAGGCGGTGCCAAAAGAAGTTGTCACGTGTCAAAGCTCTACTCAATCCATCTTGGCAACCACATTCATTTCAATACAGTCTGGACTCACCAAGGACTGTATTTCATTTTCAAGCATGGGAAGTTCATTCAACCCAATTCAATTTCAACAATAGCCAGCTGTATCAATTCCCAAAACAATCAATACAGCCTCAAGGATCAATACAGATCAGTTTTCAGCCTGAAGAACTCAAGCTCCCAACTTTTCACATATACCGGCTACCCTTTCCACCCTGGGGGGTTTTTTCCCCAGTTAATTAATATACTTTGACTTTATTTTATCTCTATTTTCTTTTCATTTTAGTTAAGCAAATACTGATATTATTAAGTAAGTCATTTAGCACATCTCTCTTTATCTTTCTTCGCCTGTCAATGGATATTTGGTGGTCATATCCTTACTAATTCCATTGTTCATTTTTGGCAGGTTGAAACAGTAATTAAGGACTTACTTGGTTGGCTCTTTGGCCATTTGGCTTCCTTTCCCTCTTTGCATCTCATCTTGTACCTGCATATCTTTAGAGGAATTCATTCTTATTATTTTTACTCTTTATTTCTTTTGGAGTCTTCCAAGTGAGTTCCCTGATTGCTGAGTGCCAGGCCACTCTTGTATTTCCACTAGAGCCCCTGTGACACCTCTTGACCATTATCCTGAAAATCCCCTTTCAATTCTTCCCTGAAAAATTCATTTTATTCCCCCTTTCTTATAACTTGAGTAAGTCTTCCACTTCAAAATATGTCTTCCTTATTCTTCTGATTCAATGAGTCTTTCTTCTTTGGGCATGCCCTTGGGTTGTATCCCAAAATGATGGCCACTGAGCCCTTCTGCTCAAAAATGATGCAAAATGAGTATATGAAGGTATACTCCATTTCCAAGGGGCAACATGATGTTGGACCCTTCTTGAACAGCTGAGAATGTCTTGGAAAGAGTCTTCAAGGGGTCTTGTCCCCATTGGCGTTGGAAATACCTCCCCCTGGCCTTACCATAGTCTTTTGGGCCTTGGCCTTTGCTAAGGTAATTCTTGATGATTATTGATTCTATGGCCTTATGGGCCTTTTTTTGGTCTTGGGTGAAAATGGGTGGTTCTTGGTTCTATGGCCCCTTTTGGTGTTTTCTTTGTTTTTTATGTCCTACAGTTGGCAGACCATGGGCCATATGCTGCAGTCCGCGGTCCGTGGGGGCTATTGGAGGCCTCCAGGACCAAAATGGACCCCCTGGGCCCAATTTTTCTGGGGACCCATTGAGAGGGTCCAGGACCATCAATATCCTGGCCTCCCCAAAGTTGCAGGGGAGGTCCTGGGTGATGAATTCAGCCCCAAAGGGGTCTTGAATCTTCACCTTGGAGGCTTTGAGGGGGGGAATGATTGAGTTATGGCCCCATTTCCTTGAGGTCAGTTGTCTTTGACTTGGAGTGGGCCGATTCTGACATATTGAATCTTCTGCTTGCATATTCTTCAGTTATGAGTTCCAAACTGACTGAACTAACTTAATCTTCTGCTTCCGCGCCACCACCATCTGTCCTTTGTGGTTCTGGTGTCTTCAGTTGATTGCCTTCACTCTCCATGGCTTCTTCTGCAAATTTTGATCCCTCCCAAACATATGACGGTTACGAGGCAGTTGAGGTTGTTGATCCTGCTTGTACTGAGTTTTTGTCCAGGGACAAGGTTTGCTTTCAACACTACAATAATTGATCTTCAAATTTCCATTACTTTTTCATCAGAAAGAGGCAATGTTGTCATACCAGGGTGCCAACTTCTAAAGTCAGGAGGTATTTATGGAGTAGGAAAGATGGGCCTTTTGGGAAAGAGTTCCCAGTTTCTGAGGTACCTACTCCTGGTGGAACTTCATGATTTTCTTAATGTGAGTGATTTGCATATCTTGATTGAATTGGTACTGATATTTTGATGCAGTGACTGGTTTCAGGCAGAGGGATGTGGCAAGGTGGACTAGTGTTAAGGGGCCAATTCCAGCCAGTGGTAGGCCAATGTATTCCAGTTCAGAAGTCCGCATCTCCAGGATCAATACTGAAGGGGTAGTGAAAAGGATAAGAAGGATTGCTGATTCCCCAACTGATCCAGATGCCGAAGTTAGTGATGAGTTGGATGGTGAAGAAGTTGTAGTTGTTCCTCATTCAGTTGACCACCAATCCAGCACTTCCTCTTCTCAGCCTCTTTCCAACAGATTCCAAAGTCAAGTTATTCCCAGTTATCCCAGAACTTTCCAACCTGTTCTTGATTACATTCCTACTTCCCTTCCTCCTGCTTCACCAAGTCCTTGCCATGCCAGGCCTTCCTTGAATCAAGCAGTAAGAATATCACCCAACGAGAAACCCAGGAACTCACCCATAACCACCTCTCAACAACTCCAACCTGTGGCCAGTTCCAGTAGAACAAGAGATGGATTGTGTCCTTTGCCATTTGCTGCCACTCAAGTCTTTCAAAGAAGACATCGTTGGCCTATTGGAATTACCAGAGAAGATCCAAACACATCAAGTGAAAACCAAGAAGCTGTGGCGAGGTTATTCAGGAGAGGTGATTATGTATGCAAATGATAGAACTATTCTGGGTACTGCTTCAGAAGAGATGGCTGCAAAATTTTCCTGGTATGAAGATGAGTTGATAAATGACTTTCAGAGAACCTTTGATGATTTAGGTAGAGATAAATTGTTTGCTTGTCTTTGTTTGTGGCTGGTTTCTGAGCTGAAATAAAGGCTATGAAAAAACAATCAGGATTTCAGAGATTACAACTATTCAAGATAAATATATGCTCACATTCTGGAAGAACTGGTGGATCTTGATTATTTTCATGTGACTGGATCTCTTCTTCAATTCCTAATTCATAACTAGTGGCCATATTAGAGATTTCACTTCCACTCTCCGGGGCTGAAGGTCTTTTCTCATTGAATTCAGTCAAATTTCCCGGGGTTTGGGGCATTGCTTGGGCATAGCAGAGGTATTTTATTAATTAGATAGATGTTGACGAGTTGATTGATAACTTTATTGAAATTTCTAGAATAAAAAGAGCAAAATTGAACAAAAAAGGTGGGAGTTCTGAAATTGGTGAAAGTAAAATAAGTTTAAGATATTAGTAGTTGATTCTTTTTTAGGTAGAATCAAAATTTGAGAATTTTGGAAATCTTGAAAGACATTAAATATCAATTTCAATCAGTGAAATATTTAGTGAGTTTTCTCAAAGAAACAGATTCTATAGCCACATGCTGAGCAAAAGAAACCTACCTATTGAAAGCCTTGGAGCCTTCCATCAATATCTATTGAAATTGCATTGCATTTGAAAAATATGATTTGTTGGGAAATTCAAGGAGGTGATACATTGCAAATTATTTCATATTATTTAACTGAAATCGCTTCCCTGGAAGAAATTAAATAAATTTAACTAGTGAGAAAGCTACTAAAGTCAACTATTGAACCATTCAACACTCATGAGGTAAGAACTAAGCAAAGTTATCCATTTGAATGATATGAAATAACATGGTTTTATCAGGGAAACACAAGACACAATTCTGGTCTTAAATATAGTCCATTATTAGGTTTTAATTTGTGAGTCTCATTATTTAAGCCCTAACCACAAAATTTTGAATATCCCCCCGATTTCCCCCCAGAACCTGTTGGCAGAGAAGGCCACTCAGCATATCTCTGTGATTGCATTGTATGCCAACAAGCCACCATAGCCTATGAATCTAATACGGGAGCATAAGCATGGTAAGCGGGGGGTGAGGGAAGAGATGAGGTGCTGGTTTTGAAGGCATATCTTGAGGGTGCCGTGGGAGTGTAAGCATGGTAAGCAGCAGAGGTGCGGAAGCGTAAGGATGGGCGAGGGCAGACAGGGGGTAGCAGTGTTGTAGGAATATCTTGAGGGTGCTGTAGGAGCATAACCATGGTAAGTGGCAGGGGTGCGGAATCCTAAGGATGGGTGAGCGCGGAGATGATGTGCTGGCATCAGAGGCATATCTTGAGCGTGCTGCAGGAGCATAAGCATGGTAAACAGCGCGGGTGCGGAAGCATAAGTGCAAGCCTGTGAGGTATATATGACATACCCATAAGGTCACAGATGACTTTATAAACAGCTGATTTAGTCTTGAACAAAGTTTTCAGTCAAAATTCTAATAAAAAATAACAAAAAATAAGTATAACTTTGGTTTGGATAAAAAAAGTTATAATTATTATGTCATTTTTGGATTCTACACCAAAAATAACCTAGGGTACACCCATAGGGTGTTATACCCAAAAATACTTATTTCTTAAGTTATTGGAAGATTTAAGAATCTCATAGTACAAATGTAACTTTTTTAACATTTTTTCAAAATTGTTGAGTTTAAGCTTAAATTCAAAGTTGCATGAGGTTTATGCAAACTTACCAAAATTTTAGTTAAAATTGAACTGTTGTGTATATTTACTGAATTGGCTAAAGATTTGCCATACAGAATGTAAATCCTGCGCGAGCTCAATTCAAAAGTGTTTAAGGCCATAGTATGGCTTTAAATAAATAAAAGGCGAAATCCACACAAAAAGGTGGGCCAAAGGAAAAAGACCCAAAAGAGCTGGGGTACCCAACTGTTTGGATCTGCAAGGATTCAATTAAGGTTTTCCACCTGTGTTGGAAGAGTTTCAACCTTATTTAAGCTTTAATATTAGACTTTGATCCAACCTTAAAGTTTAAACTGTTTTTATCCCAATTTGGACAGGAATTTCAAGCTGTCAAAGGGTAAATACCAATATGCAATCTTGAAATCAAAGGTTTGAGACCTCTCAATGCTTCAATAAGCTTAAAACATTAAAGTTACAAGCATTAAAGCCTTATCAAAAGTTAAGGTTTAGTGTGTATTGCTATTTTACTTACAAAAACAGCAACAACTTCAAAAATTCATTAAAACTCCAATTCAGTGGGTTTGCTTGAAAATTTCACATAACTTACAATTCAATGTTATCTGTGTATACATTGAATTGTAAGTATCTTTTATAAAAAGGTTTTATTGGTAATTAGCCTGGAAAATTTCACTTTTAATTATACATAGAGAAAATTAAGATTTCTTCAAAAATTAATTAAAAATTGAGTTTCAGAGATTTATGCTCAAACCTTTCATTTTAAATTTCTCATGTGATTAACTGTAATATGAATAAACGTATTTTATATTATAACTTGATATAGCTAACTTGAATGAAGATTAAAGTTTCTTGGAGTTAAGAATAACGCCAGTGAATTTAAATTGCAATTAAAAATAAGTTACCTTAAGTTAAGAAACTTATTCTTAAGCATGGTTTTTCAGTTTTGACGTGAGCACGCCCTCTATATCAATTATGAATCATGAGAGGTGCTCTGCAGACATAAAAAGACTCTATTCATCACTGGTTTTGTCCATCAATTCAATTAACCCATTTATATTAGACCTTTTAAACAGGTAAAGCTTCATTATATATAAAGTCTTATTATTAAAGTAGTTATTAAGCATTTTATTCTTTATAAATCTTAGATTAGAGAATGTAAATCATAGAAATTAGATTATTGCTGTAATAATCAATAATATATTTTATTTTATAAAATTATTGTCTTAAAATATCTCTACAAATCCACAAATTCCTCTTACAAACTCTTTGATACAATTTTTTTTATTAAAAAAAGTTGTTTTATCTTTAAAAACATTTATTTTTTGAGTGTTTTTATCTTATAATAATCATTTAATATAATAAATTTTCTATTTGACTTTTTCACAACCATGGCAATTCATCCCCTTGGACTTCAATATGGCATATCCATGCCACGTCCAATATATGGCAATTTGGCCATATCCATAAATCATTGGCCAAATTGGCCATCTCACCTCATTTGGCCTTTTATGGCCATTTCATTATCGGGGCCCAACTTGGGCCCTTCACCGCCAGCAGGCCTTTCCTGGCCATTCTCTACTTTTAGGCAATTTTGGTATTTCCCAGTCAACAGGGGAAATACAGCCCAAGAAGCTGTATTTGGCTTTAAATGAAGTTTCTGCACATTTGCGCACTATTGCGCATATTGCGCTTTTTTTTGCACTTTGCGCAAATACAGTTTTGAGGCTGTATGAGCTGTATTTGGCCAAATACCTCAAAGGACACTCTGAAACCTCTGAAGCCCTCCAAAACCAAATTTCACCAATATCCTCCTGACATCATCTCTGAAGACTTATGGCCATTTTCAACCTCCAATAACCAAAATGCCATATATGGTGTTATACACCATTATGCATCTTTTTTCAGCAGCAATCCACTGGCGGCAATATCATCTGGTTATTTTAACTTTCCATCAGGCCATCCAGTCACGTCATCAAGAGGATTCATCAAGGCTCAAGGGCAAGTGTCAAAACCTCAAATACCAATGACGCCATCAAGCAGTCATTGGTTATTCTCATGCCAAGTATTCCTTGCAAGGGGATACTGTCAATTCATTCTCAAGGTGTATTCAAGAGGCAGTGCCAAAAAGAGTTGTCAAGTGTCAAAGCTCCACTCAATCCATCTTGGAAACCACCTTCATTTCAATACAGTCTGGATCCATCAAGAACTGTATTTCATTTTCAAGTGTGGGAAATTCATTCAACCCATTTCAATTTCAATATTAGCCAACTGTATCAATTCCCAAAACAATCAATACAGCCTCAAGGATCAATACAGATCAGTTTTCAGCCTGAAGAACTCAAGCTCCCAAATTTTCACATATACCGGCTACCCTTTGACCCTGGGGGGTTTTTGCCCCAGTTAATTAATATACTTTGATTTATTTTTATCTTTATTTTTTTTCACTTTAGTTAAGCAAATACTGATATTATTAAGTCAGTCATTTAGCACTTTTCTCTTTCTCTTTCTTTGCCTGTCAATGGATATTTGGTGGTCATATCCTTACTAATTCCATTATGCATTTTGGCAGGTTGAAACAGTGATTAAGGACTTACTTGGTTGGCTCTTTGGCCATTTGGCTTCCCTTTCCTCTTTTGCATCTCATCTTTTATGTAAGATGTGACTATGAAACTGATGATAATATTACTATTAATCAACAGTACTATGTCTGTTCTTATGAAATATAATAATAAAATATTATTATAACCACAATTAAATAATTAAAAATTATTTCTTTCACGTGTTAAGCACTACTAGTGATTTTAACAGTGAGCAAGTAATTGTCTACAAGAATCAATTACAAGAAGAATTTAATAATAAAAACTTCTTTATTAAAATAATAAAATTATTTTAATATATAATTATCTTTTGCAAGAATAATTATAAAGATAATTCTTGAAGAAAACTATTACTAGAGAAAAACTTTAAGAATTAAAGATAAATGACTCACTAATACTCCAAAGAACTTATTGATAATAAAAGTAGAGAAATTTGACGTGGAATTGTGGATTTAAGGGATCAAAAGGATTTATAACAGTATTACAACAATATATAGTTGGATTCTATGATTTCACGTCTTTCTGATTGATTCTGAAAGAATTAAAACACTTAAGAATAGTTGAACTAATACTTACTTGTTGGTAATAAAGATTAATAAATTGATAAGATGATGATGATAAAACAGCAAGAAGAGGCTTCTTTTAAGTCAACAACAGCTCACAGAGGCGTGCCATGGAGCAAACTGAAAAACCAGTGAGTGAGAAAACAATAAACCTTTTTGGATTATTGATTGCATCATCTGTTGTCATGTGTGAGCCTTGAGGTATATTTTACATACCCAAATAGGCCACAATTATCTTAAAAAGAAATTTTGAATTATGCAAAACTCATAAGTCATGCATATATCCAAAATTCATCATTTTCAATTTCAGAAAAGATGAATAACCTTTTATTGAGTAAGTAAATCCATGGATTTAAGACCAGATTTGGATTCTACACAAAAATTCACCTAGGGTAGCTCCATAGAGTGAATAAGCTCAATTTAAGTATTTGAGGTGGTAAAATGGAAAATACTTCAATACCACATCATTAATACCACATAAAAGATCCGTGAAAATTTTTGTTTTTCTTGATTTTTAGCCAAAATAATGGGAAAGTGAGAAATCCCATGTTACATATACACTAAGAATAGTGTTATGCATGTTTTGAGCACTTAATATCATGGTATTCTTACATGGACTTTTGGTACACCCATAGTGGATATCTCACTTTAAGCTTAAATTACTATTTTGACGTAAAAAATAGGCAAGGGGGACAAAAGACATCAAAGAGAGCCAGGGTACCCAACTTCTGAGGCCTCAGAGGCGTGGATAGCTCCAGAGCATGGATCCATGGCTCATCTTGGCCCAATTGGTAAACTAAAACTCTTTGGGAACTTGGTTACCAAGTTACAACTACTGTAAAACATCAGAAAATAGCAAATAACCTGCTATTTTGACGTGCCAAGGAGGTAATGAGCTACTTACACTCCTGTAACCATGTCAATTACTAATGACTTTCCATGGATAAACCCCAAAAGAGTAATTAAAACCCTTTTGGGACCCATATTCATTGATTTACCTCATAGCAACCAGCAAAACACTGCTATTTGCAATTCTACGTAGAAATGAGGTAAAACCTTCAAAAATTCATTAAAAATACAATTCTTAATGAATCTTTCTGAATCTTTCAGGACTAAAGGAGAACTGTGTTATCTATGGTACAACCAAAAAGAATTACAGTTTTACTAGTAAAATTAAAAGTTTTACTTACAGTCCATTTTTGGATATTCTACGTGAAACACTGAATCTTCAAAAATTCACAGTAATTACAACCTGTGATGAAATTGGCAATAACATTGATAACTTTGAGAAATCAATGATTATTTTAGAATAAAAGAAGATTTACAAGTGTTACTCCTTTTATTCTTAACCATATTGGGGTTGGTAGTCACGTAAAAGCATCAATTAAGTAATTATGATAATCTTACATGACAACAGATGATGCAATCAATAATCCAAAAAGGTTTATTGTTTTCTCACCACTGGTTTTTCAGTTTGCTCCATGGCACGCCTCTGTGAGCTGTTGTTGACTTAAAAGAAGCCTCTTCTTGCTGTTTTATCATCATCATCTTATCAATTTATTAAATCTTTATTACCAACAAGTAAGTATTAGTTCAACTATTCTTAAGTGTTTTAATTCTTTCAGAATCAATCAGAAAGACGTGAAATCATAGAATCCAACTATATATTGTTGTAATACTGTTATAAATCCTTTTGATCCCTTAAATCCACAATTCCACGTCAAATTTCTCTACTTTTATTATCAATAAGTTCTTTGGAGTATTAGTGAGTCATTTATCTTTAATTCTTAAAGTTTTTCTCTAGTAATAGTTTTCTTCAAGAATTATCTTTATAATTATTCTTGCAAAAGATAATTATATATTAAAATAATTTTATTATTTTAATAAAGAAGTTTTTATTATTAAATTCTTCTTGTAATTGATTCTTGTAGACAATTACTTGCTCACTGTTAAAATCACTAGTAGTGCTTAACACGTGAAAGAAATAATTTTTAATTATTTAATTGTGGTTATAATAATATTTTATTATTATATTTCATAAGAACAGACATAGTACTGTTGATTAATAGTAATATTATCATCAGTTTCATAGTCACATCTTACATCATGTAAGATTATCATAATTACTTAATTGATGCTTTTACGTGACTACCAACCCCAATATGGTTAAGAATAAAAGGAGTAACACTTTTAAATCTTCTTTTATTCTAAAATAATCATTGATTTCTCAAAGGTATCAATGTTATTGCCAATTTCATCACAGGTTGTAATTACTGTGAATTTTTGAAGATTCAGTGTTTCACGTAGAATATCCAAAAATGGACTGTAAGTAAAACTTTTAATTTTACTAGTAAAACTGTAATTCTTTTTGGTTGTACCATAGATAATACAGTTCTCCTTTAGTCCTGAAAGTTTCAGAAAGATTCATTAAGAATTGTATTTTTAATGAATTTTTGAAGGTTTTACCTCATTTCTACGTAGAATTGCAAATAGCAGTGTTTTGCTGGTTGCTATGAGGTAAATCAATGAATATGGGTCCCAAAAGGGTTTTAATTACTCTTTTGGGGTTTATCCATGGAAAGTCATTAGTAATTGACATGGTTACAGGAGTGTAAGTAGCTCATTACCTCCTTGGCACGTCAAAATAGCAGGTTATTTGCTATTTTCTGATGTTTTACAGTAGTTGTAACTTGGTAACCAAGTTCCCAAAGAGTTTTAGTTTACCAATTGGGCCAAGATGAGCCATGGATCCATGCTCTGGAGCTATCCACGCCTCTGAGGCCTCAGAAGTTGGGTACCCTGGCTCTCTTTGATGTCTTTTGTCCCCCTTGCCTATTTTTTACGTCAAAATAGTAATTTAAGCTTAAAGTGAGATATCCACTATGGGTGTACCAAAAGTCCATGTAAGAATACCATGATATTAAGTGCTCAAAACATGCATAACACTATTCTTAGTGTATATGTAACATGGGATTTCTCACTTTCCCATTATTTTGGCTAAAAATCAAGAAAAACAAAAATTTTCACGGATCTTTTATGTGGTATTAATGATGTGGTATTGAAGTATTTTCCATTTTACCACCTCAAATACTTAAATTGAGCTTATTCACTCTATGGAGCTACCCTAGGTGAATTTTTGTGTAGAATCCAAATCTGGTCTTAAATCCATGGATTTACTTACTCAATAAAAAGTTATTCATCTTTTCTGAAATTGAAAATGATGAATTTTGGATATATGCATGACTTATGAGTTTTGCATAATTCAAAATTTCTTTTTAAGATAATTGTGGCCTATTTGGGTATGTAAAATATACCTCAAGGCTCACATTTTACCTGCATATCTTTTAAAGGAATTCATTCTTATTATCTTTTTTCTTTTTTCTTTTGGAGTCTTCCAAGTGATTTCCCTGATTGCTCAGTGCCAGGCCACTCTTGTATTTCCGCTAGAGCCCCTGTGACATTATATTAATTAACTCATAATTTCTTTTTCATTTTGTTCATTCTCTCTCTATAATTTCATTCACTCATTTCATCAAAATTATGACTCTTTTATGCTTATGAACTTAATGATTCATTGTCACCTCTCAATTTTCCTTCATTCATTCTTCATTTTGAAAATTGAAAGCTGACCCATTTTTATGTTTGTTATTCTTTTTAAAATCTTTTTCAAACAATCAAATTTTCATTTCATTCATAATTCAGGCGTCATCTTGATTTTCTTTAATTTTCAAATTTTTTCATCAATATACTCAGACACATTCTTCACATCAAGATTCATAATTGATTCATTCTTCAAGAATCTTGGTTTTTAAAGAAGAATTCACTTGATTTTGATTGATTGATTTATTTGACATATTTGATATTGACCTCAAGAAAATTGATTGACCTGAAGATTTCATTGATTTTGCTGGTTTTTCACATCAAGAATTTTGACATAAATTGATTTTTCTTCAAGATTTCATTTGATTGATTGATTTTTGCAAGATTTTGATTTTGATTGATTTCATTCATTGATTTATTTACTTGAAGATTTCATTTGATTTTTGATTGATTGATTCACCTCAAGATTTCATTTTATTCATTGATTCTTCAAGACATTGATTTGATTTTGACTTCAATACTTCATTTGATTTCAATTTATTGACGTACTTGAACATTTTCATTTGAGTCATTGTTTTTCCTCAAGATTTGATTGTTGACTCTTTTCACTTCAAGCAAATTTTGATTTTATTTCATTTATTTCAATTTTATTCCTGGCATAATGCCTGTTCAACATTCACCTCCGGCAAGACAGACAAGATCTCAGGCCAGAGCTCAAGCTGTTCTCACTCCAACTCCAAGAGCTCCTCTAGATGGCACCCCAGCAGTTCCTCAACTGAGGGCCCAATTAGATAGAGGACCCCGCATGGAAGGAGCAGCACCATCCAGGAAGGAAGGAAGAGGGCCAAGAAGATCATGTTCATTCTCAGGAGTAGTTGGCCCATTTCCAGGACTTTCAAGGATCATTTCCAAAGGTCCAGGTGAAGATGGTGAAGAGGAGGAGGAGAATTCTGTGGAAGAGGAAGAGTCTGATGGTACTGAAGGTGCTCCTGCACCGGTGGAAGAATCCCAAAGTACTGGAGGACCAACTCTAGCCCAGAATAATCAGCCTGTCTCTCGTCAGTCTGAACCATCTTTATTGGCCATCATACAGCAAATGACTCAGATTATGGCCAATCTTCAAGCAGCTTCATCTTCTGAAGCATAAAGACCACCAGCCTTCAAGACTCCATCTATGAAGGCACCAGAATGTTTTGATGGGACTCAGCCCTTCAAAGTTAGAAGTTTCATTCAGTCTTGTCAATTGATATTTCATAATGATCCGGCAAATTTCTCTCAAGACAGAAAGAAAGTTCTCTATGCCACATCATTTCTTATTGGCAGGGCTGCAAAATGGATTGAGCCTTATCTTTCCAAACTCACCAATCAAGACTCGAATTATCTTCTCAATTCTTGGCCTTTATTTGAATCTCAACTCTTCACTCTATTTGGTGACCCAAATGAAGTCAGAAAAGCAGAAGCTGAGTTGCATTCTTTAAGAATGAAAGAAGGTGGGCATGTATCCTTATACATTGCTGATTTCAGAAGTTTAGTCTCAAGAATTGGGGATTGGGGTGAAAGAGCTCTCATCCATCATTTCAGGAAGGGATTGCCATCCAGGATTCTGGATCAATTGGCCTCCCATCCTTCAAGAATTGACTGTCTTCAAGACTTAATGGACGTTACCCTGGAACTTGATACCAGGTACCATGGGAGGCAAAATGAAAAGAGTCATCATCAAGAGAAGAAGCCAGAAGCCTCAAAGTCAATTTCTTCTCATCCTAAAAATTCTTCAAGCTCAAGTCAAAAGAAGAAGAAGAATTTTCAGAAGAGGGACAAGCCCCATTCTTCTTTATTGAATCAAGATTTGAAGCTCATGAATTCTGAAAAAGAAAGAAGAATCAAAGAGGGTCTTTGTACCTATTGTGGTGGGAAGCATAGTCTTGAGACCTGTTTCAAAAGGCCTCAAAACAAGCTTACCCAACCGTCAGGCAAATTTTCCAGCCAGGGAAAAGCCTGAGTGAAGACCATGTTGTGTTCAATGGTGTTCACAGTTTTCCATCCAGAGCACAATTGTGCATTCTGAATACTGGTGTCAAGAATTCTCTTAAATTTTTTGTTTTTTCTTCTCTTTCTGATGTTTTTTACAGTTTTCTCATTGATTCTGGTGCTACCAACTCATTTATTGCAAAGAAGTTTGTTCACAAGTATTCATTGACTACATCAGAACTTCCAGAGAAGAGTCCCCTCATCATTTTATACTCCTCTGAGTCTCCTTCCTTATTTGTGACTCACCATACTAAATATATGGTTGAGCTCCCTTCCTTCAGAAGCATTGAATGGGAGATAACCTCTTTGCTAAGGCGTCCAAATGCCTATTCCATGTTTCTAGTGTAGAGTATTTAGGTTATGTTGTTTATTCTGAAGGCCTCAAGATGGACCAAGCAAAAGTCCAGCAAATTCTCAATTGGCCGCCTCCAAGAAACCTCAAGGCTCTTCAATCATTCCTTGGCTTTGCCAATTTTTACCGCCGTTTCATCAAGAATTATTCAAAGATGATTAGTTCATTCAAAAGTTTCTTCAATAAAGATTCCCATTTTCCCCTCAATGAGAAAGCTCTCAGACAGTTTCATCAACTCAAAGAGGCATTAACCAATGATCCAATCCTTCTCTACCCACCATTGTAGAGACCAATACATCAGATTATGCCTTTGGTGCTGTACTGAGTCAGGTCTCTGACTCAGGAAAAAATCCCATTGCATTTGATAGCCACAATATTCTGCCAGCTGAGCTTAATTATGAGATTCATGACAAGGAACTCCTTGGCATAGTCTGGGCTCTCAAGCCCTGGAGAGCTTTCCTTCTTTCAATTTCTTCCCTTTTGAATTTCTCACCAATAATTCATCTCTTCAATATTTTATGTCTTCCAAGATTCTCACTCGCCGTCAAGCCCGCTGGACTGAATTTTTATCTGAATTCCATTTCTCAATCACTTACCGCCCTGGCTGCTTGGCCACCCTTCCAGATGCCTTGTCACGTGGGGACAACGTTTACCCACAGAGGGGGGATGTCACAGCGGCTCTAGTGGAAATACAAGAGTGGCCTGGCACTCAGCAATCAGGGAACTCACTTGGAAGACTCCAAAAGAATAAAGAATAAAAATAATAAGAATGGATTCCTCTAAAAGATATGCAGGTACAAGATGAGATGCAAAAGAGGACAGGGAAGCCAAATGGCCAAAGAGCCAACCAAGTCAGTCCTCAATCACTGTTTCAACCTGTCAAAAATGAATAATGGAATTAGTAAGGATATGACCACCAAATATCCATTGACAGGCAAAGAAAGAGAAAGAGAAAAGTGCTAAATGACTGACTTAATAATATCAGTATTTGCTTAACTAAAATGAAAAGAAAATGAAGATAAAATAAAATCAAAGTATATTAATTAACTGGGGAAAAACCCCCCAGGGTGGAGAGGGTAGCCGGTATATGTGAAAAGTTGGGAGCTTGAGTTCTTCAGGCTGAAAACTGATCTGTTTTGATCCTTGAGGCTGTATTGATTGTTTTTGGAATTGATACAGCTGGCTAATATTGAAATTGAATTGGATTGAATGAACTTCCCATGCTTGAAAATGGAATACAGTTCTTGATGGATCCAGACTGTATTGAAATGAATATGGTTGCCAAGATGGATTGAGTGGAGCTTTGACACTTGACAACTCCTTTTGGCACTGCCTCTTGAATACACTTTGAGAATGTATTGACAGTATTCCCTTGGAGGGTATACTTGGAGTGAGAATAACCAATGACTGTTTGATGGCGTCATTGGTCTTTGACGCTGAAACACTTGCTCTTGAGCCTTGATGATTCATCTGAATGATTGCATGCCTTGATGACGTGATGAGATGTTGGAATGTTGAAATGTCCATTTAATATTGCCACCATTGTATTGCTGTTGAAAAATGATGCACAATGATATATAACATCATTTATGGCATATTGGTTCATTGGCAAGAAGATTACGTCCAAAGGTCTTGAGATGGAAAGGCAGAGGGGGAAAGGATGGATGTGATGACTTCAGAGCTTGGGAAGGTGTTTCTGGGCCTTTTGGGGTTTTTGGCCACTTTTGGCTTCTGAGCCAAAAACTGGCCCAAAAGGCGGGAAAGTGTCTTTTGGACACTTTGCGTCAAAGTGCGCAAATATGCGCAAAATGCGCAAAGTGCGCAAATGCGCAGTATGAGCCCAAATGGCCAAAAACAGCCATTTGGGCCATTTCCCCTGGTTTTGAGGGAAATGACCAGAAATACCCATTTGGGCATAAAGTGCCGCTATGGGTTCTGGATTAAGGTGAAGGGCCATGAAGGCCCCAAAACACAAATGGCCATAAATGGTCCATAAGATGATTACATGGCCATATTGGCCACTGGTGATGGATATGGCCAATTGACCATAAAAATACTGTGGCTTGATATGCCATATGGGGATCCAAGGAGGTGAATTGCCATGGTTGTGACAGTACCCCCCACCTTGGAATGGTGAGCTCCTGAGCACCAATACAAGGTGAAGCCTGTTGAGGCTATTGGAAAGATTTTGAGAAAGCGATTCAAGAGGACTGATTAAGATCAAAAATTTGAAAACTGATATTAAAAATTTGACATTTGACGCAAGACTTGCTTGATCTTCTTTTGACATTGGCTTCATGATTTGAATTGAATTTTAAAATAAAGGAAAATTTTGACGTGATAAAAGAAAATTTCAAATGAAAATAAAATAAAAATAAAGAATGAAAATGAAAATAAAAGAAAGAAAAAAGAGAAAACAAAATTGAATTGAATATTGAGGAGGTTCCAATCTTCATCACGGAGGTTGATAACTGATTTTAGAATTGGCCAAGGACTTTTAGTAGTTACCACTCCCGCCAGTGCCATAAAAATAAAAACAAAAATGTTGAAGGAATGGATTTGAATGTGGAATCTTGGAAATGAATTGAAAGGTGAATGGCCCATTGTCCCGAGTGAAATGGCCATAAGATTGGAAATGAATGCTTAAAACCCCGGCCAAAGACCTGTGTCCAAAATTTGCAAAGTGCTCACAGAGTGGCCTAGGTGATGCTTACAACAAAAGAGTAGAATACCCCTAAAGGTGCATACCAGGAATGGGACTAACTTTTGGTAATTCCTCTCCCCACCAAGCACCATAATGAATCAAGCTTTTGAAGAATTGGGCCCAGGCTTGTCAGGATATAATAAATGAAAATCTTTGACAAATCCAGGACAATTATTGAGGTTTTCAGTTGGTTCCCAAGTGGATCTTTCCGGGTCTTGACTGAAACCTTTCCATTCCACCAAATACCATAATTTTCCTCTCTTGAGCTTTGAGTCCAGTATTTGAGAGACTTCCCATTCTTTTTCTTCTTCAATAATTATTGGAGGAGGAGGCTCTTGATGCCTATTTGGGATTGTTGACGTCTTGACTGGTTCCAAAAGGGAAATATGGAAAACTGGGTGGATGGACTTCCATTGAGATGGGAGCTTGAGGTGACAGGCATGAGTACTGACTTTCTTTGAGATTGGAAAGGACCCAGCCATTTTACAGACAGCTTTTTGGTGGGTCTGGTTGATTTAATGTTCTTGGAAGAAAGCCATACCACGTCACCAGGATTGAAAACAGGTGGACTTGCTCTACTTTTATCTTCATACCTCTTAAACCTGTTTATGGCAACTTCAAGTTCTCTCTTGACATCTTGCTGTACTGATTGGATTTTTGTTGATAACTTTCCAGCCGGAGTATCTTGAGTGATGTGAACTGAGTCAAATTGTGGATCTCTTCCATAAAAAGTGAAAAACGGTGATTGTTTTGTTGAAGAGTGGTCAGAGTTATTGTAGGCAAATTCAGCCAGAGGGAGCCAGGTGTTCCAATCATCTTGATGATAACTGACATACATCCAAAGGTACTGTTCTAGTATCTGATTTACCCTCTCTGTCTGTCCATCAGTTTCTGGATGATAAGCAGTTCACAGATCTCTTGAAATCTTGAGCTGCTGACAAAGATTGGTCCAAAAGGAAGAAACAAAAAGAGAACCTCTATCACTAACAATGCTTGAAGGAAGGCCATGCTTTGAGAAAATATTCTTGATGAATAAATGGGCCAAATCTAATGAAGTGATTGAAGCTATTGTTGGAATAAAAACCGCCATTTTTGCGAATCTGTCCACTATGACAAGGATTGAGCCACCCGATCTTTGAAAAGGAGAAGTTTGGAAGAGGAATCAAGAGAATAATCTTGGACAGATTTACCTCTACCCAAATCTCCAAGGACACTTCTATATTGAGAATCTTGCCACACTGCCTTCTGAATTGAATCAATCAAATTTGAAAATGAATCAACCTTGACTGCAAAAAACTTTGAGCCTTGAATTTCATCTTGCTTGATTATCTTCTGATAGTTCATTGGATTCTTGCTGATGAAATCCTCCCCCCTCTCTGGGTAAACGTTGTCCCGACGTGACAAGGCATCTGGAAGGGTGGCCAAGCGGCCAGGGCGGTAAGTGATTGAGAAATGGAATTCAGATAAAAATTCAGCCCAGCGGGCTTGACGTCTAGTGATAATCTTGGAAGACATAAAATATTGAAGAGATGAATGATTGGTGAGAACTTCAAAAGGGGAAGAAATGGAAAGAAGAAAAGCTCTCCAGCGCTTGAGAGCCCAGACTATTCCAAGGAGTTCCTTGTCATGAATCTCATAATTGAGCTCAGCTGGGAGAGGCTTGCAGCTATCAAATGCAATGGGATGTTTTCCTGAGTCAGAGACCTGACTCAGTACAGCACCCAAGGCATAATCTGAGGCATCGGTCTCTATAATGGTGGGTAGAGAAGGATTGGAGCAGTGGTGAATGCCTCTTTGAGTTGATGAAACTGTCTAAGAACTTCCTCATTGGGGGGAAAACAGGAATCTTTCTTGAGGAAACTTGTGAGTGAACTAATCTTCTTTGAATAATTCTTGATGAAACAGCGGTAAAAATTGGCAAAGCCAAGGAATGATTGAAGAGCCTTGAGGTTTCTTGGAGGCAGCCAATTGAGAATTTGCTGGACTTTTGGTTGGTCCATCTTGAGGCCTTCAGAAGAAACAACATAACCTAAATACTCTACACTAGAAACATGGAATAGGCATTTGGACGCCTTAGCAAAGAGGTTATTGGCTCTGAGTCTGGAAAGAACATTCGACACATGAGTGACATGTTCTTCCTCAGATTTGGAAAAGACCATAATGTCATCCAAATAAACCACAACATAAACATCAAGAAGATCATAAAAAATATCATTGACAAGATTTTGAAAAGAAGCAGGAGCATTGGTAAGCCCAAAAGGCATAACCAAGTACTCATAACTACCATATTTGGTTCTAAAACAAGTCAAATGTTCATCACCTTCCTTGATTCTGAGCAGGGTATATGCACCACGCAAATCAATCTTGGAAAAGATAGAAGAACCATTGAAAACAGTGAGAAGCTGATTCATGAGAGGAACAGGATACTTGTTCTTCCTAGTAACAGCATTGAGTTTGCGGTAATCAACACACAAACGGAGGCCACCATCTTTCTTTTTGACAAAAAGAACAGGTGCTCCTGTAGAAGAGGAGCTTGGCTGGATGAAACCTTTCTCTACATTCTCTGAAATGTAGGCCCTGAGTGTATCTCAATATAGAAGTGTCCTTGAAGATTTGGTTAAAGGTAAATCTGTCCAAGATTATTCTCTTTATTCCTCTTCCAAACTTCTCCTTTTCAAAGATTGGGTGGTGGTCCCAAATGACCCCACAATTCAACTCAATATACTTCAAAAGCGGCATGACTCATCTCTAGCTGGACACCCTGGCCAAGAGAAGACTCTCAAACTTGTCAAGCAGGATTCCCACTTGTCCGGCATGACTCAATTCATCAAGGATTATGTCTCATCCTGTCAGAAGTGTTCAAGAAACAAAAATATTCATCACAAGAAGTTTGGACTCCTCAAGCCTCTTCCAATTCCAAGTGGTCCTTGGATTTCATCACTCAATTGCCACTATCCAATTCCTTTGACTCAATCCTTGTCATAGTGGACAGATTCTCAAAAATGGCAGTCTTTTTTCCAACAATAGCTTCAATCACTACATTATATTTGGCCCATTTATTCATCAAGAATATTTTTTCAAAGAATGGCCTTCCTTCAAGCATTGTTAGTGATTGAGGTTCTCTTTTTGGACCAACCTTTGTCAGCAGCTCAAGATTTCAAGAGATCTGTCAACTGCTTATCACCCAGAAACTGATGGACAGACAGAGAGGGTAAATCAGATACTAGAACAGTACCTTTGGATGTATGTCAGTTATCATCAAGATGATTGGAACACCTGGCTCCCTCTGGCTGAATTTGCCTACAATAACTTTGACCACTCTTCAACAAAGCAAACACCGTTTTTCACTGTTTATGGAAGAGATCCACAATTTGACTCAGTTCACATCACTCAAGATACTCCGGCTGGAAAGTTATCAACAAAAATCCAATCAGTACAGCAAGATGTCAAGAGAGAACTTGAAGTTGCCATAAACAGGTTCAAGAGGTATGCAGATAAAAGTAGAGCAAGTCCACCTGTTTTCTATCCCAGTGACATGGTATGGCTTTCTTCCAAGAACATAAAATCAACCAGACCCACCAAAAAGCTGTCTGAAATATGTCTGGGTCCTTTTCCAATCTTGAAGAAAGTCGGTACTCATGCCTACCACCTCAAGCTCCCATCTCAATGGAAGTCCATCCACCCAGTTTTCCATATTTCCCTTTTGGAACGAGTCAAGACGTCAACAATCCCAAATAGGCATCAAGAGCCTCCTCCTCCAATAATCATTGAAGAAGAAGAAGAATGGTAAGTCTCTCAAATACTGGACTCAAAGCTCAAGAGAGGAAAATTATGGTATCTGGTGGAATGGAAAGGTTTCAGTCAAGACCCAGAACTTGTCTGGAATGACTCAATTCGTCAAGGATTATGTCTCATCCTGAAAGCAGTGTTCAAGAAACAAAGATATTCATCACAAGAAGTTCGGACTCCTCAAGCCTCTTCCAATTCCAAGTGGTCCTTGGATTTGTTTTTGAATGTATTTCATCACTCAATTGCCACTGTCCAATTCCTTTGACTCAATCCTTGTCATAGTGGACAGATTCTCAAAAATGGCAGTCTTTTTTCCAACAACAGCTTCAATCACTACATTATATTTGTCCCATTTATTCATCAAGAATATTTTTTCAAAGAATGGCCTTCCTTCAAGAATTGTTAGTGATTGAGGTTCTCTTTTTGTTTCTTCTTTTTGGACCAACCTTTGTCAGCAGCTCAAGATTTCAAGAGATCTGTCAACTGCTTATCACCCAGAAACTGATGGACAGACAGAGAGGGTAGATCAGATACTAGAACAGTACCTTTGGATGTATGTCAGTTATCATCAAGATGATTGGAACACCTGGCTCCCTCTGGCTGAATTTGCCTACAATAACTTTGACCACTCTTCAACAAAACAATCACTGTTTTTCAAAGATTTTCATTCATTATATCCTGACAAGCCAGGACCCAATTCTTCAAGAGCTTGATTTTTTATGGTGCTTGGTGGGGAGAGGAATTACCAAAAGTAAGTCCCACTCCTGGTATGCACCTTTAGGGGTATTCTACTCTTTTTTGTTGTAAGCATCACCTTGGCCACTATGTGAGCACTCTGAAAATTTTGGACACAGATCTTTGGCCGGGCTTTTTAACATCCAATTCCAAAATTATGGCCATTTTCACTTGGGAAAATGGACCATTCACTCTTTTATTTCCTTTTCCCAGTCTTTAAATTCAAATTCATTCCTTCAACAATGTTGTTTTCTTTTTATGGCACTGGCGGGAGTGGTAATTACCAAAAGTAAGTTCCCCTCCTGGTGTGCACTTCCCTGAGGGGTCTACAATCTTTCAAAAAATCACCTTGGCCACTCTGTGAGCACCTGGCATCAAATTTCTCTTTTCAGGTCCTTGGCCATTTTCAAAATCAATTGTCAACATTAGTGATCAAGATTGGAACCTCCTCAAAATTCATCTCTCTTTTCTTTTCTTTTCTTATTTTCATTTTTATTCTTTATTCTTATTTTATTTTAATTTTAAATTTTCTTTTATCACGTCAATTATCATGTCAAAAAATATTTCATTCATTTTGAAATTCAATTCAAATCATGAAGCCAATGTCAAAAGAACATCATGCAAGTCCTGCGTCAAATGTCAAAATTTTAATATCAGTTTTCAAATTTTTTATCTTAATCAGTCCTCTTGAATCACTCTCTCAAGATATTTCCAATAACCTCAAAAGGCTTCACCTTGCATTGGTGCTCAGGAGCTCACCATTTCAAGGTGGGGGGTACTGTTACAACCATGGCAATTCATCCCCTTGGACTTCAATATGGCATATCCATGCCATGTCCAATATATGGCAATTTGGCCATATCCATAAATCATTGGCCAAATTGGCCATCCCACCTCATTTGGCCTTTTATGGCCATTTCATCATCTGGGCCCAACTTGGGCCCTTCACCGTCTTCTGGTCTTTCTCTACTTTTGGGAAATTTTAGTATTTCCCAGTCAACAGGGTAAATATAGCCCAAGAAGCTGTATTTGGCTTTAAATACAGTTCCTACGCATTTTGCTCACTTTTGCGCATATTGCGCATTTTTGCGCACTTTGCGCAAATACAGTTTTAAGGCTGTATGAGCTGTATTTGGCCAAATACCTCAAAAGACACTCTGACACCTCTGAAGCTCTCCAAAACCAAATTTCACCAATATCCTCCTGGCGTCATCTCTAAAGACTTATGGCCATTTTCAACCTCCAATAACCAAAATGCCATATATGGTGTTATACACCATTATGCATCTTTTTTCAGCAGCAATCCACTGGCGGAAATATCATCTGGTTATTTCAACTTTCAATCAGGCCATCCAGTCACGTCATCAAGAGGATTCATCAAGGCTCAAGGGCAAGTGTCAAAACCGCAGATACCAATGACGCCATCAAGCAGTCATTGGTTATTCTCACTCCAAGTATTCCGTTCAAGGGAATGCTGTCAATTCATTCTCAAGGTTTATTCAAGAGGCAGTGCCAAAAGGAGTTGTCAAGTGTCAAAGCTCCACTCAATCCATCTTGGCAACCACCTTCATTTCAATACAGTCTGAATCCATCAAGAGCTGTATTTCATTTTCAAGTGTGGGAAATTAATTCAACCCATTTCAATTTCAATATTAGCCAGCTGTATCAATTCCCAAAACAATCAATACAGCCTCAAGGATCAATACAGATCAGTTTTCAGCCTGAAGAACTCAAGCTCCCAGCTTTTCACTTATACCGGCTACCCTTTGACCCTGGGGGATTTTTCCCCCAGTTAATTAATATACTTTGATTTATTTTTATCTTTATTTTCTTTTCACTTTAGTTAAGCAAATACTGATATTATTAAGTCAGTCATTTAGCACTTTTCTCTTTCTCTTTCTTTTCCTGTCAATGGATATTTGGTGGTCATATCCTTACTAATTCCATTATTCATTTTGAAAGGTTGAAACAGTGATTAAGGACTTACTTGGTTGGCTCTTTTGCCATTTGGCTTCCCTTTCCTATTTTGCATCTCATCTTGTACCTGCATATCTTTTAGAGGAATTCATTCTTATT
The DNA here is from genome assembly GCA_023105745.1 of Austropuccinia psidii. Classification (NCBI taxonomy): domain Eukaryota; kingdom Fungi; phylum Basidiomycota; class Pucciniomycetes; order Pucciniales; family Sphaerophragmiaceae; genus Austropuccinia; species Austropuccinia psidii. Next base: position 4,199,219 of record JALGQZ010000001.1, read on the forward strand.
ATTTTTATTCTTTATTCTTTTGGAGTCTTCCAAGTGAGTTCCCTGATTGCTGAGTGCCAGGCCACTCTTGTATTTCCACTAGAGCCCCTGTGACAGACTTGTTGTATTAAATATATATTAGAAGTAAGTTTTCTCTCAAATTCTATATTTTTTTTATCTATTATTGGTTTTTTTATATACAATTTTTCTATAAGAATTATATCTGCACAGTGTGTGTTATAAGTTCTTTTTATGAATAATATTTTTATCATTTATAAGTGGTCAAATATTCATATTTTCCATGTGTAGTTGTCTCATTAAGAGCTTTAAACTTCTTATTGTTATAACTATCAGTGACTATAACAATGATAGAATAATTATAAAATATTATAATTATTAATATGCTTTTATTATTATGATATGTAATAATAATTAAATTTATTTTTTGAATATAATTATTTTTGAAAAATTATATTTAATTTGTGGTTATAATCTTTTGTTATGTTATATTTTTCTACTGAGGACAGTCATAGTACTCTTAATATTGTTACTATTATCAAGAGCTTCATAGACAAACCTTACATTTGGGGGCCTGGCCATGATTTTAACCAATTTTTGCGACATAAATCATATTCTAGACTTTATTTTACTCTTTTTTGACGTAAAATTGCCATATTTATCTTAATATTGGCTTTTTTGGGACTTATCCCATATAAATAATCTTTAAAATATTCATAAAGTTATTTTTTTGTTAAGAATATTGCTTGAAGCAATGTACTGTTGAGTGACTTGGAATAGATTTCTTTTGTCTAACCAGTGGCCTTTTCACATCACAGACTTGAAATTCATTCTTTGAGTTATTCTTGTATAAATTGAACAATAATACAATTTTGATTAATAACTTATTAATTTCATGATTATTATCACTTCAAAGAAAATATAAAATCAAATAAAAAATTTAAAAATCTTTATTAAAAACATTTTTTTCTTTTATCTTCAGACATTTTTTCTTCATCTTGACGTAATTTGCCATGAATTACACTAAAACAACTTTATTCAATAAGTTAAGTTTATAAGTTATTTCTATTGTTGGATAAAATTAATTATATTTTTTACTTTTCTCTAGTGTCATCAATCAGTAAAAGCTCTTCAGACTCTGAGGCATCAGAGTCTAGTATTGAAATTCAAACCAGCCAATCACCAAGGGGTATAATTAACAAAGAACCCTTTAAAAGCCCAGCAGGTGAATTCAATTCATTTCTTAGTCCATTTTTTCTTAAAGTTAAAGTGAAATGACTCCTACTAGAAGTGAAAGCATTTGTTCCATCCAATCAAATGGATCTGGACCTGGACATTCAAGTCAAAAATCCAAAAGACAAGAATGTCAGCCCAGAGGAGATACACAAATGGGGATGCCACAATTTCCACCAGTTCCCAAAGGTTAGCCAACACCTTTGACACTCTTATTGAGAGTCCAGAAGCTGACATAACTGCTATTCCTGTTTTCAGCCCCAAATCATTTCTAGGAAGCAGCAACAGACATATACCAGTCTCAGTACAAAAACTGTTTTATGGCAGCAAAGCAGCAGGAGTGGGAAATTCTGCCAAGTCTTTGGATAAGCACAATGAACTCTTATCTTCAAGTGAAGACGTTCATGGGCCTAGAAAAGACAGAAGACCTTATGAGGGGTTGGACACCCATTTCTTGCAAGGGACAAGTCCAACAGATAAAATCTTGGTTGAAAAACCACAGCATGCTGTCAGAGGACCATAAGAAGAAGTTGGCCCAATGAAAGCTTCCTAAGCCTCCACAAGAACAAATCTCCCTCAACAAGTGCCAAAAAGGACAAGCAAACTCCAAAGAGCAATCAGAAGGGAAAGCAAAAGGAAAAGGGAAAGGCAAAATTCAAGTGGAACAAACCTTACCCACAGAATTACAGAATTCCCAAGAAAGAGAAGATAGCTATGGAAAATGTGTTCAATATGGAAAGAACACTGAAGGAATTTAAAAAAAAGGAGGAGGAAATATTGAACCAATCATTTCCAAAGAAATAGACCTTGTAAAGCTTGTAACTCATTTTGAAACTTGTAATAACAAAATTTTAGCAAAGTTTAGTAATTTTTAGTATATCCAACAGAAGTTTTGCAGAGAGATATTGCAAGTAAAAGAGTCACAAAAGACCACAATTGGTCCAGTATATGTGAATAAAGACAATATCTTGTCTTTGGCACAAATTTTTGCAAGAATTGAGTCTAAAGCTACCTTACTCAATCAACCAGATGACACTTGTATTTCTTTTATAACTAGACAGTTGAAATAATTAAGAATACAAGTTCAGAAGTTGAAAAGCTCAACTGGCCACAATGCAGCTCTTTTCCAAGAACAATTGGAAAAAGTGATAAAGCAAGACTTGAATTGAAACAAAATATTCAATCAAGTATTAATAATATATCACCAAAGAATTCTTTGCCAAGAAAGTACACACCAATTCTTGACAGAAATGTGCTCAACCTGAATAATGACTTACATTATACAATTTAAAGTAATGCAGAAGTGGAGACTTCTTGTAATTTTAAAGACATTCCAAGATTAGAGGAATGGCCAACCTTTAGTGATGAATGAGAAAATAATCATATGGAATTCATGAAAACAATTGATATGCTTAAAGAAGACTTTCACATACCAGATGAATACATAAGTGCCAGATTACACTCCCTGTTTACCAAATCAGAAAAGAAATGATATTACAAAATCAGGAAAGACCATGGTAAACATTCTTGGCTTTGGTGGAAAGAAAAAATTATTTCCAAATGCTCAAATGATTCCTGCAGAGTTAAAATGGAAAATTCTTTTGAAGAAGACATTTTTAATATTGACAGGGACAGGCCCATGTCTTGGTTTCTTAAACAGAAAGACAGGTTAACTGCTCTTCATCCTGATATGTCTGAAACAATGATTAATTAAAGGATATTAAGAAAATGTGGTGGTTTCCATGAGTATTCTATAAGAAGGAGATGTATTGAGCCTTTCTCTACAGAGGATTATATCAATGCCATAGAAGACATCACAACTAGGAAAAAATTGAAAGGAATTGGTATAAACCCCCAATGGATAACAATACCAGTGGGAAGCCAATTCCAAACCCCAATTAACCACATGACCAAGATCCTTTTAAATGTCATAAATGTGGAAGTACATCTCATTTGGCAAACACTTGTCCCAAAAAGACAAGAATAAATGAGATAGAAATAGATAAAGTTGAAGATACAAAAGAAACAAATAATGTATCTTTAAATGACAGTGATTCTGATCCTTCTGAAGAATAGGAGGTACCAGATGAACTTAGTATTGAAAATATTAATTTTTCCTTTGAAGTAACAGAAGTACATACTCATTCACCACAGTACAGTGAAGAATGTATGGATCTTATACATGTGTAAGATGCAAAAATGCAGAAAGCCAAACCTGCAAGATGCAAAGGTTATACAGCTGGAGCATCTTGTATAACTAATATTGTGATAAACAACAGAGAAGCCAAGTTACATATTGACTCAGGTGCTTTTTGTACTTGTGTTGTAAAATAATACCTTGACAGGATTTGTAAGGTGTGGATATGAAACTTTGATAAAATATCAAGTACTTTTCCTGTCCTCAAAATTTGTATAAGGTAAATTTTTTTTAAAATAGTAAGAAATAGTATTTCTAAAGAGAAAACAAGCCAATTTTATTGTTTTCAACCTTTTAAGTATAAAACACTAATATATTAAAAATTTATTGTTTTACCAACAATAAAGATTTATCCAAAAATACTCTACAAGAGATATTTAAGGCTACAAAAGAAATTTCTTCAAGGGAAATTTCAATTTTAATTAATTGTGCAAAGAACTGCAAGAAATTAATTAAAGAAGAACGTCTTTAAAAAGATATTTAAAGAGGAAACATTACCAAAAGTGACCAGAGTGAATTTGGAAACAAAGTGACAAAGTTAACAGTGATGAAAGATGCTTTAATTCACTTTTGGGGTGCTTCAGGGGTAAAAACAATTATAAGAGTTACAAAAAATGATTATAATAATTTTTTCGCGTGGTTAAAAGGTTCAAAATGTTTGAAAAAAGGTGTTGGAACCTTTTATTGATTGGTTTAACAGTGTTTAAACTAATTATAAAAGAAAAAGATTCTAACATGAAGAGAAAAGTGGGGCAAAGAAGACATTCTTTTATAGCCATCAACTTTCTCACTCCAAAAGTAAAATTTACTATTGTCATTCGTGAAAAAGGTCTGACAACAGAAAAGCCAATTATTGACTCATTGAGTCCTGGTTTAGACCAAAAAGGGCTGGTTTAACCCATTTTTTGCTATTTTTAGCCACTTTAGACCCTTAAATCAGCCATTACTATAGCAATACCTGGTCTAGAGCCTTCAAAACACGTCAGAATGGGTTTAAGTGGCGTACAAACCAGTTAAAGCTGTTTTTACTAACATTGTTTTAACTTAACGGTAGTTTTAACCTCTTGGCAGCAGTTAAAACTACCCTGGTTGGTATCAAAACCTCATCATCAATTGAGTCACAGACCCTGTGACTCAATTACAGGCCAAAAGTAATGAACTTTTGCATGGATTTTGACATCTCACACCAGTAAGCAAGGATTTTGGGGGTCTAGCTCCCCCTTAGAGCTAGAGTGTCTTTTCCCCCCAGAATTAATCTTTCCAATTTATTTTTTCTTTAATTCCTCATCATGTAATACAATTATAATTTACATATGTGATTCAATTGAGTTTTTAATTACACATCTGTAATAATTTATACCTCTTATGTAATACACGCGCACATTTCAACATTTCAATTGAAAATACTTCAATTCCTCATAACTTCTAAACTAAACACAACACCTCAATTTTAACACAAAAATTGATGGTTAACACCACATGTGGTGTGAATTAATTTAAGATTTTGAGGATTTCCATACCTTTGTACAAAAAATACTAAAAACTTGATTCAAGCTTATTTAGGTTTTTTATGAGGAATCCAATGGTGTGATAATTTCTTTATGTTTATTTATTGTATAAAAAGTTATAATAAATTTCATATAACTTCTTACCAAAATATTATAATTTCATAATTTTTATTAAAAAATTCATTTTTACTTAATTTTTACAAATAAAAATGTATTTTCATAATTTTAAATTTTATTGTAATTTTATTTTTAAATTATAATTAAATTTTGATTTTTAAATATAAATTTGTATTTATATTTCAATTTTTAATTTTATAATGTTATAAATTTGTTTTATTTATATTTGTATCTTAATTTATGATTTGTGGTCTTTTGGGTATATGAAAATACCTCTAAGGCTCACAGGGACCCAGGGGTTCCATGGGACCAAAAAGTGGCCCATGGCCTGGACCCATTGAGAGGGTCCAGGACCATCAAGATCATGGCCTCCCCAAATTTTCAGGGGAGGTCCTGGGTGATGAATTCAGCCCCAAAGGGGCCTTTAACCACCACCTTGGAGGCTTTAAGGGGGGGCATAATTGAGTTATGGCCCTGTTTCCTTGAGGTCATGTTCTTTGGGCTTGAAGTGGACTGATTCTGATGTGCTGAATCTTCTGCTTGCATCTTCTCAGTCATGAGTTCCAAACTGACTGAACTCACTGAATCTTCCCCTTCTGCGCTGCCACCATCTTTCCTTTGTGTCTCTGGTGTCCTTGGTCAATTGGCTTCACCCTCAATGGCCTCCTGTGGACATTTCAATTCCTCCCAAACTCATGACGGTTACAAGGAAGTTGAAGTTCTTGATTCTGCTTTTACTGAATGTTTGACCATGGGTAAGAATTGTTTTTAACATTACAATCCTAGGTCTTTCAAATGTCACTATTGCTACATTGGAAAGAAGCCATGCTGTCAAACTGGGAGACAAGTTTCAAATGTGAGGAGGTATCTATGGAGTAAAAAATATGGGCCTTTTGGGAAAGAGCTCCCAGTGTCTGAGGCCCCTACTCCTGATGCAACTGCAGGGTATTCTGCTTGTGAGTGAGAGACTTTTATTGCTTGAATGGATACTGATATCTTTATTCTTCAGTAACTGGTTCTAGGAAAAGGGATGTGGCCAGATGGACCAATTTTGGGGGGCCCCTTCCAGTTGGTGGTAGGCCCATATACTCCAGTTCAGAAGTCCCAATATCTAGGATCAATAATGCAGGAGTGGTGAAATGAATAAGAAGAATTGCAAATTCCCCACCCGATCCGGAGGCTGAAGGTAGTGATGAACTTGATGGTGAAGAAGCTGAGGTGGTTCCCATTTTCACTGGTCATCCAGTAAATTATTCCCCTTCCCATCCTCCTTCCAAGAGACTCCAGAGCCATATCATCACCAATACCCCCAGAAACTTCCAGCCTACTCTTGCAACCATTCCTACTTCCATTCCTCCTGCCTCACCCAGCTCTTCCCCACCACGCCTGCCTTAAATCAAGCAGTAAGACCATCCCCCATTCCACAGCCCAGAAACTCACCCATGGTCACCTCTCAACAACCCCAACCTGTGTCCAGTACCAGTAGAAGGAGGGAAGAACTCTCTCCTTTGCTGTTTCCTGCTGCTCAAGTGTTACAATGCCGGGATCAATGGCCTATCTGAGTTGCCATGGAAGAGATTCTGTGGCCAGGCTATTCAGGAGGGTTGACAGAAATAGTAGGGAGGTGATCATTTATGCTAATGATAGGAATATTCCAGGGACTGCTTTTGAGGAGATGGCTGCAATGTTTGCTTGGTATGAAGATGAGATGACAAATGACCTCCAGAGAACTTTTGATGATTTGGGTAAAGATAACTAGTTTCCTTGACCTTGTTTGTGTTTGGTTTGACTTCTATCCCCACTCTTATAAAATACTAAAAATTAAAAAATTAATGGAACCTCCCAATACATGATTTGATAGAAGATGCTGCTGCTTTAAAGAAATAAAAGAAAAGAAAATTATACAAGTAAAGAAAAATAATGAAAAATAGAGAAAAAGAGAGTAGAGAAAAATAAACAGAGAAATTCCTGAGGTTTGTCCTTCTTGTGGTGAGTTGCTTGAATCTGGCCAAGAATTGTCTGAAATATAAAGAAAAAGAATTTGATGCTTACAGAGTGCCAAGGTGATGTTTAACAAGAAGTAGAACACTCAGGGATGCATACCAGGAGATGGAACTTACTTTCATAACTTCTACTCCCACCAATCACCATAAAATGAAACAAATTGCCATAATTGACTTTGAAGTAATGAATGTCTTGAATGATGATCATTGGCATAAATTGAAAGAAGAATAAAAGGGAAAAGTTAAGAAAAGAGAGATTTGGCCATATCTTGATAAGGTCCAAATCGGAGGGTATTGATGTTGCATGCTTCCTGAATATGTCCAAAGAATTTACAAGTGCTCACAAAGTGGCCAAGGTGATTCTTACAACAACATTTGGGTAGAATACCCCCTTAAAGGTGCATTCCAGGAGAGGAACTTACTTTCATGACTTCTTCTCCCCACCAACAACCATAATAAATCAAACTCTTGAGCTATTTAGACCAGGCTTGTCTGGATACAATTAGTGGAAATCCTTGATAACGTCTGGTGAGTTGGTAAAGTTGGAAGCTGGTTCCCAAGTGGTTCTTTCTGGGTCTTCACTGAATCCTTTCCACTCTAAAAGGTAACATAATTTGCCTCTTCTGAGTTTGGAGTCCAGAGCCTGAGCCACTTCCCATTCTTTGTGCTCCTTTACTAGGACTGGTAGTGGTGGCAATTGATGACAATTTGGGATACTTGACTGCTTGACTGGTTCTAGTAAGGACACATGGAATACAGGGTGAACTGAATTCCATTGTTGGGGCAGCTTTAGGTGATATTCAAAACTTCCAATCTTCTTAATGAATTCAAAGGGGCCCAGCCATCTTTCTAAATTTTCTTGGTGGGTCTTGTAGTCTTGATGTTCTTGGAAGCTAGCCATACCTTACCTTTAGGTTGGAAATGAGGTGGAATTGACCTATTTCTATCTGCATAATTCTTGAATCTCCTTATTGTTGACTCTGATTCTTCTTTGAAAACTTTCTTTACTTATTGGAGTTTTGTTGATAACTTTCCAGCAGGTGAGTCTTGAGAAATATGGATTGAGTCAAAACTGGGATTTCTTACATAAATGGTGAAAAAGGGGGATTGCTTTGTTGATTAATGTTTTGCATTATTGTAGGCAAATTCAGCCAGACAGATCCAGGTGTTCCAGTCATCTTGATGGTATTTGACATACATCCAAAGATACTGTTCTAGAATCTGATTTACCCTCTCTGTCTTTCCATCTGTTTCAGGATGAAAAAAAGTTGAGAGATCTCTTGATATATTGAGCTGCTGACATAAGTTGGTCCAGAATGATGAAACAAATAAGGATCCTCTATCACTAACAATACTGACTCAAAGGCCATGTTCAGAAAAACCATGGATGATAAACATTTGAGATAATTCCAGGGCAGGGATTGTTCCATAATCTTGAATGAAGATTTCCATATTTTCGAACCTGTCCACAACTACTAGAATTGAATCAATATTGTTTTACAAGGGAAATTGAATGATAAAGTCCATTGATAAAGAATTCCAAGGTCCAGATGGAATTTGAAGAGGCTTGAATAATCCAAACTTCTTATGATGAATGTTCTTGTTTCTTAAACATTGCTGACATGAGGACACATAGTCCTTAATGAATTGATTCATTCCGGCCCAATAAAAGTCCTTCTTGATTAGCTTGAGGGTCTTATCCTGGCCAGGATGGCCAGCCAAAGGTGAGTCATGACGTTTTTGAAGGCTATCCAATTGAAGTTCATAATTGCTTGGGATGACTACTCTATCCTTGAATAATAACAGTTTGGCTTGAGGTTCAAGAGTATAATCTGAGATTGGTTCACCTTTTGCCAATTGCTTGAGAATTTCCTTATAATATTTGTCTTGCCATACTGCCTTCTGAATTTGATCAACTAAATCTGAGAAAACTTCAACTTTGATTGAGAAAAATCTTGACTCTTTAATTTCATTTTGCTTGAGAACTTGATGAAATTTTTGAGGATTCTTTCTGATGAGGTCCACCCCCCTCTCTTGGTACACGTTGTCCTGACGTGACAAGGCATCCGGTAAAGTGGGCAGTCTGCCTGGGCGGTAAGTGATAGAGAAATGAAATTCAGAGAGAAATTCAGCCCAACGGGCTTGACGGAAAGTAAGGACTTTGGAGGACATAAAATATTGAATGGAAGAGTGGTCTGTCAAGACCTCAAAAGAATCAGAAAGGGAAAGGAGAAAGGCTCTCCAGAACTTGAGGGCCCAAACTATGCCAAGGAGTTCCTTGTCATGAATTTCATAGTTGAGCTCACCTGGGAGGAGCTTTCAACTATCAAATGCAATGGGATGCTTTCCTGAGTCATTCACCTGACACAGTACGGCACCCAAGGCATAATCAGAAGCATCAGTCTCTACAATAGCTGGTAGAGAAGGATTAAAATGGGATAGGATAGGAGCAGTGGTGAAAGCTTCTTTGGTATCTCAAACTGACTAAGAGCTTCCTCATTGAAGATGAAAGGAGAATCTTTTCTAAGGAGGGAAGTGAGAGCAGGGATTTTATTGGAATAATTTTTAATGAAACAACAATAAAAGTTGGCAAAGCCAAGGAAAGATTGGAGTGCTTTGATGTTCTTTGGCTGAGGCCAATTCAGGATTTGCTGAACTTTGGAAGAATCCATTTTGAGGCCTTCACTTGAAAGAACATAGCCCAAGTATTCCACACTGGATGCATGGAATACACACTTTGAGGCTTTGGCAAACAAATTATTGTCCCTCAGTCTTTGGAGGACAGAGGCCACATGTTTGACGTGTTCCTCCTGAGAACTAGAGAGGACCATAATATCATCTAAGTATACTACAAAAAAAATATCCAAGAAATCTGCAAAGATATCATTCACAAGATTCTGGAATGAAGCAGGAGCATTGGTCAAGCCAAATGGCATAACCAAATATTCATAACTGCCATATTTAGTTCTAAAGGCAGTTAAGTTCTCATCCCCCTCTTTGATTCTCAAGAGGTTATAAGCACCACGCAAATCTATCTTGGAGAAGATAGTAAACTGGGACTCACTTATGGAGGGCTCAAAGATATGGTAAGAAGGAATACACTTAAGATTGAAAGAGATGAATTACTAAATAAAGAATATAAGAAAGCAGCAACAAAAGAAATAAGAGTAAAGAATAGAACAGCCAACCACAAACAAGTCCAAGTCCACTGTTTCAACCTGTCAGAATGGAAAGAGAAGGGTTAATAAGGATATGGCCGCCTGTCACAGCCAAGGAGGCAGGGGCATTTCCAATCATCACCAGCAAATCATTACTTCATTGATACCCCTCAAAACCCAATCAGCAAGGGGGTTTCATTCAACATTCTCCAAATACAGTTTTCATACAGGCAAGATCCAAATACAGTTTCAAACCTCAATACAGTTTCATACAGGCAAGACCCAAATACAGGATTCACCAAATACAGGCCTGTAATCAATACAGGCGCAAATACCTGTATTGACTGTATAACCTGTATTGGATTCACCAATACAGGATTCAATCCCACATCCAACTTCTTCCAGCATACAGACAAGTATCTCAACACTCAAACTCCAAGGCTGGTATTCCTCACATATACCAGCCCCTCTTCACCCACCTGGGGGTTTTTCCCCCAGTTAATTAAAATAGTTGATTTATTATTTAATATTATTTTATTCTCACTTTTGGAATATTATTTTATTATTTATTAAGTTAGTCTTAGCCTTCCCTCACCTGTTCAGTAGAGTCCTGGTGGCCATATCCTTATTAATCCCTTTTCTCTTTTCTGAACAGGTTGAAACAGTGACTCAGGATTATTTGTGGTTGGCTCTTTATTATTGCTTTTGCTTTGTCTCTCTTATCTTTTATACTTATTATTTTATGACTAGGAATTTATCCTCTTACTCCATTACTCTCATCATTTGAGTATTTCCTTTTGAGCCCTCCATAAGTAAGTCTGTTCACTGAGTGCCAGGCCCTCTTCACTTAGAAGAGCCCCTGTGACATTATTTTAATTAACTCATAATTGCTTCTTTTTCTTTCATTCATTTTATTCATTTCTCTCATTCTTCAATTATGATCTTTTCATGATTTTATGATTTTTATGATTTTTATGATTTTTTCTCTCTCATCAATTTTCATCTCATTCTTTTCATTCAAATTAAAATTGATTCTCTTTCTCATTTCAAAAATTTCTGCTGACCATTTCACTTTATCATTATCATTTTCATTTCTCTTTTTTGTCTGAATTCAGGTTTTTATCAGGTTATTTGAGTGGAATTATTTGGGTTAATTGAATAATCATTCAGGGATTTTATTGATTTATGGTATTCAGTGATTTTGGATTTTGAAATTTCTCAAGATTATTGATTGATTGATTTATTCCTCAAGACATTGACTCACCTCAAGATTTTGAATTGACCTTGATTGAATTGATTTGATTGACTTGATTTGACTCCTCAAGATAGCTGATTTATCCTCAAGATTTGATTTAATTGATTGATTTGAATTTGATTCCTCAAGAAAATTGAATTGACTTTTGAAGATATTGATTGAATTCCTCAAGACTTAATTGATTTGATTTTGATTGACTTGATTTGACTTATTGATTGAAATTGATTATTCATAAGAATTTGACTTTGTCATCTTCACTCTTCAAGATTTATTCATTGATCCACTTCAAGATTATTGATTGATTTCTCAAGTTCATCAAGATTTTCATTTGATTGTTTTGGTCAAGCCTTCTTTTATTCAAAGTATCATCAAGTTTTTATTCATTCTTCTTTCATGATGCCAGTTCAGCATAGTCCCCCAGCCAGGCATACTAGATCCCAGAAGATTCCAGCTGTTCTCACTCCTACAGCAAGGGCTCCTCTTGACCGCACACCATCAGTTCATCAACTGAGTGCAAATTTGGACAGAGGACCACCAATGGAAGGAGCAGCACCCTCAAGAAGAGGTGGAATGAAATCTAGAAGATCAAGATCCTTTTCTGGACTTTTGGGTGGCTACCCTGGCATGTCTGAAGGTGCAAGAGCAAGATTAGGGGAAGTTGAAGATGAGGAGGGGGAAGAGTCTGTGGAAGAGGATGATTCTGGGGAGACTGAAGTGGCAGATGCCTTGGCAAATGCTCCAGAAGTGCCTCAGGGTTCTAATCTAGCCCTTTCTAGTCAACCTCCTGTCTCTCAAACTGAACCAAGTCTCCTCAAGATGATGGAGCAAATGACTCAGTTCATGGGACAACTCACTCAAGCAGTTTCCCCCAGGGACAATTCCAAAGGCCCTGCTTTCAAGACTCCATCCATGAAGGCACCTGATTCTTTTGATGGTACTCAAGCTCATAAGTTGAGAGGATTTGTCCAATCCTGTCAACTAATTTTCCATAATGATCCAGCAAACTTCTTCTCTGACAGGAAGAAGGTTTTGTACTCAACTTCTTTTCTTACTGGTAGAGCTGGCAAGTGGATTGAGCCTTACCTCTCAAATATTTCCAATGAAGACCCTTCCTACCTCCTCAATAATTGGCCATTATTTGAATCTCAATTATTCACTCTGTTTGGTGACCCCAATGAAGTCAGGAAAGCTGAACAAGAGTTGGACAATTTGAGGATGAAGGAAAGTGGTCATGTTTCCTTGTACATAGCAGATTTCAGAAGCTTAATGTCAAGAATTGGAGATTGGGGGGAAAGAGCTTACATTCATGTGTATAGAAGAGGCTTGGCATCAAGATTGTTGGACTAATTGGCTTCTCACCCTGGAACTTTTGACACTCTTCAAGAACTTATGGATGTCACTTTAGAATTAGACACAAGATATCATGAGAGGCAAAAGGAAAAGGGCAGTCATCAAGAGAAGAAGCCTCCAATCATTGGATCCAATTTCTCCAAGCCTCCTCAAAGTTCATCATCCAAGAAGCCTTATCACAAGAAGAATAAGAAGGGGAAGAATTTTCAAATGTCCAAAGACAAACCTCATGCTGCTCTCCTCAATAAGGACAACAAATTAATTGGTTCTGAAAAGGAGAGGAGGATTAAAGAAGGCTTGTGCAATTATTGTGGTGGAAAGCACTCATTTGAAAAATGCTTCAAGAGGCCTGAGAATAGGCAAGGATCATCAGAAGGCTTCCCTAGCAAGCAGGGAAAAGCCTGAGTGGGAATCATGATGTGTTCAATGGTTCTCACTTATTTCCTTCAAGAGCACAATTGTGCACTCTGAATACTAGTGTCAATAAATCTTTAAAATTTCTTATTTTTTCTTCAATCTCTGATATTTTTTATAGTATTCTCATTGATTCTGGGGCTACAAACTCCTTTATTGCAAAGAATTTCGTTCTCAAGTACTCATTGACCATGTCAGAGCTCCCTGAAAAGATTCCTCTTTTCATTCTGGATTCCAGTGAATCCACTTCCTTGTTCATCACCCATTATACCAAGTGGGTTGTTGATTTACCTTCCTTCCCAAGCTTTGAATGGGATTTCTTTATCATAGATTCACCCAAGGGAGAAGACCTAATATTGGGCTATGATTTTCTTTACCATTTCAATCCCATTATTGATTGGAAAAATGGATTGATCACCTATGATTCTAATCATAAGGATTCTAGTGGTATTATTCCTTCTACTAGTAATGACTTTTCCACTGCTGTCAACAGTGTTGCTCTGGTTGGTGAACTTAAGACACCTTCCTTTCCTCCTTCTGTCCATAACCCCTCCATTTTTCCCTCTCAGTCATTACTTCCATTAAGAGATGAAGTATTCAAAGAGATAAAAGATTTTGGAGAAGATGTTGCTATATCTTCACTTCATCTCTTTCAAGGGGATATGGACCTTCCTCCTTTATCTTTTCATGCCTCCCTGGAGGAGCAGTGGGATGAGGAGGAAGAGCCAGAAGAGATTGAAACTGTGCTGAAGGTAGTCCCTCCTGCTTATCACCAATATTTGGATGTATTGTCCAAGGTGAAAGCAGAGAAACTTCCTCCACACCGCGCCTGTGATCACCATATCGAATTGGAGGTTTTTCTACCTCCAGTTGGTGTTATCTACTCTTTATCAAGAAATGAGTCAGAAACACTGTGGGCCTACATTTCAGAGAATGTAGAGAAAGGTTTCATTAGACCAAGCTCCTCCTCAACAGGAGCACCTGTCCTTTTTGTTAAGAAAAAAGGATGGTGGTCTTCGTTTGTGTGTTGACTACCGCAAACTTAATGCTGTCACTAGGAAGAACAGGTATCCTGTTCCTCCAATGAATCAGCTTCTTACCGTATTCAATGGTGCTACTATCTTCTCCAAGATAGATCTGCATGGTGCTTATAATCTCTTGAGAATCAAAGAGGGGGATGAGCACTTAACTGCCTTTAGAACCAAATATGGCAGTTATGAATATTTGGTTATGCCATTTGGCTTAACCAATGCTCCAGCTTCATTCCAAAATCTTGTGAATGATATCTTTGCAGATTATTTGGATTTTTTTGTTGTAGTGTATTTAGATGATATTATGGTCTTCTCTAGCTCTTTGGATGAACATGTTAAACATGTGGCCTCTGTTCTCCAAAGACTGAGAGACAATAATTTGTTTGCTAAAGCCTCAAAGTGTGTATTCCATGCCTCAAGTGTGGAATACTTGGGCTATGTTGTTCAAGTGATGGCCTCAAGATGGATTCTTCAAAGGTTCAACAAATCCTCAATTGGCCTCAGCCCAAGAACATCAAGGCCCTTCAATCCTTTCTTGGCTTTTCCAACTTTTATCGTTGTTTCATTAAAAATTATTCCAAAAAAATCTCTGCTCTCACTTCCCTTCTCAAAAAAGATTCTCCCTTCATCTTCAATGAGGAAGCTCTTAGCCAGTTTCAGATACTCAAAGAAGATTTCACCACTGCTCCTATCCTCTCTCACTTTAATCCTTCTCTTCCAACTATTGTAGAGACTGATGCCTCTGATTATGCCTTGGGTGCTGTACTGAGTCAGGTGAATGACTCAGGAAAGCATCCCATTGCATTTGATAGTTGCAAGCTCTTACCAGCTGAACTCAACTATGAAATTCATGACAAGGAACTCCTTGGCATAGTTTGGGCTCTCAAGCGCTGGAGAGCCTTTCTCCTTTCTCTTTCTGGTTCCTTTGAGGTCTTGACAGACCATTGTTCTCTCCAATATTTTATGTCCTCTAAAGTCCTTACTCGTCGTCAAGCCCATTGGGCTAAATTTTTGTCTGAATTTCACTTTGTTATCACTTACCGCCCAGGCAGGCTGGCCACTTTACCTGATGCCTTGTCACGTCAGGACGACGTGTACCCAGAGAGGGGGGTGGATTTCATCAGCAAGAATCCTCAAAACTTTCATCAAGTTCTCAAGCAAAATGAAATTCAAGCGTCAAGATTCTTTTCCATAAAAGTTGAAATGTTTTCAGATTTAGTTGATCAGATTCAAAGACAAGTATGGCAAGACAAAGATTATAAGGAAATCCTCAAGAAATTAGCAAGAGGAGAATCAGTCCCAGACTATTCTCTTGAACCTCAAGCAAAATTATTATTGTTCAAAGATAGAGTAGTCATTCCAAGCAATCATGAAATTCAATTGGACATTCTTCAAAAGTGTCATGACTCACCGTTGGCTGGCCATCCTGGCCAGGAGAAGACCCTCAAGCTCATCAAGAGGGATTTTTATTGGGCTGGCATGAATCAAATCATCAAGGACTATGTGTCCTCATGTCAGCAATGTTCAAGAAACAAGAACATCCACCATAAGAAGTTTGGATTACTCAAGCCTCTTCAAATTCCATCTGGTCCTTGGAATTCTTTATCAATGGACTTTATCACCCAATTGCCCTTGTCAAGCAACTTTGATTCAATTTTAGTAGTTGTAGACAGATTTTCAAAAATGGCAATATTTATTCCAACTTATTCAACAATCACTGCTTTGGATTTAGCTCAAATATTCATTAATCATGTCTTTTCCAAACATGGTCTTCCAATCAGTATTGTTAGTGATAGAGGTTCATTATTTGTTTCATCATTTTGGACTCAATTGTGTAAGCAGCTCAAGATATCAAGAGATCTTTCAACTGCCTTTCACCCTGAAACAGATGGACAGACAGAGAGGGTAAATCAGATTCTAGAACAGTATCTTTGGATGTATGTCAGTTACCATCAAAATGACTGGCACACCTGGCTCCCTCTGGCTGAATTTGCCTATAATAATGCAGAACATTCATCAACAAAACAGTCTCCATTTTTCACTATTTATGGAAGAAATCCCAGCTTTGATTCAACTCACATTTCTCAAGATACACCTGCTGGAAAGTTATCATCAAAACTCCAATCAGTACAGCAAGTTGTCAAAGAAGAATTAGAGTCAGCAATAAAGCGTTTTAAGAAGTATGCAGATAAAAATAGAGCAATGCCACCTGATTTCCAACCTGGGGACAAAGTATGGCTAGCTTCCAAGAACATCAAGACAACAAGACCCACCAAAAAGCTTTCAGAAAGATGGCTGGGACCCTTTGAAGTTCTCAAGAAGATTGGCAGCCATGCATATCACCTCAAGTTGCCTCAACAATGGAAGTCAGTTCACCCTGTTTTCCATGTGTCATTATTAGAACCAGTCAAGCAATCAACTATCCCAAATCGACACCAATTGCCACCACCTCCAGTAATAGTGGAAGAGCAAGAAGAATGGGAAGTGGCTCAGGTTCTGGATTCAAAACTCAAGAGAGGTTTATTATGGTATTTAGTGGAGTGGAAAGGATTCAATGAAGACCCAGAAAGAACAACTTGGGAACCAGCTTCCAACCTTACCAACTCCCCAGACCTTGTCAAGGATTTTCACACTTTGTATCCAGACAAGCCTGGCCCAAATGCCTCAAGAGTTTGATTTATGGTGCTTGGTGGGGATTGGAGTTTATGAAAGTAAGTTCCTCTCCTGGCATGCACCTTTAAGGGGGTATTCTACCCAAATTTGTTGTAAGCATCACCTTGGCCACTTTGTGAGCACTTGTCAATTCTTTGGACAGGTTCAGAAGGCCTTGCAACATCATACCCTCAAGATTTGGACCTTTTCATCAAGATATGGCCCAATCTTTTCTTTTATTTTCTCTTCTTTCTGCAATCATGCCATAAATCCTCTTTCAAGACATTCATTATCAAATTCATCTTATGGCATATTTCAATTTTCATTTATGGTGCTTGGTGGGGAGTGGAAGTTATGAAAGTAAGTTCCATCTCCTGGTATGCATCCCTGAGGGGTCTAATTCTTGTAAAAACATTACCTTGGCCACGCTGTGAGCATCAAATGCTTGATTTCATCTTTCAGAATCTTTTGGCCAATAATCAAGCAACTCACCACAAGAAGGACAACCCTCAGGCATTTCTTATTTCTTTCTTTACTCTCTTTTTCTCTCAATTCTTTTTCATTTTTATTTTTTATTTTTTATTTCATTTTCTTTTACTTGTATGATTTATTTTTCATTTCTTGTTTCAAAAGCAGCAATCATAACTCCCATATCTTGTTTGGGGAGTGAATTTATTTAATGATCAAGAGCAAACACTAGTAATGGTAAAGACCAGCTACAGATAATCCTCATCAAAATTTCTTCAAGGTTTCTTTAAACTTTATAACCAAGGCATCTCCAAATCACAAAAGGCGGGGAACCAGAGGCAGTGGAGTCAAATATGAATGTCAGCCTTGAACTCATTCCTTAAGATCAAAATTGAAAGCCAAAACCCAATCAGCAAGGTGTTTATGGCAATTGACCCATCAAGGAGGGGATAAGAAGAAGATATTCATGAAAAAATCAAGTTCATAGAAGAAATTGTTTCAAATGGTCCAATTGGCCAATTTCATCAAGATATGCACTTTGGCACAATTGGCCATATCAGACCTCAAAACAACAAAACAGCCATTTTTCATCAATTCTTATCATAATATGCTTAATTGTGAATATTGGGTGATTTTCACATTTTGCGCAATTTTGCAAATTTGCGCACTTTTGCGTATTTTTGCGCAAAAGGGCCTTTTTCTTGTCAAAAGCCTTCAAAAGGCCTTTTTGGCCAAAATCATTATAATTGCGCATTTGCGCATTTTGCACAAAAATGCGCAAAATGGCCAAAACCCACCTTTAGGCCATTTTTTCACAATCATTCAGTTTTTTCATCATTTTCACCAATTTATGCCACATATGGCGTATTTGCGCATTTGCGCATTTTGCGCATTTTTTGCGCAAATTGGCCAAAAAACCCATTTATTCACATTTTCAGGGATTTTGGCCAGGACTACTCATTTGGTCCAAAATTTCAAATGTTGGCCAGCTTATGCCAACACTCTAAAATTCAAAATTATGATGATTTCAAGTGGTCTTGGGACAAAAGCTCAAATCAACCACTTTTCAAAAGCCATGAGGACTCAAGAAAAGTTGATGAAGACACTCAAGACAAGATTAAAGAAATTTTTATGAAGATTGAAGGCAGTTCGAATGAAAAGAGGAAATTCAGAATCAAAATCAAGGGGAAAATACCTACAAATAGTCAAATGAAGATTGGTTTGAGTATTGATTGAAGAAGAAGTTTTGAGGGGAAAATCTTAAGGAATTGGGGGAAAGAACTGTTTGAATTGATTGCAAGCTCATCAAGACTCACTATACTTATGGTGCGCAGAGCTCACCACTTTCAAGAGGGGGATAATGTCACAGCCAAGGAGGCAGGGGCATTTCCAATCATCACCAGCAAATCATTACTTCATTGATACCCCTCAAAACCCAATCAGCAAGGGGGTTTCATTCAAGATTCTCCAAATACAGTTTTCATACAGGCAAGATCCAAATACAGTTTCAAACCTCAATACAGTTTCATACAGGCAAGACCCAAATACAGGATTCACCAAATACAGGCCTGTAATCAATACAGGCGCAAATACCTGTATTGACTGTATAACCTGTATTGGATTCACCAATACAGGATTCAATCCCACATCCAACTTCTTCCAGAATACAGACAAGTATCTCAACACTCAAACTCCAAGGCTGGTATTTCTCACATATACCAGCCCCTCTTCACCCACCTGGGGGTTTTTCCCCCAGTTAATTAAAATAGTTGATTTATTATTTAATATTATTTTATTCTCACTTTTGGAATATTATTTTATTATTTATTAAGTTAGTCTTAGCCTTCCCTCACCTGTTCAGTAGAGTCCTGGTGGCCATATCCTTATTAATCCCTTTTCTCTTTTCTGAACAGGTTGAAACAGTGACTCAGGATTATTTGTGGTTGGCTCTTTATTATTGCTTTTGCTTTGTCTCTTATCTTTTATACTTATTATTTTATGACTAGGAATTTATCCTCTTACTCCATTACTCTCATCATTTGAGTATTTTCTTTTGAGCCCTCCATAAGTAAGTCTGTTCACTGAGTGCCAGGCCCTCTTCACTTAGAAGAGCCCCTGTGACACCGCCCAACTCATACTGTAGAGGTGAAGAAATAAAAGGTAAAGACTAACTTAAAATTGAATAACTATAATACCCAAAATAAGGATAAGAATAATTATGAAATAATAAATAAACTAAATTAATTAACTGGGGAAAAGTCCCCAGGGGGAGAAAGAGGGGCTGGTATATGTGAGAATTGCCAGCCCTGATCCAGGAAGAGAATTTTCATGGGAATAAATGATTATTGAATTGAGTCTGGCCAATACAGTTCCTGTACAGTGGTACAGGGCCTGTACAAGAGTTGGGGTGGTATTGAGTGATCATAAAGTTTGGGGATGGTGTATCCAAGCTGTATCAGGTAATTCCAGCCTGTACAAGTTTTGACAGACTGTATTGATGAACCAGACTGTATGCATGTTTCATCAAGGAAGATTTCTGAAACTGAATGCTATCACACACAGTGGATTTGGTGGTTTGAGGTATTTGAGTGGGTGTAAGTATGAATGCCTTACCCCTTATGAGTGGTTGTTACACATGAAGAGAGGCAGGGAATTACCAATTGTTATCAATTGCAAATCTTCCAACACCCAATCAGCAAGGGGGTTTCATGGAAGATCCACCAAACACAGCTGAATACAGGCAAAGCCCAAAGACAGGATTCACAAAATACAGGCCTGTACTCAACACAGGTGCAAATACATGTATTTATTCAAATAGCTGTATTGGATACACCAATACAGATTTGCATCTCAAATAAAGATTGCTTCAACATACAGTCATGGGTTCTCAACACTCAAACTCAAGGCTGGCATTTTTTCACATATACAAGCCCCCTTTCACCCACCTGGGGGGTTTTGCCCCAGTTAATTAAGATATTTGATTTATTATTTAATATTATTTTATTTCTCCCTCAGAGGAATTATTTTATTAATTATGAAGTTAGTTTTAGCCTTTTCTCACCTGTTCAGTAGGGACCTGGTGGTCATATCCTTATTGATCCTTTTCTCTTTTCTGAACAGGTTGAAACAGTGATTCAGGATTATTTGTGCTTGGCTCTTTGCTATTGCTTTTGTTTTCATTTCATTTCATTTAATTCTAATTCCTTAGCAGGAGGAATTTTACCTTTTATCTTATTCCTCTTATCCTTTGAGTACCTGCCTTGAGCCCTCCATAAGTAAGTCTGTTCACTGAGTGCCAGGCCCTCTTCATTTAGAAGAGCCCCTTTGACACCTGCACTCAAAACACAACCAACATCAAAAAAAACATTTCATTTATTAACCATTCAAAAATTGCCTTCCCAGATTTCTCAAGTGGGCTGGCATTATGGAAATTCTGCATCAACATCAACAATCCCAAAAACCTGAAGGTTCCCCCAAATGTGACATCTGGGATGGATTGGTCTGAGAAAGCTTCACTGGCACCAGAAATATCAATGAACCCCGATTCACGTCCATCCCTGGTGCATTGGCCTTATTGATTTAGGTTGACTGGTTCAATGCATATGGAAAGTCAAGCCGCTTGGCCTGCATTGGAAC
This sequence comes from Austropuccinia psidii, assembly GCA_023105745.1. Classification (NCBI taxonomy): domain Eukaryota; kingdom Fungi; phylum Basidiomycota; class Pucciniomycetes; order Pucciniales; family Sphaerophragmiaceae; genus Austropuccinia; species Austropuccinia psidii. Next base: position 4,220,238 of record JALGQZ010000001.1, read on the forward strand.
TATCATGCTAATTTTCCTTAACCTTTGCCCAAGTGAAAGATTGAAGCCGGAGAATTTCTATGTTTCAGAAAGCATTCCTGGACCAAAGGTGCCAACTTCCCATCAATTGAATTACCTATAAATGCCCCTGATCAAGGAGCTCAAAGAACTGTGTCAAGGTTACCATTTTCACCCACCTCAATGGGACCTTCAGGATCTTTTTTTCCGGGTTGCCATGCTCACGGCCATTGCCAATGTGGTTGCCATGCATAAGCATACTGGATTTATTTCTCATTCAGGCAACCACTTTTGTAATTTCTGCTCTATATACAAGGCTCAAATTGAACAAATTGGTACTCAATTTCACTACACAAGCACATACCCAAATCCTAAATCAACCATTGTGAAATGGCCTTGGGAAACCCCAAAAGAAAGACAAGCAATTTTCTCTGAGTATGGAGTCCAATATTGAATCTTGGAAGACCTTCCCTATTGGGATACAACCAGAATGATTAATCTTGACATAATTCATAATTCAATACTTGGAAGTTTGAAGGATCATGCAGCTTTCAAAGTGTGCAATCCGGAGGCCAAATCAAAAATATACATCAGGTTCCACCGGAAAGCCAATGACACCAACAGTTCAGACTCAGATTCAATGACCTCCAAAAGTTTTCTTGATCAAATAAAATTGAGAGAGACCTGCTCCCTGAGAAGAGACACAAAAAAAATCCTAAATGAGTCACTCCCAACTACTTCCACCCAGCAAAATTACTTGCCAATGCCCACCCCTCACATGAAAAATCCAACTAGTGGCTCAGTGGAGCTTCCCTCATTTAATGTGGCTTACATCCCCTCTGAGCTGGATATCAGTGCACTCAGTGATCACCAGATCAAGGTTGAGGCTCTAGACCATCTCCAAAAAATCATATCTGATACCATAATTCCATCATCATGAACAAGAGTACCCTGCAAAATGGGTTCCCGCTCTCATGGTATCTTAAAAGCAACTGAATGGGCTCTTCTATACAAGGCTTACATTCCATTTTTAATGCTCAGTCAACAGATTTCATTAGATGAACACAATTCCCCCAATACAAAAAGTGAAATGGGCAAATCTCACAACCTTGAAAATCAAGTAACCAAGAATACATTCCATTATATTAGGGCTATCAACATTGCCACCAGTTGGATGGTTTCAATGGATGATGCAACCACATTTGCTGAACATTGGAAAAAATTCTGCCTGTCCAATCAATACCTGTTCCAAAAAAGAAAAGTCAACCAAATCATTGTTTTGCTGATCATATTCCAGAACTCTTCCAATGTTGGGGCCCAGCACAAGCCTCAGCCACATCAGGGTATGAGTGCTTGATTGAAGTATTTTCAAAGATGCCAACAAATAACAAAATATGTATGTTGATTCATAAGAGAAATATATTTACATTGATTATACACATGAAATGAATAAGACTAACTTCTCATAGCTCTGAATAGATGATATAGATAAAACCTTACTTCAACATATCTGTTGATGTTCCAACCTTTGCATCCTCCTGGAATCCCAATAAGCCCCACTTGATATAAAATAGCTTTTTTAATCACAGCCTCCTGCCCTTTTCAATCACAAAAAACCATCATAAACCACTGTGCCATGACCAACAAAATGATGATTCCCTGGTTGAGTACTTACATAATTTTCATTCAACAAGGGAAATAGTTTCATGAATCAGCTTAGAAACTACTTTTAAATCCACAAGTCATCCCACTTCAAGAATTTTCTCCCCTTGGCATTTTCCAGTTTCAAACATTAATATTGGCAACAATATATATTCAAAGGAAACCAAAAATTTCAGAAGCAGTGTTATATGTTTTTGTAGGGGTAACTCACGGGGATTTGGTATTATTAATAGCATTTTTGAAGTCTCTTATCCCTCTTGCATGCTCAACAATAACTTTCTGATTTTAAAAAATTTGAAGATTGATGGTACTTTCTTACTAGTTTGGCCAATCTGAAGAAGAAATATAAGGTCCTTATGGATTGTATGATAGCAAAGTGATGTCATGTGGACTGCTTGTAATCATGAGACTGTTATTTCATGATATTTATTCTCCATTTTTTTCTGAACATATATTTACACAAAAATGCAAATCTCTCAGATTCATTAGGAATTTTGGTAGAGAAATAACTGCCTCAAGATTTGGTGACAGGGACATGCCATTGTGGCAAGCAAAGCTCATTAGTTCACAGGGCCACAAAGAAATTACTATTTTGACATTGGGTATGGTTTGAATAAGCCAAATTCAATGAGCATAATACAAACACTCACATATCACAGAATCCCAAATGGAATAACTCCTCTATCCTCATGTTGGAAGGGGAATAGGCCCATGAACCAAGCAGGCCTCAGCATTAAATTCCATCCATCAGAGTTTGGATATTTGTAAGCTGCATGGAGCTGGTCACATTCCCCTAGTGGTTTCTGTGTGCAAGTAGGTTTCAAGAAATTACACCCACATATGCTTTTGCCTTCTTCTGCATGTGTCACAATTACACAATTGCACTTGCACACACTGTGTGTGGCTGGATGGGTGTCAAGCACAAATTTTCAATTCCACTTGACATTAGGACCTCACATGCTTTTGCCTTTGTGTGCATGAAAAAGACCCATGTGCCCGCAGTAATGTGTGGTGGGGTTGCCCAGTGTCTCCCACTGAAGAAGAGTTGATTCATAGGTACACAATATTAGGCCAACACATTCTTTGGCCTTTGTGTACATGTCACACTTACACAATGGCACCTGCCGAATTTTGCGGCTGCCTCCACCCGTGTCACATGCAGCTTTTCAATCCTGCTCATGCTGAGTTTTTTCATGCATGACTTGGGGAAGTCACACACCCAGCCTCTAAATTAATACTGGCTGAAGGACCTCTTTTATGTGTGCATGTGCAAACAGGTGGGTCTTGTGTTATGTCTACCAACCTTTGGATGGTTGCGGGAGGATCAGGTGGTGAGGAATCTCAGTTGAAAGCATGGGTGAACCAATATTGGTGGATGTCACAGTATTTGGTGTAAGACAAGAGAGTGATGTGTGCTTGACCTGAGCTTGTTGTGAGCTTGACCTTTCTCCTACTTGACGTTTTCTTGAAGTGAAGTAAATCAACATTTATTGAAGCAACTTTTTCCCCGTTGATAATTGTGCCCTGTTTGGGGATTTAAAATATACCTCAAGGCTCACAAAAATACTTCAACAACATATCATCAATACCACACAGAAGAATTGTCAAAATTTTTGTTTTCTCAATTTCACACCAAAATAATGGGAATGTGAGAAAGCCCATGTTACATATACATAAAGTTATTTTTATGAATGTTTTTGGGAATTAAAAATGCAGTATTTGTACATACATCTTCAAACCTGTAGTGGATACCAGTCTTTAAGCCTGAATTGCTATTTATGACATGAAAACGGCCAAGGGTCACAAAAGAAGTCTAAGAGAGCCACAGTAAGCAACTTCTGAGACCTCTGAGTCATGGATAGGTCTAAATATTGGATACATGGTTGATCATGGCCTCATCAGTATACTCAAACCTTTTTGAAACTTGGTCACCCAGTTAAAGTCCCATTAAATCATAAGAAAATTGCAAATAAGTTGCTATATTGATGTGACCGAGATGTAAAAAGCAATTATGACTGCTTTGACCACATCAATCATTACTGATTTTTCATGGATAAATCTGAAAAATTAATTAAAACCCTGTTGGGACTGCTATCCATTAATTTACCTCATGGCAACCAGCTATACTGTGCTATTTGCAATTCTATGTAGAAATAAGGTAAAATCTTCTAAGATTCCTGAAAGATATAATTCTTAATTACTATTTCTGAATACTTCAGGATCAATTGAGAGTTATTTGATACATAACAAAATCAAAAATGATTATGACTTCATAATTCAAATCAAAATTTTTACTTAAAGTCTCTTTCAGATGATTGCACATGAAACACTGATTCTTCAAAAATTCACAAAAATACAACTTGTGATTAAAATTTGTACCAAATTTGATAAACTTGATAAATTGATTTTTTTTTGGAATAAAAGAATATCCCCAGTTGTTACTCCTTTTATTCTTAACCATATGTGGGTTGGTAGTCAAATAAATGACTTGACTAAGTAATTATGAGAATCTTGCATGAAAACAGATGATTCTATCAATAATTAAAAACAGATAATTAATTTCTAAATTGCTTTTTTTTAAGCTTTGTCCATGGAACACCTCTGTGAGCTGTTTCTGACTTAAAAGAAGCCTCCTCTTGCTGTTTTTTTCAAAGCATCTTATTATTCAATTATATCTTTAGTACCAACAAGTAAGTATTATTTAATTTTTCTCTTAAGTTTTTTAAATCTTTCCAAATCAATAAGAAATATGTGAAGTCATAGAAATATAATATTTTCAATATTATTTAGCTATTATATTTTTGTATTATTGTTATAAAGCAATTTTCATCCTTTAAATCCATGATTTTTCTGTCAAATCTCTCTACCAATTGTTGTCAAGGTATTATTTGAGTATTATTGAGCAATTTATTTTAATTCTTAAACTTTTTCTCTGATAGTAGTTCTCTTCAGTAATTATCTTTATAATTATTCATGTAAAAGACAATTATCTATCAAAATACTTTCATTATTAAATACTTCTTGTCATTCATGTAGAAAATTTCTGCTTACTGCTGTAATCACTAGTAGTGTATGACAATTAAAAGAAATAATTAAGTAATTAGTTATTTAATTGTGGTTATAATAAATCAATTTATTATATTTCATAAGAGAATTTATAGTAGTGTGTATTAATACTAATATTATCAACAGTTCCCTAGAAATATCTTGCAAAATCAAGCCTAGATAGAGAAATAAAGGAATTAAGAGAAAGATTCCTTAAAATGATCTTTAATACAATGAGTCAAAAAAATAACCTTTATAGTATAAAAGACTTTTTATAAGTTAAAAATACACCAAAGACCAATATTTTAAAGGAATGAAATTACTTATTATGGTAAAATAAGATTTAAGACTTTGGAGAGGAAATCTTTGGATTTAAAATTCATTTTAAGAGAACAATTTTATATAATAAAATGTATCATAGGTGATTACAAAGATATAATCTAGATTCTATGATCTCAATTCTTTATTTGTAAGGCTTAAAGGGTAAAATAACTTAAGAGTTAATTTAATAATATAATTCTTTATATTTAATAAAATATTACCTGTATAAAATGTATAATTGATTTGAATGATGATGATAGAAAAAGATAGTGATTAATAGGCTCTTTTTATTGCTACAGAGAAGATCTCATAATTTTAAATGGATATAGAGGGTGTTCCTAGATCAAAACTGAAAAACCATGAATGAAACTCCTGTTCTTAACTGAGGGTAACAAATTTTTCATTCCAATTTAAAGTAACCAGTTTTATTTGTAACTAAAATTAAATTTGGTCTTCTTTTGGGTTAGTTATTTGAAGTTGAAATATAGAAGAGGCTTATTTATATTGAAATTAATCATATGAAAAACATAAAAATAAAGTTTCAAGTGAAAATTTGTTAAACTGGATTTTTGATTACTTTTTACAGAAATCTTAACTTATTTTAAGAATAATTAAGAAGGCTAATTTCAAGGCTAATTACCAGAGAATCCCATTTAAAAAAGACTTAAAATTCAATGTATACACAGATAAAATTGAATTGTAATTCGTGTGAAATCTTCAAGCAAATCTAACAAGAATTGAACTTTTAATGAATTTTTGAAGTTATTGATTTGTCAATGTAAAATGGCAACACACTCCAAATCCTAACTTTTGATAAGGTTAAAACACTTATAAATTTAAATTTTAAGCTTTTGTAAGCTTAATTAAGCTTTGAAAGTTCTTGAAACATTCATTACAAGCCTGCATATGGGGATTTACCCTTTGGTAGCTTTTAATTCCTGTGCAAATTGGGGATAATCCAGTTTAAAATTTAATATTCAATCAATGTTCAATCTTAAACTTTGAATAAGGTTGAAAATCCTCCAATAAAGGTGGACAAACTCAATTCAGTCCTTGCAGTTCCCAAAAGTTGGGTACCCTGGCTCTATTTGGCTTTTTTCATTTGTTCCACCTTTCTGCATAAATTTTTCCCTTTTCTTTATTTAAAGCCATACTATGGCCTTCAATAAATTTACATTGAAGCCACACAATATTTACATCCTGTATGGTAAATCCTTAGCCAATTCAGTAAATATACACCACACCTCAATTTTGATTGAATTTTTGGTAAGTTTCCATAAAACTTATGCAACTTTAAATTTAGGATTAAATTCAACAATTTTTTAAAAAATTTTAAATGATGCAGTTATACTGTGAGATTATTGAATCTTCTAATAACATAAGAAATAGCCATTTCTGGTTGTAACACCATATGGGTCTACCCTTGGTTATTTTTGGTGTAGAATTCAAAAATGACATAATAATTATAGCTTTGTTTATCAAAATGAAATTTATGTTTATTTTATTTTTTATTTATTGTTTTAAATACATTTGATAAGTCTGTTTAAGCATAAATCAACAGTATAAAAAGCTATTTGTGGCCTTACGGGTATGTCATACCCACCTCACAGGCTCACACCCATAGTTCCTTAGCATTTTTAAAAGTCAGAACATCTACTAGGATGACCAATAGGGTTAGTGACTGAGAATTAGACCCCCAGATTTATTTTAACAGCATTCCAATCTTTTATGGTTGTTTCCTGTGATTTGGGTGTTAGGGAAGAGTTGCAAATTTTTCAAAGGTTTTGTGCTGTGAGGTCAAAACTATCATTATTGTCCATATGGGATAGTTTTGTCCATAAAGGATAGGAATTCTGGTTGCTTCTTTCTTGTGTGATGAGTTTTCTAGGATCATAGTTGACCCTAGCTTCTTGTTGATTTGGAGTAGTGAAAATTGTAAATGTAGAATTTTTGAGTAACTGAGGATTTATTATTAATATGTAGAGAAATATTGTAGAAGCTCTTACTGTAAGGAGTATGTTCCTGATTGTGAATAACACCGCAGAAACAAAGGTAGAACTCTTGAAGAAACAAGCGCATAAAGTAATATCTGAAAAGATGCGAAAACTAAAGGTTTAAATTAACAATGGAAAAATGAGATAAGAGCATATAGTAAGAGAGTCAAGTACCTAAAGGTGAACAACACTGTACGATACACAAAGCGCTGAATAGCTGGCTAAAATAAGTTATAAGTTAAAGAACTAATAAGACAAATAATGAGTTAGATTACTCCTTCTAAAAGAAGCACTTAAGCAATAGCATACCTTTGACGACAAAGGTGCTATAAGTATCAATGTAGTCTACTACTGTATCAGGCAATCGTGCTGACGCTGAAGAAAATAATATGGAGATTAATCTTAACACTACATATGAATAATAGAATAATAACACACCACTGCTAATACAAAATAATTGTAATAAAGAAGTGTTCTATGAAAGTGAACAACTTGTAGTCGTATCACTTTTATGAGGAAATAAAGGAAAAGTTAAGTAAAAGTCAGGTCTTTTAAATTCGCTCTGCTTCCTTGTGACATTGCAATTCTAAGCGCTTATATATTGCGTGTTCCTCTTAAGAGCACGGAGATAGGTTATACGCTAATGAAATCTTCCTTACTGAAAGCGTTGTTAGTTTGAGGACACTGTGCTCTTTTGAGACTCTAGGAGAAGCACTCAGATACCTTTACATCCCCCTTTTCTCCTAGTCTCAAAAGATTTAAACCTTTCATTGCTCTGCAAATGGCTGGCTTGCAGACTGACTTAGTGAGGAAGTCGGCCAACATGCAAGATGTTGGTGTATAGGTTAGAGAAATTTTGGAGTTTTTTATGGCATCTCGAATAAAATGCAACTGTATTTCAATATGCTTCATTCTTCGAGTATTGGCATTACAATCACTGTTTGCAGTATCGATGCACCCTTGGTTATCTTCATAGACTTTCATTGGTTGTAAGCTGTGTGTAATGTTGACTTCCAAGCAAAATTGTTGAAACCACAGTATCTCGCTAGCTAAGTTACATAGGGCTTTGTACTCTGCTTCAGCAGATGATAGAGAGACTGTTGGTTGCTTCTTCGTCTTCCAGATTACTAGTCCATTATTAAGTAGTATCAGATGTCCAGACACGGACCTTCGCGTTACTCTAAAGTTACCCCAATCTGCATCGCAGTAAGCTACTGCGCTTTCATTCATGTTTTTTTGGTAAGTGACACACAAATCTGCAGTGCCGTTTAGGTACCTCAGCACGTGTAAGAAAGCCTTCCATTGCCTTATTCCGGGTTTTTCTAAGAACTGCGAGAGGGCGCTTACAGCAAAGGAGATGGCAGGCCTGGTGGCGGTACTAATATAGCTTAGGCTTCCGATTGCACTTCTGTAGTTGATGTCTAGCTTGTTGAACTCATCAACCTCTGCCTGGGTGGGTAACTCCAGGTGCTCATTTGGTACAAGGGGTGTGGCAACTGGACGGCAGTTGGACATTCCGTACAGGTCAAGTAAAGATTCTGTAAGGTTTGTCTATGAAACTCTTGATAATAGTAACAATATCAAGAGTACTATGACTGTCCTCAGTAGAAAAATATAATATAATGAAATATTATAACCACAAATTTAAATATAATTATTAAAAATAATTATATAAAAAATAAATTTAATTATTATTATAATAATATAATAATAAAAAAAAATATAATAATTATAATAAATTATAATTATTCTATTATTGTTATAGTCACTGACAGTTATAACAATAAGAAGTGTAAAGCTCTTAATGAGACAATTACACGTGGAAAATAAGAATATTAACCACTTATAAATAATATAAATATTATTTATAAAAAGAATTAATCACACACTGTGCAGAAATAATTCTTTATAGAATAAAATTCTATATAAAAAAAACTAATAATAGATAAAAAAAATATAGAACTTTAAAGAAAACTTACTTATAATATTTATTTAATACAACAAGTTATAAAACAACAGTTATTATATTAAATAATGATTATAAGTTAAAAACACGCCAAAAATCAATAAAATCAAAGATAAAACAACTTTTTATACTAAAATTTATGATTAAAGAGTTTTTGAGAGGAATTTGTGGATTTTAAAAGATATTTAAGATGAATATTTTATATAATAAAAGTTATTATAGATGATTACAACAATAATCTGAATTCTATGACTTCAATTCTTTAATTTAATAAATAAAGAATAAAAATAACTTAAGAATTACTTTTAATAATAAGATTTTATATTTAATAAAACTTTACCTGTTTAAATGTCTAATATGATTGGATTGATTATGAATTTTGGACAAAAACAGTGAAGAAAAGACTCTTTTTATGTCTACAGAGCAGCTCTCATGATTCATAATGGATGTAGAGGGCGTGCTCAGGTCAAAACTGAAAAACCATGCTTAAAAATTAAGTTCTTAATTTAAGGCAACTTATTTTTACTTCCAATTTAAAGTTACCAGTGTTATTCTTAACTCCAAGTAACTTTAATCCTCATTTAGTTTAATTATTTTAAGTTTTAATATAAAATAAGTTTATTTATATTAAAGTTCATCACATGAACAACATAAAATCAGAGTTTCAAGCAGAAATCTCTTAAACTGAATTTTTAATTAATTTTTAAAGAAATCATAATTTTCTTTAAGCTTAATTAAAAAAGTAATTTTCCAGGCTAATTACCCAGGAAACCTATTAATAAAAGATACTTAAAATTTGATTTATATATTGATAATATTAAATTCTAAGCTGTGTGAAATTTTCAAGCAAATCCATTAAGATTTGGATTTTTAATGAGTTTTTGAAGTTATTACTATTTTTCCACGTAAAATAGCAATACACACAAAACCTTAAGTTTTGATAAGGTTTTGATGATTGAAACTTTAAAGTTTTAAACTTATTTAAGCTTTTTAAGCTTGATTAAGCTTTGACAGTTCTTAAAACCTTGATTCCAAGCCTGCTTATTGGGATTTACCCTCTTGGCAGCTTGAAATTCCTGTCCAATTTAGGATAAAACCAGTTTAAACCTTAAGGTTGGATCAAAGTCTAATCTTAAAGTTTAAATAAGGTTGAAAATCCTCCAATACAGGTGGACAACCTTAATTGAATCCTTGCAGATCCAAAAAGTTGGGTACCCCAGCTCTATTTGGTCTTTTTCCTTTGTCCCACCTTTTTGCGTGGATTTTGCCCTTTTATTTATTTAAAGCCATACTATGGCCTTAAACCCTTTTAAATTGAGCTCACGCAGGATTTACATTCTGTATGGCAAATCCTTAGCCAATTCAGTAAATATACACCACACCTCAATTTTAACTAAAATTTTGGTAAAGTTGCATAAACCTTATGTAACTTTAAATTTAAGCTTAATTAAGCTTAAATTTAACAATTTTAAAAAAATGTTAAAAAAGTTACATTAGTACTGTGAGATTCTTAAATCTTCTAATAACACAAGAAATAAGTGTTTTTGGGTATAACACCCTATGGGTGTACCCTAGGTTATTTTTGGTGTAGAATCCAAAAATGACATAATAATTATAACTTTGTTTATCCAAAAAAAAGTTATACTTATTTTTTATTATTTTTTATTTTAAATTCAACTAAAAAGTCTGTTTAAGACAAATTTAATTGTTTATAAAATCATTTGTGGCCTTATGGGTATGTTAAACATACCTCACAGGCTCACATTCCCTACCACCAAAAAAAATTGTACCACAATTTTCTTTTGTAGTATACCCCCAAGTTATTTGGGGGGGTATAATCCACTGTCCAACCTCTCTACTTATACTGTTCAAGTATGTAAAGCACACAATTCAAACTTTTATTGAGGAATTGGTCTTCTCTCATGTCTGAATCTTCTGAGAAACTTTTGGGAATCAGGTAGCTTACTTTCTTCAACCCACTCATCTTCATGTTGTGGATTTCTGTATCTGACTAAGTATTCTCTTTCATTTTTACCCCTAAGTCTCCTTTCTTTTAAGACCTTCAGTACTTTCTTTTCCTCACTTGGTTCAAGTGGGGGTACTTCTAAGGGTGTTTCATTTCTCAAAGGAAATAATTCCTTATCACTTGATGTGTAATGCTTTACAAGACTGACGGGAAAAGTTGGGTGTTTGTTTCCTAACTCTCCTGACAGTTCCACTTGTACTGCATTTGTCCCATGGAGGGCTTTAATAATAAATGGTCCTGCAAAGGAATCTTTCAATTTCTTTGGACCTTTAATATTATTAAAGTTCAAGGTTGAAACTAGTATTAAGTCCCCTACTTTGAATTCTGGTGTCTTATGACTTTTATCCCATTTCTGCTTAGCATATTCAAAGGCATCATTCATGCTTTGATTTGCGTGATGTCTCACTTTATCAAGCAGCAGCTTAAAGCTTGAAGCAGTTGGATGAATGTCAACCAAATCTTTTTTCAAAGTATCAACTGGAAGTTTGGGGTTCCATCCTTTTTCCAACATTGCAGGAGTCTTGCCTGTTGAAGCATGGATGGAGGTCTTGTAGGCTAATTCCAATGCTGGTATAAGAGTACACCAATCATGGGTAAAGCCATCAGAATCTTTAAACTCCAGGCCATAAGCACAAAATCTTCTGATCATGTCCTCAAGGGTTTGAATCATTCTTTCTGCCAGTCCATCTGTTTGTGGATGGTAGGCTGTTGAAAATGATAATTTTGTACCCAAAAGCTTATGTAGATTAGTCCATAAGGCTGATGTGAATTTTGGGTCTCTATCACTAATGATATTTTTAAAGAGACCAGTATGGGATATGACTCTGTTCCAAATTAGAAGAGCTGTATCCATAGCTGTGTCATCTTTATGGCATGGTAAAAAGATTGGTGTTTTGCTATATCTGTCCACAATAACAAGACATGCATTGTAACTTTTATCACCTCCAGGTGGTAAAGCAGTTACCCAATCCATGTGAACCACTTCCCATGGGGTACTTGGTTCTTGAATATGGATCATTAAACCAAATCTTTTACCAGTAGCTTTATTGGCTTTCTGGCATCTATCACAACTATGACAGTACTCAATGACATCTTTTCTCCAAGATGGCCACCAGGCACATGTCTTAATTCTTTCCATTGTTCTGTCTTCAGACAGATGTCCAGAATAAATGTTATCATGGCATTCTAGTAGTATTGTGTTAATCAACATTCTACTACATAGGACCATGACACATGTGTGTTTAGATCTATGATATAGTATACCATCAAACAAATGAAATCTTCCATTATCATAAGATGTTTTCCAAATATCATCCAGAGAATTAGCCAAGGCTACATCTTTACAATCTTTGTCAAGTAGAGCAGTAAGAATATGACAATTCTTATCTTGCCTGTAGCTTTCTCTAACCTCTTCAAAGAATTCTGTTCCAACATCTGTGATATTGATTCCTTCAATTGGGATTTGAGGTTCTGCACTTGTAGGAACATAGGCAGGATTATCAGGTGTATTGGGTAATGCCCATCTACTTAAGCCATCAGCATTCTTATGAATATTTCCAGCTTTATGTACTATGGTCATGTTGCCTCTATACTCCTGTATAGCAATCTGCCATCTTAACATGTGTCTGTTTGGAGTCTTCATGTTAAGAAGTGATTTTACTGCATTACAATCAGTAATTACTTCAAACACACTACCATCAAGATAATAATGAAGTTTTTCCAGAGCCCAAACAAGGCAAAGGCACTCCATTTGGCTAGCTCCATATCTTGCCTCAGTAGGTTTAATTTGTCTTGAAATAAAACAAACTGGACCTTCATAAGGTTTGTCATTGACAATTTGAACTTGATGAAGAGCAGCTCCTAAACCATCACCACATGCATCAATATACAGCTTAAAAGGAAGTTTCCAGTCTGGCATCAATAATAATGGTGCATTGGTCAAGGCATACTTGATTTTATCATATGCTTGAATTCTCTCCTGTGTCATTTCAAAAACAGTTTGTTGATCACAAATTCTGTATAATGATCTGGCATGGATTGCAAAATCTTTAAGGTGTTGCCTGTAATAACTGGCAAATCCTAAGAAAGACATCATCTCTTTTTTGTTCTGGGGCATTTGTTTCAGTAAAACTGCAGCCACTTTGTTTTTGTCAACACCAAGGCTTAGTCCTGATACTACATGTCCCAGAGCTTTCAACTCATGAAACCCAAAATTACATTTTTTAAGAGAAATTTTCATGTTCACTCGTAGAATTTTCTTAAGTACTAATGAAAGTCTCTCTAAATGTGATTGCCAGGTTTCTGAACAAATGATAATGTCATCAATATAAATGATTAACCATCCCTCTGATAATTCATGTGGGAATATGGTATTCATCATTCTTTGATAATGAGAGGGTGCATTTTTAATACCAAAAGGCATCCTCAAATATTCATAAATACCACAATGAGCTATTATTCTCAATAATTTCCTTGCATGAGGTGTTAAAACATTCTGATGGAAGCCTTTAAGAGCATCCATGGAAGTAATAAACTTTGCTTTGGATAATTGAGTCAAAGTCTCATGGATTCTAGGGATTGGATACCTGTCTGGAATAGTATAGGTGTTCAATGCCCTAAAATCCCCAACCATCCTTGACTTATCATTATGCCAAGTAATGATTACTGGAGTTGTGACTTCCACTTCCTCATTGTGTCCAACTTTTCTAAGAACTCCCAGTTTCATTAGTTCATGAATATGACTTTCTAATGCTTCTCTAGCCCTAGGGCTAGCTGGGTAAGCTGGTCTTCTTAATAGTGGGGGATAAGGTCTCTCCACATTAAGCATGATATCCACTTCATGGCCTTTTATAGCCCCAAGTGGTTCATCATCAGAAGCAAAGGCTTTTTGAAATTGAAATAAAATTTCAATAAGTTCTTCCTTCATTTCTGGTGTTAATTTAGGACTAATTTGTGCTTCACTTAATTGATCTGACACAAATTTTTCTTTATTAACATTTTTTACTTGTTGAATGACAGTAATTTCTTTTCTTTCTGGAGAAAAAGCAAATTTTTGCCTTTTATTTTCCCCTATAGTGAAATATCTGTCCTTATAATTATTAATATCAATACCATAGATATTGAGATAATCATTCCCAAGTATAAAGTGTTGTGAAGTACAATTATTCATAACAACAAATTCAGCTTTCAATCTCATACTTCCTGCAGGGTGAGGAAATATTATTGTAGCTTCAAATATACCCAAAGGATGCATATTCTGGCTAGCACTGCTGAATTTTACACCTTCAATTGGCATCAACTTGTCTTGCCAATTGGTATAAATTTTGTCAAGATAATCTTTCCCAACACAAGTGCAAAAAGCACCTGAGTCAAGATGTATCTTGGCTTCTGTGTTATTTATCACAATATTAGTGATACAAGATGACCCAGCTGTATAACCTTTACCTCTGGCAGGTTTGGTTTTTTGCATTCTGGCATCTTGCACATGTATGAGATCCATACATTCATCACTGTACTGTGGTAAGTGAGTATGTACCTCAGTGACCTCAAAAGAAACATTAATATTCTCTATACTAAGTTCTTCTGATGTTTCTTCTTCTTCTGAAGGTTCAGAATCACTTTCATGTAAAGCTACCTCAGTTTCTTTTGTGTCTTCCGCTTTTTCTATACTTATCTCATTGACTCTTGTCTTTTTTGGACAAGTGTTTGCTAAATGAGATGTGCTTCCACATTTATGACATTTCAAAGGAGGTCTGTCATGTGGTTTATTTGGTTTTGAAATTGGTTTCCCACTAGTCTTGTTGTCTATTGGGGGTTTATACCAATTTCTTCCAATTTTTGTTCTAGTAGTGATATCCTCCATAGCATTGATATAATCTTCTGTAGAGCAAGGCTCAATACATCTGCTTCTTATAGCATGCTCAAGGTCATCACCACACTTTCTTAATATCCTTTTATGTACCATTGGTTCAGACATATCAGGATGAAGGGCAGTTAATCTGTCCTTCTGTTTAAGAAACCAAGTCATGGGCCTGTCCTTCTCAATATTAAAAATGGCTTCCTCAAATGAATTTTCCATTCTAAATCTCCAGGAATCATTTGCCCATTTGGAAATAACTTGTTCTTTCCACCAAGGCCAGGAATGTTTTCCATGGTCTTGTCTCATTTTATAATACCATTTCTTAGCTGATTTGGTAAATAATGAGTGTAATCTGGCACTTATGTATTCATCTGGTATGTTAAAGTCTTCTTTGAACATATCAATTGTTTTCATAAATTCCATATGATTATATTCTCCTTCACCACTGAAGGTTGGCCATTCCTCTAATCTTGGAATGTCTTTGTAATTGCAAGCAGTTTCCACATCATTACTTGAAATTGTATGATGTAAATCATTATTCAAGTTAAGGTCATTTCTGTCAAGAAATGGTGTGGATTGCCTTGGCAATTCATTTTTTAGTGATATATTATTAATACTTGATTGAATATCTTCTTTCAATTCAAGTCTTGCTTTATCACTTTTTTCCAATTGTTCTTGAAAAAGAGCTGCATTGTGGCCAGTTGAATTTTCCAAGTTTTGAACTTGTATTTTCAATTCTCTTAACTGTCCAGTTATAAAAGAAATTGAATTCTCATCTGGTTGATTGAGTAAGGTAACTTTATGCTCAAGTCTTTCACAAATTTGTGTCAAAGACAAAATATTTGCCTTATTAACATTTTCAAGGCCAATAATGGTTTTTTGTTGGTCTTTAACTTGTACTATCTCATTGCCTAGCTTTTGTTGGACATGATCAAATGCTTTAAATTTTGCCATAATTTCTTTATTACAAGATTCAAAGTAAGTTACAAGCTTTACAGGGTCTATTTCTTTGGAAAGGATTGGTTCAATCTTTCCTCCTCCTTGTTTTTGAATTCCATCAAAGTTCTTGCCATATTGAACACATTGTCCATGGCTGTCTTTTCCTTCTTTGGAATTCTGTAATTCTGAGGGTAGGGCTTGTTCCACTTGGGCTTTGCCTTTCCCTTTGCCTTTTGCTTGCCCTTCTGGTTGGTCTTTGGGGCTTGCTTGGGCTTGTTTGGCACTTGTTGAGGCGGATTTTTGCTGGTGGATGCTTGAGGAGCTTCCACTTGGCTGTTGTCCTTGCCCTGGGCCAACTTCTTCCTCTGGTCTTCTGATAACATGCTTTGGTTTTTCAACCAAGCTTTTATCTGTTGGACTTGTCCTTTGACAGACATTGGTGTCCAACCCAATAGAAGATCTTCTGTCTTTTCTGGCCCCATGAACTTCTTCACTTGAAGATAAGAGTTCATGGTGCCTATCCAAAGACTTGGAAGGAGTTCCCACTCTTGTTGTTTTGACGCCAGGAACCAGTTTTTCCATTGGGATTGATAAATTTCCACAGTTGCCTGTTGGAAATGGTTCAGGTCTAACAGCAATAGCAGTTATGTCAGCTTCTGGACTCTCAATAAGAGGTTCAAAGGTGCTGGCTAACCTTTGGGAACTGGTGGAAGTTCTGGCATCCTCCATTTGTGCCTCTCCTCTGGGAGGACATTCTTGCCTTTTGGATTTATGGCTGGAATGTCCTGGTCCAGATCCATTTGATTGGATGGAGTAGTTGCTTCCACTTCTAGTAGGAGTCATTTCACGTCAATTTTAATAAAAATTAGAGTAAAAGTGGATTGAATTCACCTGCAGGACCTTTAAAGGGCTCTTTGGTTATTAAACCCCTTGGTGCTGGGCTGGTTTGAATTTCAATACTGGACTCTGAGGCTTCAGAGTCTGAAGAACTTTCTCTGATGGAAGACACTAGAGAAAATTTAAAAATATAAGTTATTTTATCAAATAATAAAAATAACTTATAAACTCAACTTATTGAATAAAGTTGTTTTTATGTAATTTATGGCAAATTACGTCAAAAATAAAGAAAAATGTCTAAGATAAAAAGAAAAAATGTTTTTAGTAAAGATTTTTATTTTTAAAGATTTTTTATTTGATTTATTATTTTCTTTAAAGAAATAATAATTATGCAATTAACAAGTTAATTAATCAAAATTATATTATTATTCACTTTATACTAGAATAACTCAAAGAATAAATTTCAAGTCTGTGATGTGAAAAAGCCACTAGTTAGACAAAAGAAATTTATTCCAAGTCACTCAATAGTATATTGTTTCAAACAATATTCTTAAGAAAAAATAACTTTATTAATATTATGAAGATTATTTATAAGGGATAAGTCCCAAAAAAGCCAATATTAAGACAAATATGGCAATTTTACGTCAAAAAACAGTAAAATAAGGTCTAGAATATGATTTATGTCCCAAAAATTGGTTTAAAATCACGGCCAGGCCCCCAAATGTAAGGTTTGTCTATGAAACTCTTGATAATAGTAACAATATCAAGAGTACTATGACTGTCCTCAGTAGAAAAATATAATATAATGAAATATTATAACCACAAATTTAAATATAATTATTAAAAATAATTATATAAAAAATAAATTTAATTATTATTATAATAATATAATAATAAAAAAAAATGTAATAATTATAATAAATTATAATTATTCTATTATTGTTATAGTCACTGACAGTTATAACAATAAGAAGTGTAAAGCTCTTAATGAGACAATTACACGTGGAAAATAAGAATATTAACCACTTATAAATAATATAAATATTATTTATAAAAAGAATTAATCACACACTGTGCAGAAATAATTCTTTATAGAATAAAATTCTATATAAAAAAAACTAATAATAGATAAAAAAAATATAGAACTTTAAAGAAAACTTACCTATAATATTTATTTAATACAACAAGTTATAAAACAACAGTTATTATATTAAATAATGATTATAAGTTAAAAACACGCCAAAAATCAATAAAATCAAAGATAAAACAACTTTTTATACTAAAATTTATGATTAAAGAGTTTTTGAGAGGAATTTGTGGATTTTAAAAGATATTTAAGATGAATATTTTATATAATAAAAGTTATTATAGATGATTACAACAATAATCTGAATTCTATGACTTCAATTCTTTAATTTAATAAATAAAGAATAAAAATAACTTAAGAATTACTTTTAATAATAAGATTTTATATTTAATAAAACTTTACCTGTTTAAATGTCTAATATGATTGGATTGATTATGAATTTTGGACAAAAACAGTGAAGAAAAGACTCTTTTTATGTCTACAGAGCAGCTCTCATGATTCATAATGGATGTAGAGGGCGTGCTCAGGTCAAAACTGAAAAACCATGCTTAAAAATTAAGTTCTTAATTTAAGGCAACTTATTTTTACTTCCAATTTAAAGTTACCAGTGTTATTCTTAACTCCAAGTAACTTTAATCCTCATTTAGTTTAATTATTTTAAGTTTTAATATAAAATAAGTTTATTTATATTAAAGTTCATCACATGAACAACATAAAATCAGAGTTTCAAGCAGAAATCTCTTAAACTGAATTTTTAATTAATTTTTAAAGAAATCATAATTTTCTTTAAGCTTAATTAAAAAAGTAATTTTCCAGGCTAATTACCCAGGAAACCTATTAATAAAAGATACTTAAAATTTAATTTATATATTGATAATATTAAATTCTAAGCTGTGTGAAATTTTCAAGCAAATCCATTAAGATTTGGATTTTTAATGAATTTTTGAAGTTATTACTATTTTTCCACGTAAAATAGCAATACACACAAAACCTTAAGTTTTGATAAGGTTTTGATGATTGAAACTTTAAAGTTTTAAACTTATTTAAGCTTTTTAAGCTTGATTAAGCTTTGACAGTTCTTAAAACCTTGATTCCAAGCCTGCTTATTGGGATTTACCCTCTTGGCAGCTTGAAATTCCTGTCCAATTTAGGATAAAACCAGTTTAAACCTTAAGGTTGGATCAAAGTCTAATCTTAAAGTTTAAATAAGGTTGAAAATCCTCCAATACAGGTGGACAACCTTAATTGAATCCTTGCAGATCCAAAAAGTTGGGTACCCCAGCTCTATTTGGTCTTTTTCCTTTGTCCCACCTTTTTGCGTGGATTTTGCCCTTTTATTTATTTAAAGCCATACTATGGCCTTAAACCCTTTTAAATTGAGCTCACGCAGGATTTACATTCTGTATGGCAAATCCTTAGCCAATTCAGTAAATATACACCACACCTCAATTTTAACTAAAATTTTGGTAAAGTTGCATAAACCTTATGTAACTTTAAATTTAAGCTTAATTAAGCTTAAATTTAACAATTTTAAAAAAATGTTAAAAAAGTTACATTAGTACTGTGAGATTCTTAAATCTTCTAATAACACAAGAAATAAGTGTTTTTGGGTATAACACCCTATGGGTGTACCCTAGGTTATTTTTGGTGTAGAATCCAAAAATGACATAATAATTATAACTTTGTTTATCCAAAAAAAAGTTATACTTATTTTTTATTATTTTTTATTTTAAATTCAACTAAAAAGTCTGTTTAAGACAAATTTAATTGTTTATAAAATCATTTGTGGCCTTATGGGTATGTTAAACATACCTCACAGGCTCACAGATTCCACGTAATGTTCTTGCAATAGACTGATCGAGTTTTTGTCTTGGTGGATTTTGATGCCAAGCAGGAGATCAGCCTGTCCAAGAAGCTTGGTCTTGAATTCGTTTTGTATTTCAAGTTTAAATTCTGTTAAATCTTTACCGAACACGGCAATGTCATCCACATGTATGAATAACCAAATTGGTGGTTCTAGCTTGCGATAGAACACGCATGGATCAGATATGGCAGCTTTGAATCCTGCTGTCTCCAACCATTCTGACAGTCGGTTATACCATGCACGAGGTGCTTGATGTAAACCATAGATTGCTTTGTTTAGTCGAAGCCACACTTTTCTTTTATCGAGGTCCAGGCCGTGAGGAATAGCTAGAAATACTTCCTCTTCAAGTGGCACATTAAGGAAGGCGCTTTTAATGTCTACCTGCTTGAATTTCAGGTTGTTGGATGCAGCAAATGAGATGAGAGTTCGAAGGGAATTCAGACGGCCTGTAGGGGCAAATGTCTTTCCAAAATCAATTCCTGGGGTTTGTGAAAACCCCTGAGCACATAGGCGTGCCTTGTATTCTAGAACCTCTTTACGCTCATTGCGCTTAGTTTTGTAGACCCAGGTCGTGCCAATTAGTCTTGTTTTTTCTGTAATGGGTACGACCTCCCATACATTTAGATCATTCATTGTTTTCAACTCTTTATTGGTGGCCTGTATCCATTGGTCTGCGTTCTCGGTTTTCAAAGCTTGTTTGTATGACAGAGGATCGTTTGATGCGGTCAGAAGTGCTCTGGGGCGTCTAGTATATGGAAGAATGTGTTCTTCTAGAATGCTAGAAGAAATCAGTGTTGGGTGCCGCGGCCCAATCACTTTAATCTTGTTGATTGGTCTTGTTGTGGGTTCGTTCTTGCTATCGTTGTCGCTATTCTCAGCAGAGGTGCCATTGATAGGAGAGGCAGTATCGGCACCATTATTAGGAGGGGCATTATCTTCGCTTGAGATGCTGTTTGCTTCATTGTCGGTGTGTTCTTGACAGTCGAAGAATGTGCCCTCGTCAATTGGGTACCTTTCTACATCGCTAAAGAAGAGATCGCTTTCCTCAGCCATAGGCATGTTGTTTGGACTTGGGAAGTCATTTTCGAAGAAAATGACGTGCCTGGTACTGAACACCTTGTTGTCTGTTAATTTCAGGACCCTGTAGGCTGGACTCTCGTAATCCATGCCAAGCATGATCCCTACCTCCCCTGTTGGAGCTAGCTTCCAAGGCCTCTTTTGCTTTGGTATTGCAAAAACTACCTTGCAGCCAAATGTACGCATGCGTTTGGTTCTAGGGGCATTACCTGTCCAAAGGTAAAGTGGTGATTGATTGTTTCTTGAGGGGGTTGGAATTAGGTTAATTAAGAGAGTGGCGTGATTCACTGCCTCGGCCCAATACTTGTTTGGAAGATTTGCGCCAAGCAGTAAGCAACGAGCTTTTTCAAGGATTGCTCTATTAGCTCTCTCTGCAAATCCATTTAGCTGTGGTGTATACGGAGGTGACGTGACGTGAATGAAACCACTCTCATTGGCTAGTTGTTTGAATTCCGAATTGATGAACTCTCCTCCCCTGTCTGAGACAATTTTCTTGATCCTCCTGCTCTGAGCAGTTTCTATCATATTTTTCACGATTTTGAATTCCTGTATTGCATCTGACTTATTCTTTAGAAACTTCACAATTTTGAAGGATGTACATTGGTCCACTATTTTTAGAAAGTAACGGTACCCTGATACTGATTGTGGCAAAATTGGACCTACCAAATCAAGATGTAGGCAGTCTAGAGGCTGTTCTGCTGCTTCGAAGTGGCTTTTAAATGGCTTCAAAGTCATCTTTCCCCTAGCACACACATTGCAGTGGTCTTTCTCAAAGGTCGGAAGGCCCATCGATTTCAAGGTTTGATTACTCGGGTGGCCTAACCTTGAGTGCCAACAAGGCTGCATACGACTTCCAGTTGTGAGAAGGGTGGTACATTTGGAGAAGTCTGAGATCATTAAGTTATTGGTGATTTTTCCACGTAGAATTGTTTTCGTTTCATTTTCGATGCTGAAGGATTTGTCATGTTTGGCGATGGTGATAGATTTTGAAAACATTTTAAGCAAGCTAATTAGATTTTTTGATAAGCTGGGTACATATAGGCAGTTGGCGAGTGAGACGATTTCATTTTCTATTTCAATTGTGACAGTGCCCCTGCCAGTTGCAAATAAGGTACTGCCTGGATCGCTAGTTGAAATATTGAGTTTATCCGTTTCAACAAAGTCTGTAAAAAGCTCTTTGTTGTGAAACATGTGGTGAGTGGCACCACAGTCAACTACGAGGGTGTTTGTTGTATTGGAGTGTAGTGCCTTGCTGGTGAAGAGAGCTGACATTCCAGTTTGATGCGTCTCTGCATCATTCTCTTGCCTATTGAATTTCTTTTTATTGCGATTAGATGGTGATATCGTAGCTCTGGGTGTAATACCCAGCAACTTTCTTCTTTATGAGTTGTATTTTTTGGGTTATGCTTGCCGCTTTGGCACACATACATGATTTTATAAGGGTAAGAAGCTGCATCGCTAAGTAACGCAGACATCTTTGAAGTATTGGTTTCTTTTCCTGAGGACCCCATATCTTTCGTTTTTTGATGGTTTATTAGCTCTAGGAGTTTGTCCATTACTATCTCAGGTCGTGCAACTGCTTCTCCACTCATGACAAGATTGTCTATGATGTGGTCGTAAGTGTTGCAGTCTCGGCTGATTTTTCCTAAGATAGAATAAGCAAGAATTTCGTTTGGAATAACAATACCAATACTAGAGATATCTAGTAATAGGGTCTGACAATTTTCAATGTACTCTTTGATGTTGCCGTTAAACTTAAGGCATTCCCATCGCAACCAAACTCTTCCTTTGTTTACAAAGGTTTGTGGTGCAAACTTTGAATGGATTTTTGTCCAGAGTGAGTTTGCACTACACACAGTTCGGGAGTCGACAATGCTGATGAAAACATTGTGGTGGAGCTTGTTGCTGATTAGGCTTACTGCTTCGTCGTTAGCCAGGTTCCACTTCTCTAAGGCTTCGGGTGTAGCATTTTCAGGAACTTGGCTTGTGCATACTGTGTAAAGGCGTCGTGCACGAAGTTCTATGTTCATTTTGATATGCCACAGAGTGTAATTTGAGCCATCGAGAATGGGAATGTTGTTTGTGTCCCTGTGAATGACTTTGTCCATTGTATATGTCGTTCACCTTTGTGGAGCTTCGAGACTGTAAATCTGAAAAGATGCGAAAACTAAAGGTTTAAATTAACAATGGAAAAATGAGATAAGAGCATATAGTAAGAGAGTCAAGTACCTAAAGGTGAACAACACTGTACGATACACAAAGCGCTGAATAGCTGGCTAAAATAAGTTATAAGTTAAAGAACTAATAAGACAAATAATGAGTTAGATTAATCCTTCTAAAAGAAGCACTTAAGCAATAGCATACCTTTGACGACAAAGGTGCTATAAGTATCAATGTAGTCTACTACTGTATCAGGCAATCGTGCTGATGCTGAAGAAAATAATATGGAGATTAATCTTAACACTACATATGAATAATAGAATAATAACACACCACTGCTAATACAAAAGAATTGTAATAAAGAAGTGTTCTATGAAAGTGAACAACTTGTAGTCGTATCACTTTTATGAGGAAATAAAGGAAAAGTTAAGTAAAAGTCAGGTCTTTTAAATTCGCTCTGCTTCCTTGTGACATTGCAATTCTAAGCGCTTATATATTGCGTGTTCCTCTTAAGAGCACGGAGATAGGTTATACGCTAATGAAATCTTCCTTACTGAAAGCGTTGTTAGTTTGAGGACACTGTGCTCTTTTGAGACTCTAGGAGAAGCGCTCAGATACCTTTACAATATCATAAGTCAAGCATGAGTGCATTAATGAAAATGTTTAATGGCTGTAGCATCAGGATGCTACCCACAACATAATACGCATACCAAGAACTATGGGGAATATTCTCTATTTTAAAAAACGCTATCTTTCTATGAGAGATTGAAGAGATTCCAGAATAAACACACTGAGAGGGTCTTTGGTTTAGCAGGGTGGTTTAGTCACAGGATCTTAGAGTGTGTGGAGCATATCGCACGTTCTGTTTGGGTCTTTAAGTACGAGTTCAGGCGCATTTTTAGGTATTAAGAGTTCGCTGAAAGAAAGAGAAGGATATTTTCATAGGAACAAGTGTTTCTTCTTTCCACGCGGTCTCATTTATAGCGATTTTTAAGCCTTAACTCCGCGGAGAAGTTGGCTTCCTAGAGCTTAATTCCTCGTTGATTGTTTCCTCACGACACATTCATTCATGGATTGTGTTCTTAAGTCAAAGATCACTTCTCGAGGTTTGGGAGAATTTCTTCATACTAACAAGCAGAAAAAAAAGTAAGACAACAGGAAAGAGAAAGCTACCACTTCTTCGATCGAATGACCGGAACGGTGAGATAGATTTGGGTTTACTGAACATGGGGTCATTGGTCCACCAACCCATTGGATGTTTGTTACTTCTCAACATTATTCTTAGTGAGGCAACCGATTGCCGCAGCTGATACAGACTATTGACGTAATTAAATTGCGGAAAGCGTTGGCAATAACGCTTTGCTTTCTGTACTTTGAAGGACTTGATCACTTACCAAGAAGCTTGTAATTCTCAGGGTGTTTATTATCCAAGGGGCAGGAGACATTCTCAGTCAGCTTCGATCTCGTTGAGTTTTGTTCCCAGGACTTTTGTCCGGTGGAAATAGCTGAAGTTGGATGGATGAAGGTCAAATCCTGACTGACAATTAATTTCAGGATCTATCGTCACTTACCAACGTGGTTTAACGCGTGATTAATAGTGTATTGCTCAGGCCAAACGTACTTAATCCACCGGTTCGCCCTTTTCTGATAACAATCAGTGAAGAAGAGGCCTTTATCGAGGGCTTTACAATAAATTTAAGGTCAGTGTCCAATGGCCCCGCCACAGATGTAGGGTAAGTAGCCAAAATCGCCGGCAAAACTCACGAAGATTTTCAACATAACATCCCGTCTTGGAGCATAGGTAATTTATCCCCAGATCAGTACTACAAACTGAAAGAATGGATTACGTAGACGAACATGGAAAGTGAACGGTGAGGATAGTCGCTTTGAACCTAAATTGACATTCAGAAGGATATTTACAAACACTAGAATTTGTCTTGTCATAATGATTGATGGAAAAAAAGTAAGCACACGTTTCTCGATCTGCCCTAACTGAAACAAGAGTGATGATAAAGGCAACTAGTAGGAGATAATAGTTGAGCATTTTGGGTTGAATTTCTGGGATTTGGGCCGCTTGGGGTGGTATGATGGACGACACAAAGATCGTGGTGAGCTGATGCTTAAGTTAGGTCAGAGTCCTAAGAGCTCAACCACCCACTTATGCCGCCCATTGGTACCTCATCAGGCGCACGGCGCAACTTGGCAGAACTTTGGAAATTTGAAGAAGATTGTTGCCACATTTCCAGCTTCACGCCTCCACTGATGATGACGATTGATAACGCCTTGCACTGCAAAACTTAACTTCTTTCCCGTACGGTATATCAGTTAAGTTGCACAGCATAGCAGAGAGCAGGTAGGTTCTGTGCAGGCTTGTTTTGTGCACATGTACGGCACAAGTGCGGCAGCGACCACCTGCTGGACTTCATTCACCGCCACCCCCATTTACCTCGGTTCACTCCAATTCTTCTTCATCTGTAGCTCCGCCCACTTCTCTTCCCTCTAAGGCTGTTCCCCGTGGGAATCCCCGACCAATCTAGCCGTACCGTACCCCGCCCAGCTTCGATAGCGGTTTTTTTTTTATTTTTTGATCGGACGGACACCTCCCCAAAGGGGAGAAAAGGGGCCGGGCGGGGATCGCGGGGACTATATAAACCTTCCCTCCTGAACTTCCGGAGGCCACGTCTGCCCACTCTGTTTTATTTTTTTTAAATTTTAAACTTTCTTCTTTTCTTAATTTCTATTTTCATCTGCTTTTTCTTTGTTGCCATCTCTGATATAAATTTTTAACTTCTCAATTGATTTCGAGTCTCATCCCTTTTTACTAAAATTGCATTGGTGGCACCTTCTCAGCAAACTACTGCAAGTGAAGCAGATGCTACAACTCAACCATCCATCAGTGAAGCAACAACTCACCAAAAATGTTCCTGGGTATGGGATGTTTTTATGGAGTATGATGATGCTTTATATTTAATTCCAAGTAACAAATTGATCAGGTGTCCCTTGCAAAAAAAAACCCAAATGCAAATGAACAAGGAGCACCAAGTCCATGACTGATTATCTCAATGCCCTTCACAATCTGTATAACCCAAAGAAACAATGTGTCAGTAGTGGTACTCTTGACAAGCTTGTGCAAAGTCATCATCCAAAAAAGGTGAGTATTTAAAGATAACTGTTCCATTGTATAAATCATCATACTTATTTAATTAAACAGGCTTTGTCATTAGAATCCTCAAAAACTGTGCTCTTGTACTTGATTGCCAAGTGTGATCTACCTTTATTGCTGGTTAAATCTCTAGCATGTCACACTATCCTGGAGTTGTACAATCCATCCATCTTGAATATTCTTGTGCACCGGGCTGCTCTCACTTCACATCTATAAAAGAAGTATTTTTTCCATCAAGAAAACCTTTGCAACAAGCTTTCTGACAACAAAACCTTTTTATCATTCACAACCACCACTTGGACCGGCCCAAATGTGAGGTCTTGAATGGCTGCATCACAACCATGGCAATCACCCTCTTGGACCTCCATATGGCATATAAATGACATATCCAATTTATGGCAATTTTGCCATATCTGTCATTCTTGGCCAAATTGGTCAGCTCAACTTTTATGGCCTTTATGGTCATTTCATAATCTGGGGCCAACCTGGCCCCTTCACCATCATAACGAATTTCTTGGCTTTTATCTGCTTTTGGAACCTTAGGGTATTTTCCTGTCAACAGGGAAAATACAGCCCAAAAGACTGTATTTGGATTTTCAGCTGAAAATACATTTTTGCCCATTTTGCACATTCTTGCTGTATTCAGTCTTATATGCCATTTTCCTATGTAATGTGGGAAATATGCCCAAGGGGCTTAATTGCCAGTTTTGCACACTTTGTGCAGATACAGTTTTGAAGCTGTATAAGCTATATTTGGCAAGAAACCCAAAATTGGCCAAACCACCCAAAGACACTCTTTCACCGCTGAAGTCACCCAAAACCCATCTCTCACTCATATCCTCTTGGCATTGTCCCAACAGACCTTTGGCCACTTTCAACCTCCAATAACCAAAAGTGCCAGAAATGGTGTTATACAACATTATGCATCTTTTTTCACCAGAAAGCCAATGGGGCCAATATCAAATGGTTATTTCAACTTCTCATCAGTTCATCAAGTCATGTCATCCAGAGGATTGCTCAAGGCTCAAGGACAAGTGTCAATCTCCAATATCAATGCCACCATCAAGCAATCATAGGTTATTCTCATTCACAGTATTCCTCCAAAGGTATACTGGCAATTAATTCTCAAGGGATATTCAAGAGGCAGTTCCAATACAATTTCCAAGTGTCAATTCTCCATCAATCCACCTTGGCTACCAAATTCATTCAATACATTTTGGATTCATCAAGACCTGTATTTTCAATCATACAACCTGGTAAGATCAATCAACTCAGTTCATTTCCCAATTTGGCAAGGTATAAACTTCATCAAGCAGTCAGTACAGCTTCAAGGATTCAATACAGATCAGCTGTCAGCCTGAAGGAGTCAAGCTCTCAAATTTCCACATATACCAGCCTCCTTTGACCCTGGGGGGCTTTTCCCCCACCTAATTGATATATTTTGGTTTTATTTTATCTTTATTTATGTTACCCTTTTCTTAAGTGAATACTGATATTATCACATCAGTCATTTAGCACCTCTTGATTTTTTTTCTTCGCCTTTCAATGGATATTTTTTGGTCATATCCTTACTAATTCCATTGTTCCTTTTGGAAGGTTGAAAGAGTGATTAAGGACTTACTTGGTTGGCTCTTTGACCATTTGGCTTCTTATTTCTCTTATTGGATCTCATTTTTGTACTTGCATATTTCTTAGAGAAATTCATTTCCTTTATTTTATTCTCTTTATTCTTTGGAGTCGTCCAAGTGAGTTCCCTGATTACTGAGTTCCAAGTTACTCTTGTCTTCCACAAGAGCCCCTGTGACCAGCTGTCACAACTCACCCCTCAATAATGACTTAAACTTACAATCTATCATTTTGGGCCTAATCAAACTCAATGGTAAGAATTCTCACCACTCTTTAAATCATGTTTTCCTGAAATTTTAATTGGGTTTCTTAGGGCATCATTGTCCCAATACATCATGGAGATACTCAGGCTATATAACTTGGAAGATAAAATTATCTCAAATACATATGATAAAACCTCAGTCAACACATGAATGGCCAACAACATTCAAACTATGACACTGGCCTTCTCTGCTGACACCCAGGCCATTGGGCGTATGGCACATACTCTCCATCTGGATGCCCATTATGGATTGAATACTTTGGCCTGGCCTGTTCCTTCTTAAGCTTTGAATCAGAATGACAAATTGGGCCTGTCTGGCCTGATTTTGATTGCAAGAATCAATTACCAACCAGATGGAATGGACTTAAATCATGGGTCAATAATTTCCAAGTTGCACAACTGGGCTCTTATTTACACCAGAGCCCCCACGGATGTGAACAATTTGTCACCACAGTGAAGCTATGCCATGATGATATCAAATCCAAGATTTAGTTGACCAATGTTTGCACACAATGGAACTCCACGTAAATAATTATCAAGAATTCCTTATCACTGAAAGCGAAATATGATAAGTACTGTGCCCCAGCTAACATGGAACAATATTGCCTCACCTTGCTTGAATTGGACAAAGTAAGTTTTATTATTAGCTTTTTCCAGACACTCAATGATGCTAGAGGAATAATTTGTGGGTGAAAATACCCCACAATTAATTATCCTTTAACCCTCTAAATATCATTGATCAGACACATTCATCAGGTGTGTTTTCACATGCCCCCCAACTATATCAAAGCTCACTAATGGTATTATTATGCGCATAGGCTTGTGGAAATTACAGCTTTCACAAAATAGATCCTGCAGCAGCGGCAATGACAACAAAGGTAAACAAATATCTTAAGATTTTGCTTTGCAAGAGTTTTGTAATCTATGCTTCAGTTCTGGACCCTGGGATAAAGATGTGAGTTCTTGAGAAGCATGATATCACTCAGGCTTGGTTTGGAACATCAGCAAGCCAACTATCAACCATCTTTAAAGAAGAGGCCAAGCAACATTTCAATGGTTTCATGAATCCACTTCCATGGAATACAGAGAGTTTAAGATGTGTCTATAAAACTGTTGATAATATTACTATTAGTTATTTTTTATCAACGGTACAATGACTTTTCTTATGAAATAAAATAATACAAATTAATATAACCACAATTAAATAAATAATTAAATAGTTATTTCTTTTACTTGTAATACACTACTAGTGATTATAACTGTGGGAAGTAATTGTCTACAAGAATTTATTACAAGAAGTATTTAATAATAAAACTTCTTTATTAATATAATACAGTTATTTTATTATGCAATTAACTTTTTCAAGAATAATTATAAATATAAATCTTCAATAAAACAAATACTAGTGAAAAACTTTAAGAATGAATTCAAACCACTAACTCATACTTCAATGAACCTTGCAAAGAATTTAGTGGAGAGATTTGATGGATAAATTGTTGATGTAAAGGAGAAAAATTGATTTATAACAGTATTACAAAAAATTATAGTTTATTTCTATGATTCCACGTCTTTCTGATTGATTCTTGAAGAATGAAAAATTTAAGAAGTGATTTAACTAATACTTACTTGTTTGTAATAAATCTATAATTGGATAATAAGCTAATCTGGAAAAAACAGAAAGAATACAACTCTTTTAAGTCAACAACAGGTCACAGAGGCTCTCCATAGAGAAAGCTGAAAAACCAGTGAGTTAAAAATTAATTATCCTTTTTTAATTATTGATTGCATCATCTGCTGTCATGTAAGATTCTCAAGATTACTTAATTAAGGATTTTATGTGACTACCAACCCATTTATGGTTAAGAATAAAAGTAGTAACAACTGTAAATATTATATTATATCAAAATAAAAATTAATTTCTGAAATTTATCAATGTTATTGGAAGTTTCATCACAGGTTATATTTTCTGTGAATTTTTGAATATTCAGTATTTCATGTGGGATCATCAACAATGGAAAGTAAGTAAAACTTTGAAATTGAATTATTAAGCAATAATTATTTTTGATTTCTTTATTAGTAATACAATTAATTCTTCATTATACAAGAAATATTTAGAAAGATCCATTAAAAATTGTATTTTTAATGAATTTTTAAAGTTTTTACCTCATTTCTATGTGGAATTGCAAATAGCACAGTGTTTCAGGTTTCTATGAGGTAAATCAATGGATACTAGTGCAAAAAGGGGTTTGAATTACTCTTTCAAGTTTTATTAATGTAAAGTCATTATGGATGGACATGCTTACAGGAGTCTAAGCTGATCTTTACTCTGTTGTCACCTCAAAATGGCAGCTAATTTGCAATTCTCTTATGATTTGATAGGAGTTTAACTTGGTAAACAGGTGTCACAGGTCCCCTTATGGAAGCAAGAGTGGCCTGGCACTCAGGAATCAAGAACTCACTTGGAGGGCTTCAAAAGGTTAAAGAAATAGAAGAATATATTTCTTTAAAGAAGAATAAAAGGTAAAGACAAGTAGGCCAAAAGATATAAAGAAAAGGAAGCCAATGGCCAGGATAATAAGAAGCCAAAAGCCAAAGAGACAGCCAAATGAATCCTCAATTAACTGTTTCAACCTGCCATAAAGAACAATGGAATTTAGTAAAGGATATGACCACAAATATCCACTGACAGGAAAAGAAGAAAAAGGTGCAAATGACTGACTTAAGATTTTCAGTATTTACTTCAATAAGGTAAAATAAAATAAGGATAAAAATGAATCAAATATATCAATTCACTGGGGAAAAAGTCCCCAGGTGATGAAAGGTGGCCAGTATATGTGAAAAGCTGAAAGGCTGATCCTGGAAGGTGAGTCACCCAGCTGTATTTGTCTGAATTGGGCCAATACAGTTGTGGCCATATTGAGAATGAAGTGTGGGACTGAATTCCCACAGTGGAATATGAACTGGCCCAATTGGGCCAAGGCCATACAGGCTGCTTGGCTACTACCTGTATGGACCAATTGAGTTGTCCAAGGGATGCTGATTACTTGATGCCTTGACAATGACTGAAATTATTGATTACCTCTGAAAATTTCCCTTAAAATAGTCCTGGTGAGAATTGACAACATAACTCCTGCAGGGCCAGGTGGTTGGGGTCCTTGAATGGTTTTCTGGTAGCCCCAGGGAATTGCAAGGCTGAATAGCTGAAAAGTCCTCCTTCAAAATTGGTGATGGATTTGGGATCACTTAATTTGGTCCTGAAAATGTCACCATTGAATTGCTGAGCAAAAATGGTGCATAATGGTATATTATACCATATATGCACCACTCGTGGAACCTTGAGTATGGGGTGCATTGAGAAAAGAGGGACCTTCCCCTCCATTTGAGGGGAGACCTTGCTGGGAGCTGAGTTTGTGACCTCTGGTGGTTTCCAGAGGCCATGGACTGAAGAATGGTGTCCATAGAGATTTTGGCCATTTTGGGTCCTGAGGGTCTTTTATAGCCATTTTGGGTTGGATGGAATTTGGGACCAAAAATGGCTCAGGTGGGCCCACTTGTGGTTTGGAACCCATGTGGCCTTTGGGTCTGATGATCCTCCCCCTTGGCCTCTTTATGCCTCATTGGATTCAGGCCAAAAGGGGCCTAAATGGCCAAAACCCACATAATAGAAGGGGTTGGGGCAAGAGGGTCCAAAGGACCCCCAGGCCCAAATACAACGGTAATGGCCTGGGGGTTGGTGAGGTGGAGAGTTGGCCAAAAGGACCAATGAAGGCAGGATGTGGCCTGAGGCAATAAATGGCCAAGAGGGGGCCAATTGGCCATAAATGATATGGCATGGCCAATTGGGCCTGACTTGGGTCAAGCTAGGATTCCCACAACACCCATTGAGGGGGGTGATTATTCATGGTTGTGACAACAGGTTCAGAAAGGTTTTGCATATACTGGTTGGGCCATTATCAGCCATGGATCCAAGATTAAGAGCTATCCACGCCTCAGAAGCCTCAAACATTGGGTAGTGTCAGCCTGTGACTCAAAACAGAGCACCAGCATGACATCCAACATACCATAAGTAATGGTATGAGGAGTATTGGACAAATATAGCCAATACAAGTAAATTATAAAGAGGAAACCTCCTCAAATATAATAAGAAAGGACAAAGATATGCCCTATCAAAGATAAGACCAAATAAGCAAAAACTCTTATTCTAGCCTCTAATCTAACTTATACATATTTCATGAAACCCCAACCAGAATGGTTTTTTTCTTGAAGCTCTAAGGTAGAGCTATCCAATGGTATCATCTATTCATCTGTAGCACTCCTAAATCAGGAGATACCATTATACCACCTTTTTTCCACCAACAACCCCTCAAAGGTGTAGGAGGGCTTGTACAAAACTGTACAAAAGTACAGCCAAATTGAAGGTCTGAGTGAGAGCTTTAATTTGAGATACCTTAGACCCCTCTATCTTCAAAATTGACAGAGGGATCTTGGTTTAAAGGTCTACATCTCAAAATACAGGATTTCTGAAACTAACCATATAAAGAAACCCCTGTATCTTTGGAATATATTCATACAGTTGTAAAGTGTTGTATACCAAACTGTAGATCTAATCAAGCCCTACAATACTGTATCATTGGAATACAGATATCTTCTAAATTGGAGAAGATATCTGGCTTGGAAGGTTTTGAAGCCTCATACTGATGTACAAAAATACATCCAAAAACTTAAAGTCCTTATAGCTTTTGCTATCTTAGAGAAGGGTAAGCATGAAGCATATCAAATTGAAGAGCTCATTAAGCCCTTCAATTCTGTGCTCTTGGATTCTTGATATCTCAAAAACTGACTAAGATATCTTGGTTGGAAGTATTTTGACCAATACTGGTCTGTACCAAACCTGTACCAACCAGTACTGGCTTGATACTTAAAATAATGGTTTTTTAAAGCTTAAACCCGCCCAGAATGACTAATATTAGTCATCCAGACACTCTGGACACGTCACAATGGTGCTGACGTGGCCTGTGAAGAGTTTTTTCACCCTGTATTGATCCAGAATGATCATTTGTGGTCCAAAAACCACAATTCTGACTATGCTGACGTCAGAATTGATGGTACAGAACCACAACCCAGCCTCCAGAGTGAAAATTTTCACTCTGTAGACGTGTGAAGAGCCTACCAGTCTTTCACAGTCCTCAGAGGAGATAAAAGCAGGTCTTTCCTCACTGGAAAAGACTCATCTTATCATGAATTAACATCCTTACGTAGTAAAACTGTCTTATACCAGTAGTACTCTTACGATTATATAGATATAATTAAAATAATTAATTATTGTAGTGTTTCTTTACAGTCAAAGATATTAGAGCATTGCAACCCAGGTCCTCAATAGACTCATCACCACTGTTACCACTTAGCAGTAGGACCTGAAGATTTGATTTATTACTTTTTTTGTGTGTCACAGTCATAGTGCTAGCTTGTATTTACTATTGTTAAGCTACTACATAGACTCACCCTGACAGGTAGCCTGGCTCTCTTTGATGTATTTTGTCCCCCCTTAGCTATTTCCACGTCAAAAATAGAAAGTCAGGCCTCAATACTGATATTCACTATGGGTGTACCAAAACTGCAAGTAAGAATACCATAATATTAAGTGCCACAAAAATGCATAACACTATTCTTAGTGTATATGCAACATGTTATTTCTAACATTCCTATTATTTTGGCGTGAAACTGAGAAAAACAAAAATTTTCACAATTCTTTTATGTGGTATTGATGCCATGGTATTGAAGTATTTTCCATATTACCACCTCATAGAGTTAATTTAAGCTTATTCACTTTATGGAGCTATCCTAGGTGAATGTTTGTGTAGAATCCAAATCTGGCCTTCAATCCATGGATTTATTTACTCACAAGAAATCTATGCATCTGTTCTGAAATAACAATTGATTAATTTTTAATATATTCATGACTTATGGGTTATGCATACTACAGAGTTTATTTTAAATATAATTGTGGTCTATTTGGGTATATAAAATATACTTCAAGGCTCACATTCCCTCCCACCAAAAGATAAAATTGTAATAAAATTTTATTAATGATATAAAGGGGGAAAAGGCCATGAAGGTGGTTGATTTTCACTGTCCAACCTCTTTATATTACTTAGATCAAGTAATTTAAAGCACATTTATAGACATATTCAGGCTTGTTTTCTCTCATGTCAAAATCTTCTGAAGAGCTTATCTGATTCACGTATTTCTGATTCTGCCAGCCATTAATATTCATGTACTGGATCTATATATATGACAAGATATTCTATTTGATTTTTACACCTAAGTCTCCTTTCTTTAATGAATTTCTTTATCTTTTTGTTCTTCACTCTGTTCCACTGGTGGTACAGTTAAAGGAATTGGGTTTCTTAAAGGAAACAATTCTTTATCATCTTGTTGATACAGTTTTATCAGGCTGACTGGGAAGGTAGGGTGTTTATTTTTTAATTTGCCACTCAATTCCCCTTGCACTTCATTGGAGCCATGCAAGGCAACAATAAAAAAAGGTCCTTCATAAGAATATTTTAGCTTCTTTGGGCCTTTGATATTATTAAAATTAAAGGTTGAAACTAGAGGTAAGTCCCCTAATTTGAAGTCTGGTAATTTATAACTCTTTTCCCACTTCTGTCTTGCATGGTCAAAAGCATCATTCATGATTTGTTTTGCATGATGTTGCACTTTATCAAGAACCATTTTGGAGCTGGAAGCTGTAGGATGAATTTCAATTAAGTCTTTCCTCAGTGTTTCTGCTGGGAGTCTTGGATTACATCCTTTTTCCAACATAGCAGGAGTCTGAACTATGGAATAATGGACTGATGTCTTATATGCCAATTCTAATTTAGGTATTAGAGTGCAGAAGTAATGGTAAATCCATTTGAGCCTTTGAATTTGAACCCATAAGCACAGAATCTCCTGATCATGTCCTTTAAAGTCGGAATCATTCTTTCTGCTAGGCCATTAGTTTGAGGGTGATATTCCATAGAAAAAAATAACTTGGTCCCAAAAAATCTATGAAGATTGGTTGAAAGTGAAGATTTGAATTTGCAATCTCTTTCACTTATGATATTCTTAAAGAACCCTGTATGAGAAATAACTCTATTACACAGAAGAAGAGCTGTATCCAGAGCAGTGTCATCTTTATGATATGGTAAGAATATGGGAGCCTTGCTGTATCTGTCCACAATGACTAAACAATAATTATAACTTCTGTGACCACTTGAAGGGAGTTCTGTGACCCAATCCATCTGAAAAGCTTTGCAAGGGGATTTTGGTTTAAGTCCAAATATCATGCCTTTACTCCTGTTTCCTTTTTGGAATCTGTCATAGGTATGGCAATATTCAATGGTCTATTTTCTCAAAGATGGCAACAATGCACAGCTCTTCACTTTCTCAAGTGTTTTGTCTTCTGAAAGCTTTCAATAATAGATTATATCAAGATATTCATTAAGACTCTTATTGATAATAAATCTAATGCATAATGTCATTGAACAAGAATTTTCAGTTCTGTGGTAGATTATCCTGTCAAACAAGTGAAATATCCTTCAGAATAAGACGTTTTCCATGCTTCAACTAGTGAAATAACCAAAGACATGTCTTTGCAGTCTCTTTCTAGCAAGGATTTAAAGATATGGCAATTCAGGTCCTGCTTATAAGATTCTCTGACTTCCTCAAAGACTTCAGTCCCAATATCAATTATGTTAATTCTTCCAATTGGAGTCTGTGGTTCTGCTCCCAAAGACACATAAGCTGGGTTATCAGGAGTATTGGCTAAAGCCCACCTACTAAGTTCATCGGAATTCTCATGAATATTTCCTGATTAATAAATTATAGTCATGTTTCCTTTATATTGTTGAATGCCTATATGCCATCTCAACATATTTTTGTTGGGTGTCTTCATGGTAAGAAGTAATTTCATGGAATTAAAGTCACTTATTATTCAAAAAACACTTCCATCAAGATAATAGTGTAATTTTCCAAGTGCTCATACCAAAAATAAGCACTCCATTTGGCTTGCACCATATATGGTTTCTGTTGGTTTAGTTTTCCTTGAGATATAACAAACTAGTCCTTTTGTAGGCTTGTCATCAATAATTTGGATTTGATATAGGGCTGTGCCCAATCCATTTCCACATGCATCAATGTAAAATTTGAAAGGTATATTCAAATCTTGAATGAGGAGTAAATGTGCTTCTGTAAGAGCTTTACTTATCTTCTAATAAGCCTTGATTATTTCTTGTTTCATCTCAAATACTGTCTGTTGATCACAGATTCTATAAAGTCACTTGGCTATAATTCCAAATTCTTTCATGTGCTGCCTGTAATAGCTGGAAAATTCAAGAAAAGACATAACTCCTTTTTTATTCAGGGGTATTGGCTTAAGTAACACTTATTCTACTTTATTTTTGTCAATACACAAGCTTAAACCAGACACAATATGCATCAAAGCTTTAGGGTCTTCAAAGCAAAAGTTGCACTTCTTGAGTCAAATCTTCACATTCACTTCTCCAGCTTTCTCAAAAT
This sequence comes from Austropuccinia psidii, assembly GCA_023105745.1. Classification (NCBI taxonomy): domain Eukaryota; kingdom Fungi; phylum Basidiomycota; class Pucciniomycetes; order Pucciniales; family Sphaerophragmiaceae; genus Austropuccinia; species Austropuccinia psidii. The sequence continues at coordinate 4,256,682 of JALGQZ010000001.1, forward strand.
TTCTTGCAAGTCTCACAAGGTGCAAAGACCATGAGTCTGAATATATAATTATATCATCATTATAGATAATGAGCCATCCTTCAGATAACAATGTGGGGAAGATGGGGTTCATCATTCTTTCCTAATGAGATAGAGAATGTTTAATACCAAATGGAATTCTAAGATGCTCATAAATACCACAGTGTGTTATAATTATAAGTAATTTTTTGCCTTTGGGTGTCAAACCATTTTCATGAAAGCCTTTTAATGCATCAATGGATGTTATATACATGGCTTAGAAAATTTGGTCAAAGCTTCTTGGATTCTAGGAATCGGATACCTATCTGGAACTGTGTAGGTATTCAATGATCTAAAATCTCCAACCATCCTTGATTTATTATTATGCCAAGAAATAATAACAGGACTTTTAACTTCAAATTCTTTATTATGGCCTAATTTTCTTAGTAAACCAAGCTGTATCATCTCTTGGATATGTTTTTCCAAGGCTTCTATAGCTCTGGGAGTTTCTGGATAAGCTTTTCCTCTAAGTACTGGATGTTATGTCCTATCAATATTAAGACTAATATCAACTTCATGTCCTTTAGTAGCACCTAATGGTTCATTATGTCAAACAAATGCATTTTTATATGTGTACAACACATCAACAACCCAATGCCTCATTTTGGGTGATAATAATGGGTTAATCTGTGCTTCAACAAGGTGATCAGTCACAACTTCATCTCTAGAAATATCTTTATTTGAAGATACTATTGATATTTGTTTGGGAATATTTGAAAAAGGAAATTTTTGTCTTTTATTTTCTCCAATTGTAAAATATCTGTCATTATGGTTATTGATGTCAATATCATAAATATTCAAATAATAATTTCCAAGAATGATATGTTGAGATTTACAATTTTACATTACTACTATCTCTGTCTTCATGCTCACGCTTCCTACAGGGTGTGGAAATACAGGATTAGTGTAAAATATACCCAAAGGGTACCTATTATTACTGGAACTACTAAATTGTAAACCTTCTATTGGTAAAAGATTTTTTTTCCATTCAGGGAGTATGATGTGAAGGTTGTCTTTGCCTATAAAAGTGCAAAATGCCCCTGTGTCCAAATTTCCTTTGGCTTTAAAATCATTAATCAGGATTGATGTGATACAAGATTCTCCAGCAGTGTATCCTTTTCTTCTAGAAGGTTTAGTACTATGGATTCTGGCATCCTGTATCTTGATCATGCTATACCAATCTTCACTATAATTTGGCAAGGGACTATGGACTTCAGTGACTTCAAAGAAAGCTGTATTGTTCTCAATATAATATTCCTCTACTTTTTTGTCTTCAGAGACTTCAGAATATTGTTCAGATTCTTCTTTTTCATCAGCACACTTAGCCTCTTCAATGGATTTGAATTCATTTATTTTGGTCTTTTTGGTGCAGGTGTTGGATAAATGTGAGGTAATTTCACATTTATGACACTTCAAGGCAGGTATTTTATCTTCTCTGGAAATCTTTGGGATTATCTTGGATTCCATAGGGTTTCTAATTCAGGTTTCACCAATTCTTCTCTTAGTAATGATATCTTCCAAGGCATCAATGTGGTCTTCTGTTGAAAAGGGTTCTACACATCTACACACGATAGCATGTTCTATTTCTCCTTCACATTTTCTGAATATTTTCATATTAATCATTGAGTGAGACATAAATGGGTGTAGAGCAGTTAATCTGTTTTTCTGTTTGAGGAACCAAGTAAGGGTTTTATCTTTTTTGAGTTGAAAATGGCACTTTCAGAAGCATTTTCCATCTTAAACATCTAATAATTATTGTCCCATTTGGTGATTATTTCAGATTTTTAACAAGGCCAATCATGCTTTCCATGTTCTTGTCTCATTAATGTAATACCATTTCTTTGCAGTACTTGTGAACAAAGAGTGCAATTTACCCACTATAATTTCATCAGGTATATGAAATTCTTCTTGGAAAATATCAATTTTTCTGATGAACTCAATATGATGATATTCACCTTTACCATAGAATTTTGGTTATTCTTCCGATTTGAGAATATCTTTTCCAGATATTGCATTTTTTCCTATAATAGGGGGTCAAACTTCCTTTCACAAAACATTTTTCTTCAGTCAAAGGTGTGGAATGTCTGCGCATATGTGAATTTGGTTCATAATTCTTGGGAATTTGTTCCACATGTGCAATTATTTCCTCCTTTCACTGTTGCTTCTTGCCAAATGTGTGGCAAAAAGATTGGTATTATTAACTTTTTTTACAACATGATTCCTCAGAATTTTAAGTTGGTCATTAATGTTTATAATGGAAAGATCTTCCATTCTATCTGTAAGGTGTGGATATGAAACTTTGATTAAAAATCAAGTACTTTTCCTGTCCTCAAATTTTTTATAAGGAAAAATCAATTAAAAATAGTAATAAATATTCTTTTTAAGAGAAAACATGCCAACTTTGTTGTTTATAGCTTTATTAGTATAAAACAATAATATTTTAAGGATTTATTGTTTTACCAACAATAAAAATTTATCCAAAAATACTTTACAAGAGATATGTAAGGCTACAAAAGAAATTTCTTCAAGAGCAATTTCAATTGGAATTAATTGAGAAAAGAACTGAAAGCAATTAATTGAAGAACAGAGTCTTTAAAAAGAATATTAAAGAGAAAACACGCCCAAAAGTGACCAGAGTAAATTTGGAAACAAAGTGACAAAGTTTACAGTGATGAAAGATGCTTTAATTCACTTTTGGGGTGGTTCAGGGGTAAAATGATTATAAAAGTTATAAACAATGATTATAATGATTTTTTCAAATGCTTAAAAGGTTTAAAATGATTTAAAAAAGGTGGTTGGAATCTTTTATTGATTGGTTTAACAGTGTTTAAACTAATTATAAAAGGAAAAGATTCTAACATGAAGAGAAAAGTGGGGAAAAGAAGACATTCTTTTATAGCCATCAATTTGCTTACTCCAAAAGTAAAATTTATTCTTGTCAGTCGTGAAAAACAGTCTGACAAAAGAAAAGCCAATTATGGCATCATTGAACCCTGGTTTAGACCAAAAAGGGCTGGTTTAAGCCATTTTTAGCCATTTTAGACCCTTAAATCAGCCATTACTATAGCCTTACCTGGCCTAGAGCCTTCAAAACACGTCAGAATGTGTGTAAGAGACTTAGAAGCCAGTTAAAGCTGTTTTTAATATGATTGGTTCATCTTAAGGGTATTTTTACACTCTTGGCAACAGCTAAAACTACCCCAGTTGGTATCAAAACCTCATCATCAATTGAGTTCACAGACCCTGTAGCTCAATTCCAGGCCAAAAGTGATGAGCTTTTGCGTGAATTTTGACACCACACACCTGTCAGCAAGGATTTTGGGGGTCTAGCTCCCCCTTAGAGCTGGAGTTCCTTTTCCCCCCAAATTTAATCTTTCCAATTTATTTTTCCTTTAATTCCTCATCATGTATTGTACTTATAATTTACATATGTAATTCAATTGAGTTGTACAGTTTAATACAGTAATAATTGATACCTCATATGTAAATCCAAGTTCACTTATGTAATACACGTGCACATTTTGACATTTCAATTGAATTCAATTGAAAATACTTCAATTCCTCATAACTTCTAAACTAAACACAACACCTGAATTTTAAAACAAAATTTGATGGTTAACACCACATGTGGTTTGAATTAAATTAAAGTTTTGAGGATTTTCAACTTTTGTATTGAAAATACTAAAAACTTAATTTAAGCTTATTTAGAGTTGAGCTACAAATATTTTACTCAGAGGTGACCCCACCTGATTTTTTATGAGGAATCCAATGGTGAAATAATTTTTATATGTTTATTTTTTGGATAAAAAGTTATAATAATTTTTATTTAACTTTTTTCCCAATTGATTTATTTTTTTACAATTTTGTTAAAATTTCATTTTTACTTAATTTTTTCAAGTATAAATGTAATTTTATAATTCCAAAATTTAATGTAATTCTATTTTTAAATTGTAATTAAATTTTCAATTTTGAATATAACTTTATATTTATATGTTGATTTTCATCTTAATAATATAAATAAATTTATTTTATTTATATTTATATGTTTATTTTGTATTTGTGGTCTTTTGGGTAGATGAAATTACCTCTAAGGCTCACACTATCATTGTGGACTTGAAATTCACTCTCACTTCTGTCACATGTATTGGAAATTAACTCAAGTCTGGAAGTTGGGAAATTATGCTTTTGAGCAGACATTCTGTCAATTGTTTTTAAGTCATTGATATCTGAGTTTATTTTCTTCAAATTTACATCAAATTTACTAAGTTCTGCATCAATATTAGATTTAATAAATTTTATTTCATCTATTATTTCCATGGGAAAGTCCTATTCATACTTTCATGCTCTTTGGCTGTGAATTCCATAAGAGCTCTGGCCATTTTGAAAACACTGTCCTGAGCTGAAGGTTCAAAATTGGGGATCCTGTACTCTTGTGGGTAAGGTCTGTGCCAATTGGCTTTAGATTTTCCCTTTCCCTGATGGTTCTTCTGAGGTCCTTTGGGCTTGTCTTTGGACACTTATGGAGCTGGTTTGGAGCTTGTAGACACCACTGGGACTTCATTCTCCAAAGTGGGGGTCATTTCCAAATCTTTCTTCTGTTCTATGGATAAAGGACTTTGGTTCTTTAACAAATGATTTATCTTTCTAAACTCTCTATGGTCTTCTTCTGATATGCATAACTCTTTATTTATAAGTAGGAGTTCATAGCCCCTGCCAAAGGCTTGGGCATATTTCCCACTACTCTTCCTTGGCTTCTCTGTACCAGAGTTTGTACTGGGACTGATATATTTCTTTGGCTGCCACTTGGACATGGTTCATCCTTTAAAAAATTACCTTAAATAAGTTCAGGCTCAGAGTTCACATCAAATCTTGTAGGTACAGACCTTGGGGAATGGGGGGCTACTCTGGAATCCTCCATACATTCCATTCTTGAGGAAGACTTGCCACATCTGTCCCTGGTATTTCCTCTTCTTTCTCCAGATCCATCTGGTTGGACTGTTCAGTTGCTTCCATTTCTGGTATGCAACATTTTCACATCAATTAAAGAGAAAATGAAGAATAAAGACAGAAAACAAACACCTTTTGGCGGTTCTTTGGCTTGTTTTTCTTTGAATAAAGTCCCTCTTTTTAGCAATTTTCATTTCAATACTCTCTTGAGATTCTGGACTGGTAACATATCCCTTACTGAGCCTATTACCAGCTGCAATATACTTGATCAAAGACACTAAAAACAAATTGATGAAAGAAAAATTCTATTCTATACTTTTAATTTTTTTTTAACATTTTTTATTTATAAGTTTTATTATTTTTTTATATTAAAGAGAATTTTTTTTTTCAAAGTGAAAAAAAATGAAAAATTAAGTTTTTCATTCAAAGTTACTTCAGAGTAATGCAATGAATAATTCTATAAGTTTTCTGATGTGAGAAAGCCACATGTAAAAACATTTTAAAATTAAACCAAATTCTTCAATGAAAAAGATTTTAAAGCCAATTTCAAAAGTAAAAAATATTTTTGACTTTGAACTGAAAGAATAATAATCTATTAAATTGGTATATTGTAAAACTTAAAAATATATTAATTAAGGGTACAAGGCTCAAAAAGAAACATCCAGGACCCCAAAAGTAAGATGTGTCTAGAAAACTGTTTATAATATTACTATTAATCAACAGTACTATGACTGTTCTTATGAAATATAATATTAAAACTCACTATAACCACAATTAAATAATTCAATAATTAATTATTTCCTTCATTTGTTATACACTACTATGGATTATAGCAGTAAGGAGTAATTTTATAAAAGAATCAATTACAAGAAGTATTTAATAATTAAACTTCTTTATTGAAATAATGAAATTATTTTCAAATATAATTATCTTTTGAAAAAATCATTATACATATAATTCTTGAAGAAAACTAATACTTGAGAAAAATTCAAGAATGAATTCAAACCACTCACTAATACTCCAGTGAACCTTGGAAATAATTTGGTACAGAGAGTTGAAGGATAAATTGTGTATATAAGAGATCAAAATTTATATATAACAGTGTTAAAACATATTAAAGTTTATTTCTATTATTTCACGTCTTTAGAATTGATTTTAAGAGAATAAAACACTTCAAAAATATTTAACTAATACTTGTTGGTAAGAATAGTATAATTGGATAATAAGATGATCTGGAAAAAACAGCAAAAGGAGGCCTCTTTTAAGTTAAAGACAGCTCACAGACGCATTCCATGAAGCAAAGTAAAACAAAAGTGAGTGAGAAAAAAATAATCCTTTTTGGATTAATTATCGAATCATCTGTTGTCACATAATACTATAATAATTACTTAATTAAGGCTTTTACATTACTACCAACCCATTTATGGCTGAGAAGAAAAGGAGTAATAACTGTAAATATTATTTTATTTCAAAAAAGGAATTAACTACTCAAATTTATCAATTTTATTGGAAATTCCATCACAGGTTGTATTTTCTGTGAATTTTTTAAGATTCAGTGTTTTTTGTGGAATCATCAAAAATGGACTGGAAGTAAAACTTTGGATTTTACCTATGAAACCATAAGTATTTTTGTTTTCTTCTTGAATCATACCATTTTTAATTGGTCCTGAAAGCTTCATAAAGATTAATTAAGAATTGTATTTTTAATGAATTCTTCAAATGTTCACCTCATTTCTATGTAGAATTGCTTATAGAACAGTATGACAGGTTTTTATGAGGTAAAACAATGGATACTAGTCCAAAAGGGGGTTTTGGCTACTATTTTAAGAGTTATCCATGGAATATCCTTAAGGATTTACATGGTTATAGGAGTCTAACTTACTCTTTACCTCCTTGCCACATTAAAATAGCAGCTTATTTGCAATTTTCTTATGATTTAATGAGATTTTAACTTAGTAAGTAGGTTCCCAAAAGGTTTTAGTATACTAATTGGGCCAAGATCAGCCATGGATCCAAGATTTAGAGCTATCCATGCACAAGAGGCCTTGGAATCTGGGTACCCTGGCTCTTTTTGATATCTTTTGTCCCCCTTAGCCATTTCTATGTCAAAAATAGAAATTTAGGCTTAAAGACTAATATCCACTATGGGTGTATCAAGAATGTATGTAATAACACCATAATATTAAGTTCCACAAACGTGAATATAAGTATTCTTAGTGTTTATGAAACATGGGATTTCTAACAGCCCCATTATTTTGGCGTGAAATTGAGGAAAACAAAATATTTAACAATTCTTTTATCTGGTCTTGAAGTATTATCCATATTACCACCTCATAGAGTTGATTTAATCTTATTCACTTTATGGAGATACCTTAGGGGAAAGTTTGTGTAGAGTCCATGTATGTATTTACTCACAAAGAAGTTATTCATCTTTTTTGAAATAAAAAATGATGAATTTTGAATATATGCATGACTTATGTGTAATTTATAGTTCAGAATTTATTTTAAAGATACTTGTGGTATATTTTGGTATAAGAAATATATCTCAAGGATCATAGAGAAGCAGGCAACTGGGCTATTTGATGAGATCCACCCCCACAGCACAGGAGGGGAATACATTAGAAGATTGAAAATTAAGTTTTTTTTCAGAACTTGCTGAGCCCAAGACAGCCAATGTATTTCTTTTCTGGAAGTCATGAGGATCAATATTCCCCACACATTCACAGATGGCACATAAGTATTTGGCCATATCTGCTACCAGTGCTCCTTCTGAAAGGGTATTTTCAAGAGGTAGGAAGATAATCACTTGTAAGAGGACTTCCTTATCAGCCACTCATGTAGAGAAATTTCCCTGTGTAAACAGTTGGGGGTGTGCATTTGGGGATGCCTATTTTAATGATTAATTGAACTGCCTTTGGGTTATTTTTTTGTGCTCTTTTTTATGTTTATTTTGATGGTCTCATATTGAAGTAATACAAAACAGAAACAGTTGGAGACCTAATTTTTATCTTCCTTATACCAATCCTCATCCCCTGACTGTCACAGCCATGGAAATTCACCTCTTGGACCTCCATATGGCATATACATGACATATGCAGTTCAGGGGAATTTTGCCATATCCATAATCATTGGCCAAATTTTGGATTTCATCTTTTCTGGCCTCTTTTGGCACTCTTAGGTATTTTCTATTAAAAAGGGAAAATACACCCCAAGAGCCTATATTTGGCTTCTTAAGCTTTAAATACAGATTTTAACATTTGTGCACATTTTGCTTTATCCAGCCATATTATGCAGTTTTTCATGTAATATGGGAAATATTCCCAAATGGCCATATTAGGCCATTTGGGGCTTGCTTGTCAGTGTTGTACATTTTGTGCGCTTTGTGCAAAGAAATTTTTAAAGCTGTATAAGCAGTCTTTGGCCAAAAACTCAAATATGTTAAAAACACCCAAAAACACTTTGTCACTTCTGAAGACACCCAAAACCAATTTTTTACCCATATCCTCCTGGCTTCCTTCCAAGAACTTTGACCACTTTCACCCTGCAAAATCCAGAAATGCCATAAATGGTGTTATACACCATTATGCATATTTTTTGACCAGAATCCCAATGGAGCCAATTTAAAAGGGTTATTTCTACATTATAAAAGTTCATCAAGGCATGAAGTAATACATAGAATTCATAAAGGCTCAAGGACAAGTATATTTCTCAAATACAAATGATTCCATCAAGTAGTAATTGGATATTCTCACTCATAGTATTCCTCCAAGGTAATACTGGCATGAAATTCTCAAGGGTTATTCAAGAGGTAGTTCCAAAACAATCTGTGAAGTTTCAATGCTCCATCACTCCACCTTGGTAACCACATTAATTAAATACAGTCTGGATTCAGCAAGAACTTTATTTCATTCATAAACCATCTGAAGATCATTCAACCCAATTCATTTCACCACGTGGCAAGGTCTACATTTCATCAGGAAATCAATTCAGCTTCCAGTATTCAATACAGATCAGCTTCCAGCCTGAAGGAGCCAAGCTCTCAACGTTTTACATTTCCAAGCCTCCTTTGACCCTTGGGGGCTTTTCCACCAGTTAATTAATATATTTTGATTTTATTTTTTCTTTATTTATATTATGATTTTTGTTAAGTGAATAATGATATTATAAATCTGGTCATTTAGCACCTCTTTCTTTTGCTTTCTTGGCCTGACAATGGATATTTGGTGGTCATATCCTTACTAATTACATTATTCATTTTGGCAGGTTGAGAAAGTGATCAAGGAATTACTTAGTTGGCTCTTGCCATTTGGCTTCCTTGTCTCTTATTGCATCTCATCTTTGTACCTGTATATTTCCAAGAGAAATTCATTTCTTTTATTTTACTCTTCTCTATTCTTTGGATTCTTCCAAGTTAGTTCCCCAATTTCTGAGTGCCAGGACACTCTTGTCTTTCACAAGAGCCCCTGTGACCTTATATTAATCAACTCATAATTTCTTTTGATTATTTTCATCCTTTTTTTATAATTTCATGCACTCATTCCATTGAAATTGTGACTCTTGAATACTTATGAACTATATGATTCATTGTCACCTCTTGATTTTCTCTCATTCATTCTTCATTTTTAAAATTGAAAGCTGGCCCATTTTTATATTTTTTTTCTTTCTTAAATCTTTATTCAAATAATTCAATCATTTCAATTCATGATTCAGGTTTCATTTCATTTTTAATTTATTTTCAAATTTCCTATCAAATTAGTCAGACACATTCTTCATATCAAGATTCATATTGAATCATTCTTCAATAATTTTGACTTTTTAAAGAAGAACTCACTTGATTTTAATTTTTTTGATTGATTTGACATAATTTGATATTTACTTCAAGAAAATTAATTGACCTGAAGATTATTGGTTTGCTGATTTTTCACATCAAGAATTTCAACATAAGTTGATTTTTCCTCAAAAATTTGTTTGATTGATTCATTTTCTGCAAGATTTTGATTTTGAGAAGTTTGACATATTTATTTATTGACTTCCAGAACACATTTGATATTGATTTCTTGAGTTCGATATTTCATTTGGTATTCGATTTATGGATTTATCTGAAGATTTCATTTTGATTCATTCATTTTTCCTCAAGATATTGATATTGATTTTAACTTCAAACTTTCATTTTGAATTTCCTGAACTTTCCATATTCAAATTCTATTTTTTATTAATTCTATTTTCATTTTTTTCCTGAAATAATGCCTGTTCAACACTCACCTCCTGAAAGACAGGCAAAATCTCAGGCCAGAGCTCAAGCTGTTCACACTGCAACTTTGAGAGCTCCTCTTGACAGCACCACAGCAGCTCCCCAACTGAGGGCCCAATTAGACAGAGGATCCAATTTCAAAGGAGCAGCACCATTCAGGAAGGAAGGAAGAGTTCCAAGAAGATCAAATTCACTTTCAACAGTTGTTGGTGGTTTTCTAGGAATTTCAAGGACCATTTTCAAAGGTCCTGGTGAAGATGGTGAAGAGGAGGAGGAGAATTATGTGGAAGAGGAAGGGTCTTATGATACTGAAGGTGTTCCTGCTGCTGTGGGGGAATCCCGAGGTAATGGAGGGCCAACTATAGCCCAGTCTAATCAACCTTTCCCTCATCAGTCTGAACCATTTTTATTGGCCATCATGCAGAAAATGACTCAGATTATGGCCAATCTTCAACCCGCTTCATCTTCTGAAGAAGCAGGAACACATCCTTCAAGACTCCATGCATGAAGGCACCAGAATGCTTTGATGCAACTCAGCTGTTCAAAGTCAGAAGCTTTATTCAGTCTTGTCAACCTATTTTTCATAATGATCCAGAAAATTTCTCTCAAGGCAGAAAAAAAGTTCTTTATGCCAGTTCATTTCTCAATTGAAGGGCTGCAAAATGATTTTAACCTTATATTTACAATATCCATAATCAAGACCCAAGCTACCTTCTCAATTCTTGGAATTTTTTGAATCTCAACTCTTTAATTTTTTTGGGTACCAAAATTAAGTTAGAAATGCTGAAGAATAATTGGATTCCTTAAGAATGAAAGAAGGTGGAATTTTTTCTTTATACATTGCTGATTTCAGAAGTTTGGTTTCAACAATTGGAGATTGGAGTGAAAGAGCTCTCATCCATCATTTCAGGAAGGGATTGCCATCCAGGATTCTGGGTCAATTGGCCTCCCACCCTTCAAGAATTGACTCTCTCCAAGACTTAATGGATATTACCCTGAAGCTTGAAACCAGGTACCATAAGAGGAAAAAGAAGAAGAGTCATCATTGAGAGAAGAATCCTGAAGCCTAAAAGTCAAATTATTCTCATCCTCAAAGTTTTTTAAGCTCAAACCAGAAGAAGAAGAATATTCAGAAGAGGGAAAAGCCCCATTCTTGTTTGTTGAAGAAAGATTTCAAGATTATTAATTCTGAAAAGGACAGAGGAATAAAGTAGGGCCTATGTACCTATTGTGGTGGGAAGCATAGTCTTGAGTCTTGTTTCAAAAGACCTCAAAGCCGGCTTATAACAGTAAGTAGTAATTGTGTACAAGAATAAATTACAAGAAGTATTTAATAATCAAACTTCTTTATTAAAATATAAATTAATTTGAATATATAATTATCTTTTGAAAGAATAATTATGAGTATAATTCTTGAAGAAAACTATTACTAGAGAAATACTTTCAAGAATTAATAATACATCACTCACTTATACTTCAATGAACCTTAGAAAGAGATTGCTAGAGAGATTTTATGTATAATTGTGGATTTAGGGGATCAAAATTGAGCTAAAACAATATAAAAACAATATATAGTTCATTCCCATCCTTCAAGAATTTACTCTCTTCAAGACTTAATGGATATTACCCTGGAGCTTGATACCAGGTACCATGAGAGGCAAAAGGAGAAGAAGTCTGAAGCCTCAAAGTCAAATTCTTCTCATCCTCAAAGTTAATAAAGCACAAGTCAAAAGAAGAAGAAGAATTTTCAGAAGAGTGACAAGCCCTATTCTTCTTTGGTGAATAAATATTTCTTGTTAATGAATTTTGAAAAAGAAATAAGAATCAACCAGGGCTTATGTGCCTATTGCGGTGGGAAGCATAGTCTTGAGTCTTTTTTCAAAAGAACTTTGCTGGAATTTTGCTTGGTAAAACTTGATGTCTCAAGAAGAAACAATATAACCTAAATACTCTACACTAGAAACATTAAATAGGCACTTGGAGGCCTTAGCAAAGACGTTATTGGCTCTGAGTCTTGAAAGAACAGTGGACACATGAGTGACATGTTCTTCCTCAGATTTGGAAAAGACCATAATGTCATCCAAATAAACCACAACATAAAAATAAAGAAGATCATGAAAAATATCATTGACAAGGTTTTGGAAAGAGGCCGGAGCATTGGTGAGACCAAATGGCATGACCAAATACTCAGAACTTCCATATTTAGTCCTAAAAAAATTCAAATGTTCATCAGCTTCCTTGATTCTTAGAAGGTTGTATGCACCATGCAAATCAATCTTGGACAAGATAGAAGAAACATTGAAAACAGTAAGAAGGTGATTCATAGGAGGAAAAGGATACTTGTTCTTCCTAGTAGCGGCATTGAGTTTGCTGTAATCAAAAAACAAACAGAGGCCACCATCTTTCTTTTTGAAAAAAAGGACAGGAACTCCTTTTGAAGAGGAGCTTGGCCGGATGAAACCTTTATCTACATTCTGTGAAATGTAGGCCCTGAGTGAATCTGACTCTTTGTTTGACCAAGAGTAGATCACCCCAACTGGAGGTAGAGACTCCTGCAGCTCAATATGATGATCACAGGCACAGTCAAGAGGAAGTTTCTCTGCTTTCACCTTGGAGAAAACATCCAAGTACTGGTGATATGAAAAAGGAACAACCTTATCAAAGTTTCTATTTCTTCTGGCTCTTCCTCTTCATCCCAAAACTCCTCCAGGGAGTCATGATAAGAAGAAGGAGGAAGGTCCATATCTCCAAAGAGGATATGAAGTGAAGATACAGAATTATCTTCAACATCTTGAATCACTTTTAAGACTTCATCTTTAGAGGACAGTAATGTTGTATGGGAATTAAAGGAAGGAATATGAACAGAAGATGGAAATGATAGTGTTCTAGAAACAACAACCAGAGCTGCACATGATTTCGCATAAGAAATGTCATTACTAGAAGAATTAGAAGGATCATAATAGTCCTTATGATCAGCATTAAAGGTGATCAGCCTTGCCTCCAATGAATAGACAGATTAAAATGATGAAGAAGGTCAAATGCCCAATATGAGTCTTTCTCCTTTGGAAGTATCAATGACTAAAAAGTCCCATTCAGTGCTTGAGAAGGAAGGGAGCTCAACCATATATTTGGTATGGTGAGTTACAAAAAAGGAAGGGGACTCTTAGGAGTCCAAAATTAGAAGATGAATATTCTCTGGGAGTTCTGAAATGGTCAAAGAATACTTGTGAACAACCTTCTTTGCAATAAATGAGCTGGTAGCACCAGAATCAATGATAATACTGTAAAAAACATCAGAAAGAGAAGAAAAAACAAAGAATCTGGGAGAATTCTTGACACCAGTATTCAGAATGTACAATTGTCCTCTGGATGGAAAACAATGAATTCCACTTCACTCAGGCTTTTCCCTGGCTTGGAAATTTGCCTGATTGATGGGCAAGCTGGTTTTGAGGTCTTTTGAAACAAGACTCAAGACTATGCTTTCCACCACAATAGGTACATAATCCCTTCTTGATTCCTATTTATTTTTCAGCATTCATTAACTTGAAATCGTTATTCAACAAAGAAGAATGGGGCTTTTTGCTCTTCTGAAAATTCTTCTTCTTCTTTTGACTTGAGCTTGAAGAGCTTTGAGGCTTCAGACTTCTTCCCTTAAAAATGACCCTTCTCCATTTGCCTCTCATGGTACCTGGTATCAAGCTCCAGGGTAATATCCATTAAATCTTGAAGAGAGTCAATTCTTGAAGGATGGGAGGCAAAATGATCCAAAATCCTGCATGGCAATCCCTTTCTGAAATGGTGGATGAGAGGCGTTTCACCCCAATGTCCAGTTTTTGAAACCAAACTTCTGAAATTGGAAATGTATAAGGAAACATGTCCACCCTCTTTCATTCTTAAGGAATCCAATTCTGGTTCTGATTTTCTGACTTAATTTGGATCCCAAAAGAATTAAAGAGTTGTGATTCAAATGGATTCCAAGAACTGAGAAGGTAGCTTGGGTCTTGATTGGTGAGGTTGGAAAGATAAGGCTCAATCAATTTTGCATCCCTGCCAATGAGAGATGAAGTGGCATAAAGGACTTCCTTTCTGTTTTGGGAGAAACTTGCCAGATCATTATGAAAACTCAATTTAAAACACTGAATGAAACTTCTGACTTTGAAGGTTTGAGTCCCATCAAAGTATTCTGCTGCCTTCATAGATGGAGTTTTGAAGGCTGGTGGTCTTGATGCTTCAGAAGATGAATCTGCTTCAATATTGGCCATAATTTGAGTAATTTGCTTCATGATAGCCGATAAGGATGGTTCTGACTGATGAGAGCCAGGCTGATTAGACCGGGCTAGAGTTGGCCCTCCAGTACCTTGGGATGCCCCCACAGGAGGAGGAACACCTTCAGTACCATCAGACACTTCCTCTTCCACAGAATTCTCCTCCTCCTCTGCATAATCTTCACCAGGACCTTTGAAAGTAGTCCTTTAAAGTCCTGGAAACCTACCAAATACTCCTGAAAAAGAATTTGATCTTCTTGGCCCTCTTCCTTCTTTCCAAATTGGGCCCTCAGCTGAAGACCTTCTGGGGTGCCATCAAGAGGATCTCTTGGGGTTGGAGTGAGAACTGCTTGAGTTCTGGCCTGAGCTCTTGTCTGTCTTGCAGCAGGTGAGTGTTGTATAGGCATGATTTCATGATAAAAAATGTAATAAAATTCAAACATTTGAAGATTTTAAACTTGAGGCAATTCAAAAATGAAAGTTTGAAGTCAAAATCAAAAAAAAAATCAATTTCTTGACGAAACATCAATTAATCAAAATGAAATCTTGAGGTTAATCAATCCATCAAAATCAAAATGAAATCTGAAAGTCAAATCAATAAAAATCAAAATCTTGTAAAAAATCAGTCAATAAAATGAAGTCTTGAGGAAAAATCAGTTTATGTAAAAATTCTTCATGTGAAAAAATCAGCAAAATCAATGAAATCTTCAGGTCAATCAATTTTCTTGAGGTCAATATCAATTTATGTCAAATCAAACAATCAAATCGAAATCAAGTGAGTTCTTTAAAATTCAAAACTCTTGAACAATGAATAAAATATGAATGTTGATGTGAATAATGTGTGTGACCCTTTGAGATATGAACACATACCCAATAAGGTCACAACAAAGAGTCAGAATAATTATGCCTTTAAGATAATTATAATAAAATTACTTAGCATAATTATACATTAAAAATAATTACTTTAAAAATACAAAAATACCATAAATTGGTACAAAAATTGGTTTAACTTAAAAACCAATGAATCAACATGTGAAATAAATTATACCATTGGATTCCCTATGGTAAAATATACATATACCATTTTTATGGCATATCTGTAAAGTCAATATTTAATGAGTCATAAGGAATAATACCTTATAAAAACCATAAAACCTCATTTATTTCAAGAGCCAATGAAACAACATGTGAAATAAATTGTACCATTGGATTCCCCATGAATATTAACACATAAAACAATTAATGAGCTAATTTCCAAAGTTAATACTTAAGGAATTAACCTGAATATATGCACTTTTTTGGTCAACGCATATATTCAAGGATCATAGCTAATATCTCTTAAACTATACAAGATAGAGTGATGAACCAAAAATAAAGTTACCATGTAATTACTGTAATAACATAGATATAAGCTTTACTTTACTAATCATAATCAAGGTTAAAACCTATGATGAAATATTGATAAAAATGAACAGAGCTGTTGACCAATTTGCTGTGAAAGTGGTCCAAACTTAGAAAAATGTACACAGTTGCACTCTACTAGTTCATTCGTGAAGAATGATGTAGTTTTTATTATTAAATTCAGGGTACAACCCCTTGAAATCATGGTTTGAAGTTTAAAATATTGAATTTCAACAGAAAAGATGAGTTACAAGGAAAATCATCAAAATTAGAGTTTTGATGATGTAATGAAAGGCTCTTGGCAAAATAATAAGGTTATGTCAGGCTATCAGAATTCACTTTCTGAATTGCTGTAGCGTTTAAAACTTAAAAGGTATTAAAGATCAAAGTTTGAGATTAAATTGAGCAGTTATGATCACCTACTGTAACCTTAAATTAAGTTTAACAGTCATATGAGTGATAAAATTGGTGAATACTATTAGTTTATGATTAAAACTAATAAAATCCACGAAATTTGGGGTTCTTCAAAGCCTCTGATGTCATCAAACCTAGAGTTATAGTGATAACTCTAAATAATGGTGTAATAATGATGTAATATGGTTTGATCATGATGTAATCATCCTCAAACCTTAAAATATTGATCAATTCCAGTGGATATGATCAGTACACGTCTACTAGAAGCCTGTTGGACTCTAGGAGGGAGGTATTTACTATAAATAGAGCTCTTTTTACTCTGTTTTCCCCACAGACACATCAAAAACATTAAATCAATTAAACCAAAGGTAATTTCTTTATTCTTTATATATAAAACTATTATATTATTAAAAGACCAAAGACCACTTTGTTATGATCATCTATTTTGACGTGATTAAATCATTTATTTAATTGTTTTTGTTAAAAATCTCTCTAAAAACTCATTTCCACGTAAAAATCAAGAATATTAGTAATTTTTCTTTATTTTTATTGTAAATACAATTTGAAAAGGTTGTATTTATATTTTTTGGCGTAAAATATTTCAAAATTATTATATTAAGTGTTAAAAGTAGGTTATTTTCTCTTATTATAATAATTTTCTCTTTATTATTATTTTAATAATTCTTTAATTATTATAAATAGTATTTATATTAATTTATAACTTTAATATTGGTAATATTATTGTTATTAATTGTTTTTTATTAATAGAAAACAATTTTTTACGCCTTTATTATTTGTTTGTAACAATAATAAAGAGCCATTAAACATATTAATTATTTTATATTAATATATTTATCTTTATTATATTATTATATTTGTTTAATAATATAACCATTTTACGCCACAATTATAATAATTCTTTATTATTATAATTATTTTATCTTATTTATTTCATTCATAAGGACATTAATAGTACAATAAGTAAAATATTAGTAATTTTTACTTATTGTTTCATAGTCAAACCTTACACTTGGGGGCCTGGCCAAGATATTTACTTAAAAAGACCTTTTAAAAAGATCTTAATTGGGCTTATTTAATAATAAATTATATTTATAGTCATAAAATTATATAATAATTTTATATTTTATTGATTTTAAAAGCTATTGAGGCATTTGGAAAGCAATTTTACTGTCTTACACGTGGTTTTTCACATCCTTAGACTTGCAAGAACTTTCTTTGAGTGACTCTAGTGATTAAAAAAAAGATATTTTATAAATTAAAAATAATTTTTTTATAATTTAATTTTATAAAAAGAATCATATTCATTTTTTTTATTCTTTAAAAATAAAAATATAAAAAATATTAAAAAATATGAAAAACTAATAAAAAAAGTTATTTTTATTCAGTTTTATTCATTTCTTTATTCATTTCAATTTTTTAAAGATATAAAAGCAATTTCTACGTGGAAAATTGCCATATCTTGCCAAAAAAATAACACTTCTTATAAGAAGACTTACATTTATTTGCCTTTTTTAGTGTTTGAAGATAACCCAACAGAAGAAAACCAAACTACTGTTGAGAGATTGGTGGAAGAAACTTGTCAAAGTTCTCCAACACCAGTTATCACTAAAAAAAGAAAGCTAAGAAATTAGACTTTCCAGGACCCACCATTCAAGACTCTGAAGGTGAGCACCTCTTTTATAACTGCCATAAAAAGAATTTTTATTCTAAAATACTTTTATTTTTCTTATTCCTTAAACTATGACTACCAGAAGAGGTTCCCAATACTCCATCCAATCAGATGGAGCTGGACTCAGAGGTAGAACTGATCCCTCAAAAAGGAAAAGAAAGGGCAATATCCCCAGTGGAACAGAATCCACACAAGGAAGTGCCTTATCCCAAAGGCAAGTCCCAGAAATGCCCATGATATCTGAACCTGAATTGGAACTAAGTATGAGTAACTCAAATAGGTACAAATCACATTCAGAGGGCTCAAATAGACATCTACATGAGCCAGTACAAGCAGTATTACACAGTGTACAAGGACAAAGATTGGGAAATGCTGCCCCAAATACACCAAGGAGTAATGAACTCCTGGCACATCCTGAAAAAATTCCTCAAAGAGGAGGAGATAGTGAAATACTCCAATGGATGGAATCCACTTTCATCCAAACCTCAAATCAAAAAGATCAAGGATTACCACGCCAAGAAGAGGGAGGCAACCAAGGAAGAAGCCCCAGTAGCTTCTACCAGCAAGCCCCAAGCCAACCCACTTCCCCAAAAAGGGAAGAATAACAAGAAAAAGAATTGGAGGAAACCATATTCCCCAAGCTACAGGATTCCCAAAATCCAAAAAGATGCCATGGACAATGTCTTCAATATGGCCAGAACTTTGATGTAATTCAAAGACAAAGAGGAACAAAGAATGAGACAACCCCATTTCCCAAAGAAATAACCTTGTCTCCTGATGTTGTAAATACTTTAACAGAAATTAAAAGTAGTATTGTATCTCTAAAAGAAATTAAAAATAGTTTATTATCATTACAAGAAATAAATAATAATTTATCTTCTTCAACAAAAATTGTTGTACAAAACAAGAAAGAGATTGACAACATAAAATTTATGATTGAAAATAATAAACCAAAAGTATTAATTGACAATACTCAAAAATTAATACAAGGACAACAAGAATTTTATAAATACATAAGTGATATCAAAGAGAAAACTTTGACAATCAATTATGATGTGAGTATTGACAATCTTACAGAAAAATTAAACAAATTAAGTATTTCTGTAGAAAAATTTGAAGAAAAGACTTCATCACACCAAAAGTTACTTTTGGACCATGTGGAAAAAAGTGATGAAGCAAGAATGCATCTAAAAGATGATATTCAAAGTGAAATAAGGCTTATTACTGAAAAAATGGATAAAATGAATGAGGCTAATTTAAATATGCCAAAGTTATCAACTCCATTTTCCCATATAAGAAGCCCTGTTAAAAAAGAGAGGAATTGACAAATCCTTTCATAAAAGACTTGAGTCACCAAGAAAATAACCAAGTCTTAATGAGGGACGCACCTCAGCTGAAAGAATGGCCAACATTCACAGGAGAAGGTGAATATGACCACATGTCATTTATTAAAACAATTGACATGTTACAAGAAGACTATGCAATACCAGATGAATTAATCACTGCAAGATTACATTCATTGTCTGAAAAATCTGAAAAAAGATGGTATTATGGCATAAGACAAACAAATGGCAAAAATACCTGGTCTTGGTGGAAACAAGAAATAATAACCAAGTGGGCAAATGATGCCTGGAGGTTCAAAATAGAAAATGCATTTGAAAATTCTTTCTTTGACCCAGACAAAGATAAACCTTTAACCTGGTTCTCAAAACAAGTTGAAAGACTTAATGCATTGTACCCAGAAATGTCACAAAAAATGGTGCATATGAAGATACTCAAGAAATGTGGAGGAGAGCTAGAACATGCCCTAAGAAGCAGGTTTATGGAACCATTCTCCACAGAAGAGTACATTAATGCACTGGAAGACATAGTGACAAGAACAAAAATTGGCAGGACTTGGAAGAAATTGGACATTAAAAGCCCAAATAAACCATTTATCAAAAAAGATAAATTAAAAGAATCCTTCAAGCCCAGTACATCCAATAATAATGAGCAAAGAAAATGCCATAAATGTGGAGGTATTGGACACTTCGCCAATAATTGCCTAAAAAAGGCAAAAATCAATGAAATTGTGGAAACAGAAAACCACAATAACAAAGAGGAGGAATCTGACTCTGAAAAAGAATCAGAAGAATCAGAAACTTCTGAAAGTGATGAAATCAATATAATTAATGCAGAAATTAATAATATTGATATAATTTATGAAGTACTAGATGTCAACTCAAATTTACCACAAGTTGGAACATCTGACACAAACCTGACAAATGTGCAAGATGCCAAACTGTACAAAACCAAACCTGCAAGAGGAATGGGGTATACAGCTGGAAAATCAAGTATAAGTATTGTCATGGTTAATAACCAAGAAACAAAGGTGAACTTAGATACAGGAGAATATTGCACCTGTGTTGGTAAAAGTTATTTAAGTACAATTGTTCCAGACTGGCAAGAAAAACTTATACCAATCCAAGGTGTCAAATTTAGTAGTGCAAGTGAAAGCATGATGCCCCTTGGAATAATTGACTTAACACTTATTTTCCCTCACCCTTCACAATGTGTCAGAATTAAAGTGGAGTTTGTGGTAATGGACAACTGTACCAGTAATCACTTTATCCTGGGAAATGACTACTTATCAATCTATGGTATAGATATCTCTAACCAGAAGGATAGATATTTTACTATAGGAGACAATAAGAGACAAAAGTTTGGCTTCTTAAATAATAAAAAACAAATTGCAGTTATTAAAAAGGAAGAAAAGATTTCAGAAAAGGAACTTTTTATATCTGAACAACTTAAAGAGGCATAATTCAATCAAGAATTAACAGAAAAAATGAAAGAAAAATTGATTAACCTCTTATTTAATTACAAAGATGCCTTTGCAACTGACAAAGAGCCACTAGGTTCTATAATTGGGCATGAAGTAGACATAATTCTTAATGTGGAAAAGCCTTACCCACCCTTACTAAGAAGACCAGCTTACCCAGCTAGTCCAAGGGCTAGAGAAGCCTTAGAGGTACACATTAAAGAATTAATGGATCTTGGAGTATTAAGAAAAGTTGGACATAATGAACAAGTAGAAGCTACTACTCCTGTCATTATAACTTGGCATAATGGAAAATCAAGGATGGTAGGAGACTTCAGAGCCCTGAACACCTATACCATTCCAGATAGATATCCAATACCTAGAATCCATGAGACATTGACACAATTGTCACAAGCTAACTTCATTACAGCTATGGATGCCTTAAAGGGTTTTCATCAAAATGTCTTAACAGACAATGCCAAAAAACTACTGAGGATAATAGTCCACTGTGGAATTTTTGAATACTTAAGAATGCCATTTGGGATAAAAAATGCACCTTCCCATTACCACAGAATGATGAATACCATATTTCCGGAAGAATTATCAGAAGGATGGTTAATTATCTATATTGATGATATCATAGTTTGCTCAGAAACTTGGGAAAATCGCCTTACAAGACTAGAAAGAGTACTACAGAAAATATTCCAAGTGAATATGAAAATTTCCTTGAAAAAGTGTCATTTTGCATATAGTGAATTAAAAGCACTATGACATGTTGTATCTGGACTTAGTCTAGGCATAGACAAAAATAAAGTAGCAGTAGTACTACTTAAACCAATGCCTCAAACCAAAAAAGAAATGCAATCATTTTTAGGATTTGCTGGTTACTATAGACAGCATATAAAGGACTTTGAAAAATTTCCAAATCCTTCTATAAATTATGTGACCAACAAACAGTTTATGAAATGACTGAAGAGAGGGTCAAGGCATATGAAGAATTGAAAAATTCACTAACAAATGCCCCATTTCTTCTAATGCCAGATTGGAAACTACCCTTCAAACTAGACATTGATGCTTGTGGAGAAGGACTAGGTGCTGCACTTCACCAAACACAAATTATCAATGATAAACCAGTGGAAGGACCAATTTGTTTCATTACAAGGCAGATAAAGCCAACAGAAGCAAGGTATGGAGCCAGCCAAATGGAATGCTTATGCTTAGTGTGGGCTTTAGAAAAACTGCATTATTATTTGGATGGCACAGTATTTGATGTAATCACAGACTGTAATGCTGTGAAATCACTATTAAATATGAAGACTCCAAATAGACATATGCTGAGATGGCAAATTGCTATCCAAGAATACAGAGGAAATATGACTATTGTTCATAAATCTGGTAATATCCATAAAAATGCAGATGGTCTTAGCAGATGGGCTCTAGCAAATACCCCTGACAATCCAGCATGGGTACCACAAGAAGAACACCATATAGAAGGAATATGTGTTACAGATATTGGCACAGAATTCTTTAACCAAGTTAAAGAAAGCTATAAGATAGACAAAAATTGCCATATCTTAAGCCAACTTCTAATGAAAGACTGCAAAGACCCATCACTTTCATCAAAACTAGATGAAACATGGAAAAAAGCATATGATGAAGGAAGATTCCACCTCCTTGATGGAATCTTTTACCATAGAACAAAACACACATGTGTTATGACCTTAACAGATAGAACCCTGATAAACACTTTTTTACATGAATGTCATGACAGTGTTGTAGCTGGACACCTTTCAGAAGATAGAACACTAGAGAGGGTGAAAACCTGCTCTTGGTGGCCAAATTGGAAGAAAGATGTTACAGAATACTGCCAAACCTGTGACAGATGTCAAAAAGCCAACAGAGCCCCAGGAAAGAAATTTGGAATGATGATCCAAATCCAAGAACCAAAATCCCCATGGGAAATAGCTCATATGTATTGGGTAACAGCTTTACCTCCAGGAGGAGACAGGAGCTATAATGCATGCCTAGTATTAGTTGACAGATACAGTAAAACTCCCATGTTCCTACCATGTCATAAATATGACACAGCTATGGACACAGCCATAATGATATGGAATAAAGTTATTAGCCATACAGGCTTATTCCAGAATATTATAAGTGACAGAGACCCAAAGTTCACTTCAGCATTATGGAAAAATCTCCATAACTTATTTGGGACAAAGCTATCATTCTCAACAGCTTACCATCCCCAAACTGATGGTTTAGCAGAAAAAATGATACAGACCTTAGAGGACATGATCAGAAGATTCTGTGCTTATGGGCTAGAATTCAAAGACTCTGATGGTTTTACCCATGATTGGTGTACACTAATACCAGCTCTTGAACTAGCATATAAGACATCAATCCATTCTTCTACTGGCAAAACACCAGCAATGCTAGAAAAAGGTTGGAATCCAAGACTTCCTTATGACACCCTCAAAAAGGACTTAGTGGATATACATCCAACAGCAAGCAGCTTTAAAATAATTCTTGACAAGGCAAGACACCACACAAACAGATGTATGCAAGATTCTTTCAAATATGCAAAAGAAAGATGGGATAAAAGTCATAAGCCACCTGATTTCAAAATAGGAGACTTGGTCCTAGTATCAACCCTTAATTTCAATAACATAAAAGTCCCAAAGAATTTGAAAGATTCCTTTGCAGGACCATTTATGATAAAAGCACTTCATGGACCCAATGCTGTGCAATTGGAACTCACAGGTGAACTAATGAACAAACACCCAGCTTTCCCTGTAAGTCTGATAAAACCTTACAGTTCAAGTGACAAGAAGTTATTTCCACTAAGAAATAAACCCCCACTTGAAATCCCCCCCTTGGAAGAAGGAGAAGAAAAGAAAATAGTAAAAGTCCTTAAAGAAAGAAGGACAAGAAACAAAAAAGAAAGGGAATACCTTGTAAGGTATAGAAATTCAACTCAAGAAGATGAATGGCTACTTGAGAAAGATATAACAAATGCAGATAAGCTACTAAGAAGGTTCAGACATGAAAGAAAGCCTGAAAAATAGAAAAGTTAAGCATTATTGAGCTTCAAGACTAACAAAGTCTATTGAAGAGGTAGGACAGTGGATGATACCCTAATTACACATATCAGATTGTGGTACAATCTTTTTTGGTGGTAGGGAATGTGAGCCTTTGAGATATGACCACATACCCAATAAGGTCACAAAAAAGACTCAGAATAATTATACCTTTAAGATAATTATAATAAAATTACTTAGAATAATTATACATTACAAATAATTACTTTAAAAATACAAAAATACCATAAATTGGTACAAAAATTGGTTTAACTTAAACGCCAATGAATCAAAATGTCAAATAAATTATACCATTGGATTTCCTATGGTAAAATACACATATACCATTTTTATGGCATATCTGTAAAGTCAATATTTAATGAGTTATAAGGAATAATACCTTATAAAAACCATAAATCCTTGTTTATTTCAAGAACCAATGAAACAACATGTGAAATAAATTGTACCATTGGACTCCCCATGAATATTCACACATGAAACAATTAATGAGCTAATTTCCAAAGTTAATACTTAAGGAATTAACCTGAATATATGCACTTTTTTGGTCAACGCATATATTCAAGGATCATAGCTAATATCTCTTAAACTATACAAGATAGAGTGATGAACCAAAAATAAAGCTACGACGTAATTATTGTAAGAACATAGATATAAACTTTATTTTACTAATTATAATCAAGGTTAAAACCTATGATGAAATATTGATAAAAATCAACAGAGCTGTTGACCACTTTGTTGTGAAAGTGGTCCAAACTTAAAAAAAGGTACACAGTTGGATTCTGATAGTTCATTCGTGAAGAATGATGTAATTTGTATTATTAAATTCAGGGTACAACCCCTTGAAATCATGGTTTGAAGTTTAAAATATTGAATTTCGACAGAAAAGATGAGTTACAAGAAAAATCATCAAAATTAGAGTTTTGATGATGTAATGAAACTCTCTTTGCAGCATAATAAGGTTATGTCAGGCTATCAGAATTAAATCTCTAAATAACTGTAGCGTGTAA
Source organism: Austropuccinia psidii (assembly GCA_023105745.1). NCBI lineage: Eukaryota > Fungi > Basidiomycota > Pucciniomycetes > Pucciniales > Sphaerophragmiaceae > Austropuccinia > Austropuccinia psidii. Next base: position 4,281,615 of record JALGQZ010000001.1, read on the forward strand.
AACTTAAAAGTTATTAAAGATCAAAGTTTGAGCTTAAATTGAGCAGTTATGATCACCTACTGTAACCTTAAATTAAGTTTAACAGTCATATGAGTGATAAAATTGGTGAATACTATTAGTTTATGATTAAAACTAATAAAATCCACGAAATTTGGGGTTCTGCCAAGCCTCTGATGTCATCAAACCTAGAGTTATAGTGATAACTCTAAATAATGGTGTAATAATGATGTAATATGGTTTGATCATGATGTAATCATCCTTAAACGTTAAAATATTGATCACTTCCAGTGGATATGATCATTACACGTCTACTAGAAGCCTGTTGGACTCTAGGAGTGAGGTATTTACTATAAATAGAGCTCTTTTTACTCTGTTTTCCCCACAGACGCATCAAAAACATTAAATCAATTAAACCAAAGGTAATTTCTTTATTCTTTATATATATAACTATTATATTATTAAAAGACCAAAGACCACTTTGTTATGATCATCTATTTTGACGTGATTAAATCATTTATTTAATTGTTTTTGTTAAAAATCTCTCTTAAAACTCATTTCCACGTAAAAATCAAGAATATTAGTAATTTTTCTTTATTTTTATTGTAAATACAATTTGAAAAGGTTGTATTTATATTCTTTGGGGTAAAATATTTCAAAATTATTATATTAAGTGTTAATTGTAGGTTATTTTCTCTTATTATAATAATTTTCTCTTTATTATTATTTTAATAATTCTTTAATGAATATAAATAGTATTTATATTAATTTATAACTTTAATATTGGTAATATTATTGTTATTAATTGTTTTTTATTAATAAAAAACAATTTTTTACGCCTTTATTATTTGTTTGTAACAATAATAAAGAGCCATTAAATACATTAATTATTTTATATCAATATATTTATCTTTATTATATTATATTTTATTATATAAATTATATTACTATATTTATTTAATGATATAACCATTTTACGCCACAATTCTGATAATTCTTTATTATTATAATTATTTTATCTTATTTATTTCATTCATAAGGACATTCATAGTACAATAAGTAAAATATTAGTAATTCTTACTTATTGTTTCATAGTCAAACCTTACAATGTGTCTGAATAATTTGATGAGAAATTTGAAAATAAAATGAAAATATGCCTTATTTTGAATGAAATAAATTTGATGATTTGAAATAAGATTTGAAAAGAGAAACAAATAATAAAATTGGGTCAGCTTTCAATTTTCAAAGATTAAGAATGAGTGAGAAAATTGAGAGGTGACAATGAATCATGAAGTTCATAAGCATTAAACAGTCATGATTTCAATGAAATGAGTGAATGAAATCATAAAGAAAGAATGAACAGAATGAAAAGAAATTATGAGTTAATTTATATAATGTCACAGGGTCTCTTGTGCAAAACAAGAGTGGCCTGGCACTCACCAATCAGGGAAGTCACTTGGAAGACTCCAAAAAATATAGAAAATGAAATAAATTAATTTCTCTGAGAAATATGCAAATACAAAAATGAGATGCAATAAGAGAAATAAGAAGCCAAATGACCAAAGAGCCAACCAAGTAAGTCCTTAATCACTGTTTCAACCTGCCAAAATGAATAATGGAATTAGTAAGGATATGACCACCAAATATCCATTGACAGGTAAATAAATAAAAAGAAATAGGTGCTAAATCACTGACTTGATAATATCAGTATTCACTTAAAAAAATGATAAGATAAATGAAGATAAAATAAAATACAAATATATTAATTAACTAGGGGAAAGCCCCCCAGGACAAAGGGGGCTGGTATATGTGAAAAGGTGAAAGCTTGACTCCTTCAGGCTGACAGCTGGTCTGTATTGAATCCTTGAAGCTGGATTGACTGACTGGTGAAGTGTATACCTTGCCAAGTTGGGAGTTGAACTAGGTTGAATGAAATTCCCATGGTGTATGATTGAAAATACAGGTCTTGATTAATCCAGAATGTATTGAATTAATGTGGTTGCCAAGGGGGATTTATGGAGCATTGACCATTTGCAAACTGTTTTGAAACTGCCTCTTGAATATCCCTTGAGAATGAACTGCCAGTATTCCCTTGGAAGAATACTGTAAGTGAGAATAACCAATGATTTCTTGAGCCTTGTGGAAACATCTGGATGATGTAATGCCTTGATTACCTTATGTAATGTTGGAATAACCCATTGATATTGGTGCCATTGGATTTCCAGTGAAAAAAGATGCATAATGCTGTATAACACAATTTATAGCACTTTTGGTTATTGTAGGTTGAAAGTGGCCAAAGGTCTTCTGAGTTGATTCCAGGAGGATATAAGTGAGAACTGGGTTTGAGTTGCTTTAAAAGTGAGGAAGTGTCTTTTGGGTTATTTGGCCATTTTTGGGATTTTGGCCAAATACAGCTTATACAGCTTTAAAACTGTACTTGCGCAATGTGCGCAAAAAATGTGAAAAACTGGCAATTAAGCCCCAAAGGCCTGATATCACTTTATGGGCATATTTCCCATAATAAATGGGAAACTGGAATATAATACTGAATACAGAAAAAATGCGCAAAATGCGCAGAAATGGGCAAAATGCGCACAAATGTATTTAAAGCCTAAAAAGCCAAATACAGACTTTTGGGCTGTATTTTGCCTGTTGACTGGAAAATACCCAAGAGTTCCCAAAAGCAGAGAAGGCCAGGAAGGGCCAACTTGGGCCCAGATAGTGAAATGGCCATAAAAGGCTAAAAAGAATGAAATGGCCAATTTGGCCAATGATTATGGATATTTCCAAATCTCCATAAATTGGATATGGCATGGATATGCCATATTGAGGTCCAAGAGAGTAAATTGCCATGGTTGTTACAAATTCCCATTAATTTGCCAAGAAATTGTGAAAAAAACAAATTTTCACAATTATTTTATGTGGTATTAATGATGTGGTGTTGAGGTATTTTCCATATTACCACCTCACAGAGTTGATATATTCTTATTCACTCTATGGAGCTACCCTAGGTGAATTTTGTGTGGAATCCAAATATGGCTCTAAATCCATGGATTTACTTACTCACAAAGATGTTATTCATATTTTATTAAATCCAAAATGAGGAATTTTTGATATATGAATGCTTTGTGAGTTATGCTTAGTTTTAAAATTTGAATTTTATGTCTATTGTGGCCCATTTGGGTAGGTAATGTATACCCCAAAGCTCAAATTGCCTCCCAAAAAGAAATATAATTGTACTACAATCGTGTTAATGATATTAAGAAGAGAAAGGCACAAAAGGGGGTTAAATTCCACTGTCCAACCCCTTTATATTACTCATCTCAAGTGATTAAAGCAAATTTATAGACATTTCCAGGATTTCAGCCTTCTTTCATGTCTAAATCTTGTCAAAAGTATATCTGAGTCAGGTATATCTTATTCTGCCAGCCATTAATCTTCATGTATGGGATTTATATGTATGACAAGATATTCTATTTGATTTTTAACCATAAGTCTCCTTTCTGTAATGAATTTCTTCATCTTTTTGTCTTCATTCTGTTCCACTGGTGGTACAGTTAAAGGAGTTGGGTTCCATAAAAGAAAAAAGTCTCTATCAGCTGGCTTATAAGGTTTTATCAGGCTTACTGGAAATGTGAGATTTTTATTTTCTAATTTACCACTCAATTTCACTTGAACTGCATTGATTACATGTAAGTAAATGATAACAACAGGGCATAAATAGGAATTTTTGAGTTTCTTTCCACTTTTGATATTATTAAAATTCAAGATTTAAACTAAAACTCAGTCACCTAATTTGAAGTCTGGTACTTTGAGACTCTTGTCCCACTTCTGTTTTTCAGAGTCAAAAGAATAATTCCTGATTTTTTTCCGTGGTGTTTCACTTTATCAAGAATAATTTTGAGGCTGGAGGCTGTAGGATGGATTTGAAGTAAGTTTTTCCTCAGTGTGTCTGATGGGGGTCTTGGATTCCATACTTTTTCTAACATAGCAGGAGTTTGACCTGTTTAATAATGAAATAATGTTCTATATTCCAGGTCTAATGCAGGTATTAGAGTGAACCAGTCATGGGTAAAGCCATCTGAGCCTTTGAATTTGCATCATTAGATACAGAATCTCCTTATCATGCCCTCTCAAGTTTGAATCATTATCTCTGTTAGCCCATCAGTTTGGGGGAATATTCTGTAGAAAATGGTAATTGAGTCCCAAAAATGTATGAAGGTTGGTCCAAACTTCAGATGTGAACTTGGGGTCTCTGCAACTTATGATATTCTTAAATAACCCTGTATAAGAAATAACTCTATTTCATAGAAAAAGAGCTGTATCTATACCTGTAAAATCTTTATGACATGGTAATAATATGGCATTTTTTCTGTATCTGTCTACACTGACTAAACAGGAATTGTAACTTTTTTGACCACTTGGAGGAAGTGCTTTGACTCATTTAATGTGAACAACTTCCCAAGGGGATTTTGGTTTTTGAATGTGGATTATAAATCCAAATTTCTTGCCTGCACTCCTGTTTTTGTTCTAGAATCTGTAACAGGTATGTTAGTATTAAATGGTGTATTTTCTCCAAGATGGCCACCATGCACAGTTTTTCACTTTTCAATTATTCTGTATTCTGACAGGTATGCCAAATAGATGCTATCATGATATTCATGAAGAATGGCATCAATAAGCAATCTACTTCATAACTTCATGAAACAAAAATTCTTAGTCCTATGGTATATTATGCCATCAAAAAAGTGAAATATTTCTTCATAATATTAATTTTTCCATATTTCATCCACAAAATTAACTCAAGCTGTGTTGTTAAAGGCTTTATTCACCAAGTATTTCAAGATATGGATGTTCTTCTCCTGTTTATAAGAATGTCCAATTTCTTCAAATATTTCCGTCCCAATATCAGTTATTTTAATGCCTTCAATTGGAACTTGTGGTTCTTCTTCTAAAGCTACATAACCTTGATGATCAGGAGTATTGGCTAATTCCCACCTGCTAAGTCCATCAGTATTCTGATTTATACTCCCTGATTTATGAACTATAGTCATGTTACCTTGGTATTCTTGAATGGATATCTGCCATCTCAACATGTGTCTGTTGGTTCTCCTGATGTTCAGAAGATATTTTAGGGAATTAAAGTCAGTCATCACTTCAAAAACACTTCTTTCAAGATAATCATGCAATTTCTCAAGTACCCATACCAAACATAAGCATTCCATGTTGCTTGCACCATATTTGTCTTCTTTTGGTTTGATATGTCTTGAGATTTAATGGACTGGTCCTTCTGTGGGTTTGTCATCAATAATTTGGACTTCATGTAGGGCTGCCCCTAATACATATCCACATACATCAATGTAGAACTTAAAAGGTATATTCCAGTCTGGAATAAGGAGTAAATGTGCTTCAGTAAGAAATTTACTTATCTCCTCATAGCCTTCAATTATTTCTTGTGTCATCTCAAAGACTTTATGCAGATCACAGATTTGATAGAGTGACCTGGCAAGAATTGCAAAATCTTTCAGGTTTTTTCTGTAATAAATGGAAATCCAAGACAAGAAATCATTTCTTTTTTTATGCTGGGGTATTGAATTAAGTAACACTTCAACTACCTTATTCTTGTAAATACCTAATATTAAGCCAGAAAAAATATGTCCCAATGCTTGAAGTTCTTCAAAGCCCAAATTGCATTTATCGAGTGAAATCTTCATAATCACTCCTGCAACTTTGTCAAGTACTCTTGAAAGTATTTCAAGGTGCAAAGATCATGAGTCTGAACCTATATCTATATAATCAATATAAATAATGAGCCATCCTTCAGATAATTCTGTGTAGAAGATGGTATTCATCATTGTTTGATAATGTGGTGGAGAATGTTTAATACCAAATGGAATTTTCAGATACTCATAAATACCACATTGAGTGATAATTTTAAGTAATTTCATTGCTTTGGGTGCCCAAATATTCTTATGAAAGTCTTTTAATTAATCCATGTAGGTTTTGTACTCATTCTTTGAGAATTGGGGCAAAGTTTCTTGGATTCTAGGAATTGGGTACCTACCTGGAACTGTATAGGTATTAAGATCTCTATAATCTCCAACAATCCTTGATTTATCATTATGCAAATTAATAACAACAAGAGTTGTCAATCCAGCTTCCTCATTATGGCCTACCTTTGTTAGTACACCATGTTATATCAACCGTTTGATATGTTTTTCCAAGTCTTCTCTATTCTAAGTACTGGAGGGTATGGTCTATCAATATTAATGGTAAAATAACCTTCATGCCGTCTCAGAGTGGCTAATGGTTCATTATGTTAAGAAAATGAATTTTCATATGTCTATAACACATTCATAAGTTCTTGCTTCATTTTGGCTGATAATTCTGTATTGACCTGTGCTTCACAAAGTTTATTTGCCATCAATTCTTCCCCATGTGTATCTTTTTATTAAAAGATACTACTTAAATTTGTTTGGGAATATTGGAAAAACAAAGGTCTTGTCCTTTTCTTTCTCCACTCCTGAAATATCTTTCTTGATTGTTATTGATGTCAATGCCATAAATATTCAAGTAATCATTTCCAAGAATGATAGGTTGAGATTTACCATTGGCCATCACCAGGGAAAATTTTGTGTCAATTGCCGGCAATTGACTTCACATCACATAGGGGTCAGTATGAAGTCTTGGTTCAGTTGCATTACTGTCACATTATAGTCACTGGATTTAGTGGGTCACATCACGTCTGTGTCAAGACAGTTTCAATTGTCACATGTGTCACATGAGAATGTCACTCAAAGCCCAAACCCATTTAAACACTATTCACAAGGTTTGGGTAACTACACCTCATGGGGCAAGGCAGCAGTTTGGAATGCTCATATTTGTGCATGAGAAGACTTCCCCCCACCCCTTTACCATGCCTACTCTCACACAGGAATTGGCTTCTGCTTCCCTGCTTAATCGTCTCTGATCCTTAGCATGCTTATGTGCCCGCACTTCCCTCAAGATGTGACACCAACACTGCCCCCATCTCCACCCTCAGCACTCCTTATGCTTCCTCACACCTGCCGCTTAACATGCTAAGGCTGCCAGGGCGCCCTCAAGATATGCCTCCAACCCTGCCCTTACCCCTCCTTATGCCTTATTCAACCCACCTAATCTTCTCTTCCACTTGCATAGTGCCCTCCCAACATGCCCCTGACGCTTGCCTAATCCTCAACGCCGCCTACCATCCTTACGCTCCTGCTGCACCCTCAAGATTACACTATGATGCCTCCCCCCATCTGCACCCTAACCACTCCTCACACTTCCACACCCCTGCCTCATCTTCTCCGCATACAATCCTTACACTCCCACACCACCCTCAACCCCCCTTATGCCTCCTCCCAACCGCCTAATCCTATCCACTGCTTACCATTCTTACACTCATGTATTAGATTCATAGGGTATGGTGGCTTGTTGGCGTACATGATGAACGCAATCACAGAAATATACTGAGTGGCCTTTTCTGCTAACAGGTTCTGGGGGAAATCGGTGGGGATATTCACAATGTTGTTGTTAGGGTTTCAATCATGAGGCTCACAAATTAAAAACTAATAAGTGGACTACTTAAAACCCAAATTGTATCTTCTTTTTTTGCAACAAAACCATTTTATTCTATATCATTCAAATGTAAAGCTTTGCTTAGTCCTTACCTCATGAGCATTGCATAGTTCAAAAGTTGACTTCAGTAGGTTTCTCGCTAGTCAACTTTATTCAATTTTTCCCAGGGAAGTTATTTCATTTTAATTATATGAAATAATTTGCAACACATCACCTCCTTGAATTTCCTGACAAATCATATTTTGAAAATCCATTACAAGTTCAATAGATATTGATAGAATGTTCCAAGGCTGTTGATCAGCAGGTTTCTTTTGGGCAGCTTGTGATTCAAAAATTTCTTTTTTCTAGAATATTAACTAGCTATTCAACTGATTTAAATTGATATTTAACTTCTTTCAATCTTTCCAAAATTCTCAACTATGGATATTACCTAAAAAAGAATCAATTATCTTCAACTTATTTTACTTCCACCACTTTCAGAACTCCCACCTTCTTTTGTCAATTTTGATCTTTTTATTGAAAGAATTTCAATCAAGGTATCCATCAACACATTACCATCTCTTTACTAAATAAACTACCGCCACTATTCCCCAAAACCCAGGAGATTCAACTCAACTCAATGAACTACAAACTTCAGCCCCAGAGAGTGGAAGTGAAATCTCTGATATGGTCAGTAATCATGAATTAGGAATCGAAGTAGAGAGCCTGGCACATGAAAGTAATCCATATCCACCAGCTCTTCCAGAATGTGAGCATAGATTTATCTTGAATAGTTGTAATCTCTCCAAACCTGATAATTTTGTCATAGCCTTTATTCAAGCTCAGCCTCCAAGCTCTCAGAAACTGAATTTTAAAAGCTTCCAGAAGCAAAAGACTGTTGAACCTTGTGCACCAACAGAAGATTCTGGTAAAGATAATGTAATTTTCAGTGGGAAGGTTGAAATTATATCCAAGGAACAATTTGTCTCAAAAATTGCTCAAACAATCCCAAGGCTGGAAGAAATTCAAAATGATAGTAAAATTCCTGATTATGTATGTCAAAATATTTCTGAAGCAATGAGCCTCCTCAAGATGGATTTGAACCGTAAGTCCATTACTAATTCAATACAAAAATGTTGAAAATGGCTGCTTACATTATATGGGCAGGTGTGGAGATGGGAGAATCTCTTCCTGAAGGATCTCAAGTGGTAATTGGAGTTCCTGGCAAAGGTTTAGGAAAAAGACCAACTATAAATGCCACCAAAAAAACCAACAAAAAACACTGTACCTTTGAAGCCTCAAATTCTTCCCAGGATCAAGGTGATGACATGATAAATTTTGAAGTGGACCATATTGATAATGAACCTCCGGATACTGAAAGAACCCCCATACTCAATGAAATAATCCATGATGAAACCCCTCCTGCCTCTCCTTGAAATGTTCAAGCTTTTCAAGAAAGGGAGACAATTAAACATGATACAATGGGTCAAGATATGAATGATATAATTCCTTACCCTGAGCCCAAAATCTCATCCTCTGCTAATTTTTAAGGAATATTTTTATCCCACATTGAAGAGTTTGGCAAAATTTTGAATTATCATTCATATATTACTCAAAAATCATGGAAAAGGGGGCTTTATAAGATCAATAGTATTTACAAAAATTGATGGGAAACTTTACCAACAAATGATGCTGATACATTCCTCCCATTGATATTAAGGGGATCAGTAACCAAGAGCTTAAAATGTCGGAATGGCTGGAGGAGCTTGAGATTGCAGGTGCTTTTTATATTTGTGAATGATACATTATGATTTGGCTGATGACTCACACAAGATAAATTGCAATATATATAGGGTTCAATTTTTCAAGGCAACAGAAACAGAATTATTTTTTAATAATAACATTTGGAATCTCAAATTGATGAAGGAATCAGAAAAACCTCCAGATAATCTCCCAAAATCTGAAGACTCCCTCTTCAAAATGGTTCAGAGCCTTCTTTACCCCTCCAATCCAATTAAACATTTTTGGGTAAATGTTATTTTTTAATCCTTAAGTTTAGTCTCATATAATGTGATTACACCCAAACCATATGTGGCACCAACAAATGCTGCCAATCCTCTTGGAATCAAACGGGGAGAAGTAGAATACCTTTCCTCCTGCTTGAGTAAATTGAAGCAACGTGAAACACAACTTAGCATTGAAGGTGGTGGGGCTGACAATGAGATATTGACAAAGCTGCACAAGAACCTCAAGGATCCAATTGAAACAGTTATCCACTTGATGATTGCATACAACATGGTTTGTGCACATACAAAGGTCAAATTCTATGGCATAAAAGGCAAACTCACAAGCTCAAAAAAATGAGGCCATCAGATATCTTTTGTTGTGTCATATGAATATTGGAATAAAGCAAATATGCTATGGTATATTAGCGGCATTCTTTGCAGTGGGGGTTTGTGGTTTGATGGTATGCTCAAATGAATGGAGAACAAACTCAGAGAAAGGGGCTTTATCACTCATTGACATTTCCAAAATACTTTCACAGGGTAGAAATCCAGTGGAGCCTATGTGGCTACATAATATAGGCATATATGTAATTTACTGAATAAGAGTTTCTTCTCATTGGAGTCTTTTACACCCAGTGTAACTCTTAGATTTGAATCTGCACAATGCTTGGTATTACACTTTGGTAATTCCTGGGTGGAGAAGCATGGTCTTGGTTCAAGTGATGAGGTCACATTGATTGTACCCATGTCAGCTAAACTTACAACCAGGATTGACCCATTTTATAATATCTTTGTATCAAATATATTTAACTTTAGCTTGGAAAGTGATTTATGAATTTAATAATTTTGACTACCTATCCTATTGCCCGCATGCCTCATTAGGAATTTCAATAATAAAGAAGTTTTTATGGAGGCATGCCTCTGTACACCTTTGGAAATACTCCGACAAGACACAAACTGAGTTAGGCAGTTGTGCCTGCAATTAGTACATGCAGGGGCATTGCGGGAAGTGGGTTTTATCACTTCCCGTCAGCTCATAATAGTCCAAATGGCACTGGTTCTTTCAAGAGGACTAGGATGATTAGGGCTATGCAGCATAGTGCATGTTGCATTTGTGTGTGCCTGCAATATTCCACATGGTCAGATCTGAAACTCATAGAATGGGAACATCAATATATGAAATTGAATCATGCAGTATCCACTGCATTATTTTAGTCTCAGGTACTTGAGATTGCCAATTTGCAAAAGTTGGATATAATCTTTTTTTTAGTGGGAAATAAAAAACATTCATTGACCAAAATCAAATTTAGGTGAAATTAATAATTCACACAATGGTCACTAATCCTTTGGTTTCATTTCATTTTACTGTGCAAGCATGCCATTCACAAAAATAGGAAAGGAGTGTGAAAGGGGACTCATGGGAAAGCGTTGGGGTGAGGAAGGAAAGTGTGAGTGACTCACTTATTCTCACGGTATATATACAGATATATATATATGCTTTGGCATTCATGTGGCACCCTCATTGGGCACCATGGAAGAACATTGGCTTTAGTTGGTTTAGATTGAGCCAATGCAATGTGGGCTCCAAGAGGGAAGTCAAAGATGTGTGCCAAATAAAGCTCATTGGGCATTGGGCACCATTCTGGATTCAAAATGCCTTAGCTTCAAATGAGAGGAAGCAGTATCTGATATCTTGTCTGCTTCAACACAAAGTGATCCCTCAACCACTCAGAAATAGTGGGACATCCCAAAAGACAAATAAGGCCAAAATTGCCCGAAAGAATAAGTTTTTTACTCCTTTTGACCAACAGCGCAAATATCAATCCCAGTATGAGCAAATATAGCCACCAGGGATAGTCAGAGAATTGTGGATTGCACTCAAATCAAACGCATTCACTTTGGATGTGTGGCTATTTTCTCTTCAACTGGATTACTCATTTCCCTTGTTGAATTCATACCATTCACAACAATGAGTGAAGTCAAAGTCAATCAATGGGATGAAGTAGCACAATTATTATTTCACAAAAGAAAATTTACTCACCCGATTGCAACAAATGGGGCATTACTGGAGGGATTAATGTTTGAATGCAGCTCAAAGAAAAAACAATTTGAGATTCACTGAAGCCTTGAGAGAATTGAAGATGCAAAAGATGCATGGTGTAACCAAGGTGCAAATCTTTGCTTGGTGGGCTACATTCTAGGTCAATGCTTAGAATATGTTGGGGAGAAATTATTTCAAAATATTGAAACTTTCTACAAGTCATTGGGGGTTCTGTCCTTTGATCAAGTCAACTATGAAGCTGATATTTCTGCAAATCAGGGGGAATTCAAGTATTCTTTCACCATGAACATATTCAAAAACTTGCCTCATTTTGATAAGGATTCAATGTTTTATGCTTTGGGATGGTGGTTTGAAGCTGACAAGCGGCCTGGCCAAATTCAAAAAGATGCATCAAAGTTGTGTACAGGGGGAAATTGGCTTTTCCAAATGAGCATTTTTGGATTGATCCATTCAAATTTCATGCGCTAATTCAGGTAGTGTGGGCCAGTAGTACATTTTTTCATTATACTGATCCAGCACAGGACAACAAAAGCACAACACTAGTGGGTATGTCTGCACAATTCTCAAGGAGGTTAGCAAAAACAATGTGGCATAAAAGCCACTGCTATTATAAAATTGGCAAGGGAGCGGGCTATCACATCAGGGATGGTAATACAATCTCATCTCAATTAGAAGAATGAGGGAATTTGTATGAATCCAGGAGCTAGAGGGTGATTGGAGAATAAGGGTGTGATAATGCACAGGACAGTATACACCTTGTTTTGATGGGTTGTAATTGGGGTTATGAGATTTGAATAATTTCCATGAATTGAGAAGGTAATTTGGATCTTGATTGGTGAGGTTGGAAGGATAATGCTCAATCCATTTTGCAGCCCTGCCAATGAGAAATGAAGTGGCATAAAGGACCTTCTTTCTGTCTTGAGCAAAGTTTGCCGGATCATTATGAAAAATCAGTTGACAAGACTGAATAAAGCTTCTAACTTTGAAGGGTTGAGTCCCATCAAAGCATTCTGGTGCCTTCATAGATGGATTCTTGAACACTGGTGGTCTTGATGCTTCAGAGGATGAAGCTGCTTGAAGATTGGCCATAATATGAGTCATTTGCTGCATAATGGCCAATAAAGATGGTTCAGACTGATTAGACTGGGAAAGAGCTGGCCCTCCAGTACCTTGGGATGCCTCCACAGGAGCAGGGACACCTTCAGTACCATCAGACTCCTCCTCTTCACCATCTTCCCCAGGACCTCTGAAAGTGGTCTTCGAAGTTCCTTGAAATCCGCCAACTACTCCTGAGAATGAGCTGGATCTTCTGGGCACTCTTCCTTCCTTCCTGGATGGTGTTTTGCCTTCCAAAATGGGTCCTCTGTCCAATTTGGCCCTCAGTTGAGAAACTGCTGGGGTGCCATCAAGAGGAGCCCTTGGAGTTGGAGTAAGAACAGCTTGAGTTCTGGCCTGAGATCTAGTCTGCCTTGCAGGAGGTGAGTGTTGGATGGGCATGATTTCAGGATATAAATGAAATAAAATGAAAAATGGTCAACATTTGAAGATGGAACTTGAGGCAATTTCAAATAAAGCTTGAAGTCAGAAGTCAAAATCAATATCTTGAAGAAAATCAATAAATATCAATAAATCAATTAAATCTTCAGGTAAATCATTCAATTAAATATCAAATGAAAACTTGAAGTCAATAAATCAAATTTCAAATCAATCAATATCAAAATCTTGCAGCAAATTAATCAATCAAAATGAATTGTTGAAGAAAAATTAATATATGTCAAAATTCTTGATGTGAAAAATCAGAAAAATTAGTGAAATGTTCAGGTCAATCAATTTTCTTGAGGTCAATATCAATTTATGTCAAAACAATCAATCAAATTAAAATCAAGTGATTTTTTCTTTAAAAATCAAAATTCTTGAAGAATGAATCAAATATGAATCTTGATGTGAAGAATGTGTTTGAATAACTTGATGAAAAACTTGAAAATAAAATGAAAATTTAAGATTACACCTGAATTATGAATGAATTCAAAATGATGATTTGAGATAAGATTTAAAAAGAGAGACAAAAAATAAAGCTGGGGTCAGCTTGCAATTTTCAGAATGAAGAATGAATGAGAGAAAATTGAGAGGTGACAATGAATCATAAGGTTCATAAGCATTCAAGAGTCATAATTTCAATGAGATTAGTGAATGAAAAGAATGAAAAGAAATTATGAGTTAATTAATATAATGTCACAGGGGCTCTTGAACAGAAAAACAAGAGTGGCATGGCACTCAGCAATCAGGGAACTCACTTGGGAGACTCCAAAAGAATAAAGAAAATAAAATGAAGAATTGAGTTCCTCTAAGAAATATGCAGGTACAAAGATGACATGCATTAAGAGGAAAGAAAAGCCAAATGGCCAAAGAGCCAGCCAAGTAAGTCCTTAATCACTGTTTCAACCTGCCAAAATGAACAATGGAATTAGTAAGGATATGACTACCAAATATCCATTGACAGGTGAAGAAAGAAAAGATAGAAAGGTGCTAAATGACTGACTTGATAATATCAGTATTCCGTTAACAAAATGATAAGATAAATAAAGATAAAATAAAATCAAAATATGTTAATTAACTGGGGAAAAACCCCCCCAGGGTGTAAAGGATAGCTGGTATATGTGAAAAGTTGGGAGCTTGAGTTCTTCAGGCTGAAAACTGATCTGTATTGATCCTTGAGGCTTTATTGGTTGTTTTGGGAATTGATACAGCTGGCCAATATTGAAATTGAAATTGGTTTAATGAAATTCCCATAATTGAGAATGAAATACAGTTCTTGATGGATCCAGACTGTATTGAAATGAAAGCGGTTGCCAAGATGGATTGAGTGGAGCTTTGACACTTGAAAAAGAATGAACTTTCTCTTGAATCCCTTGAGAATGGTTGGATAGTATTGCCTTGGAGGAATACTGTGAATGAAATTATCCAATTATGTCTTGATGGTGTGATTGGTCTTTGATGCTGAAACACTTTCTATTGAGCCTTGATGAGTCCTCTAATGATTGGGTGCCTTGATGACGTGATGATATTTTGGAATATTGAAATGAACATTTGATATTGCCACAATTGAATTGCTGTTGAAAAATGATGCATAATGATATATAACATCATTTATGGCATATTGGTTCATTGGAAAGAAGATTACATCCAAAGGTCTTGAGATGGAAAGACAGAGGGGAAAAAGATGGATGTGATGGCTTCAGAGCTTGGAAAGGTGTTTCTGGGTCCTTTGGGGTTTTTGGCCACTTTTGGGTCTGAGCCAAAAACTGGCCCAAAGGGCAGGAAAGTGTCTTTTAGACACTTTGCGTCAAAGTGCGCAAAATGCATAAAAATGTGCAAATGTGCATTATGATCCCGAATGGCCAAAACAGAAATTTGGGCCATTTCCCCTGGCTTTGAGGGAAATGACCAGAAATACCCATTTGGGAATAAATTGCCGCTATGGCTTCTGGATTGAGGTGAAGGGCCATGAAGGCCCCAAAAGACAAATGGCCATAAATGTTCCATAAGATAATGACGTGGCCATATTGGCCACTGGTGATGGATATGGCCAATTGGCCATAAAAGGACTGTGGCTTGATATGCCATACGGAGATCCAAGGAGGTGAATTTCCCTGGTTGTGACACCGTAATCCACGGCCCACGGTCTGTGGGCCAATAAGGCCCCTTTTGGCCTAATTCAAGGAGGCCAAAGGGGGGCAGCCCACTAGCCCTCAAGGCCAGGTGGGTCCCAAGCCACAATTGGGCCCACCTGCGCCATTCTTGGCCCCAAATCCCATAAAGACCCTCAGGACCCATTTCAGCCAAGGACCACCAGAGCCCACCAGATCAGCTCAGCTCAATCCTTCCCCTGAACTCAAGGGGGATTCTTCCCATTCCTCCATACATCCCGTACTCAAGGTTGCAGGAGTGGTGCATATATGGTATTACATACCATTATGCACCATTTTTGCTCAGAAATTCAATGGTGACTTTTTCAGGACCAAATTCCATGATTCCACATCAAGGTCCCAAAATCCAATGCCCATTTTGAAGGAGGACTCTTCAGCTCACCAGTCTGGCAATCCATGGCCGCTATCAAAAGATTATTCAAGGGACCCCAACCACCTGGCCCTGCAAGAGTTGGGTTGGCAATTATTTCAGGATTATTCCAAAGGCCATTCTCAGAGGTTATTTATCATTCAATTAGTTGCCAAGGCAGCAAGTCCTTCAATACTTCTTGGAAAACTCAATTGATCCATACAGGAAGCAATCAACTATACCTGTATGTCCTTAGCCCAACTGGGCCAATTCAATCACACAGTTCAATTCCCAAGATGGCCAGAGCTTTATTGGCCCAATTCATAAAATACAGCCGGTGACTCACCTTCCAGGAGTATCCCCTCAGCTTTTCACATATACTGGCCACCTTTCATCACCTGGGGACTTTTTCCCCAGTTAATTAATATATTGGATTTATTTTTGACTTTATTTTCTTTTCATTTTATTAAAGTAAATACTTATAATATTAAGTCAGTCATTTTCACCTTTATTCTTTGCCTGTCAGTGGATATTGGTGGTCATATCCTTTACTAATTCCATTTCCTTTTCTGGCAGGTTGAAACAGTGAATTGGGGATTCACTTGGTTGGCTTCTTGGCTTTTGGCTTTCTTATTTCTCTGTCCACTGGCTTCACTTACTCTTTCTTAACTTTGGAATACTTGTCCTTATTCTTACTCTTATCCTTCTTAAAGAAATTAATTATGCTTTATCTCTTTTATCCTTTTGGAGCCTTCCAAGTGAGTTCTTGATTCCTGAGTGCCAGGCCACTCTTGTTTTCTGTCCAAAAGCCCCTGTGACAATATTATAGTTGATGATTTTAGTGAATGAACCCTTAAGTTTACCTGTTCTCAACAGTTCTTCTAAATACCTATTGCTTGGATGCCCTAAGAAGATGTTCCAATCTTGATTTGGCATTACTACTCAATAGATTGAGTGTTTTTAAGTGAAGAAACCTTCATCAAAAATAAGTTCCCATCTCAGTGAAAAGTGGTGATTATTCTTTTATGTTGTTTGACCAACATCATATTTTACTTTTTTGATATTTTCAATCCATGATCACAAAATTTTGATACTGATAAAAGATTTACTTTTCCATTTGGTACATAAAATACGGGGTGTATACTAACACCTTTAAAATTCATTGAGCCTTAATGGGTAACTTTAAATGGTGATGAAAAGTATTTATTTGTTTTTGAACTCTAACTGGATTGATAATTAATGAAAAATCATTTACTACTTTTCGTCCTGCGCCAGAATCAAGATAGATGAAACCTATGTTTTCCTTCTTCCCTACAGAATTTACATATTTTCAAATGAATGCATCTGAGTCTGATTGTGGAGCTACTTCCTCTTGAGATTCTTCAGAAATATTGATCAATGAAATCTTGAAGGTAGCATGTATTTTACTCATCATTTGTTCCAGTTTTTCTAATCTTTTAACCGATTCTTGATTACTAGGTAATTGATTTTTAGTTTGAAATCGATTTTTCTTCTTTTCTTTACCATGATTCCTTTTTTGATTATTATTTGAAGTATCATTTTGATCGTTACTTCTATTGTTATCCTTCAGTTTAGACTTGTCAGCCATAACAATAGTAGTACTATCTGATTGTCTACACATATGCTCTACTGCAACCTGATTGGTTATTTCATTTAAATTAAATGGCTTTATGTCATAAAGGGTTCAACATAAATTGCTAAGTTCTTTATCATTCTCTAAAGTATGTAAAAAGAAAGCTACAGCCATGTCACTAGAAAAATGCATGCTAGTAGTTGTACTTGTAGTTAATGATTTATAATTTTCATGAAGCTTTTGAAACTCATCAATGTGTGTTTCTAGAGATGATCCAGGATCATATCAAAGATTTATTAGTTTGTGAAAAGTTTGGCTCAATTTAATAATTGAGTTTTTTCCACAAGCACTTCCCAAAGCTTCCCAACAATCAAAGAACAAATTTTTATTGTTTAATGAGATACTTTTGAATTCCGGACTTATGCTTGACCATAGCAAAGCAATGGCACTTCTATTTTTTTTTGAAATTTGGAATTCTTCTTTGTTTCATCAGATGCTGCAATGAATAAATCATCTATTCCTTTACAAATGAAGTAATTTTCAACTTGACAACTCCACTGAACCCAGTTTGTTTGTGTGAGTTTGATCAGTTTGGTTTTGATAACTTTTTCATCTGATGATGATGAATCTTTAATGTTGATTGGAATGTCAGGAATATCTTAATGACCTAAAGAGAAAATGTATTTTAAGTCTGGTTTTTTATAATATATCTTAGACAATTTTTTAACTAACTCACGCTACCATGCAATGAGTTAATGTTTAGATTACTTTAACTGCTATGAGTATATTATAAAAACCAGTAATAAATAATATTTAAAAGGTAAAATGAAAGAGAAATAAGTATAACGTAAACAATCTAAGATATAGAAGGTAATAGAACACAGTCTACCTGACTTAGTTGAGGATAGAGTTGATGAGTTTACAACGTAAGATTTTAATCTCTACTAAGAGACTAGTAAGTTATAGAAAGCATATTTAGCCAAGGGAGGAATAAAAAGATCTATAAAGAGTTAAGTACCTTAACTCCTCCTAAGTCTATTACAAATACTAATATAAAATAGAGAACAAAATAGAATAAAATAGAAATATCATTTATTTGATTGATATAATGATGATACCTTTTGACTTTCCTTCATCTACATTGAAGGTTGTATTTATCTTAAATAAGTCAATAACAAAACCAACCATTTGTTATAACCCCAACATAAACATCATTTCCTAATCACCATCATTTTCGCTTGTCACATGAGATGACATCGGTTCTTCCTGGGAAGATATGATCCATGTAAGATTTCTTGATAATTAACCATTTGTTGATTCCGCGTTGATACTAATATCTGACATTAGTATTATGCAAAAAAACATAGTGCAAAGAAGTGATCATTTGAAATTGAGGAGGAATCAAAATAATCACAAAAGACTCCTTTGTTAGATTCCATTTAAATAGTTTCTTATCCTTCCTGTTGTTGTATACCCTGATTAAGTTCAAAACGAATTTATTTAGAGCTGTCAGAATTCACAATAAATAGACCTTTTATCCACATTTATCATTTCTTTTCCCTCATCTTATTGTAAAAATTCCTTCTATTATTTTTTATTCTTGAAAGTCAAAATATAAGCCTTCTTGAAGATTGAGAATTTACACCTGATGGTCTCAAATCCAATTTGTATCTATAAATAAAATGTTAGATGTTTAAGAGTGAAGTACACTTAGTATTACAAGCATAATGGAAAATTAAGTAACAAAAACAAAATCCTATGCAGTAGATGGTAATAACACTAAGCATAATTTATAAGGGATAACAAAAGTGTGGACTATTCAGTAGCCACAAAGTGAGTTTATTGCAGTGTTAGTGTCGTACCTGCTTCTCCTGAAGGTGGGAGCTTTCATAATGTTATCATCTTCAGAGTTAGTTTCAGTCTCCCAACCTCAATCCAAGAACACCAAGAAATGAGGGACCAAAACCCTGATCTTCAATATTAAGGAGCCATTCTCATACCAATGACCCATGAGTGAAGAACCCCATACTGTTTGACCATGTATTAGCTCTTCCTAATGATGTTGCAGCAGTTGTGCACACATGCTCAAAGCGGCTATAACTTTCTTCAACAATAATGTCATTTTGTGAGTACACTTATGATTGCTACGCAATTTCTGTGGGCTGGTAGTCTTCCTTATGTCGAGCTTTTTGGTATAAAGATAGGTATTTTGCTTCTTAAGTGTTTTTTTTTTGGCTAGGATTGACTAACCAAAGATCATTGTGAGATGATTTTCGACATTTATACATTTCCAGGTTAACCTCTCCCAAGAAAAACACAAATTGTGGGAAACTTTGAAACCCAAATAAACACAACAAAAACATCAGACGAAAAGAGAAAAGAGAAAGCTACCACTTATTCGATTCAATAACCAGAATGGTTAGGTAGAGTTGAAGTTATCGAACGTTCCACCATTGTTCGACAAACCCATTTGATTTTTATGGCTTCTCAAGATTACTACTAGGGGGGCAACATCTTGCCGCAAGAGTTACAGACTTTTGACACAATTAAATTTCGGAAAGTGTTGGCAATAGCGCTTTTCTATGTGTACTTTGAAGGACTTGATCACTTACCAACAAGCTTGGAATTCTCAGGGTGGTCATTATCCAAGGGGCAGTAGGCCTGCTCAGTCAGCGTTGATCTTGCTGAGGTTTTCTCACTGGACTGTTGTCCGCGTGGAATAGCTGAAGTTGGATGGATGAAGGTCAAAATCTGACTGAAAATTAATTTGGGGATCTATCGTCACTTACTAACGTGGTTTAGGTTGTGGTTAATGAGGTAGTGCGCAGGCCAAACAAAACCAATCCACGCGTTCGCCCTTTCCTGATGACAATCAGTGTAGAAGAGGGCTTTATCGAGGGCTTTACAATAAATCTAAGGTCAGTGTCCAATGGCCCCGCCCCAGATTTAGGACAAGTAGCCGAAATCGACGACAAAACTCACCAACATTTGCAACATGACAGCTATCCTTGGTGCATCGATGCTGTTTCCGCGGAGCAGTATTACAATCTGCAAGAATAGATTACGTAGACGAACATAGAAAGTGAACTGTGAGAATAGTCGCTTGAAGCCTAAATTAACATTCAGAAGGATATTTACAAACACTAGAATTCGTCTTGTCATAAGGATCGATGGCAAAGGAGAATGCACACGTTTCTTGTTCTGCCCCAACTGAAACCAGAGTGATGAGAAAGGCAACTAGTAGAAGATAATATTTGAACATTTTGGGTTGAATTTCTGGGATTTGAGACGTTTTCGATGGTATGAAGGACAAGGGGATCGTGATGAGCGCTTAAATCAGGTCAGAGTCCGAAGAGCTCAATCAGACTCGTATGCCGCCCATTCACACCTCAGTGGCACAGTGCAACCTAACAGAACTTTAGAAATTTGAAGGTTGTTGCCACATTTTATAGCCTCACGCCTCCACGGATGATGACGATTGATAACGCCTTGTTTGGTATCCTACTTTCTTGTTTCCGGCCTCATTCAGATACTGTACTTCCCTCTGTTGCACACTTCTTTCCTTTGGAGGGCTTAGCGATGAACCTCCTTTTCTCGTTCAGATTTCGGAAGGCGCCAGAAATCACTAGCAATATAGAGTCTCATTACAAAAATCTTGAGCCCATTACAAAAACCGTGCGTCCAAATATTGGTGTCAATTTTTTACCGTGACAAAGGACGCCTTGCGTAAGATACCGATTTTGAGTTTTTCTCTTGTCCCCACTAGCCCATTGGGGTTTTTTACTTGTTTAGGTAGTGGTCACGACGATGATGAGATTACTAACAGTTTTTTATTTCTAATATATATCTATCCTCCCTACAGCGAGAGACTGACGCTATATATTGAAGAGTACAGTGAATATAAGAAAAATTAAAAGTAACAAAAAGTGTTTTAATTTTATTCGGTATAAAAGTAAAACAATACATTTGAATAGTACTGTACATCACATATACAATGAAATGTAAAAAAGGGAAAAGCACCGTTCAACAGTGCGATGCTCCAACATCCCCCTCACTGTTGCAACGGTGAGAACTAGAATCCAATAGACGGCTCCTCGTCATCAATATGGGCTATAAGATTTGTCGGTTTCTTTTCAGGATGTTTCTTCCAACAGTATTCTTGCAGGTGACTTTGTGTAGCGGCGGGTAGACTGCGCCGCATAACTCGACGTATATCACTTGTAAACCTACCATGTAAATAGAATAGATATAAAACGATAGAACACAAATGCGTCAATAACACAACGCTTATGCGCATTAACAGGTTATGGGCCTTAACCAAAACTACAACTTTGATTTACTACGCTGAAAACAAAACAGTGAAAGAAGAGGGGGATGCCTCGATTTTTTCATTGTGCGCCGAACATAAAAAAAAAAAAGTCAAATACCAACATTTCTTCAAACTTTCTTTCTTCTTCTTCGTCTCTCTATTTCTTCAATCTTCTTTCTCCTTCGTATCTTTCTTTCTCGTTTCTTTTTCTCCCTTCTTCTCGCTCAAACATCTTCAACACACCAAGACACTGCTTATCTTATAGTATTTAAAAAAATAATCTCTTAATATTTTTTCTATCTCTAATTCCCAGTCTACGCGATCTCCTTCCTTTATCTAATACTTCCTTGATTTCCCTTATTCTTCATATTTTTCTATCCTATAACAATCACCTATTCCCGTTTGAATCCTCTACTTTACTAAAAAAAAAAAAAAAAAAAACTCATAACAACGCCCACCACAGGCTAGCAACCTTTTGGATGCCGAGGGGATATCCAAAAAAGTTACACCCGGAACTATATCAAAGCGACAGCCCCTACAATTTGAACGACATCAAATCCGACACAACGACACAACACTTGACTATGTCAATGACAAAACCTCCAATCAATCCATCGGAATCGGAACCTAGCGCGAACGACCGACTTTCAAGAATACGGACGACAATATCGCAAGCAACGGCACTAATCAAGAATGAGCACATCCTAAAACTGGACGGCAGCAACTTCAAGTCGTGGGAGAACAAAATATCAATAATACTGGACGACTTTATCGACAATCCGGACTTCCTGCACCGTGAGGGACCAACACTCTCCAGCGATGAGGAGATATGCCGGGGTATCTTAATATATTCCCTCCCGGAAGCAATCCAATCAGAAATAATCCACCTACGGCCCTGCAAAGCAATATACGACCATTTGAGACGACTGTATCACGTCATCACTCGAGCAGGTCAGCTATCGGGACTAGAGGGACTGTTGAATTCTCGGATGCAGCCAGACGAGGCACCATCATCGTATGCGGTCAGATTACGGTCATTGGCCAACAAATTCACTCAACGGGGTGGCAATTTTAGCGAAGATCTGTTATTGGGTTTGTTACTCCAACGGGGTATTCAAGACCAGGAAATGGCAAGAACGGTAATGTCCCGGCTAGAAAATGAAATCGCGAACAAGAACTGCAACCCGAGCTTCGCCACCTGCCATCAAATCCTGGAGTCAGCCTACCAACAACATCAATGCAACACAACGCCGGCGAAGTAAGATGAACCAACCGTTTTCAATCAAGCATCCATTATCAAACAACCAGCACAGGACGACACTTATGACGTCGACAGTATAGACCCGGCCGCCCTAAAGGCGGCTATACGAGGGACGTGCCATCACTGCAAGAAGGCCGGACATTTTGCATGGGACTGCCGGTCAAAGAGGGCCAGTAACATCTCATTACCACCCTTGAACAGTAACTCACAATTCAGAGCCTACTATCCCATTATCACACCACCAACGTGGCCTGCGGGTAGATCGCTGGCACAACCAGGACCGACACAAACAAAGCCAGCAGACTATTACCGGCCCCAATACCCAAACAAACCGGCGACCCCAGTTAATGTCCGCTTTGCTGAATTAGGCGATGACGAGGACCTGATGAACTTATTTCAAGCTGAGGTTAATGGTGATGATAACGTAGGTGGAAGGGAGTCGGTATGTGGCACTGGGGCAACCCACTTGTTAACCTGCAATAAGGAAGCTTTGTATGGTTTCCGTCATCTAACCAGACCTCTTCCGCTATCCGTAGCAACAAAGACAGGGGACGGGAGTTGGCGCATTGGCTTTCCCAGGGCTGCACGGAGAGATTGTACTAGTAAAAAATGTTTTCTACTCACCCAAAGCCGCCGCAACCCTAATCTCCCCAGCATCCATACTACGGACTGGGGGGAAAATGTACACTCAGGGAAACAACCTCTTATTTTGCAATACAGCTAACGTACCTTTGTTAACTGCTAAATTCAACGCGCAACGACGCTGTTGGTTTTTTCCGCCACACCTTAATGCCAATGAGTTGAGAGAGTGTATGAGAGACACAAGAGACAAAATAGTAAGTCTAAAAACGAGAGTAGACGACCGACATGAGGGCGTTCTAGTGAAAGATGAGAGCCTTCTATGGCACAAGCTATTTGGGCATTGTGGAATGTGGCGACTACGGAATTTTTTGAAAGAGAGGATTGGTGACAACATTGGTAAGCACCTGAATAATCCTGTGGATAACTGTGCTGACTGCCTTATTGCCAAAAGCAAGCGTCGGAGTGAACTTCTCCCGACAAACCGTACGACAGGACCTATGGATATTGTTGCGAGCGATATCATGGGACCTTTCGATCAGGCGAAAATCAACTCCGGACGTTGGGCGCTCACTATACGGGACATTAGTTCCACCTATGGTGAGTGTCACATCATCACGACGAAAGCTGATGCTGCGGCGGTATTACAGGGCGTCATTGCCAGGTGGGAAGTCAAATGTGACAGGAAACTCAAAGTGCTACGAACCGACGGAGGCGGTGAGTTTTGGTCAAAAGGCATGGTACATTGATGCTCGATGAAGGGAATCACGCATGAACAAAGCCTGCCTATGAATCACGAACAAAACGGCGTTGCAGAGCGGTACAACAGAAGTGTGGCGGATATGGGACGGACGATACTGCGATCGTCCGGTTTGGGGAATGCTTTCTGGGGATATGCCTTCATGTGGGCGGCATACACTATCAACAACATTTTAAACGAAAGGACGGGACGATTAACACCAGCCGAAATACTGTTCAACGAGAAACCGCCACTAGACAAGATGCAAATCTTTGGTGAGAAGGCATATGTGCACATTCCTCGGGAACATTGTCGGAAGCTAGATGACAGGGCCCACAAAGGACATGTGGTAATGTATCTACAACGAGCTAAGGGATGGCTATTTTACATCCCGGGAGCTAACAAAATGATCCCTTCCGCTTGGGCTACCTTCCCAGGCAGCAGCCGACTCACAACCATGCTCAGGAAAGGACAGCCATTTGAGCCTCAGGAGAAAGAAGCAAACAACAAGATGGGCATACCATTCCTTCTCAACAACTTGCGGCTAGGCGAGTTTAGTAGGCAGAAGAAATTTGCGGAGCAAGAGCAAACGGCTGCAAAGATTGCGAAACCGTCTGACGTGATACCGAGAACCTACAAGGAAGCAATGCGTAGTCACAAGAGTGAAGAATGGTCGCGGGCGATCGAAGAGGATGGACGTGTTCGAGGTGGCTCCTTTGGACAAAAGGCAACACACAATCAATGGCGGGTGGATTTTTGCTAAAAAGATCGATAACCTGTCAGGACAGGTAAGATACAAAGCGCGATACGTAGCACGGGGGAACAAACAGTGCTACGACAAGGAATACAGGGAGACTTTTGCTCCGACAGCCACATTCAGCACACTGCGTCTGCTACTAACTTGGGCTGCGAAACACAATTGGTTAGTGCATTCCTTTGACTTCACCGCTGCTTACCTAAATGCACCGATGGACATGGAAGTATGGATAAAACTGCCGGACGGAATGAATGTGCCTCCCAATATGGGTTGTCGACTAAAGAAAGCACTATACGGAACCAGACAAGCCGGTAGGTGCTGGTGAGAACACCTGGGTGGTAGGTTGAAGGCACTTGGTTTCTCAAAAAGCGCTTTCGACAATAGTGTTTACTTCAATTTCTGGAACAATGCAATGACGTGGATACATGTGGATGACGGGGTTGTAATCGCACAGACAAAAAAGGACTTAGATGATTTGAAACAGGGGCTAGAAAGAAGCTTCCTGATCAAATGGAAGGAAGGGGTGGAAAACATGATTGGAATGGAGATAGAGCGCCAAGCGGCGGGTTTTACTTTAACCCAATAACGGCTGATCAAAAGCATTGTATCGAGACACTGGGACGGGAAGAGGGCCAATGCCACCCCTTTGCCAGCGAAAAGCAAGGTATACACGATGACGCGGAATGATCAGATCACTGACCAGAAATCATTCTTGTCAATTGTAGGGAGCTTAAGTTACGTTGCAAATGGCACCCGGCCGGACATCAGTTTTGCAGTGAATCTGCTAGCCCGACACGCACAAGCACCTGGACGCCAACATTGTGCAATGCTGCAGCACTTACTGGGATACCTTCATCAAACTCAAAGGCAAGGATTGAGGTTATTCCCGAACGACAAGGAGATCACGATATCTTCGGATGCGAGTTGGGGAGGGGAATTCTCGCGATCCACCCATGGATACTTACTAATGGTACATGGTTGCGCAATTGCTTGGAGCTCGAAGAGGCTAGCAACGGTGGCAGCATCAACAAGTCATGCGGAATACATGGCTCTAAGTTTAGCGTCCAGGCAAGGTATGTGGATGAAGCGGCTAATCAGGGATGTGTTTGGGAAAAGCATGCGTCTATTGTTACTATGTGACAATGAATCCGCTATAAAAATATCTAAAGACTCGGCGTCTAACAAAAGAACAAGGCACTCAGACAGAGACTTTTACATTGTCAACGAAATGCTATACAACAAAGAGGCAGAGCTAGAGTGTGTTTGCACACGAGACATGAAAGCCAATGGGCTAACGAAAAGTCTAGGGCCATTATGGCACCGGCGATTCTGCTCACATTTCCTGTCTTAAACATTCACAGGAATATAAGTTGAGGGGGAGGGTGTAGCGGCGGGTAGACTGTGCCGCATAACTCGACGTATATCACTTGTAAACCTACCATGTAAATAGAATAGATATAAAACAATAGAACACAAATGTGTCAATAACACAATGCTTATGCGCATTAACCCTTTGCAAGGGTTTTTGTTTCAGATGTTTGTTGCTTGAGCAACTCAATAAAAGACAGTAGCAGTAATAGCAGCTAACAGAAGACACTGGAAGTATCGTATATTATATCCTCAAGTACAGTGCCCTGCCAGTTGAATGCAAACGTGGAAGGGCGCTCGAACCATCTCGCAGCCTCCTGGATAGGGTGGTTGGTGACACTTAAAAATGGGTGGCGCACACTGGAGCACAACAACACCCCAGATTTCTTGCCAATGGTAGAGGGCATGTTATATTTTACAATACTAAACATATCGTATAATAAAATATATATGCCTATAGTGAATAAACCCAACCTAATTATACTAACAAATTAATAATCATGTACATAGAATATAAATAATCAAAAACATATCACTAAATTGCTCCCTCAGGGGAGATTTCTCTTTTACCATTTATCTACGATTTACTAATTTTTAAAATTTTTATAATAATTTTTTATATCTCAGGTACGCACCAAATAGGGGAGATATCTTATCTATCATACTTAGATAATCAAAATATAGTAATACTATATCATCTGTAGTAAATCATAGACCTTTTGATAATATTAAATTTATAATTATTTAAATCAAATAAATCAAATTATTGAGCAACAACAGGTTATGGGCCGTTGACTGCCACTGTGTGATTAATACTATTGAAATACTATTTTTATTGTTATTTTTTTTTCTTAATACTACTTATTTCTGGAAAATTCCAATCCATATCG
Organism: Austropuccinia psidii; assembly: GCA_023105745.1. Classification (NCBI taxonomy): domain Eukaryota; kingdom Fungi; phylum Basidiomycota; class Pucciniomycetes; order Pucciniales; family Sphaerophragmiaceae; genus Austropuccinia; species Austropuccinia psidii. The sequence goes on from JALGQZ010000001.1 coordinate 4,308,814, forward strand.
CCTTACATCCTGGATTGCTCTACTACTTTCTCTGATAAACTCTTCTCCATACAAGATCTTTCTACTACTCCCTCCCCCCAAACATCAAATATGGACAAACACTATAAACTACCTGACATCTCAAACTTATCGGTTAATGATCCAGTACTTTGCGCCGATAAACAAGCTGAAATTTTACAACGTTTCTCACTGATTTCTGATTGCATCTGCCCAAGATTATTTTCAAGCGGTTCCAATTTTAATGCCTGGTCAAGGAATCTCTTTGACACTTGGTCGATGTGCTTTATTGAAGACATTGATTACTTCCAAAAACAAGAACAAGATGCCGATTATCGAAGAAATCTGATTGCTTTATCTTTTATCCACAATAGTGTGGATCAACCCTTATACAACTCAATCATTTCACAGATAACTATGCCTAATGCAAGGACAGTTTACCAGGCAATCAAACGATGATTCAGCAAAGCATCCTGGTCTTCCATAATCCACCATGCCAAATTAATCTTTCACCTGACAAATCATCAACATGATATAACTCAACATGCCATCAACATGGCCAGGGAATTGAGGGCATTGAAAGTCAACTGGGGCCACTTGATAGTTCAAAAATCTCCACCTTATCCCTTTTCTTTTCTCTTCCTCATCTACATGACCAAATAACCTCTGCTCTCAATATTCGACTGGAACCTAATCCAAAACTCACTGTCAATATGGAGGACCTTTTGGATATTGCTCAACAATTGCAAGGCAGATCTACACCTATTGATAATGAAGGATCTATACATTTATCTAAAATCAATGTATCTCGGGCCAAACCAAGAACGTCTCAACCATATTATGCTCCTAATCCCAATCATTGACCATATAGACCCCTACAATCACCAAATAAAGTCCCCCCATATCTTCCAGATCAGAGGAATGGAAAAAGAGGTGGCTAACCCCGCAAAATCCTTGCTTCTACTGCAGGGAAGCTGGCCATTGGGCGCCCAAGTGTCCATCACGAAAGAAAGAAACTAGTGCTAGGATATCATCTCAGCAAAAGGCAAATGTTGCAAGTATTGGTGCAGTGCCAGCCTTGGAATATGATGAAGCTTTATTGGACTCAGGAGCAACCCATTCTGTCGTAGGAGATGCCTCTCTTTACTGCACTTTGGAAGACTAATATCACTTTGTCAGTTGCATCTTCACACCAATTTCCAGTAGATTAAATTGGCAACATCGCATTAAATACTCAGGAAGGTACCTTGACAATAAAGAATGTGGTATTGTGTGACACGATTGAAGGAGTAGTCCTGTTGATTGGGCAGATTATTTCCCAAGGCTTGAGAGTGCGCTTATTGAATAACATTATGAATGATGAACAAAATAATACATTATTTAATACCAACAGAGTCAATTTCCACTGGTTTATTCCATTTTTTCATCCTTCTTCTCCTGCGGCTATCAATTGTGTTTCTGATTCCAACCCCCCTCCTCCAATAAATTTATCTACTCACCCTGCTCACCATATTGCACACAATATGAGCGAACTGTGGCACTTGTCTATTAGAAATATCAAACGAATCATGCAATTTAAAGCCGCTGATGGCATTCCTCCTTTTGATGCTGACAATACCAAAATATGTCATCCTTGCTCGGTAGCAAAAGCTGAGCATTGTCCATTTATATCTGCCTCACGAAAGCATATTCATCAACCTGGAAATGTGATTGCAGCTGACCTAATTGGTCCTTTGCCAATCAGCAATGATGGCAAGCAATATGCATTGGTAATACAAGATATTTTCTCTAGACTTACAGAACTGATTGCATTAACTGATAAATCAGAAGCCAAATATCAATTGAGGCTATGGATGATAAAATCTATGAACATTACGAAATTTGCTATACAAGCAGTTAGAACTTCTAATGGTGCAGAATTCTGCAACCATTTATTTAACGACTATCTAAAAGAAGGAGGAATAATCCATTAGCTGTCAGTGCCTTACGAGCATCATCAAAATGGAAAGATCAAAAGAACTAATTGCACTATACCGGAAATTGCTGCTAATCTTCCAACATCTCTCTGGCTCTATGCTTTTAGGCATGCAGCATGGATCTTTAACCACACTCTACATTCCAACGGCAAGATCACTACTTATGAAATCATGGGATCTAAGAAGGTGTCTCTGGTTCAACTAAGGGCGTTTGGCGTAAAGGCATTTATTTTAAATTCACAAGTGAAGAAGGACCTGGGAGCAAAAATGGTAAGTGGTTATCACCTTGGGATAATGGAGGATTCTAAAGGTTGGTTATTTTGGGTTCCAGAACAAGGAACGGTGGTACACTCAGCTAGCATCAAGTCTGACGAAGACAGTTATTTTAATCCAAAGTAAACAACACATCATACAATATCCAAGATACAGGTAGACAATCTCTTTGATGGCTCAATGATTGGGCAGCTGAATAAACAAGACTCTGTTATTTCAGCACTTAACTCATCAAGCAATCTGACAGCGGCTTTGCCAATTACATATGACGAAGCAATGTCTTCTTTACAAGCCAAAAGAATGGAAGAAGGCAATAGTAGAGGAAGTGAATAGCATGACTGAACAACAGGTTTTTGTTACATCTAACATCAGAAAAGCACTAAAGGTGACACCTAGGGATTCTCTCCTCAGCACCAAATGGGTATTTGCGAAGAAAGGATCTCCGGAACGTTTCAAAGGTTGGCTGGTGGCTAGAGGTTTCCGACAAATCCATGGCATCAACTTTGAAGAGACATTTGCCCCACCGACAACTTTTGGAGCTCTTCAACTGCTTTTCTCCATTGCTTGCAAGAAAAAATGGAAAGCTTGTACATTTGACATGAAAGTAGCTTTTTTGCACAGCCTCATTGATAAAACTGTATATATATGGCCTCCAAAAGGAATGAATCAGCCGAAATACACAGTACTTAAACTCAAGAAAGCATTATATGGCACCAAACAAGCTTCTCAATGTTGGTGGCTACATCTTAAAGGAATCCTACAACAAATAGGATTTGAATCAAGCGGCAAGGATCAAAGCACTTCTTCTTATCACTCCCGCAAAGGACAGGCAATTCTGTGGATCCATGTGGACTATGGTGCATTGGCAGGTTTGTCTGCTTCAGTCATTGACTTTAGATCTTCCAAACTGGATTGACATCTACAAATAAAATGGGATAAAGAGATCAGAGGTCTGGTAGGATTGTCAATAAAACAGACCGATACTGGATTTAGCATTAATAAGACTGCACTTATTGACAAATTAACTACTCTTTTGGAAAGCAGAATCACTGCCAGCTCTCCTCTGCCACAGAACTGCAATCTTCTTTCAAACCCTTCCAAAGAAATGGACAAAGAATACTTGAAGAGGATTGGTATGTTACTGTACATTGCACAAGGAACAAGGGAAAATATATCTTATGCGGTAAGCTACTTTGCCAGATTCTCAATGGGAAGCACTTGAAAATCTCATTGGATACTTCAGGAATACCAGGAATAGTAGCCTATGGATATCTGAAGATGAAAAGCCTAATGCTCTACGATGTTACGTTGACAATAATTGGGGTGGGGAAGGAAACAGATCAACACATGGCTTCATTATCTTGCATGCAGGAAATCCAATAGCGTGCAATCTAAATGACAGGCAACAATAGCATCATCAACTTCTCAGGCGGAATACATTGCACTTTCTTTTGAGGCACAAGAGTGTATCTGGTTATGCAGCATGTGTCATGACTTATTAGATTGCAAATATCCTTTACTATTATCTAACAACAAAATGGCAATAGGTATTGCTACCGACACCATCAGAAGGAAGCAAACACAGCATATGTGTCAGCCTGTGACTCAAAAGCAGAGCACAAGCTTGACAGCCAAAATACCATAAACCAATGGTATAGCCAAGATACCACCAAAACATGGAGCTGAGCCAAATCAACTCAAAAGGTATCAAAAGTGAGAGGAAACTCACCTCTTTCTGAAAACATAAGTCCCATCACCATAGGACAAGAAATAACAAAGTTATTGCTGAGCATAAACCTTAATTTTCACCTCTCATCTAAAATCTAGAAGGAGAGGCTTAAGCCCATCAAATGGGTATTCAAAATGAAGCTCTAAGCCAGGGCTATCCAATGGTACCAGCCAAAATGAGCTAGCACCAATATTACTGGAGTTATGGTCAATTTCAGGCCAAATAAGGGTGATCAAAACATTCACCTCTTATCTAACTTCTACAGCTTTATTGTGGGATACTTGAAGTGGGGTATTTTTGGAAAGAGCCCAATCGGGGCTATCTGATGGTGCCATCCACTTCTTCATATCTCACCTATAACAGAAGTTATGAGGCAAACAAGCTCAATACAGCTTTTTGCCCAAACCACTCCTATGTACAAAAACCTTGTACATGGGATAGCTTTGTCATATTTAATGATAAGCATAGCAAATTTGGTATCATTGTGTAGAGGCCATACAGGGCTATTCAATGAACCAACTTTGAGCATGGTATCTCAAAAACTGACAGAGTTATGGCCATTTGAAGGTTAGAATCCCACAATATGACCAATACAACTGTATTATGACAGGATACAGTTGTACTCTGATTATGAGGTGTCAAATAGACGGAGAAGCATGTTAATACTTAAATACCTCATAGGTCAGTCAATACTGGGGTCCCATACAGTTTCTGTACAGCATTCTACACGTCATACACGTCAGAATCAGGCTGTGAGGTCCCCAGATGAAAATTTTCACCCTGTATTGGTGAAAACTGCCCAGATGTGGTTTCAAAACCACATCTGAGCCCAATACAGGGCATACAGGCTGTTTGCAAACCACAAGTCAGTCCTAGAGAGTGAAAAATCTTCACTTCCTCTACATGGAAAGGTCTAGCACCCTTTCCACCCCATTCCAGGATAAAAAGGAGGCTTTTCACAGCTAGAATTGTCTCCTCATCCTGCTCTTGAATACCCTACGTAGTAAACTGTAAAAAACAGTTTTACTCTTCGGTAATAAACAGGTATACTCTTAATTTAAAGTATTGTAACCCAACAGGTAAAGCTGCACCCAGGGCTTTCAACAGCACTCACCACCACTATATTGATTATAGTAAAGCCCTTATATTATTGAATTAAATCCATCTTTAACCATTATAAAACATTTTTAAACCATTTTCCACGTGTCACAGTCATAGTTTTGGTTGTAAATAGTTCTATTACCTCTTCAACATAGACTCATCCTGACAATATGATTAGAGAATTCAACCTCATCAATGAATTAATTACCTCAAACAAGATATAATTGAACGGGATAACTACTCATGAACAACTAGCAGGCATCATGATGAAAAGTCTGGGACAGCTAAATGTTAAGAAATTTTTATTCAACAGCAATATGACATAATATTTAGTTATGGAGGGGAGTGTTATATTTTACAATACTAAACATATTGTATAATAAAATATATATGCCTATAGTGAATAAACCTAACCTAATTATACTAACAAATTAATAATCATGTACATAGATTAGAAATAATCAAAAAATATCACTAAATTGCTCCCTCAGGGGAGATTTCTTTTTTACCATTTATCTATGATTTACTAATTTTCAAACTTTTTATAATAATTTCTTATATCTCAGGTACACACCAAATATGGTAGATATCTTATCTATTATACTTAGATAATAAAAATATAGTAATACTATATCATCTGTAGTAAATCGTAGAAATTTTGATGGTATTAAATTTATAATTATTTAAATCAAATAAATAAAATTATTGAGCAACAACAGGGTGCAAATGGGGCCCATGGCAACATAACAAGGGGTGTATTGTATTGCTATAGCAATACCATAGATGTACTGAAACCTAAACTAATGATAATCAATAATGAATATTCATAATACATCATCAACTATTTAAATTGTAAATTTTTTATAATTTTACTGATTATTATTTCATAATGATTTAAAATAAAATTAGGTATGCTAATCTCTCAAAGGGGATATTAAACAAAAATAGCTATTGATCAATTAGTTGTACCTATCATATTATATTCTTTAAACAATTTTTATTCATTTAAACTTAATTAGTAAAATTATAAAAATAAAAATTACTAGATATATCTGGAAGTTTCCAGAACTTCATTAAGCAATAACAGGTTATGGGCTGTCTACCTTAGTCAATTATTTTGCTATATATATATATTTTTAAGCTTAATAGTTACTTGCAGATTCTCATCCTTGAATATCTTTATTTTTATTATACCTCGATTCTTTCCTCTTTATCTTTCTTCGCTTCGATACATTTTTATCTATTAATCTGGCGCCTCCTGTCACCCAATCACAAGCCCTTTTTAACTCATCTCTACTCCTTGAAACCATGGATAATTTAAAGAACATGCAAGATGACGACATGAAAATCATCATTGAGGTGGAAAAGCAAGCCAAAATATTTCATTGATTCATTTCTTTAGCAGAAAAAATCAGGCCTCCATTACAGGCAGATGGGGCTAACTTCAATCTATGGTCCAAAAATATGTTACTATCCTGGACAACATACTTTATGGGTGTTTTGGACTATTTCCAACAATATTAAACAAAATCTAGTGGACAGACTTTTCATTCAGCACAGTGTTGAACATGATGCTTATGAAGCCATCACTTCTCATGTCCATGGCTCAGATGCTTGCAAAATATATCAAGCCTTGAAAGACAGATTTAATCGTCCATCGTGGTCATTGGTTATATTTCATGCCAACACCATCTTCCAAAACTTCAGTGATCATGTCAATGATATTAATGTTTATGCAATGACTATCAATGAGGCTGTTCAAAATCTTGAAAACCAACTAGGTAAAATTGATTCTGAAATGATCACTACTCTAGCTATTTTTTTTGCGGTTCCTTCAATGAATCAACATATCACTCCTGCTGTCAACACTCTCATGGTGACTAATCCAAATCTTAAAGTAAGACCGGATGATCTCCTCAATATGATTCAACAAAATGTTACCGCTTCACCCAATTTCGATCACAGTACAGAAATTGCATGAATGAATGCTGCTTCCAAGTTTGGTACGAGACACAAATCGAGTGATCACACATCTAACCAAAATGACTATTCCCCCAATAGGCTGGCTTAATCATTGTATTCCAAAAAAGAAACAAAAACACCAAGCTCTTTATATCCTTGTCATTACTGTGGCAAAGTTGGATATTGGTCTCCAAATTGTCCAATTTGAGTCAAGGCAAATGAAATGAAGCATAAAAATAAGAGAAAACAGATAAACGTTGCTGGTATGGGGGTGGTGCCAATACTGGAAAATGATGAGGCCTTGCTTGATTCCAGTGCAACACACTCAGTAGTAGGCAATCTATCTCTTTTCACCTCTTGGAAGCAAACTAACATGAGATTTTCTGTTGCTTCATTGGAATCTTTCAAAGTTAATGCAATAGGCTCTATTGATTTGGATATGCCTTATGGTCTGCTTATATTGAGAAATGTTTTGTATTGCAGTGATATACCTGGAGTAATTCTTTCACTTGGGCATCTCCTACAAGAAAATTTCTCAATTTCATTTCTAAATAAATTGTTTTATCTGTCTAATCAAGGTCATAATTTTTTTACTATTAAAAGAAATAATCAATTGTTTATTCCCTTTGATAACTCTGTTCAACCCACAATAAATATTAAATCTATCTCCTCATCACTATGTACTACAAAATCCTATGCCAAATCTCCACAAGATGAGAGTTTATTATGGCATAAATGGCTTGGTCACTTGTCTATTAGACATTTGAAACGTATGCAAGAGTCAAACATTGTCGGTGGTATTCCGAATATTCTTTTTAGCAATATTAAATTATGCCATGATTGTTCATTATCCAAAAGCCAACACCAACCTGTGAAAAGTGCCTCGTGTCAAATGGTTAATCAGCCTGGCAATTTGATTGTAGCAGACCTAATGGGTCCATATGAATCTAGTCTAAATAACAAGAAATACATCTTAATGATTCAATATACATTTTCTTGAGTCGTAGTGGCTATTTCTTTAGCTGATAAATCCAAAGCAAAGAAATGTCTTATAAACCGGATCAGACAATTTTTAAACATCACCAATTAAAAAATTAAAACTATAAGGACCAACAATGGTACTGAGTTTAAGAATAATTTATTTAACAATTTTCTTACTAAGAATGGTATTATCCATGAATATTCAATTCCTTATGAACATCACCAAAATGGAAGAATTGAACGGACCAATAGGAAAATTTCGGAAATGGCTCTGACTTTCCTTTTAGCCGCAAATCTTCCAGCATTTCTGTGGCCATGGGCATTTTGGCATTCAGTATGGATTTTCAATCACTACCTGCATGCGGAGGATAGAACTACACCTTTTGAAATACTAGGAAAGAAGCATCCTAGTCTGGAACTGCTTCAGTTATTTGGTGCAAAGTCATTTATTTATGAGCACAATTTTAGAAAAAAAAATTCTGCCAGAGCAGTAATTGGTTATCATGTAGGGGTATCTGAAGACTCAAAAGGATTTCATTTTTGGGTACCAGAAAAGAAAACAATCATTAAATCGGCTAGTGTTGTATTTGATGAGAGCAGGTACTAGATTAATAATATGAAATATAATGCTAACGTCAATACAATACAAGTACATAATATCTTTGATGGCTCAATGGTCAATAAACTAAATAAAAAGGATTGGTCAGTATCACGATTATCAGAACAAAATGGTTTGGAAATTTTGATAACTTCTACATACTGCAAAGCCATGATTTCAAAACACAACACTAATCGGACGCAAGGTACAGATGAAGAGATAGAAGAAATGCAAACTGAAGATGTCCTTGTGCCTGTTGACCTCAATGTTTCTTTAAAAGACGTACCACATGAGAGAATTCTTAGCACAAAGTGGGTTTTTACTAAGAAACATGAGCGATTCAAAGCAAGATTAGTTGCAAGAGGCTTTCATCAAATTCACGGTATTAATTATGATGAAACGTTTGCACCAACCCCCAAATTTAATTCTTTACATTTACTTTTTTCCACTGCTTGTTTGAATAACTGGAAGATAAGAATGTTTGATGTTAAAATTGCCTTCTTACACAGCTTGATTGACAAACCGGTCTTCGTCTGGCCTCCTTTGGGTATTAAAGTTCCAAAGTTCAAAGTTTTAAAACCAAAAAAGGCCTTATATGGGACAAAACAAGCATCAAGATGTTGGTGGATGCACCTGAAAAATATTCTACAGAAAATTGGTTTTGAGAGAAACGGCGAAGATCCAAGCACCTACACTTTAAATCAAGGGGACAAACAAACTATATTATGGGTACACATTGACAATGGGGCGCTGACTGCCTCGTTTTCCAGAACTCCTCAATCAGGTATCAAGTCAGCTAAATAGTTATCTTGAGATAAAATGGGATAAAACAATTAGTGGTTTGGTAGGCATATTGATAACTGAAACTGACAAAGGTTTTAAATTCTGGCAACCAGACTTAATTGAAAAACTAAACAGCCTTAGTCCAAGAAAAATTATCACTAAAACTCAATTACCGGAGAATTGTCAATCAGTCTCAAACCTATCTTTGAATGCCATGGATAAGCCCTATTTAAAAATAATTGGGATTCTCCTATATATTGTGCAAGCATCTTGTCCTGACATATCTTATGCTGTCAATTATCTGGTACGTTTTTGCCTCCACACCAATCAATCACATTGGGATGCTCTTGATCACCTTACAGCTTACTTATGTGGAACTAGGGATATGGGAATCCAAATTGATAAAGCCAATACCTCTCGAGAATTTGAATGTTAGGTTGATGCCAGCTGGGGAGGAGAAGGTAATAGGTCGACGCATGGATATATCATAATGCATGGGAGTAATCCCATTGCTTGGCAATCAAAGCGTCAAACAACGCTTGACTACTCGACAGCACAAGCAAAGTATATGGATTTATCATTTGCTGCAAAAGAGACCTTATGCCTCTATCACTTATTGCTTGATATCTTGAAGAGCCCAAAGCCCACTTTATTTTATGACAACAAAACAGCCATAGGAATATTGACTGAATGCATGAATAGAAAACAAACGCGACACCTCATCAGGGACTTTAATACCATTAATGATTACATTGCTGTGGGTAAATTACAGCTTAAATGGATATTGACTAATGAACAACTAGGAGATGTGATGACTAAATCACTTGGGAAGATTAAACATGGTGAATTTGTGAAACAAATTAATGCCTTCTGATGTATTATGGAGGGGAGTGTCATATTTCTACAGCAATACAATAGATGTACTGAAACCTAAACTAATGATAATCAATAATGAATATTCATAATACATCATCAACTATTTAAATTGTAAATTTTTTATGAAAAGATCTCTCCTGAGGGGAGATCTTTTCCTTATATATTTTTTATAATTTTACTGATTAATATTTTCATAACTATTTAAAATAAAATTAGGTATGCTAATCTCTCAAAGGGGAGATTAAACAAAAATAACTATTGATCAATTAGCTGTACCTATCATATTATATTCTTTAAACAATTTTTATTCATTTAAGCTTAATTAGTAAAATTATGAAAATAAAAATTACTAGATATATCTGGAAATTTCCAAAACTTCATTAAGCAATAACAGGGAAAAAAAATCAAACCAAAGGCGCTATTCATTTCTTTGGATAACACAAGAAAACACATTTGTAATATACAATATTTGAAAAATTAAAAAATTAGAAATCAAACCCTACCAGTGCAACACTTATTGCACCTCTGTTATTATTCGATAAAATTCTGGGAAGTTCCAGACAAATAAAATTAATTTAAATATTTTTTATTTTCAATTTTACTAATAAAATTAATATAGATATGATTTTACTATATTTATATATGCATAGGCACAACTAATATTATAGTTATGAGAGTTTTAATCTCCCCTTATTGGAGAATTAGCGTACCTATTCAAAGTAAATAATTTTTAAAAATTGATTAGTAAAAATTAAAAATAAAAATAAAAATTAAATTTAAAGAGGAAAAATCTCCCCTTATTGGAGAATTAGCGTACCTATTTAAAGTAAATAATTTTTAAAAATCAATTAATAAAAATTAAAATTAAATTTAAAAAGAAAAAATATCCCCTGGGAGGAGATTCTTTACTCTTCAATTAATGATTCAAATATTAGATGATGTGTTATGCATATTCATAATATCTTATCATTAAGCTAGGTTTACTGGTCTATTCTGTACTGTGATTTATTAGATTCAATACAACCTTCCTCTCCATCACAAATCATGATTAGTTAATTCAGGAAACAAAGTATGCATTCTTTATGCACCCAAGTGATTTTGTCAAAATATCTGCCAATTGTTCATTAGTCAAGATCCAATTCAGTTGTAAGTTATGTGTGTAAATGAATTCATTAATGGTGTTTAATTCTCTGATTAAGTGGCCAGTTTGTTTCCGATTCATTGATTCAGTTGAGATACCAACAGACGTGCAATTATCTGATAGCAACACAGGTACCGGATTTTTCTGGATGGTGATAAATAGGTTATATATCCACAAAACTTCTTTTTCAGCAAACAAAAGAGCCATATATTTGGTTTGAGCAGTTGAAGAGGCTATCGTGGTTTGTCACTTGGATTGCCATCCAATTGGGTTGATACCATGCATAATGATATATCCATGAGTGGACCAATTAGCTTCTCCACCCCAATTTGCATCAACAAAACATTTCATTTTGGAGGATAAACTTGATTTGCTGATTAAAATTCCCATATCCCTTGCTCCGCACAAGTAAGCTATTAAATGTTCAAGAGCATTCCAATGTGATCGGTCAGTGCAAAGAGAGAATCTTGCTAAGTAATTAACAGCAAAAGAAATATCAGGATAGCATGCCTGTGCAATATACAGAAGGATTCCAATTCTTTTCAAATATGCCTTGTCCATTTTACCCACTGAATCGTTTGATTCAAGTTGACAATTAGCAGGCAAAGTCATCTTTGCAATGGTCTTGCTAGGAGTTAAATTTGTTAGTTTATCAATCGAATCAGGTTGCCAAAACTTAAAACCTTCATCGAACTCTTCTATTGAAATGCACACCAGGCCAGTTACATGTTTATCCCATTTTATCCTCAAAAAGGTATTAAGTTGTTGCAATATCCAATCAAGAAGACTAGGTGATGATGCAGTTAAAGCCCCATCATCAACATGTATCCACAATATGGCTTGATCACTCCCGTCATTCAGCATGTAAGTACTGGGGTCTTCCTCATTATGTCGAAAACCTATACATTGCAATATCCCTCTCAGATGTAACCACCAGCATCGAGAGGCTTGCTTTGTTCCATAAAAGGCTTTGTTCAGCTTCAACACGCTATATTTTGGTACATCCATTCCCATAGGAGGCCAGATGTAAACCGGCTTGTCTATCAGGCTGTGAAGAAAAGCAACTTTTACGTCAAAAGTTCTGATATCCCAGTGCTTTAAACACACAGTAGAGAAGAGTAAACACAAAGAACTGAAAGTGGGGGTGGGTGCAAACATTTCATCATAATTAATCCCATGAATTTTACGAAAGCCCCTAGCAACTAGCCTGGCCTTGAAGCATTGGGGTTTCTTGGCAAAAATCCATCTTGTGCCAAGGAGACTTTCATGTGGGACTTCTTGTAAGGGGTCTTTGAGAGTAACCGGTGTAAAAACATCCTCAATATTCATACTTCTAATTTTTTCATCAATCGCCCAAAGCCAATCTCTTTTATTGGTTGAGATTATTGCCTCTTTATACATGACAGGAACTGATATTTGTAGGCTAGATTGATTTTATAGGCCCACAACTGAATCATTTTTCTTTCTTAATTCTTCAGTCATCAAGGTTTCAAAAATATTACATACTTGTATTGATTTAATTTCATGATCATTTACTGTGTTTGTATAAAAGCTTAATTCATCAAACTTAACACTTCCTGACTTGATGATTTCCTTCTTGCCTGGCACCCAAGATAACCATCCCTTTGAGTCTTCCAAAATACTCACATGATATCCAATCAACACCCTAGGTGAGAAATCTTTTCTGAAGTTGTGATTATAAAGGAAAGACTTTGCTCCAAAAACTCGAAGGAGCAATAAATCAGGGCGCTTCTTCCCTAGTATCTCAAAAGGAGTTTTATCACTATTAGCATGAAGAGAACAATTAAATATCCAAACTGAACGTCAAAAAGCCCATTGTCATAAAAAAGATGGCATTTTTGCAGCAAGCAACAAAGTCCTGGCCATCTCGGAAATTGTTTGATTGGTCCTTTCAATTTGGCCAGTTTGATGGTGCTTGTATGGCATAGAATATTCATGAAAAATTCCATTTTGAACAAGGAAATTATTTAATATACTATTTTTAAATTCCGTAACATTATCAGTTCTAATAGTCTTAACTCTATAAGTAGTAATGTTCAAGAATTGTCTGATCCAATTAATTAAGTAAGATTTCTCTTCAGTCTTTTCAGATAGCAGGATTGCCACTACAACACACAAAAAGACATCCTGAATCATGCGAATATATTTCTTATGATTCAGACTAAGTTCATATGGACCCATTAGGTCAGCGACAATTAAATCACCCAGCATATTCACTAAATTTTGTGAAATAGATTTCACAGGGCTATGTTGACTTTTTGAGATTGAACAATCATGACACAATTTGATATCATGAAAAGAAATATCAGGAAGATTAAGAACACAGTTTGATTGCTGCATACATTTTAATTTCCAAATAGATAAATGGCCAATTTGTCTATGCCGTAACATACTTTTATCAGAAATAGGTTCATTGACAAAGGTCGCAGGAGATACATTTGATGATAAAGAGTTGATAGAAACATTATCCTTCAAAAACAATGAGAAAGGAATGAACCATCTGTTATTCCTTTGAATGGTATCAATTCTAATAGTTGGAGTAGATAGTGTGAAGAAATTATTGAGAAAAGACACCAAAAATAGTTCCTTCAATAGGTGTCCAAGAGACAGAATATATCCAGTATATGCCGGAAGTACAACACATTCTTCAGTTGGAGGAGGCCTTTGGGGGTACGCAATAAAATGGTGCCTATTGCATCAACTTTGAAAGATTTGGATGATGCAACAGACAAAGTCATGTCAATTGATGCTAATGAGGTGAACAGTGAGAGATTGCATACTACCAAATGTGTAGCTCCCAAGTCAATTAATGCTTCACCTGCTTCCAGAGTAGACACTACTCCTATCCCTGCAACATTAGACCAATGATGTCGCGCCTTGGTTTTAGCTTCATTTGCCTTTGCCTTAACAGGACAGTTTGGCGACCAGTGCCCAACTTCACCACAATAGTGACAAGGAAAACAAAAACTAGGTACTTTTGAGGTTTCTTGACGATTTGAAGATGATGACATAGGTGATCAATGACTATTTTTGTTGGCCATAGATAAAGGTTGAGGAGAGTATGATTCCTTTCTGCCAAATGTTTATGCAGCATTTATTTTCACAACTTCAGTACTATGATCAAAAGATGGTGAAGCTGTAGCAATTTGTCTGATCATATTGAGTAAATCTTCTGGTTGAACTTTGATGTTGGGGTCAGTTGCCATGAGAGTATTGAGCGCAGGTATTATAAGTTGATGCATTGAGGGAATTGAAAAATAGATGGCCAATGTGCTGATCATTTCAGAGTTAATTTGTCCCAATTGGTTTTCCAAGTTATGCACAGCTTCAGTGATGGACATCACATAATCGTTGATGTTGTTTGAGTGATCAGAAGAAGGGTTAAATATGACGTTCGCATGGTACACAACTGAAGACCATGAAGGGCGATTAAATTGATCCTTTAACACTTGGTAGATTCAACACCCATCCAAGCCAAGTATTCGGGATGTAACAGACTCATAAGCACTACTGTTAACATGGTGTTCAATAAAGAGTCAAGAAACTAGATTTCATTTGATATTGGTATAAACACTGGTTTGTTGAAAATAGTCAGGATCACCCATGAAATAGGATGTCCATGCCGTGATCATGTTCTTTGACCATAGGTTAAAATTAGCACCATTGTCTCTGAGTCAGGGTCTAATTTTTTCTGCTAGTGAGATAAAGTGTTGAAATATTTCTGCTTGCTTGTCAGCTTGCATAATAACATCCATATTTTCAACTGCAGTTTCCTTGGAGTCGGCCATGTCATCAGTAAAATAAGATTTCTGGAAGGTTTGTCCCAAACGAGTAGTAGGAGCCAGTCTAAGGAGTTAATGGAGGAAAGAGATTGGGGCGTATATGAAAATAAGAAAGATGATGTGATAGAAAAAATAAATAGATAGTGTAAAAAAAATTGAGGATGTTATATTTGCGAGATATAGTAATCAAGGTAGGCAGCCAATAATCTGTTATTATTCAATAAAATTCTGGAAATTTCCAGACAAATAAAATTAATTCAAATAATTTTTATTTTCAATTTTACTAATAAAATTAATATAGATATGATTTTACTATTTTTATATATGCATAGGTACAACTAATATTATAATTATGAAAGTTTCAATCTCCCCTTATTGGAGAATTAGCGTACCTATTTAAAGTAAATAATTTTTAAAAATCAATTAGTAAAAATTAAAAATAAAAATTAAATTTAAATTTAAAGAGAAAAAATCTCCCCTGGGGGGAGATTCTTTACTCCTTGATTGATGATTTAAATATTAGATGATGTGTTATGCATATTCATAATAGTTTATCATTAAGTGTCACAACCATGGCAATTCACTTCCTTGGATCCCCATATGGCATATCAAGCCACAGTCCTTTTATGGCCAATTGGCCATATCCATCACCAGTGGCCAATATGGCCACGTCATCATCTTATGGCCCATTTATGGCCATTTGTGTTTTGGGACCTTCATGGCCCTTCACCTCAATCCAGCACCCATAGCGGCAATTTATGCCCAAATGGGTATTTCTGGTCATTTCCCTCAAAACCAGGGGAAATGGCCCAAATGGCTGTTTTTGGCCATTTGGGCTCACAATGCGCACTTTTGCGCATTTGCGCACTTTGCGCATTTGCGCACTTTTGCGCATTTTTGCGCACTTTGCGCATTTTTGCACACTTTGACGCAAAGTGTCCAAAAGACACTTTCCCGCCCTTTGGACCAGTTTTTGGCTCAGAACCCAAAAGTGGCCAAAAACCCCAAAAGGCCCAGAAACACCATTCCAAGCTCTGAAGCCATTGCATCCATCCTTTTCCCTCTGCCTTTCCATCTCAAGACCTTTGGACGTAATCTTCTTGCCAATCAACCAATATGCCATAAATGATGTTATATATCATTGTGCATCATTTTTCAACAGCAATTCAATGGTGGCAATATCAAATGTTCATTTCAACATTCCAACATCTCATCACGTCATCAAGGCACCCAATCATTCAGAGGAATCATCAAGGCTCAAGAGCAAGTGTTTCAGCGTCAAAGACCAATGACGCCATCAAGCAGTCATTGGTTATTCTCACTCCAAGTATTCCTTCCAAAGGAATACTTCCAATTCATTCTCAAGTGTATTCAAGAGGCAGTGCCAAAAAGAAGTTGTCAAGTGTCAAAGCTCCACTCAATCCATCTTGGCAACCATATTCATTTCAATACAGTCTGGATCCATCAAGACCTGTATTTCATTTTCAATCATGGGAAATTCATTCAACCCAATTCAATTTCAATATTAGCCAGCTGTATCAATTCCCAAAAGAATCAATACAGCCTCAAGGATCAATACAGATCAGTTTTCAGCCTGAAGAACTCAAGCTCCCAACTTTTCACATATACCGGCTACCCTTTCCACCCTGGGGGGTTTTCCCCAGTTAATTAATATATTTTGATTTTATTTTATCTCTATTTTCTTTTCATTTTAGTTAAGCAAATACTGATATTATTAAGTAAGTCATTTAGCACCTTTCTCTTTTCTCTTTCTTCGCCTGTCAATGGATATTTGGTGGTCATATCCTTACTAATTCCATTATTCATTTTTTGGCAGGTTGAAACAGTGATTAAGGACTTACTTGGTTGGCTCTTTGGCCATTTGGCTTCCCTTTCCTCTTTTGCATCTCATCTTGTACCTGCATATCTTTTAGAGGAATTCATTCTTATTATTTTTATTCTTTATCCTTTTGGAGTCTTCCAAGTGAGTTCCCTGATTGCTGAGTGCCAGGCCACTCTTGTATTTCTGTCCAAGAGCCCCTGTGACATTAAGTTAGGTTTACTGGTCTCTTCTGTATTGTAATGTATTAGATTCAATACAAAAACCTCTCTGTTTTTAGATAAATCTTGTGCTAAATCCCATTCTACGTCATTGTGATGGGCATTGATTGTATTATCAACATTTACCTCATTGCCTGCAGTGGATTTTTCCCACAGCTAAAAGTCATATAAGGTTTCCATGAAGGCATCTTGCCTTGAAGGGAGAGGGTCCTCCTCAAACCCAAGGATGCCTTCTTCAAAATCTTCCAGGTCACCTGTGGTATCATATGAATCATATCCAGTCATCTGATTGTACTCCGTGGCTGAACTAAAGGGGTCACTCCTTTTTGAGCTTTGAGTTTGTTGCTTGTTACAAGAGTTTTGAGAATGGATCATTCCCAGTTTTGTTTGGCTGATAATTTTCAGCACCAATGGAGGCATTGAATTTCTTGATTTTTTTTAATCCCTGAAATTGTTGAAAATAGCCTCTCAACACCAGCTGCATGCGGAACAATATCTCCCACTTTGATTGCTTATTTTTTCAAGGCTTTCCATTGGATGCAGTATGGTACTCTCATCCAATAGTCTAGAAGTCTCATATCTGATTCATTACCTAAAAGTAAATTATAATGTCAATAACATATTTAAAACTATACAAACTAAAAAGTAATCACCTGCAGTTATGGTATTATATGGATAATTTCCATTAGAAAAGTGTAAGGCTTTAGTTGATATCATTTTGGAATCACTCTGTAGAGATTTCCAGTCTTTGGCCAGTTGCATGATTATCAGTGTTATGTTATCCAAAGAGTGCTTGCATGAAACAGGAATCTTGTAGTACAATGGATGTAAGAAAAAGGAAACCATGTACAAAACATTATCAACATCTCTTGCTCATTGATGTAAAATTTTGATTCAGTGCTTCTTGAATGGCTCATATCATTGATAAACATTGATTGATTTGGTTTCAAGATAAATTTCTATGACCTCCTTCCAGATGTCCAAAAAGCAGGTTTTTGCATGTTTTAGTCAGGCAAGACTATCAAAAACTGGCTTTAGTAAGGAAACATGTGAGCCTTGAGGTATATTTTACATACCCAAATAGGCCACAATTATCTTAAAAAGAAATTTTGAATTATGCATAACTCATAAGTCATGCATATATCCAAAATTCATCATTTTTGATTTCAGGAAAGATGAATAACTTTTTATTGAGTAAGTAAATCCATGGATTTGAGGCCAGGTTTGGATTCTTCACAAAAATTCACCTAGGGTAGCTCCATAGAGTGATTAAGCTCAAACTAACTCCTTCAGGTGGTAATATGGAAAATACTTCAATACCACATCATCAATACCACATAAAAGATCCGTGAAAATTTTTGTTTTTCTTAATTTCACACCAAAATAATGGGAATGTGAGAAATCCCATGTTACATATACACTAAGAATAGTGTTATGGATGTTTTGAGCACTTAATATCATGGTATTCTTACATGGACTTTTGGTACACCCCTAGTGGATATCTCACTTTAAGCTTGAATTTCTATTTTGACGTAAAAAATAAGCAAGGGGGACAAAAGACATCAAAGAGAGCCAGGGTACCAAACTTCTGAGGCCTCAGAGGTGTGGACAGCTCCAAAGCTTGGATCCATGGCTGATCTTGTCCTAATTGGTAAACTAGAACCTTTTGGGAACTTGGTTACCATGTCACAACTACTGTAAATCTTAAGAAAATAGCAAATATCCTGCTATTTTGACGTGCCAAGGAGGTAAAAAGCTACTTAGACTCCTGTAACCATGTCAATTCTTAATGATTTTCCATGGATAAGCCCTAAAAGAGTAATTAAAACCCTTTTTGGACTTTTATCCATTGAATTACCTCATAGCAACCAGTGAAACACTGATATTTGCAATTCTACATAGAAATGAGGTAAAAACTTCAAAAATTCATTAAAAATACAATTCTTAATGAATCCTTCTGAAACATTCAGGACTAATGGAGAACTGTATTATCTATGGTTAAACCAAAAAGAATTACAGTTTTACTAGTAAAATTAAAAGTTTTACTTACAGTCCATTTTTTGACTATTCTACGTGAAACACTGAATCTTCAAAAATTTACAGTAATTACAACCTGTGATGAAATTGGAAATAACATTGATAGCTTTGAGAAATAAATGATTATGTTGGAATAAAAGAATATTTAAAGATGTTACTCCTTTTATTCTTAACCATATTGGGGTTGGTAGTCACGTAAAAGCATCAATTAAGTAATTATGATAATCTTACGTGACAACAGATGATGCAATCAATAATCCAAAAGGGTTTATTGTTTTCTCACTCACTGGTTTTTCAGTTTGCTCCATGGCACGCCTCTGTGAGCTGTTGTTGACTTAAAAGAGGCCTCTTCTTGCTGTTTTTTCCACATCATCATCTTATTATCAATTTAATTCATTATTACCAACAAGTAAGTATTAGTTATAGCTATTCTTGAGTGTTTTAAAATCTTTCAAAATCAATCAGAAAGATTTGAAATCATAGAATCCAACTATATATTGTTGTAATACTGTTATAAATCCATTTTTATCCTTAAAATCCACAATTCTACATCAAATCTCTCCATCTTATCTTTCAATAAGTTCTTTGCAATATTAGTGAGTGATTTATTTTTAATTCTTAAAGTTTTTCTCTAAAACTAGTGTTCTTCAAGAATTACTATTATAATTATTCTTGCAAAAGATAATTATATATTGAAATAATCTTATTATTTTAATAAAAGAAGTTTTATTATTAAAATCTTCCTGTAATTGATTCTTGTAGACAATTACTTTCTCACTGTTAAAATCACTAGTAGTTTTTAACACATGAAAGAAATAATTCTTTAATTATTTAATTGTGGTTATAATAATACTTTGTTATTATATTTCATAAGAACAGTCATACTACTGTTGATTAATAGTAATATTATCATCAGTTTCATAGACACATCTTACAAAACAAGTACCTGATTTGAATTGAAATAATAATTATTTTGTGTAATTTTTGAATATGAAACAATAAGTAAATATTACCTATATTTCACTTATTTTACTATAAAAATCCCTATTAAATTGAACAATAAGATAAATAATAATTATTATAATTATGGTGTAAAATATTTATATTATGGAATAAATATAATAATATGAATTATATTAAGAAAACCTAATATAATAAAAATGAATATATTAATATATAATAATTAATATATTGATTGCACTTTACTATTGTTAAAAAAAATAATAAAGGTGTAAAAAATCATTATTCAATGATAAAAACCAAATTATAATTATAATATTATCAATCTTAAAGCTATATATTGATATAAATAGTATTTATATTAATAAAAGAATTTTTAAAGTAGTAATAAAGATATAAATAACCTACTTTTGTCACTTAATATAATGATTTTGAATAAATTTACACCTAAAAATGTAAATACAACTTTTTTAATGTGTATTTACAATAAAAATAGAAGAAGTTACAATTATTCTTAGTTTTATGTGGAATTAGAGATTTCAGAGAGAAATTTAACAAAAAAATTAAAAACTGGTTTAATAACATCAATATTGATGATCAAAAGAAATATTAACCTTATTATTTAAATATATAATAGTTTTATATAAAAAGGATAAAGTTTTTACCTTTGGTTTCAATACTTTGATGTTTTTTTTTGCATCGGAGGGGGAAATAGAGGTAAAACAAGCTCTATGTATAGTAGCCTCCCTACTAGAGTCCAGAAAGATTCTAGTAGACACTTCATAATGGTATCCACTGGAATTAATCAGTATTTTATGGTTTAGTGATGATTACATCATAATTAAACCATCTTATCTCATTATTACACCATTATTTAGGGTTATCACTGTAACACACGTTTTCTCACACCATAGGCTTGGAAGAAGACCAAAAGCTTTGCATTCTCTTAGCTTTAATAATAATAAACTAGTATTCATCACTTTTATCACCTATATGACTGTTAAGCTTAAATTAAAATTACAGTGAGTGATCATAAATGATCAATTTTAAGCCTAAACTTTGATCATTAATACCTTTTGAGTTATACATTCTAATGCAATTCAGAGTGTTAATTATAATAGATTGTCATTTAATCTTTAAACTTCCAAGAGCATATAATTACATCATCAAAACTTTATTTTTGATGATTTTTCTTGTAACTCATCTTTTCTGTTGAAACTTACTATTTTAAATTTCAAACTAATATTTCAAGGACTTATACCTTGAATATAATAATAAAAATTGAATAATTCTTCATGTATGGGCTAGTAGAAGCTTAATATCCATTTTATTCAAGTTTTGACCACTTTCACAACAAAGTGGTCAACAGCTATACCAATTTTGTTCAATAATCCCTTACAAATTATAGCTTTGCTTGTAACTTGTCAGATAAAGTTAAAATCTGTATTTTTACAGTAATTAAGTGGTAACTTCATTTTTGGTTCAACTCTCTATCATGTATATTTCAAGAGCTATGAGCTAAAAACTATGAATATATGCATTGCTCATGAAAGTGCATATATTCAGGTTATTTCCTTAAGTATTAAATTTAAATATATGACATCAAATATGAAATAAAAATTTATATCTTCAATATTTAATGGGAAAGCCAATTGTTAAATTAATTTTAGATGTTGTCTCATTGGGCTCTGAGATAAACAGGAATTTATCCCTTTTTATGGAATTTTATAATTATTACTCATTAAGTATTGCCTTTGAAAATGAGACATAAAAGTGTTATATGTGTTTCTTACCATGGTTGATCTAATAGTGCAATTTATTTTAAATTTTCTTCATTAGATTAAGAGGAAATGAAGAATTTATGCCTTTTTATGGAATTTTTATTTATTTTAAGATAATAATCTTAATTCTTATTATTAGAATAAATATGATAAAGTTGTTTTGTTGTCATATCTCAAAGGCTCACATTTTTTATGATGTTTAAAACTGCTTTTGTTATTTCCAGTGTATTAATTGTTGTATTGTTACTCATTGATAGGCATTTTTCAAAGACTTCTTCATGCTATTGGACACCAAAGCAGACCTTGGCCATGGAATACCATCACGTTTCACATAAGCTAGACAAGCCATTTTGTACATCATTTGCTTTGGCCCAGAGGTAGAGTTTTTAACTCCAAAAAATTGATAATCTGAAGAAGTTTACAAGTGATTAATTATTCTTGACAGTGTTGGCTATTGATGGGTATGATATACCATTCTTGGCAATGAGATTGAGAATATGTAAGATACAAAATATTTTCTGTATGTGGAGGAATTATTTTTTAATGAAAGACTGTTTAAGAAATTGTGAAACATGATATTTATATGTGTTATATTTACAAAATGAGCAAAAAAACACCTTAAAGCTTAACATTACTGATGGTGAATCAGTAAAAACTGCTGAAATATTTCCAGCAGGAATGTTCTTGTTTTTCAATACTTATTTAAGGGCTTTGAGAATGTTATATGATGTATGTAAAATGAAATTTAGGTTAAGTATCTCTACAAATCTCTTGAAGTATTGCCCACGTAAAAGTAGCATGGCCTAAATGCTATTTCCAGATACATCAGTCCAACTGTCCAGAGATAGAGTAAAACTATATTGATTATTTGAGTCACTCATGAGTTAGAGCTCATGCTTTGCATGCATCTGGGGTAGGATGCCACTGAAGATTTTGAATCAATTGAGTAATTTAAATTGTGAATGCACTAGTTCCTCTTGGAACTGTTGGAAGAAGGGGTTCTAAACAAATCAAGATGGGATTTTTGAAGTAATAAGGGCCTTGAGTAGTAGTTCATGTAAGTTGGAAATATTTTATTTGGAAACTGACCAGAAGTATAAGGCGGCAGAAGAGCCTTCTCAATGCAAACTCTTTCTTGGTATGGTTATTCTGAGAGACAGTTTTTGCAAGTGTGTGCCACTTGCAATTGTTGAGTCAAAATAATTTTTTATGTCTGTGACTTCAATTTCTGAGTCAGATGGTATTGAGCTATTCAGTACAGATTGAAGGTATGTGTAGTTCTGGGTGGGTGAAATCAATTGGCAGCTGTCTTTGATATTTGCCAGGAGATGATGAGGTATTTCTTGAGGAAATATCCTCTGGAAATGCATACATTTTGCTTTACATCACCAAGAATTTTTTGGGAAAAATTATGTGACATCAAGGACGATTTGAAGACAAAGGCTTTATCCACAAGGTGTGGCCTTCATTCATAAGTAGTGACATCAGAAGGGAAGAAAAATGGGAAATGATGAGGAATAAACGAGCAATGAGAAGAAATAAATATGAAAAAAAAATTCAAAACATAAAATGAAATAAAGGGAGATAAAAAAAGAAAGAAAGAAATAGAAAATGGATACTAAGTGGAAAAAACCCAGAATGATATATCTGATCTGCAGCACAACTTGTGCCCTCTTTCCAAACCTAATCTGGGTATGGGCACCCATGCTCCACTAGTGGTGTGCAAGTGGGAGCCTTTCCAACCACCCCACTCCTGGAGCAAGTTTCCTTTTTGTCACAGGCCATGCACTCGCTCCAAATCTCTTTTCTTTCTTTTCAACTTATGTTTTTTTTATTGTCTGAACAATATTGTAGGTATAAAACAGACCAATTTGATGCCTTAAGCACTTCTTCAACTCGTCAAAATCTCTCATTACTCACATCCCTACAAAGAGGTTATTCTTTTATATTATGCTTAATTGACAAGCACTGGAAGCATCTTTTATAGTTGCCTTACCTTTATGTAGAAGTGCATGGGTGAATTGTGGGGATGTGCCATGCTGGACACAGCTATTGAGCAATTGATGGGCTCAGTGGGATCTTGTTGAAAACTGTATAAAATACAATAATGAAGTTTCAACACATTGGGACTGTCAAGACCCAGATAAAGACTGGCCAACCAACCATCCTCAAGGAACTGGATTGCCAACAGCTCAACTGCATCATAACCCACTCTTGTCATCTTATGGTTGCTCAAGTCAAAAATATCATGGAGTCTCAGGTTTCTAATTGAACCATCAAACATGAGTTCCACAAGCTTGGCAAACTGTCTCAGATAGCACTGAAGAAACTTTACCTCCAACCTGAGGATTTCCAAGCTTGCCTCACCGTTTCTCAGGCCCACATCAACTGGACAATTGATGATTGGGCCTGGGTGATCTGGACCAATGAGTTGTCTTTCAAATTGGGTAAGCTGTACCTTTTCTTTGGACTAATGCGGATGGGATCAACTTTCAAGGTAAAAAAGCTGATTGTGTTTGTGTGGGGAGATATTTTAGCAAGAAATGGATGCTGGAGAACTTTTCTGTAAACCACCATTTGGGCTGACATTTGGTCATGATATGGGGAGATATCTGTGCAGCCAAACAATCCTGGGTGCCAATATTGTAAGAGTTCCTCACCTCACCAAAAATCATTTCCCAAGCCTATCTGTAAGGTTCAACAATGAAACAATAATTAAACATTACCAATACTTCACTTATTGTACTATGACTGTCCTTATAAATTTAAATAATAAGATAAATAATTACTATAATAATGAAGAATTATTTTAATTAAGGCATAAAATATTTATATTATTAAATAAATATAGGGTTCTTGTAAACACACGTAAGCTTTTAGTAAAAACACCTAAATCCTTATGTGTTTTTACCAAAAACCTTTATGTTTTTACCAATTTATGGCCAAAAACATGTAAGTGACCTTATTTTTCAAAAACATTCCTCAGGATCAGTTTTGAGGTGTTTTTTTACTTTTTCTTGCCATATTTTTCCCGACATGGGATATCAATATCCACAAATTTTTTCACATTTTTTTGGCCAATATGACAAAATGGCATATTTTTTAAAAAAATTCATTTACAATCTTCCCACTTATGTATTTCCTTCAATTTTTTTAAAAATGAAGAGTTCAATCTGGACAATAAAGAACCAGAAGCCCATGAATTGGGGGAATTTTTTTGGTGGGACAACAAGTGAAGGTGCAATAAGTGTTTTTTTCAAATGTTCTTTTTCTTGTTTGTAATATGACCATTTTTAAGTACAGAAGTGCCACATGCACCCTCCTCAGTCCTATTTATTGCTTAAATCCCACATAAGTCTCCATTTTATCAAATATGTGGCACTTTTGTACTTGAAAATTGTCATATTACAAACAAGAAAAAAAACATTTGAAAAAAAACACTTATTGCGCCTTCACTTGTTGTCCCACCAAAAAAAAATCCCCAATTCATGGGCTTCTAGTTCTGTATTTTCCAGATTAAACCCTTCATTTCAAAAAAAAATTGAAGGAAATTCATAAGTGGGAAGTTTTTGTATTAATTTTTTAAAAATAGTCACATTACAAAGACAGGGAAAAAACACTTTTTGCACCTTCACTTGTCCCACCAAACAAAATTCCCAAAATTATGAAGGAAATTCATAATTGGAAGTATTTTAAATGAATTTTCTATAAAAAAAAGCCATTTTTCCATATTTTCCAAAAGAAATATTAAAACATTTGTGAGCATTGACATCCCATGTTGGGAAAAATATGGCAAAAATAAAGTAAAAAAACCTCAAAACTGATCCTGAGGAGATTTTTTTTGAAAAAAGGTCACTTGCATGTTTTTACCATAAACTTATGTGTTTTGGCCATAAATTGGTAGAAACACGTAAGGGCTTATGTGTATTTAACAACACCCTAAATATAATAATATAAATTATATTAAACTAATTTGATCTAATAAAAATAAATATATTAGTATATTTATGGAACTTTATTATTGTTACAAACAAATAATAAAGGCACAAAAAATTGTTATTTAATAATAAAAGGACTGCTTATAACAATAATATTACCAATATTAATTCTATATATTAATATGAATACCATTCATATTAACAAGAGAACTATTAAATTAATATTAAAGAGAAAATTATTATAAAAATTGAAAATAACCTACTTTTAAGACTTAATATAGGAATTTTGAATGAATTTATGCCTAAAAATGTAAATAAAACCTTTTCAAATTGGTATACAATGAAAAATAAGGGAAATTACAAATATTCCAGTTTTGACATGGAATTAGGGATTTTAGAGAGAAATTTCAACAAAAACAATTAAAAATTTATTGAATAATGTCAAAATTAGTGATTACAATGAAGATGTACTTGATTATTCAAATATCTAATAGTTTTATATAAAAATAATAAAGTCTTTACCTTTGGTTTTAATAATTTAATGTTTTTGTTGTGTCCCCGGGGGAAATAGAGGTAAAAAGAGCTCCATATATATTCAAAACCTCCCTGCTATATTCCAACAGGCTGCTAGTAGACCTTTACTGATGGTATTGTCACAACCACGTGTAATCACCCCCCCAATGGGTGTTTGCAGCAATTATAGCCTGACATCATGCTTATGGCCAATTGGTCCATACTGGTGTTCTATGGCTTTTGGGCCATACCACCTTCCACTGGCCATTTATGGCCCCAAACCTCATGCATGGCCTCAGGCCATATCCTGCTCTCATTGGCCTCTTTGGCCAATTATCCATCTCACCAACCCCCAGGCCAATACCCCTTGTTTTTGGGCCTGGGGGTCCTGTCAGGTTTCTAGGGGCCTCTGGCCCCTCTAGCCACCACCAGGGCCCTTGGGCCCACCCCTTTGAGTATGTGTTTTTTGGGCTAAATGGACTTTTTGGACCATTTATACCCCCTACAGCCTCTACAGTCAATCGGACCCTTAGGCCCCTTTTGGCCTTATTACAATGAGGCCAATCACCTACCCTCAAGGCCAGGTGGGCCCACCTGAACCAAGTTTGGCCCCCAATCTCACCAGTACCACAAATGGCCAAAAGGACCCCAGGACCCAAATTGGCCATTTCTGACCCCTGGCCTTTGGCAATCACCAGACGCCACCAGATCAATCTCAGAAAGGTTTCCCCTTAATTTAGGGGAAAGACTTCTCTTCACCAATGTACTCCATACCATGGATTCAGGAATGGTGCATATATGGTATAATATACCATTATGCACCAATTTTTCTCAGAAATCCAATGGTGATGGTTTCAGGAACAAATTAGGCCATTTCAAACCAAGTCCCAAAATCCATCACCCATTTTGAAGGAAGTATTTTCAGTCATTCAGTCTTGCAATCCATGGCGGCTACCAGAAGACCATTTGAGGGCCCAACCACCTGGCCCTGCAGGAGTTGGGTTGTACTTTCTCTCAGGATTCTTCCAAGGGCAATTTCAAGAGGTCATCAAGAATTCAATCAGTTTTCAAGGCATCAAGTAATTTAGTATTTCTTGGACAACTCAATTTGTCCATACAGGTTGTATTCAAGCAAGCTGTATGGCCTTGTTCCTTTTGGGCCAATTAATATTACACTGTGGGAATTCCATCACACAGTTCAGTTCTCAAGATGTCCAGATCTGTATTGACCCAAAACAGTCAATACATCCAGGGATCAACCCTCCAGGATCAGTCTTTCAGCTTTTCACATATACTGGCCCCCTTTTATTCCCTGTGGACTTTTTCCTCAGTTAATTAATATATTGGATTTATTGTTATACTTCTTTGCTTTTCTTTTATTTAAAAGAAATACTGATAATCTTAAGGCAGTCATTTGCACCTTTCCTTCTTTGCCTGTGAGTGGATATTGGTGGTCATATCCTTTACTAATTACATTGTTCTTTCTGGCAGGCTGAAACAGTGAATTGAGTATTCATTTGGTTGGCTCTTTGGCTTTTGGATTTTTGGTTATCTTGGCCATTGGCTTCCTTTTTCTTTTATCTTTGGCATACTTGTCTTTGCTCTTATCCTTCCTTAAAAAAATATATTCCTTTTATTTCTTTATTATCTTGGAGCCCTCCAAGTGAGCTCTTGATTCCTGAGTTCCAGGCCACTCTTGCTTCCATAAGAGCCCCAGTGACATTATATTCGTTAACTCATAATTTATTTTCATTCTTTTCATTCTTTCTTTATAATTTCATTCATTCATTTCATCAAAATTATGACTCTTTAATTCTTATGAACTTTATGATTAATCATCACTCCTCAATTTTCTCTCATTCATTCTTCATTCTTGAAAATTGGAAGCTGAGCCATTTTATTTTTTTTCTCTTTTAAATTTTATCTCAAATCATCAACTTCATTTCATTCATAATTGAGGCATAATCTTAAAATTCATTTGATTTTCAAATTGCTCCCATACCAAAGGAGGTACCATTGTGTACAACACATCCAGGGCTACACAATGAACCAAATTTGAGCTTGATATCTCAAGAACTTACAAATTCAAGGCAGCTTTGAGGTCACAATCTCACAGTTAGACCAATACAGCCTTACTGTGGGATAATATCCCGTAACCCTGATTATGAGGTGTCAAACAGAAAAAGCAGATTGTTTATACTTCCATACCTCATAGTTTGGTCACTACTGGGGTCCCATACAGGTTATGTACAACATTCTACGTGTAATACACATCAGAAGAGGTCTGTGTGGTCCCCAGATGAAAACGTTCACCCTGTATTGGTGAAAACTGCCCAGATGTGGCTTCAGAACCACATCTGAGCCCAATACAGGCTATACATGAATTGTGAAAACCACAATCCAGTCCTTGGTAGTGAAAAAATTCACTTCCTCTGCATGGAAAGGTCTAGAAGCCTTTTCACCCAGTTTTGGGATAAAAGGAGACCTTTTCTCCACCAGAAAAGGTCTCCTCATCCTGCTCTTGAATTCCTATGTATTAAAACTTTCAAAACCAGCTATACTCTTGGAAAATAATCAGTTTATAATATTAATAATAATAATTGTAGTAGCTATCATAGTGATCCAACTGATAATTATTGCACCCAGGGCTTTCAGCATTGCTCACCACCACTATTTATCAATAGTAAAGCCCTGTATACCTCTTCATAAACCAATCTTTTTTAATCATTTTCACCATGTCTCAGTCATAGCTAAAGCTTGTAATTAGACTTTGTTAGCTGCATCATAGACTCAGCCTGACAATCATGACCCAAATGATTATGATCCCCCTTGCACACAATCATTAGTCACATTCATCAATTCATTTGAACCCCACACCCAAAACACAACCAACATCAAGCAAAACATTTCATTTATCAACCATTCAAATATTGGCTTGCCAGATTCCTCCAGCAGGCTGGAATTATGGAAATTTTGCATCAAAATTGACAATCCCAAATTCCCAAAGGTTCCCCCAAATGTGACATCTGGGATGGATTGGTCTGGAGACGCTTCACTGGAACTAGAAGTATCAATGACCCCCCATTCCTGGTGCATTGGCCTTGTGAGCCTTGAGGTATATTTTACATACCCAAATAGGCCACAATTATCTTAAAAAAGAAATTTTGAATTATGCAAAACTCATAAGTCATGCATATATCCAAAATTCATCATTTTCAATTTCAGAAAAGATGAATAACTTTTTATTGAGTAAGTAAATCCATGGATTTAAGACCAGATTTGGATTCTACACAAAAATTCACCTAGGGTAGCTCCATAGAGTGAATAAGCTCAATTTAAGTATTTGAGGTGGTAAAATGGAAAATACTTCAATACCACATCATTAATACCACATAAAAGATCCGTGAAAATTTTTGTTTTTCTTGATTTTTAGCCAAAATAATGGGAAAGTGAGAAATCCCATGTTACATATACACTAAGAATAGTGTTATGCATGTTTTGAGCACTTAATATCATGGTATTCTTACATGGACTTTTGGTACACCCATAGTGGATATCTCACTTGAAGCTTAAATTACTATTTTGACATAAAAATTAGGCAAGGGGGACAAAAGACATCAAAGAGAGCCAGGGTACCCAACTTCTGAGGCCTCAGAGGCGTGGATAGCTCCAGAGCATGGATCCATGGCTCATCTTGGCCCAATTGGTAAACTAAAACTCTTTGGGAACTTGGTTACCAAGTTACACCTACTGTAATCATAAGAAAAATAGCAAATAACCTGCTATTTTGACGTGCCAAGGAGGTAATAAGCTACTTAGACTCCTGTAACCACGTCAATTCTTGATGGCTTTCCATGACTAGACCCTAAAAGAGTAATTAAACCCTTTTGGGATCCATATTCATTGATTTACCTCATAGCAACCAGCAAAATACTGCTATTTGCAATTCTACGTAGAAATAAGGTAAAAACTTCAAAAATTCATTAAAAATACAATTCTTAATGAATCCTTCTGAAACTTTCAGGACCAATGGAGAACTGTATTATCTATGGTACAACCAAAAATAATTATGGTTTTACTAGTAAAATTAAAAGTTTTACTTACAGTCCATTTTTGACCATTCTACGTGAAACACTGAATCTTCAAAAATTCACAGTAATTACAACCTGTGATGAAATTGGCAATAAAATTGATAACTTTGAGAAATCAATGATTATTTTAGAATAAAAGAAGATTTACAGATGTTACTCCTTTTATTCTTAACCATATTGGGGTTGGTAGTCACGTAAAAGCATCAATTAAGTAATTATGATAATCTTACGTGACAACAGATGATGCAATCATTAATCCAAAAGGGTTTATTGTTTTCTCACTCACTTGTTTTTCAGTTTGCTCCATGGCACGCCTCTGTGAGCTGTTGTTGACTTAAAAGAAGCCTCTTCTTGCTGTTTTTTCCTTATCATCATCTTATTAATTTATTAAATCATTATTACCAACAAGTAAGTATTAGTTAAAGCTATTCTTAAGTGTTTTAAATCTTTCAAAATCATCCAGAAAGACGTGAAATCATAGAATCCAACTATGTTTTGTTGTAATACTGTTATAAATCCTTTTGATCCCTTAAATCCACAATTCCACGTCAAATTTCTCTACTCTTACCTATCAATAAGTTCTTTGGAGTATTAGTGAGTCATTTATTCTTAATTCTTAAAGTTTTTCTCTAGTAATAGTTTTCTTCAAGAATTATCTTTATAATTATTATTGCAAAAGATAATTATATATTAAAATAATTTTATTATTTTAATAAAGAAGTTTTTATTATTAAATTCTTCTTGTAATTGATTCTTGTAGACAATTACTTGCTCACTGTTAAAATCACTAGTAGTGCTTAACACGTGAAAGAAATAATTTTTAATTATTTAATTGTGGTTATAATAATATTTTATTATTATATTTCATAAGAACAGACATAGTACTGTTGATTAATATTAATATTATCATCAGTTTCATAGTCACATCTTACATTTGGGGGCCTGGCCGTGTTTTTTGAACCTTGTACCCTTAATTAATATATTTTTAAGCTCTAAAATATATTAATTGAATATTTTTCTTTCATTTTAAAGACAAAATAATTCTTATTTTTGAAATTGTTTTGGAAATCTTTTTCATTGAGGAATTTGGTTTAATTTTATACTGTTTTTACACGTGGCTTTTTCACATCCAAAAACTTATAAAATTATTCTTTGAGTTACTCTGAATTAATTTTCATTCAAAATCTTAAATTTTAATTTTTTTTCTTTAAAAAGAATAATTCTTTTTTAATATTAAAAAATAATAAAATTTATAAAAAATCTTTAAAAAATATCTTAAAACACAAAAATAATTTCTTTTATCATATTTCTCTTTAAGTGTATTTAATCAAATACTGTGCAGCTGGTAACAGACTCAGTAAAAGATACATCAATAGTCCTGAATCTTCAGAAGCAGAATCTGAAGACAGTATTGAGGTGCAGATTGCTAAAAGAGGCACCTTATTCAACTCAGAAAAAGCTAAATTACCACCAAAAGGTGTGTATTTTATCTTATATTTTCACCTTTTATCTTTAAATTGACGTGAAAATGGTGCATACCAGAAATGGAAGCAACTATTCAGTCCAACCAGACGGATGTGGACAAGGAAGAGGCAAGACCAAATCCAGAAGTGCCAAATCTTCCACAAGAAAGACACATCTGGAGGATGCCAGAGTTGCCCCCCATTCCCCAAGGTCTGTACCAACAGATTTTGACGTGAATTCTGAGCCTGAAATGATTTATAGTAATATTTCCAGGGCTGAACCACTTTCAGGTGGCAGCAATAGAAATATATCAATGCCAGTACAAAAACTGGTTCAAAGCAGCCAAGGAAGAGGAGTGGGAAATCTGCCCAAGCCTTTGGCAGGGGGCCACGAACTCTTACTTACACATCAAGAGCTTTCTGGGTCAGGAGAAGACCATAGAACTCTTAGGAGGATGGAGCCCCCTGTCTTGCAAAGACAAGGTCAAAAAGATAAAGAATTGGTTGAAGAACCAAAGTCTTTTATCCATAGACCAGAAGAAAGAATTGGAAATGACTCCAGCTTTGGAGACAGAGGCACCAGTGGCATCTACCAGCTCCAAACCAGCTCCAGAAGCATCCAAGGACAAGCCCAAAGGACCTCAAAAGAAACAGAGAGGTCCCAAGAACCATCAAGGCAAGGGCAAAGGCAAAGCCAATTGGCACAGACCTTACCCACAAGGGTACAGGATCCCCAAATTGGAGCCTTCAGCCGTGGACAGTGTCTTCAATATGGCCAGAACTCTGATGGAATTCACAGCCAAGGAGCAGGAAAGGATGAACAGAAACTTTCCACGCAAATAATTGGTGTACAAGCTAGTATTCATGTAGAAATTGGTAAACTTGATAACAAGTTAACTAAAATTGCATCAGATATAGTTGAATTAAAGAAAAATGACAAGAAATACATTGAATTACACCAAGTGACAAATGCCAAACTTGACTTAATTACCAATTCTTGCATAAGAATTGAAAACATGTGCCAAGTTCAACATGAGGAGATGGAAGATCTTTTTAAAATGAATGATCAACTTAAGACTCTACAAGACCATGTCTTGAAGATAGTTGAGAACACCAATCAATTTGCTATACATTTAGAAAAAAGTGACAGTGAAAGGCAAAAGTTGAAGAATGAGATAATTGCAAGTGTGGAACAAATTCATAAGAATCATGAACCACATATGCCAAGACATTCTACACCTTTGACTGAAGAAAAACTCTCTGTTAAAGAAAGTCTTACACCATTCTTGGGAGAAAATGCCTACTCTGCAAGAGATATTCCAAAAATAGAAGAATGGCCAACATTCTCTGGTGAAGGAGAATACAACCATATTGAATTCATCAGGACTATTGATATGTTGCAAGAAGACTTCAATATACCTGATGAAATCATAGTGTGGAAATTACACTGTTTGTTTACCAGAACTGCAAAGAAATGGTATTACAAAATGAGGATTGATCATGGTAAACATAACTGGTCTTGGTGGAAATCTGAAGTGATTACCAAATGGGCTAATAATTATTGGAGGTTTAAAATGGAGAATGCTTTTGAAAGTGCCATTTTTAACTCAGAAAAAGACAAACCACTTACTTGGTTCTTCAAACAAAAAGACAGATTATCTGCTTTACACCCAGATATGTCTGAAACTATGATTAATATGAAAATATTAAGAAAGTGTGGAGGAGAACTGGAACATGCTATCAAAAGCAGATGTGTGGAACCCTGTTCAACAGAGGACTACATTAATGCTATGGAAGATATCATTACCAGGACAAGAATTGGTAAAACTTGGGTTAAAAACCCAATAGAGTCCAAAATGGTCTCAAAGATTCCTAGAGAAGAAAGAAGACCAGAGAGACCTGTCTTGAAGTGTCATAAATGTGGAAGTACTTCACATTTAGCCAACACTTACCCTAAGAAGACAAAAATCAATGAAGTTCAAGTCATTGAAGAAATCCAGTGTACTGAGGAGAGAGAAGAGTCTGATCAAGATTCTGCAGTCTCTGAAGATACACCAGTGGAGGACTATCCCATTGAAAACATTTCAGCTTTCTTTGAGGTCACAGAAGTCCATACCCACTTACCACAGTACAGTGAGGATTGCTGCAACCTGATCAATATCCAAGATGCCAGAATGTGTAAAACAAAACCTGCTAGAGGAAAGGGTTATACTGCTGGAGCATCCTGTATCACATCAGTTCTGATGAGTGATATTGAAGCCAAAGTAAATTTGGATACAGGGGCATTTTGAACTTGTGTTGGCAAAGATTATCTCAAAATTATACTTCCTGAATGGAAAAACCATCTATTACCAATAGAAGGTGTACAATTCAGTAGTGCCAGTAACAATATGTACCCCTTGGGCATATTGGACACTAATATTGTATTCCCACATCCAGCAGGAAGTGTAAGAATGAAGACTGAGATTGTAGTAATGGATAATTGCACAT
This sequence comes from Austropuccinia psidii, assembly GCA_023105745.1. NCBI lineage: Eukaryota > Fungi > Basidiomycota > Pucciniomycetes > Pucciniales > Sphaerophragmiaceae > Austropuccinia > Austropuccinia psidii. The sequence goes on from JALGQZ010000001.1 coordinate 4,343,368, forward strand.
CTCAGCACATCATTCTTGGAAATGATTACTTAAATATTTATGGTATTGATATAAATAACCATAAAGACAGATATTTCACAATTGGAGATAACAAAAGGCAAAAATTTGCTTTCTCCAATATGCTAAAACAGATATCTGTAGTATCTTCTGTCAAAGATACTTACAAAGATGAATTTGTGTCTAAACAAATTGTTGAAGCACAAATTAATCCATCATTATCACCAAAGATGAGGAATGAACTTATTGATGTATTATATACATACAATAATGCATTTGCATCTGATAATGAACCATTAGGAGCCATAAGGGGACATGAAATTGATATTACTCTTAATATTGATAGACCATATCCTCCAGTACTTAGAAGACCAGCTTATCCAGCCAGTCCCAGAGCTAGAGAGGCCTTGGAAAAACATATCCAAGAGTTGATCCAACTTGGTGTGCTAAGGAAAGTAGGCCATAATGAAGAAGTTGAAGTGACAACACCTGTTATTATTGCATGGCATAATGAAAAGTCAAGAATGGTTGGAGATTTTAGAGCTTTGAATACCTACACAGTTCCAGATAGGTATCCAATCCCTAGAATCCAAGAAACCTTGACTCAATTGTCTAAAGCCAAGTATATAACATCAATGGATGCATTAAAAGGCTTCCATCAAAGTTTTTTGACGCCTAAAGCTAGGAAATTACTTAGAATTATCACTCACTGTGGCATTTTTGAGTATCTTAGAATGCCATTTGGCATTAAAAATGCTCCATATCATTATCAAAGAATGATGAATACCATCTTCCCCACAGAATTGTCTGAAGGATGGCTTATCATTTATATTGATGATATTATTATATGTTCTGACTCATGGTCTTTGCACCTTGAAAGACTTGCAAGAGTACTTCATAAAGTTGCAGAAGTGAACATGAAAATTTCACTTAAGAAATGCAATTTTGGTTTTGAAGAACTCAAAGCATTAGGACATGTTGTTTCTGGTTTGAGCTTGGGTATTGACAAGAATAAAGTAGCAGCAGTGTTACTTAAGCCAATACCCCAGAATAAAAAAGAAATGATGTCTTTTCTTGGATTTGCTAGTTACTATAGGCAACACTTGAAAGATTTTGCAATTCTAGCCAAGTCACTTTATAGAATCTGTGATCAACAGACTGTATTTGAAATGACACAGGAAAGAATTAAAGCTTATGAGAAGATAAAGAAAGCCCTTACAGAAGCACCTTTACTCCTCATGCCTGACTGGAATATTCCTTTTAAATTGTACATTGATGCATGTGGAGATGGATTAGGGGCAGCCCTACACCAAGTCCAAATTATTGATGACAAACCTACAGAAGGACCAGTTTGTTATATCTCAAGACAAATCAAACCAACAGAAGCCAGATATGGTGCAAGACAAATGGAGTGCTTATGTTTGGTATGGGCACTTGAGAAATTACACTATTACCTTGATGGCAGTGTTTTTGAAGTGATAACTGACTGTAATGCCGTGAAATCACTTCTTAACATGAAAACTCCCAACAGACATATGTTGAGATGGCAAATAGCCATTCAAGAATATAGAGGAAACATGACTATAGTTCATAAAGCAGGAAAAATTCACAAAAATGCTGATGGACTTAGTAGATGGGCTTTAGCCAACACCCCTGATAACCCAGCTTATGTACCTTTGGAAGCTGAACCACAGATTCCAATTGAAGGGATTAACATAACTGATATTGGGACTGAATTCTTTGAAGAGGTCAGAGAGTCTTATAAACAAGACAAGAATTGCCATATCTTGACTTCTTCATTGGATAAAGACTGCAAAGACACATCTTTGGTTAATACACTAGATGAATATGGAAAAATTCCTATTCTGAAGGAAGATTTCACTTGTTTGATGGAATTATTTACCATAGAACAAAACATTCTTGTGTAATGACACTATGTAGTAGGTTGCTCATCAATACCATTCTTCATGAATGCCATGATAGCATTTAATCTGGACACCTATCAGAAGACAGAACACTTGAAAAGGTGAAGAACTGTGCATGGTGGCCATCTTGGAGAAAAGAAACCATTGAATATTGCCATACCTGTGATAGATGCCAAAAGGCAAACAGGAGTACAGGCAAGAAATTTGGATTGATGATCCATATTCAAGAACCAAAATCCCCTTGGGAAGTTGTTCACATGGATTGGGTCACAGCACTTCCTCCAAGTGGTGACAAAAGTTATAATGCTTGTTTAGTCATTGTAGACAGATATAGCAAAACTCCCATATTCTTACCATGTCATAAAGATGACACTGCTATGGATACAGCTCTTCTTTTATGGAGTAGAGTTATTTCTCATACAGGGTTATTTAAGAATATCATAAGTGACAGAGACCCCAAGTTCACATCTGCACTCTGGACCAATCTTCATAGATTGTTTGGGACTAAGTTATCATTCTCTACAGCATATCACCCTCAAACAGATGGGCTAGCAGAGAGGATGATTCAAACTTTAGAAGACATGATCAGGAGATTTTGTGCTTATGGATTAGAATTTAAAGACTCAGATGGCTTTACCCATGACTGGTGCACTCTGATACCTGCATTAGAATTGGCATACAAGACATCAGTCCATTCTTCCACAGGACAAACTCCTGCTATGTTAGAAAAAGGATGGAATCCAAGACTCCCAGCAGACACACTGAGGAAAGACTTGATTGACATTCATCCTACAGCTTCCAGCTTCAAATTAATGCTTGATAAAGTAAAATACCATGCAAAACAAAGTATGGATGATGCTTTTGATTATGCAAAACAGAAGTGGGACAAGAGTCATAAAGTACCAGACTTCAAAGTAGGGGACTTAGTTCTAGTTTCAACCTTGAATTTTAATAATATCAAAGGCCCAAAGAAACTTAAAGATTCTTATGTAGGACCTTTTGTTATTGTTGCCTTACATGGAACCAATGCAGTTCAAGTGGAATTGAGTGGTGAATTGGAAAATAAACACCCCACATTTCCAGTCAGCTTGATAAAACCTTATCAACCAGCTGACAAAGAATTGTTTCCTTTAAGGAACCCAACTCCTTTAACTGTGCCCCCTGTGGAACAGAATGAAGACAGAAAGATAAAGAAAGTCATTAAAGAAAGGAGACTTAGGGGTAAAAATCAAAGAGAATATCTTGTCAGATATAGAAATCCAGTACATGAAGATGAATGGATGGCAGAATCAGAAATACCTGACTCAGATAAACTCTTAAGAAGATTTAGACATGAAAGAAGGCCACAAGCCTGAATATGTCTATAAATGTGCTTTAAATTACTTGATCTGAGTAATGTGAAGAGGTTGGACAGTGGACATTAACCCCCTTTTGGGGCCTTATTCTTTTATCACTAATAAAATTGTAGTACAATTTTATTTTTTGGTGGGAGGGAATGTGAGCCTTGAGGTATATTTTACATACCCAAATAGGCCACAATTATCTTAAAAAAGAAATTTTGAATTATGCAAAACTCATAAGTCATGCATATATCCAAAATTCATCATTCTCAATTTCAGAAAAGATGAATAACTTTTTATTGAGTAAGTAAATCCATGGATTTAAGACCAGATTTGGATTCTACACAAAAATTCACCTAGGGTAGCTCCATAGAGTGAATAAGCTCAATTTAAGTATTTGAGGTGGTAAAATGGAAAATACTTCAATACCACATCATTAATACCACATAAAAGATCCGTGAAAATTTTTGTTTTTCTTGATTTTTAGCCAAAATAATGGGAAAGTGAGGAATCCCATGTTACATATACACTAAGAATAGTGTTATGCATGTTTTGAGCACTTAATATCATGGTATTCTTACATGGACTTTTGGTACACCCATAGTGGATATCTCACTTTAAGCTTAAATTACTATTTTGACGTAAAAATTAGGCAAGGGGGACAAAAGACATCAAAGAGAGCCAGGGTACCCAACTTCTGAGGCCTCAGAGGCGTGGATAGCTCCAGAGCATGGATCCATGGCTCATCTTGGCCCAATTGGTAAACTAAAACTCTTTGGGAACTTGGTTACCAAGTTACACCTACTGTAATCATAAGAAAAATAGCAAATAACCTGCTATTTTGACGTGCCAAGGAGGTAATAAGCTACTTAGACTCCTGTAACCACGTCAATTCTTGATGACTTTCCATGACTAGACCCTAAAAGAGTAATTAAACCCTTTTGGGATCCATATTCATTGATTTACCTCATAGCAACCAGCAAAATACTGCTATTTGCAATTCTACGTAGAAATAAGGTAAAAACTTCAAAAATTCATTAAAAATACAATTCTTAATGAATCCTTCTGAAGCTTTCAGGACCAATGGAGAACTGTATTATCTATGGTACAACCAAAAAGAATTATGGTTTTACTAGTAAAATTAAAAGTTTTACTTACAGTCCATTTTTGACCATTCTACGTGAAACACTGAATCTTCAAAAATTCACAGTAATTACAACCTGTGATGAAATTGGCAATAACATTGATAACTTTGAGAAATCAATGATTATTTTAGAATAAAAGAAGACTTACAGATGTTACTCCTTTTATTCTTAACCATATTGGGGTTGGTAGTCACGTAAAAGATTCAATTAAGTAATTATGATAATCTTACGTGACAACAGATGATGCAATCATTAATCCAAAAGGGTTTATTGTTTTCTCACTCACTGGTTTTTCAGTTTGCTCCATGGCACGCCTCTGTGAGCTGTTGTTGACTTAAAAGAAGCCTCTTCTTGCTGTTTTTTCCTTATCATCATCTTATCAGTTTATTAAATCATTATTACCAACAAGTAAGTATTAGTTAAAACTATTCTTAAGTGTTTTAAATCTTTCAAAATCATCCAGAAAGACATGAAATCATAGAATACAACTATATTTTGTTGTAATACTGTTATAAATCCTTTTGATCCCTTAAATCCACAATTCCACGTCAAATTTCTCTACTCTTACCTATCAATAAGTTCTTTGGAGTATTAGTGAGTCATTTATTCTTAATTCTTAAAGTTTTTCTCTAGTAATAGTTTTCTTCAAGAATTATCTTTATAATTATTCTTGCAAAAGATAATTATATATTAAAATAATTTTATTATTTTAATAAAGAAGTTTTTATTATTAAATTCTTCTTGTAATTGATTCTTGTAGACAATTACTTGCTCACTGTTAAAATCACTAGTAGTGCTTAACACGTGAAAGAAATAATTTTTAATTATTTAATTGTGGTTATAATAATATTTTATTATTATATTTCATAAGAACAGACATAGTACTGTTGATTAATATTAATATTATCATCAGTTTCATAGTCACATCTTACAGGCCTTCTCCATTTGTGTGGACTGGTTTAATGCATATGGAAAGTCAACTTGGTTGGCCAGCATTGGACCTATCATGCTTATTTGTCTTAATCTCCCCCAAGTGAAAGACTAAAGCCAGCAAATTTCTATGTTGCAGGAATCATCCCCGGTCCAAAAGAGTGTACTGCTTTCAAATTGAACTACCTATTAATGCCACTCATCAGAGAGCTCAAGGAGCAATGGAAAGGTTACCATTTTTCACCCACCTCAACAGGTCCTTCAGGATCCTTTATCCGTGTTGCCATCCTCATGGCCATTGCGGATTTGGTTGCCATGCACAATATTACTGGATTTATTTCCCATTCAGGCAACCACTTTTGTAATTTTGGCACTCTGAACAAAGCTCAAATTGCTTAATTGGTCCTCAATTTCACTCAACACACTCATACCAAAATCATAAATCAACCATTTCAAAATGGCTTCAGACAACTCCAAAACAACAACAAGGAATTTTCTCTGAGTATGGAGTATGATATTCAATTTTGAATGACTTTCCGTATTGGGATGCAACCAGAATGGTTAATCTTGACATAATGCATAATTTAATACTTGGCATTTGAAGGATCATGCAGCTTTCAGATTGTGCATTCCGGAGTCCAAATCAAAAATATACTTCAGGTCCTGCAGGAAATCCAATGACACCAGCAGTTCAGACTCAGATTCCATGACCCCCAACAGTTCTATTGATCAAATTACATTGAGAGAGGCCCACCCCCTGAGAAGAGACACAGAAAAAATAATAAATGAGTCACTCCCCACTACTTCCACCAAAAGAAATTACCTCCAAATGCCCACCCCTCACATGCAACATCCATCTAGTGGTTCTGCGTATATTCCATCATTTGATGTGGGTTACATCCCCTCTGAATTGGATATAAGTGCACTGAGTGATCACCAGATAAAGGGTGAGGCTCTGGAGTATCTCCAACAAATCATATATGATACCATAATTCCCTCATCATGGACAAGAGTACCCCACAAAATGGGTTCCCCCTCTCATGATAGTTTAAAAGCTGCTTAATGGGTTCTCTTATACAAGGTATATATTCCGTTTTTAATTCTCATTCAACAGATGTCATTAGATGAACACAATTACCCCAATACTCAAAGAAAAATGGGTCAATCAGAAGACCTTGAAAATGAACTAACCAAGAATACATTCCATTTGATTAGTGCTATCAACATTGCCACAAGCTGGACTGTTTCAAAGGAGGATGCGACTGAATTTGCTGAACATTGGAGAAAATTCTGCCTTTCCAACCAACACCTGTTCCCAAAACAGAAAAGTAAACCAAATCATAATTTTGCCAATCATATTCCAGAACTCTTCCAATGTTGGGGCCCAGAACAAGCCTCAGCCACATGGAGTTATGAGTGCTTGATTTGAGTATTTGCAAATATGCCAACAAATAACAAAATATGTACATTAATTAATTAGAGAAATATATTCACATTCATTAAACACATGAACTGAATAAGACTAACTTATTTCAACTCTGAATAGATGATATAGATAAAACCTTACTTCAATATATCTGTCAATGCTCCAACATTTCCGTTCTCCTGAAATCCCCATCTCTCCCATGTGAAATAAAACAGTTTTCAGAAGCACAGCCACCTGCCCCATTCAATCACCAAAAATATAACAAACCATCCTGCCATGACCAACAAAATTTTGATTTCCTGGTTGAGTAATTACAGGATTTTCATTCAACACAAGAAGTAGCTGAATGGATCAGCTTAGACACTACCATACAATCCACAAGTCATCCCACTTCAAGGATTTTCTCACCTTGTTATTTTCAATTTCAAACATTAATATTGGGAACAATATATTTTCAACTGAATCCAAAAATGTCAGCAACAGTGTGATATATTTTCTGAGGGGAAACTCACAACAATTTGGTATTATTAATAGCATTTTGAAAGTCTCTGAGCCATCTTGCATGCTGAAAAATAACTTTCTAATCTTAAACACTTTGAAGATTAATGTGACTTTCTTACCAGATTGACAGCCTCTCAATATTTATAAAGCTGTTGGCTTTGATGATGGACACTTTATTATATCTGAGGAAGAAATAGAAGGTCATTACGGATTGTATGATAACAAAGTGATATCATGTGGACTGCTTATAATGATAAAACCATTACTTTATGATAATTAGTCTCCACTTCTTGCTGAAAATATAGTGACACAAAAATGTGAATCTCTCATATTCATTAGGAATTTTGCTAGAGAAATAACTGCCTCAACATTTAGTGACAGTGACATGCCATTGTGACAAGCAAAGCCCATTATTTCACATTGCCACAAAGAAATTACTACTTTGATATTGGGTATTGTAAGGTTTGTCAATGAAACTCTTGATGATAGTAACAATATCAAGAGTAAAATGACTGTCCTCAGTAGAAAAATATAACATAATAAAATATTATAGCCACAAATTTAAATATAATTATCAAAAATAATTATATAAAAAAATGAATTTAATTATTATTATAAAATTTAATAATTATAATGAATTATAATTATTCTATTATTGTTATAGTCACTGAAAATTATAACAATAAGAAGTGTAAATCTCTAAATGAGACAATTACACATGGAAAATATGAATATTAACCACTTAGAAATAATATAAATATTATTTATAAAAGAATTAAAACACACACTTTTCAGAAATAATTCTTATAGAAAATTCTATATAAAATAGCTAATGATAGATAAAAAATGAAGAATTTTAGAGAAAACTTACTTATAATATAAATTAATACAACAAGTCCAATACAACAGTTATTATATTACAAGAGTATTATAAGTTAAAAACACGTCAAAAATCAATAATTTGAATGATAAAACAGCTTCTTACGATTAAAATTATGATTAAAGAGTTTTTAAGAGGAATTTGTGGATTTAAGAGAGATTTAAGATGATAATTTTATAATATAAAATATATTATTTATGATTACAAAAATAATCTGAATTCTATGATTTCAATTCTTTAATTTACAATTAATGAAGAAAATAATGCTTAAGAATTACTCTTAATAATAAGATTTGATGGATAATAAAGCTTTACCTGCTTAAATCTCTAATATGATTGGATTGATTAATTATGAATGGGCAAAAACAGTTATGAAAAGACTCTTTTTAGTTACCAGTGTTATTCTTAACTCCAGGTAAATTTAATCCTCATTCAAACTAATCACTTTAAGTGTTAATATAAAATAGTTTTATTTATATTAAAGTTCATCACATGAAAAACCTAAAAATAGAGTTTCAAGCAGAAATCTCTTAAACTCAATTTCTAATTAGTTTTTAAAGAAATTATAATTTTCTTTGAGCTTTAATTAAAAGAGTAAATTTCCAGGATAATTACCCAGGAAATTTATCAATAAAAGATACTTGAAGTTTAATTTATACATAGATAATATTAAATTTTAAGTTGTGTGAAATTTTCAAGCAAATCCATTAAGAATTGAATTTTTATTGAACTTTTGAAGTTATTGCTATTTTCCATGTAAAATAGCAATACACACTAAACCCTAACTTTTGATAAGGTTTTAATGCTCGTAACCTTAAAGGTTTAATCTTAATTCAGTTCTTAAAACCTGTCAGGATGAGTCTATGTTGAAGAAGTAATAAGGCTATTTACAACTAAAACTATGACTGTGACACAGTAAGAATGGTTTTCAAAGATAATAAAGTTGATAATGGATGATTAAATTAAGATTTTAAGGGCTTTACTATAGAGATATAGTGGTGGTGAGCGCTGCTGAAAGCCCTGGGTGCAGCTTTATCTGTTGGGTTACAATAATAAAAGACTACAATAATTAAATTCATAATTATACCTGATTATTAACCAAGAGTAAAACTGTTTTGGACAGTTTACTACGTAGGTTATTCAAGAGCAGGATGAGGAGATGATTTTGGCTGTGAAAAGCCCTCCTTTTATCCTGAAATTGGGGTGGAAAGGCTGCTAGACCTTTCCACGTAGAGGAAGTGAAGATTTTTCACTCCCCAGGACAGGCTTGTGGTTTGCAAACAGCCTGTATACCCTTTATTTGGCTCAGATGTGGTTTTGAAACCACATCTGGGCGGTTTTCACCAATACAGGGTGAAAACTTTCATCTGGGGACCTCACAGCCTGATTCTGACGTGTATGACGCGTAGAATGCTGTACAGAAACTGTATGAGACCCCAGTATTGGCTGACATATGAGGTATTGAAGTAAAAACATTCTTCTTTGTCTATTTGACACCTCATATTCATGATTATGGGATATTGTCCCATGGTAAGGCTGTATATGACAGCAGGTGGGATTTTGACCTTGAACCAGCCATAACTCTGTCAGCTTTTCAGATATCAACCTCAAAATTGGTTCATTGGATAGCCCTGTATGGGCGCTACACAATGGTACCCAATTTGGTATGGTTATCATGAAATATGGCAAAGTTATCCCATGTACAAGGTTTTTTGTACATAGGCGTGGTTTGGGCAAAAAGCTGTATTGAGCTTGTTTGCCTCATAACTTCTGTTATAGTTGAGATATGAAGGAGTGGATGGCACCATCAGATAGCCCTGATTTTTTTCTTTCCAAAAATACCCCACTTCAGGTATCCCACACTAAAACTGTAGAAGTTAGATGAGAGGTGAATGTTTTGTTCACCCTTATTTGGCCTGAAATTGACCATAACTCCAGTAATATTGGTGCTAGCTCAGTTTGGCTGGTACCATTGGATAGCCCTGGCTTAGAGCTTCATTTTGAATACCCATTTGATGGGGTTAAGCCTCTCCTTCTAGATTTTAGATGAGAGGTGAAAATTAAGGTTTATGCTCAGCAATAACTTTGAGCAGGAATAACTTTGTTATTTCTTGTCCTATGGTGATGGGACTTATATTTTCAGAAAGAGGTGAGTTTCCTCTTTCTTCTGATACTTTTTGAGCTAATTTGGCTCAGCTCCATGTTTTGGTGGTAACCTGGCTATACCATTGGTTTATGGTATTTTGGCTGTCATGCTTGTGCTCTGGTTTTGAGTCACAGGCTGACATACCCTCCCTCCAAAAAAGGCTTATCATTGATGAGACTGTTCAGTCCTCCTAGAGGCTCTGAATCTCCTTAAATGAAGGTTCCCATCTGGTATGGCATCTCCTGCCAACCATTTGTCTTTATCTGCTGTCTGGTTCTTGAATCTGACTAGGTATTGTCTCTGATCCTTCCCATTGAGTCTGATCTTCCTGGCCCTGATGATCTTACTCACAGGTCCAGGGGAGTCCTCCACTTCCACTATCTCTTGTGGTGTTGGATTCTTCCTCCTGGAGGGGAATTTATCCTCCTCTGTCTGGAAGTATGGCTTGACCAAACTCACTGGAAAGACTGGGTGTTTCCTGGAAAACTCCTCAGTGAGCTTGACCTCTACTGCATTCTTCCCTATCAACTTAACGATAGTGAAGGGCCCTACAAATGAGTCTCTCATTTTCTTGGGTCCCTTGAGATTGTTAAAGTTCAGTGTAGACACTAACACCTGGTCCCCTTCCTTAAAGTCAGGTTCCATGTGTTATTTGTCCCACCTCTGCTTGTTATACTCTTTGGCCTCAGCTATGCATTTGGCAGCAGTATCACAGGCTTTCTTACACATATCATGAAAGTCTTTGGCTGTGGGGTGGATGGTTAGAAGATTCTTCTTCAAGTGATCCACAGGTAACAGGGGGTTCCACCCTTTCTCCACCAGTGCAGGTGTTTTACCTGTGGTGGAGTGCTGGCTTGTTGTAACAACCATCCATCAGGGGTAAGGGTATTCATTCATACACCCACTCAAACACCTCAAATCAGCAAATCCAGTATCTGCATCAGCAGTCAGTTTCAGCAATCTTCACTCTGAAACATGCATACAGCTTGGTACATCAATACAGCCTGTCAATACCTGTACAGGTTGGATTCACCCAATACAGTTTCAATACACCAGTATGGAACTGTATGATCACTCAAATACACCACACCTCTTGTACAGGTTCTGTACAGCTGTACAGGACCTGTATTGGCCAGACTCAATTCAATCATTAATTATTCTCATGAAAATTCTTCCTCTGGATCAGGGCTGGTGATTCTCACATATACCAGCCCCTCTTTCTCCCCCCTGGGGACTTTTCCCCAGTTAATTAATTTAGTTTATTTATCATTTCATAATTATTCTTATCCTTATTTTGGGTATTATAATTATTTAATCTTAAGTTAGTCTTTGCATTTTCTCTTTGCCTGTACAGTATGAGTTGGGTGGCCATATCCTTATTAACCCTTCTCTTTCCATTCTGACAGGTTGAAACAGTGGACTTGGACTTTTTTGTGGTTGGCTCTTCTATTCTTTTACTCTTATCTTTTGTTGCTGCTTTTCTTATATTTATTCTTTAGCAATTTATCTTTAACACTCTTAAGTGTATCTCACCTTATCTTATCTTTGAGCCCTCCATAAGTGAGTCCCAGTTTACTGAGTGCCAGGCCCTCTTCACTTCGAAGAGCCCCTGTGACATTAAATTAATTAACTCATATTTGATTCTTTCTTTCATTCATTTTATTCATTTCTCTCATTCTTCAATTATGACCTTTTCATGATTTTATGATTTTTTATGATTTTCTATGAATTTTTCTCTCTCATCAATTTTCATCTCATTCATTTCATTCTTATGAAAATTGATTCTTTTCCTTTCTTAATCATTGCTGACCATTTCATCACTTCACTTTATTTTTATCAATCAAATTTTTCTGTGTTCTTATTCAGGTTTCATCTAGGAATTATTGATTGGTTTAATTGATTGTATTATTCATTGGGATTCATTTGGGTTATTGATTCAGGATTTATTGGATTTATTGACTTTGAACTCTCAAGATATTGATTGATCCTCAAGAATTGATTTGATTATTGATTTGATTTGACTCATCAAGATATTGAATTGAATTCTGAAGATTTTGAACTGATTGATTGATTCCTCAAGACTTGATTTCATATTGAAGACATTATTGATTGATTATTGATTGATTATTGATTGATTATTGATTGATTATTGATTGATTATTGATTTCCTCAAGATTATTGATATTTGATTTGAATTGATTGTCGATTGATTGAATTTATTTGACTGTTGATTGAATTTGATTCCTCAAGATTTGAATTGATTCCTCAAGATTCATCAAGATTTTATTGTGATTGATTTGGCCAAGTTTTGATTATCTTTAATACCATCAAGTTTTATTTCATTGCTTTCAAAATGCCAGTTCAGCATAGCCCCCCAGCAAAGAATACTAGATCCCAGAAAATTCCAGCTGTTCTCACTCCTACAGCAAGGGCTCCTCTTGACCGCACACCATCAGTTCATCAACTGAGTGCAAATTTGGACAGAGGACCACCAATGGAAGGAGCAGCACCCTCAAGAAGAGGTGGAATGAAATCTAGAAGATCAAGATCCTTTTCTGGACTTTTGGGTGGCTACCCTGGCATGTCTGAAGGTGCAAGAGCAAGATTAGGGGAAGTTGAAGATGAAGAGGGGGAAGAGTCTGTGGAAGAGGAAGATTCTGGGGAAACTGAAGTGGCAGATGCCTTGGCAAATGCTCCAGAGGTTCCTCAGGGTTCTAATCTAGCCCTTTCTAGTCAACCTCTTGTCTCTCAAACTGATGCAAGTCTCCTCAAGATGATGGAGCAGATGACTCAATTCATGGGACAACTCACTCAAGCAGTTGCCCCCAGGGACAATTCCAAAGCCCCTGCTTTCAAGACTCCATCCATGAAGGCACCTGATTCTTTTGATAGTACTCAAGCTCATAAGTTGAGAGTATTTATCCAATCCTGCCAACTAATTTTCCATAATGATCCAGCAAACTTCTTCTCTGACAGGAAGAAGGTTTTGTACTCAACTTCTTCTCTTACTGGTAGAGCTGGCAAATGGATTGAACCTTACCTCTCAAATATTTCCAATGAAGACCCTTCCTACCTCCTCAATAATTGGCCATTGTTTGAATCTCAATTATTCACTCTGTTTGGTGACCCCAATGAAGTCAGGAAAGCTGAACAAGAGTTGGACAATTTGAGGATGAAGAAAAGTGGTCATGTATCCTTGTACATAGCAGATTTCAGAAGCTTAATGTCAATAATTGGAGATTGGGGGGAAAGAGCTTACATTCATGTGTACAGAAGAGGATTGGCATCAAGATTATTGGACCAATTGGCTTCTCACCCTGGAACTTTTGATACTCTTCAAGAACGTATGGATGTCACTTTAGAATTAGACACAAGATATCATGAGAGGCAAAAGGAAAAGGGTGGCAATCAAGAAAAGAAGCCTCCAGTCAGTGGATCCAATCTGTCTAGGCCTCCTCAAAACTCATTTCAAGAGAGGCCTCATCAGGAGAAGAATAAGAAGGGCAAGCAATTTCAATCTTCAAAGGACAAACCCCATGCTGCTCTCCTCAATAAGGACAATAAATTAATTGGTTCTGAAAAGGAGAGGAGGATTCAAGCAGGGTTGTGTACTTATTGTGGTGGCAAGCACCCAATTGAAAAATGCTTCAAGAGACCTCATGTCAGGGTGAGTCTATGTAGTAGCTTAAAAATAGTAAATACAAGCTAGTACTATGACTGTGACACGTCAAAATAAATAAAAAATGAAATCTTCAGGTCCTACTGCTACGTGGTAACAGTGGTGATGAGTCTATTGAGGACCTGGGTTGCAATGCTCTAATATCTTTGACTGTAAAGAAACACTACAATAATTATATTCTAATTATATCTTAAATAATTCTAAGGACACTAGTGATGAATAACAGTCTTGTCACGTAAGAATAATGGTAAGGTAAGATAAGATAATGGGTTTTCAAGGGAAAAACCCTCCTTTTTATATCTTCCAAGACTGTCAAGAGTTATTAACTCTTCACACGTCAGAGGAGTGAAAATTTTCACTCCAGTGGTCAGTCTGTGGTTCTGGATCCTCAATTCTGACATCAATATAGACAGAATTGTGGTTTTGGAACCACAAATGATCATTCTGGATCAATACAGGGTGAAAAAACTTTTCACCTGCCACGTCAGCACTTGGATGACGTTGTTCTGGTGTCTTTATGATCAATATTAGTCATTCTGGGCGGGTTTAAGCTTTAAATAACCATTATTTTAAGTATCAAGGCTGTACTGGTTGGTACAGGTTTGGTACAGCCCAGTATTGGTCAAAATACTTCCAACCAAGATATCTCAGTCGGTTTTTGAGATATCAAGAAACTAAGAGCACAGAATTGAAGGGCTTAATGAGCTCTTCAATTTGGTATGCTTCATGTTTACCCTTCTTGCAAATAGCAAAAGCTATAAGGGTTTTAAGTTTTTGGATGTAATTTTGTACATCAGTATGAGGCTTCAAAAGCTTCCATGCTAGATATCTTCTTCAATTTAGAAGATATCTGTATTCTGATGATACAGCTTTGTAGGGCTTGATTAGCCCTACAGTTTGGTATATTACACTGTACAGTTGTATGAGTGTATGCCAAAGATACAGGGGTTTGTTTATTTTCTTATTTTCAGAATATCTGTATTTTGGTTATTAAACCTTTGAACCAAGATCCCTCAGTCAATTTAAGAGATACAGAGGTCTAAGGTGTCTCAAATTAAAGCTCTTGTTGAGATCTTTAATTTGGTTATACTTTTGTACAGTCTTGTACAAGCCCTCTTTGACTTTCAGGGGGACTTGGTTTTGAAAATGAGGTTATATGGTATCTCCAGTTGTAGTGGTGTTACAACAACATGGATGATATAATTGTGTAGCTCTCTATGTGAGCTTTAAGAAAAATACCATTTTGGTATAGGATAACTTAAATATGCATAAGTTAGATGAGAGGTGAAAATAAGGGTTTTGACTTGTTTATTCTCCTCTAGGTTTCCTTATTCTGTTTGGATAAGGTTGGTGTTTAATGTAAGAGGATTGTTTTCTCTTAATTATTACCTGTATTGACTATTTTTGTTCAATACTTGTCATACCATTATTTATGGTATGTTGGATGTCATGCTAGTGCTCTGTTTTGAGTCACAGGCTGACGTACCCTACCTCAAAAGAAGGCTCATCATTGATGAGACTCTTCAGCCCTCCTGGAGGCTCTGAATCTTCTGAGGTGTATTTGTGCATCTGGGATTTCTTTCTCAGTTAACCATTTGTCTTTATCTGTTGGTTGATTCTTAAATCTAACCAGGTATTGTCTGTTGTCTTTCCCATTGATTCTTATTTTCCTGCCTTTAATGATCTTTTTCACTGGTCCAGGTGAGTCATCTTCCTCTACCAATCTTTCATGGGTGACTGTCTTCTTCCTGTCAGGGAATTTCTCCTCATCTGTCTGGTGATAAGGTTTGACCAGGCTCACAGGGAAAACTGGGCGTTTCCTAGAGAACTCTTTGGTCAGGTTGACTTCTACTGCATTCTTTCCTATTAATTTAATAATGGTGAATGGTCCTATGAATGAGTCTCTCATCTTCTTGGGTCCTCTTAGGTTGTTGAAGTTGAGAGTTGAGATTAGAACTTGGTCTCCTTCTTTGAAATCAGGTTCTTGGTGACTTTTGTCATATCTCTGTTTGTTATATAATTTGGCTTCAGCCACACATTGCTCTGCTTTTTCACAGGCAGTCTCCCACATTGTGTGGAAGTCCTTAGCTGTGGGGTGTACTGAGAGGAGGTTCTTCTTCAAGTAGTCTACTGGGAGTAGTGGGTTCCATCCTTTCTCTAATGTGGCAGGGGATTTTCCTGTCACTGAGTGTACACTTGTGTTGTATGCCAATTGTACAGCTGGTAGGAGGGTTACCCAGTCATGGGTATATCCCTCATTGTCTTTCTATTCCATGCCATATGCACAAAACCTTCTAATGATGTCTTCCAATGTTTGGATCATTCTTTCTGCTAGACCATCTGTTTGTGGATGGTAAGCTGTGGAGAATGCTAGTTTGGTTCCCAGCATCTCATATAGATTAGTCCAAAATTCTGATGTGAATTTAGGGTCTCTGTCACTAATTATAATTCTTGAAACTCCACAGTTAGCTATCACATTGTTCCAGAACAATATGGCTGTGTCCATTGCTGTGTCCTCTTTGTGACAGGGGAGACATCTGACACTCTTGCTGTACCTGTCTACTACTACTAGGCATGCATTAAAGCTGTCCTTCCCTCCAGGGACCAGGCCTGTTACCCAATCCATGTTTATTATTTCCCAGGGGTGTTTGGGCTCTTCTATGCTCTGGAGTAATCCATATCTTTTGCCATGACTTCTGTTGGCTTTCTGGCATCTGGTACAAGTGTGGATGTATTCACTCAAGTCTTGTTCCCACCTTGGCCACCAAGCTGTGCTAAAGACTCTTTCCTTAGTTCTCTCTTCACTCATATGTCCCATGTATGGACAGTCATGGCATTCCTGTAGTATCAGGGAAATATGTTCTCTATTTATTATTACCAGGGCACTTGTGTGTTTTTCCCTATGGTATAGTAGATCATCTATCACAAAAAATCTATTCTCTCTGAAGTTTTTGAGCCATGGCTCTTCCAATTGGCTTTCTAGTTCAGGACTCCTGTACTTTTGTTTTAATAGTTGTATCAATATACTACACTGTTTGTGTTTATTGTATGATGATTGTACTATGCTAAAGAACTCTGTGTTCAGATTAGAGGAGCTGATTCCCAGTATGGGTATCTCTTTGCTCTCTCCAAAGCTCTGTGCTGGGTTTGATGGATCATTCCCCAATGCCCAGTTTGATAGTTTGAAGTTCCTTCTCTTATCTATCTCCATGCATTGTATGGGTATTTTGGCCCCATTTTCTGGGTCATATGCTGGATTTTCTTGGTCATTTTTCAGTGGCCACCTGCTGAGGCCATCTGCATTAGTATGACTTTTCCCTTCTTTATAGATGATAGTCATATTCCCTCTATATTCTTGTATGGCTATTTGCCACCTAAGCATGTGTCTGTTTGTTGTCTTCATGTTCAACATTGATTTGAGGGCTGTGCAATCAGTAAAAACTTCAAATACCACTCCTTCTAACTAGTAATGGAGTTTCTCTAATGCCCATACCAAACAGAGACATTGTGAGCCTTGAGGTATATTTTACATACCCAAATAGGCCACAATTATCTTAAAAAGAAATTTTGAATTATGCAAAACTCATAAGTCATGCATATATCCAAAATTCATCATTTTCAATTTCAGAAAAGATGAATAACTTTTTATTGAGTAAGTAAATCCATGGATTTAAGACCAGATTTGGATTCTACACAAAAATTCACCTAGGGTAGCTCCATAGAGTGAATAAGCTCAATTTAAGTATTTGAGGTGGTAAAATGGAAAATACTTCAATACCACATCATTAATACCACATAAAAGATCCGTGAAAATTTTTGTTTTTCTTGATTTTTAGCCAAAATAATGGGAAAGTGAGAAATCCCATGTTACATATACACTAAGAATAGTGTTATGCATGTTTTGAGCACTTAATATCATGGTATTCTTACATGGAATTTTGGTACACCCATAGTGGATATCTCACTTTAAGCTTAAATTACTATTTTGACGTAAAAAATAGGCAAGGGGGACAAAAGACATCAAAGAGAGCCAGGGTACCCAACTTCTGAGGCCTCAGAGGCGTGGATAGCTCCAGAGCATGGATCCATGGCTCATCTTGGCCCAATTGGTAAACTAAAACTCTTTGGGAACTTGGTTACCAAGTTACAACTACTGTAAAACATCAGAAAATAGCAAATAACCTGCTATTTTGACATGCCAAGGAGGTAATGAGCTACTTACACTCCTGTAACCATGTCAATTACTAATGACTTTCCATGGATAAACCCCAAAAGAGTAATTAAAACCCTTTTGGGACCCATATTCATTGATTTACCTCATAGCAACCAGCAAAACACTGCTATTTGCAATTCTACGTAGAAATGAGGTAAAACCTTCAAAAATTCATTAAAAATACAATTCTTAATGAATCTTTCTGAAACTTTCAGGACTAAAGGAGAACTGTATTATCTATGGTACAACCAAAAGGAATTACAGTTTTACTAGTAAAATTCAAAGTTTTACTTACAGTCCATTTTTGGATATTCTACGTGAAACACTGAATCTTCAAAAATTCACAGTAATTACAACCTGTGATGAAATTGGCAATAACATTGATAACTTTGAGAAATCAATGATTATTTTAGAATAAAAGAAGATTTACAAGTGTTACTCCTTTTATTCTTAACCATATTGGGGTTGGTAGTCACGTAAAAGCATCAATTAAGTAATTATGATAATCTTACATGACAACAGATGATGCAATCAATAATCCAAAAAGGTTTTTCAGTTTGCTCCATGGCACGCCTCTGTGAGCTGTTATTGACTTAAAAGAAGCCTCTTCTTGCTGTTTTTTCATCATCATCTTATCAATTTATTAAATCTTTATTACCAACAAGTAAGTATTAGTTCAACTATTCTTAAGTGTTTTAATTCTTTCAGAATCAATCAGAAAGACGTGAAATCATAGAATCCAACTATATATTGTTGTAATACTGTTATAAATCCTTTTGATCCCTTAAATCCACAATTCCACGTCAAATTTCTCTACTTTTATTATCAATAAGTTCTTTGGAGTATTAGTGAGTCATTTATCCTTAATTCTTAAAGTTTTTCTCTAGTAATAGTTTTCTTCAAGAATTATCTTTATAATTATTCTTGCAAAAGATAATTATATATTAAAATAATTTTATTATTTTAATAAAGAAGTTTTTATTATTAAATTCTTCTTGTAATTGATTCTTGTAGACAATTACTTGCTCACTGTTAAAATCACTAGTAGTGCTTAACACGTGAAAGAAATAATTTTTAATTATTTAATTGTGGTTATAATAATATTTTATTATTATATTTCATAAGAACAGACATAGTACTGTTGATTAATAGTAATATTATCATCAGTTTCATAGTCACATCTTACAGACATTCTGTCTGAGTAGCTCCATATCTGGCTTCTGAGTCTTTCAGTTGTCTTGATATATAGCAAATTACCCCTTCTTTGGGTATTCCATCCACTAGTTGCCTCTGGTGTAGTGCTGCTCCTAGTCCTTGACTACATGCTGCATCTATATATAGTTTGAATGGTAGTTCAAATTCAGGCATCATCAGGACAGGGGCATTGGTCAGTTCATGTTTGATCTTCTCAAATGCATCCCTTCTTTCTTTGGTGATTTCAAAGACTACATCCTTTGAGCACAGTTTGTATAGACTACTAGTGATGTGTGCAAAGTTTTTTATGTGGCTTCTGTAGTAACTAGCAAAGCCTAAAAAAGATTGCATTTCCTTAATTTTCTTTGGTACCGGTTTCTTCAGTACTGCAGCAACTTTATTTTGGTCTATAGCTAGACTCAAACCTGAAACTTTGTGTCCTAGGGCTAGCAGTTCTTGCTGTCCAAAGTTACATTTTTTAAGAGATATCTTCATGTTGATTGGTGTACATTTTCCCAATATTTTATCAATTTTCCTCACATGGTCTTCCCATGTTTCTGAGTATATTATGATATCATCAATGTACACTACCATCCACCCTTCCATAATCTCATCTTGAAATATGGTATCCATCATCCTCTGAAAATGGGCTGGTGCATTCTTAATGCCAAATGGCATTCTAGTATATTCATATATGCCCATATGGCATATAATTCTCAGCAATTTGATGGAATCTGGTTTCACCCCATTCTGGTGGAAACCTTTCATGCAATCCATTTTTGTAATTAACTTGGCTTTTGCTAGCTTATCTAGTGCATGTGGTATCTTTGGGATGGAGTACCTGTCTGCTTTGGTGTAATTATTCAAAGCCCTGAAGTCACCACATAGTCTGTATTTACCATCATGCCAAGTTATAAGGACTGGTGTAGTGACCTCTACTATCTCATTATGTCCTATTTTTCTTATTACCCCCATTTCTAGGAGTTCATTGATATGTTTCTCAATTTCTTTCCTAGTTTCCATGCTGGCTGGGTATGGTGGTCTCCTAAGCATAGGTGGATATGGTCTTTCTACATCTAGATATAATTCTATATCATGTCCTTTGATTTTTCCTAGTGGTTCATCTCCTATTGCAAAAGCTTCTCTATGTTTTCTCAATACTTTCAGTAAGTTGAGTTTCATTTTACTGGTGAGTTGAGTGCCATATTGAGCTTCTTTGAATTCTTCCACTAGTTCTTTCAAGGTGTTATCATTTGTTACATGATTTATGTCAAAGGAAAATTTTTTGTCTTTGTTTGTACCTATGGTAAGATATCTGTTTTTACTATTGCAAATATCCATGCCATACATTCTTTGGTACTCTGTACCTAGTAAGAATCCTTGTACATGTGCATTTTCTAGAACTACAAATTCAGGTTCCAGTCTGATATTTCCTTTTTGGTGTGGGATAATTATCTCTTTGATTATTGTCCCCAGTGAGTGCATTTTGCCTGATGCACTTTTAAAGTTTCTAGCTTTTGTTGGGATTATCTCTTCTTCCCATTTGGGGAAGTGTTGTTCCAAGTATTCTTTTGCCACTATGGAGCAACTTGCTCCTGTGTCAATGATCATTGGGTGTTTACAGTTCTCAATGTAAACTGTCAATTTTGTAGGTGTTCCATGAATGAATCCCATCCCTCTATTTGGGGTTACCAGGAATGTTTGTGCATTCTGTGTGTGCTTACAGAGCTCTTTGTCTGTTGTTATTTGTGGTATTCCTGAATCCAATTCAATGTCTTGTATGTCAAGTGAACTTTCTTCATTGCATTCCACTATGTATTCTTCCATGGTATCAGGTTCACTTTGTGATTCTGCTCTCATACCATTTCCCATGCTGTCAGAATCAGATTTTTCACCTGTTTGTTCTTCTTCTGATTCTTCATCAATTGCATATATTTTCTTTTTTGGTTTTGTGCAATTGTTGGCATAGTGGTCTGGTGATCCACAGTTGTGGCACACATATTTCTTTTTTGGGGTTTCTTTCCCTTTTTCTTTGTTTGTCTCTTTAACTTCAGACCTCTTGTCTTTAAAGTTTGGTTTATAGGATGTGTACCTTCCTATGGAGGTTTTCTTTCTCACATCTTGTATGACATTTGCTATGTCATCAATGCTGCTGATGTTGTTGCATCTGCATTTGACTGCATGTTCTAGATCTCCTGGCAATTTTGTTAGGAGTTTATGGTTTCTCATTTCTATTGTCATATTGGGATCAATAGCTTTTAGCCTCTTTGTTTGTTTGAGGCACCATTCATAAGGATCTTTTTCTGTGGAGTATCTATCACTTTCAAAGGACATGGTCTTTTGCCAGATCCAACTACCATTGCTATACTTTTGTATAATCTGGTTCCTCCACCATGGCCAGCTTTTCCTGCCATGTATTTCTTTCATCTCAGTATACCATATGTTTGCATGGCCTCTGAATGCTGTGTTAAGTCTTGTTGTGATCCAGTAGTCTGGTATTTTTGGGAAATCAACAAAGAGTCCATCAATATAGTCAATGATCTCCATATGGTCATATTCCCCAATTCCTGAGAACTTTGGCCAGTTTGTTACTTCTGGTAACTGTTTTAGTGCCTGTTTCTCTGAATAGTTGAGATTTTCCCCATCTTGGTACACTGACTCTGATCTTAACTTTGGAATCTGATTTTCAGGTTCCTGATCATAGTCTTTATCCTCTTCTTTCAATTTTGTAGAGGTAGTAGGCTGACCTTGTGTTGGAGGGTATTGATTGTCTTCCTTGTCATAGAGGTAATCAATTTCTTTGTCAAGGTTATCCTGTTGCTGCTGGATATTCCTCAGATCCCTCCTCACAGTTTGTTGTTCTTCTAGAATTGAATTCAACTGTCTGTTAGTTTTTTCAAATTCTGTCCAAATTTTGGCCAGATTTGTATTTAAGTCCTTAATGACTGTTGCTTGGAAAGCATTTTCTTCTTTCAATGTTTCCACTTCTGTCCTCATTTTTCCTGAAGTTTCATATGTCCAATCCATGAATTGGGCCAATTTGGTCCATGTGAATTTGTTTTCAAACTCATGAGTGTGGATTGTAGTTTCAGTCATTAATTCTGGGTCTATTGAGTCAGAACTATCAAAACTATTTGTAGGTACAACTATTTCTTGCTTTTGTGTACTTCTTGGACTAAGTCCATCAGCTTTTTCATCAATGGGTCTGCTTCTTTCTTCCTCTGGTTGAAAGAAGTTTTGTTTTTCCCTTGGGCTCCTTTTCTCCTGTTGGAAACTACCTGGAAGGGTTGGGGAGCCTTGGATGAAGTTTCCTTTGGCTTGTAGGGCCTGGAACTGCTGGATTGTTGTGGGGAAGATGGGACTTCTCCTTCCATTTATGGGGGTACCTGAATCTGACTGGGCTCTTCCTTGTGCCAAGATCTCTCTATGGCTTGTATGGCTGCCTGGTTCTCTTTGATTCTGGTTGCTCTTTCTTCTAAGAGTTTGAAATTCTTGTTGGGATTCCAACCTTGCATTTCTGTCATAAGTTCCATCCAAGCCATTTGCTTGAGACAGATCTTCTGGGTTGTTATCCCCACTTCTGCCCATGATGCTGCCATAGTGAACATTTTGTTGTCCATGCTCCATGTGAAGAGGTCTCTCAGGAGTTTGTGTATTTGGAGGACCTGTTCTGCATCTGTCCAATCTCCTGGTTGGACTTCTGGGTTGAATTTGATTTGAAACAAGACCTTGGGCAGGGGTTTCCTGATGGTAAGTCCTTTGCTGGTCATTTGCTCCAGTTCTTCTTCCTCTGTGTCTTCTTGGCCAGTGTTCTGGTTGATTTCTTGGGAATCCAAGATCTCTAAGAAGTGGAGGTGTCATGTTAACAATGTTAAAAAATGACAGACAATAAAAAATGTTGTATTTTTCAAGGTTTATTTACCTTTAGCAGGCCCTTGCACAAATTTATGGTCTATACTCTTTGGCAATTTGCCTTTAGAGTTTACAACTGGGTTGATAACAGTGATTTTCTGTTTCTCAATCTGTTTTGGTGATCCAACTGGTTTTGTTGGAGCTTTTCTGGGTTTTTTGGCCCTTGGCACGGCTATTGGTGTCCAATCTTTTGAGTTGATTGTCACTTCACTGTGTCTTTTCTGCTTGCCCTTGGTTTTTGGCAGCACCTCTCTGTCTTCTGAGGCTGTCACAGATGGATTTCCTTGTGACTGGGTTTCTAATGAAATATAGTCTTTTTCCACTATTCAGAAAAGATATTTAATATTGTATATCAGTATTTTATGATAAAACAAAATGATTATATTCAATTCTACTGTTATTTTTCGAACTTTTTGAGGTTTTTTATGTTTTTTTATTGTTTTTATGTGTTTTTTATTGAAAAATAACAGTTTTTGAGCTTTTCACTTATGTTTTATAAGTGAAAACTGTAATATCCAAGTGTTTTGTGAATGATTCACTTGGATATTATTGTGTTTTTATATAAACACGTCAAATTTATTAAATTATAATAAACTTGATTTGTTATTATAAATATTATAAATAATATTTATTATAACACTTGATATTGATCAAAAATATCAATTAATTACAAGTTTTCACGTCAATTTGAGTGATATCTTGTTTTAAAGGAAATATTTAATTAAAATATTCCTTATAAATAATAAAAAATTATTTTATTATTTAATATTTATTAATTATTTATTAATAAATTGTTTCTATATCAATTTTCACGCACTTTGGTGAAAAATAATAGTAAAATGAATAATATACTGTTTGTATGTTATTATTTTTATTGAAATTTGAATAATACTGTTGTATTATTATCAAATTACGTGGAAATTATTGCAATATAATAAAAAAGAGGATATGTACTCTTACTCTCAACAAAAAATATTTATAATATATATTTTTTGGAGGAAAAATTTGTATATATAGTATATGATTCTAAAAAATAATGATAAAGATAAAAAAAATTCAAAATTTTACTTACTGTTAGTAAAATACCTTTTAAATGACTGAATTTTACGCCTAATTCAGTTCAAACACGTCCAATAAGGTTGAATAACCACGGCCAGGCCCCCAAAATGTCAGGGTGAGTCTATGTAGTAGCTTAAAAATAGTAAATACAAGCTAGTACTATGACTGTGACATGTCAAAATAAATAAAAAATGAAATCTTCAGGTCCTACTGCTACGTGGTAACAGTGGTGATGAGTCTATTGAGGACCTGGGTTGCAATGCTCTAATATCTTTTACTGTAAAGAAACACTACAATAATTATATTCTAATTATATCTTAAATAATTCTAAGGACACTACTGATGAATAACAGTCTTGTCACGTAAGAATAATGGTAAGGTAAGATAAGATAATGGGTTTTCAAGGGAAAAACCCTCCTTTTTATATCTTGCAAGACTGTCAAGAGTTATTAACTCTTCACACGTCAGAGGAGTGAAAATTTTCACTCCAGTGGCCAGTCTGTGGTTCTGGATCCTCAATTCTGACGTCAATATAGACAGAATTGTGGTTTTGGAACCACAAATGATCATTCTGGATCAATACAGGGTGAAAAAACTTTTCACCTGCCACGTCAGCACTTGGATGACGTTGTTCTGGTGTCTGTATGATCAATATTAGTCATTCTGGGCGGGTTTAAGCTTTAAATAACCATTATTTTAAGTATCAAGGCTGTACTGGTTGGTACAGGTTTGGTACAGACCAGTATTGGTCAAAATACTTCCAACCAAGATATCTCAGTCAGTTTTTGAGATATCAAGAAACTAAGAGCACAGAATTGAAGGGCTTAATGAGCTCTTCAATTTGGTATGCTTCATGTTTACCCTTCTTGCAAATAACAAAAGTTATAAGGGTTTTAAGTTTTTGGATGTAATTTTGTACATCAGTATGAGGCTTCAAAAACTTCCATGCTAGATATCTTCTTCAATTTAGAATATATCTTTATTCTGATGATACAGCTTTGTAGGGCTTGATTAGCCCTACAGTTTGGTATATTACACTGTACAGTTGTATGAGTGTATGCCAAAGATACAGGGGTTTGTTTATTTTCTTATTTTCAGAATATCTGTATTTTGGTTATTAAACCTTTGAACCAAGATCCCTGAGTCAATTTAAGAGATACAGAGGTCTAAGGTGTCTCAAATTAAAGCTCTTGTTGAGATCTTTAATTTGGTTATACTTTTGTACAGTTTTGTACAAGCCCTCTTTGACTTTCAGGGGGACTTGGTTTTGAAAATGAGGTTATATGGTATCTCCAGTTGTAATGGTGTTAAAACAACATGGATGATATAATTGTGTAGCTCTCTATGTGAGCTTTAAGAAAAATACCATTTTGGTATAGGATAACTTAAATATGCATAAGTTAGATGAGAGGTGAAAATAAGGGTTTTGACTTGTTTATTCTCCTCTAGGTTTCCTTATTCTGTTTGGATAAGGTTGGTGTTTAATGTAAGAGGATTGTTTTCTCTTAATTATTACCTGTATTGACTATTTTTGTTCAATACTTGTCATACCATTATTTATGGTATGTTGGATGTCATGCTAGTGCTCTGTTTTGAGTCACAGGCTGACACCTCAGAACAAGCCTGGGTCATCATCAAGAGGCTTCCTGTCACAGGGGCTCTTCGAAGTGAAGAGGGCCTGGCACTCAGTAAACTGGGACTCACTTATGGAGGGCTCAAGGATAGGATAAGATGAGATACACGTAAGAGTGTTAAAGATGAATTACTAAAAGAATGAATATAAGAAAAGCAGCAACAAAGAAATAAGAATAAGAAATAGAAGAGCCAACCACAAACAAGTCCAAGTCCACTGTTTCAACCTGTCAGAATGGAAAGAGAAGGGTCAATAAGGATATGGCCACCCAACTCATACTGTACAGGCGAAGAAAGAAAAAAGGCAAAGACTAACTTAAGATTAAATAAATATAATACCCAAGATATAAGGATAAGAATATTCAGATAATAATAAATCAACTAAATTAATTAACTGGGGAAAAGTCCCCAGGGGGGAGAAAGAGGGGCTGGTATATGTGAGAATCACCAGCCCTGATCCAGAGAAGAATTTTCATGAGAATAATTGATTGTTGAATTGAGTCTGGCCAATACAGGTCTTGTACAGCTGTACAGGACCTGTACAAGAGGTGTGGTGTATTGGAGTGATCATACAGTTTCATACTGGTGTATTGAAACTGTATTAGGGTGAATCCATCCTGTACAAGTATTGACAGGCTGTATTGATGTACCAAACTGTATGCATGTTTCAGAATGAAGATTGCTGAAACTGACTGCTGATGCAGATACTGGATTTGCTGATTTGAGGTGTTTGAGTGGGTGTATGAATGAATACCCTTACCCCTGATGGATGGTTGTTACAGTATCCCCCTCTTGAAACTGGTGGGCTCCTGAACACCATAATACCCTGCCACTGTTGAGTGGCATCTCAATATCCCCACATTTTTTTCAAAAAATTTTCTTTTTAAATTCCTTTCCTCTTGACCATTATCCTGAAAATCCTTTATTACTTCTTCCCTGCCAAATTCAATTGATTCCCCCTTTCTTTTCAAATTTGAGTGAGTATTCCTTCCAGAGTATGCAATTCTTTCTTTTGATTCAATCAGCCATGTCTTGGGATGTGGCCTTGGGATATATCCCAGAATAAAGGCCATTGAGCACTTGTGCTCAAGAATTGGTGCCCAATGAGTATATGACTTGTACTCATTGGCCCAGACTTAATCCATTCAATGAACCTCCAAGGGGTCTTGTCCCCATGACCCAAGGAATTGGCCTCAGGCAGCCCTCCCAGTGGGTTTTGGACTGTGGCCTCCATCTTGAGTGATCTTGATGTATCTTGCTTTTTATGGCCCTTTTTGGCCTTGCTGGGTGTTTTGGTGATTAGGGCAATTTTTTGGTTTTTCTGGGTTTTTTGGCCATAATAGGCCTTTTTGATGTCTTGGGGTCCTACGGTCCGCGGGCCGTGGGCCGTGGGCCGTGGACCGTACGCCGCGGTCCGTGGGCCGTGGGCCGTACGCCGCGGTCCGCGGTCCGTGGGGGCTATTGGAGGCCCCCAGGACCAAAATGGAGCCCCTGGGGACCCAGGGTGACCAAGGGGCCCAAAAATGGCCCCATTCCAAATTTCACCATATGTGGCCTGGATCCATTGAAGGGGTCCAGGACCATCAAGATCTTGGCCTCCCCAAAGTTGCAGGGGAGGCCCTGGGTGATGAGTTCAGCCCCAAAGGGGTATGAACCTTCACCTTAGAGGCTTTGAGGTGGGGCATAATTGAGTTATGGCCCCAGTTCCTTGAGTCAAATTTCTTTTTCTTGATGTGGAGTGGAATGATTCTGACGTCTTGAATCTTCTGCTTGCACTTTCTTCAGTTATGAGTTCCAAACTGACTGAACTCACTGAATCTTCCCCTTCTGCACCGCCACCGTCTGTTCTTCATGGTTCTGGCGTCTTCAGTCGATTGTCTTCTCCCTCCATGGCGTCTTCTGGCCATTTCGACCCCTCCCAAACATATGATGGGTTCAGAGCAGTTGAAGTTCTTGATCCTGCCTGTACTGAGTGTTTGGCCAGGGGGAAGGATTGCTTCCAACATTACAATCCTCGATCGTCAAAATGCCATTTCTGCTTTATTGGGAAGAAGCCATGCCGCCGTACCGGATCAACTTTGTCCCAGGTGAGGAGGCACTTGTGGAGTAGGAAGGATGGGCCTTATGGGCAGGAATTCCCCATTCTTGAGGAACCTACCCCTGATGCCACTTCTGGCTTTTCTCAATGTGAGTGATTTGCATTTCTTGGTTGAATTAATGCTGATATTTTGATGTAGTGACTGGTTCTAGGCAGAGGGATGTGGCCAGATGGACTAATGTTGGAGGGCCCATTCCGATTGGTGGTAGGCCCATCCACTACAGCTCAGAAATTCCCATTTCAAGGACCAATGCTGATGGAGTGGTGAAAGTAGTGAAGAAGCTAAGAAGAATTGTTGATTCCCCATCAGATCCAGATGCTGAAGGAAGTGATGAGTTGGATGGTGAAGAAGTTCAAGTTATTCCTCATTCAAGTGGCCATCCATCCAGCAATTCCTCTTCTCAACCTCTTGCCAACCCCAGATTCCAAAGCCAAGTGGTTCCCAGCACTCCAAGAACCTTCCAACCAATGCTTGCTTCAATTCCTACAACCCTTCCTCCTCCATCACCAACTACTTCTCACACCACCAGGCCTGCCTTGAATCCAGCAGTAAGACCATCTCCAGTTCAACAGCCCAGAAACTCGCCCATAAACACCTCCCGTCAACTCCAACCTGTGGCCAGCTCCAGCAGAAGAAGAGATGGGATGTCCCCTTGGCCGTTTCCTGCCGCTCAAGTATTCCAAAGAAGAGAACGTTGGCCTATCCGGGTTACCAGAGAAGATCCCAATGCGGCTAGTGAAAATCAAGATGCTGTGGCCAGATTGTTCAGGAGAGTTGACAGGAATAGCAGAGAGGTGATTATGTATGCCAATGACAGGACGATTCCAGGTACTGCTTCTGAAGAAATGGCTGCAAAATTTGCCTGGTATGAAGATGAGTTGATAAATGATTTCCAGAGAACTTTTGATGACTTGGGTAGAGATAACTAGTTTCCTTTTCCTTGTTTGTGTTTGGTTTGACTTCTATCCCCACTCTTATAACTACTAAAAAATAAAAAATAAAAAAATAAAAAAGATAATGGAACCTCCCACTACATGATTTGGGGAGGGGATGCTGCTGCTTTAAAGAAATAAAAGAAAGAAAATTATACAAGTAAAGAAAGAAAGAAAATAATAAGAGAAAATGAGAGTAAAGAAAGAAATAAAGAAAATTTCCTGATGGCTGGTCCTTCTTGTGGTGAGTTGCTTGATTCTGGCCAAGAAGTGTCTGAAAAATGAAAACCAAGCATTTGATGCTCACAGAGTGGCCAAGGTGATGTTTTACAAGAAGTAGAACCCTCAGGGATGCATACCAGGAGATGGAACTTACTTTCATAACTTCCACTCCCCACCAAGCACCATAAAACTGAAAAGAATTGCCATAAATGACTTCTGAGATGAATTGCCATAAATGACTTCTGAGATGAATTGCCATAAATGACTTGAAGTAAATGAATGTCTTGAATTATGATGATTGGCATAAAATGAAAAGATAATAAAGAAAGAAAACATTGGGCCATATCTTGATAAGGTCCAAATCGGAGGGTATTGATGTTGTATGCTTCCTGAACCTGTCCAAAGATTTGACAAGTGCTCACAAAGTGGCCAAGGTGATGCTTACAACAACATATGGGTAGAATACCCCCTTAAAGGTGCATGCCAGGAGAGGAACTTACTTTCATAACTTCTTCTCCCCACCAAGCACCATAAAATCAAACTCTTGAGGTATTTGGACCAGGCTTGTCTGGATACAATGAGTGGAAATCCTTGACAAGGTCTGGTGAGTTGGTAAGGTTGGAAGCTGGTTCCCAAGTGGTTCTTTCTGGGTCTTCACTGAATCCTTTCCACTCTACAAGATACCATAATTTACCTCTTTTGAGTTTTGAGTCCAGAACCTGAGCCACTTCCCATTCTTCTTGCTCTTCCACTAAAACTGGTGGTGGCGGCAATTGATGACGATTTGGGATAGTTGAATGCTTGACTGGTTCTAATAAGGACACATGGAATACAGGGTGAACTGTCTTCCATTGCTGAGGCAACTTGAGGTGATATGCATGGCTGCCAATCTTCTTAAGAACTTCAAAGGGTCCCAACCATCTTTCTGATAATTTCTTGGTGGGTCTTGTTGTCTTGATGTTCTTGGAAGCTAGCCACACTTTGTCCCCAGGTTGGAAATCAGGTGGAATTGCCCTATTTCTATCTGCATACTTCTTGAATCTCCTTATTGCTGACTCTAATTCTTCTTTGACAACTTGCTGTACTGATTGGAGTTTTGTTGATAACTTTCCAGCAGGTGAGTCTTGAGAAATATGGATTGAGTCAAAGCTGGGATTTCTTCCATAAATGGTGAAAAAAGGTGATTGCTTGGTTGATGAATGTTCTGCATTATTATAGGCAAATTCAGCCAGAGGGAGCCAGGTGTACCAGTCATCTTGATGATAGCTAACATACATCCGAAGGTACTGTTCTAGTATCTGATTTACCCTCTCTGTCTGTCCATCTGTTTCAGGGTGGAAAGCAGTTGAAAGATCTCTTGATATCTTGAGTTGCTGACACAATTGAGTCCAGAATGATGAAACAAATAAGGATCCTCTATCACTGACAATACTGACTGGGAGTCCATGCTTGGAAAATACATGGCTAATGAATATTTGAGCTAAATCCAGAGCAGTGATTGTGCCATAAGTTGGAATGAAGATTGCCATTTTTGAGAATCTGTCCACAACTACTAAAATCGAATCAAAGTTGTTGGACAGTGGCAATTGAGTGATAAAATCCATTGATAAGGAATTCCAAGGACCAGATGGAATTGAAAGAGGCTTGAGTAATCCAAACTTCTTGTGATGGATGTTCTTGTTTCTTGAACATTGCTGACATGAGGACACATAGTCCTTGATGAATTGATTCATGCCAGCCCAATAAAAATCCCTCTTGATGAGCTTGAGGGTCTTCTCCTGGCCAGGATGGCCAGCCAATGGTGAGTCATGACGCTTTTGAAGAATATTGAGTTGAAGTTCTTCATTGCTTGGGATTACCACTCTATCTTTGAATAATAATAACTTGGCTTGAGGTTCAAGAGAATAATCCGGAACTGATTCACCTCTTGCTAGTTGCTTGAGTATTTCTTTATAGTCTTTGTCTTGCCATACTTCTTTTTGAATCTTGTCAACTAAATCTGAGAAAATTTCCACTTTGATTGAGAAGAATCTTGACTCTTGAATTCCATCTTGCTTAAGTACTTGATGAAGATTTTGAGGATTCTTGATGATGAAGTCCACCCCCCTCTCTGGGTACACGTCGTCCCGACGTGACAAGGCATCTGGTAAAGTGGCCAGCCTGCCTGGGCGGTAAGTGATAGTGAAATGAAACTCAGAGAGAAACTCAGCCCAGCGGGCCTGACGACGAGTAAGAACTTTGGAAGACATGAAATACTGCAAGGAAGAGTGGTCTGTCAAGACCTCGAAAGAATTGGAAAGAGAAAGAAGAAATGCTCTCCAGCGCTTGAGAGCCCAAACTATGCCAAGGAGTTCCTTGTCATGAATCTCATAGTTGAGCTCAGCTGGTAAGAGCTTGCGACTATCAAATGCAATGGGGTGCTTTCCAGAGTCATTCACCTGACTCAGTACGGCGCCCACTGCATAATCAGAAGCATCAGTCTCTACTATAGTAGGTAGAGAAGGATTAAAGTGAGATAAGATAGGAGCAGAGGTGAAAGCTTCTTTGAGTGCTTGAAACTGACTAAGAGCTTCCTCATTGAAGATGAAGGGAGAATCTTTTTTGAGAAGGGAAGTGAGAGAAGTGATTTTTTTGGAATAATTTTTAATGAAGCGACGATAAAAATTGGCAAAGCCAAGAAAAGATTGAAGAGCCTTGATGTTTTTGGGCTGAGGCCAATTGAGTATTTGCTGAACTTTTGAAGAGTCCATCTTGAGGCCATCACTTGAAACAACATAGCCCAAGTATTCCACACTTGAGGCATGGAATACACACTTGGAGGCTTTGGCAAACAAATTATTGTCCCTCAGTCTTTGGAGGACAGAGGCCACATGTTTGACATGTTCCTCCTCAGAACTGGAAAAGACCATAATATCATCTAAATAAACCACAACAAACACATCCAAGAAATCTGCAAATATATCATTTACCAGATTCTGGAAAGAAGCAGGAGCATTGGTCAAACCAAATGGCATGACCAAATACTCATAACTACCATATTTGGTTCTAAAGGCAGTTAAGTGCTCATCCCCCTCTTTGATTCTCAGAAGGTTATATGCACCACGCAAATCTATCTTGGAGAAGATAGTGGAACTGTTGAATACGGTAAGAAGCTGGTTCATAGGAGGAACAGGGTATCTGTTCTTCCTAGTGACAGCATTGAGTTTGCGGTAGTCAACACACAAACGAAGACCTCCATCCTTTTTCTTGACAAAAAGGACAGGTGCTCCTGTTGAAGAGGAGCTTGGTCTAATGAAACCTTTCTCTACATTCTCTGAAATGTAGGCCCGCAGTGTTTCTGACTCTTGATTTGATAATGAGTAGATAACACCAATTGGAGGTAGAAGACCCTCCAATTCGATATGGTGATCACAGGCGCGGTGTGGAGGAAGTTTCTCTGCTTTCACCTTGGAGAATACATCCAAATATTGGTGATAAGCAGGAGGAACAACCTTCAACACAGTTTCAATTTCTTCTGGCTCTTCCTCCTCATCCCACTGCTCCTCCTGGGATGCATGAAAAGATAAGGGAGGAAGGTCCATATCCCCTTGGAAGAGATGAAGTGAAGATATGGCAACATCTTCTCCAACATCCTTTATCTCTTTGAAGACTTCATCTCTTAATGGAAGTAATGACTGAGAGGGAATTATGGAAGGGGTATGGACAGAAGAAGGGATGGAAGGTGTCTTAAGTTCACCAGCCAGAGCAACACTGTTGACAGCAGTGGCTAAGTCATTACTAGTAGAAGGAATAATACCACTAGAATCCTTATGATTAGAATCATAGGTGATCAATCCATTTTTCCAATCAATAATGGGATTGAAATGGTAAAGGAAATCATAGCCCAATATCAGGTCTTCTCCTTTGGGTGAATCTATGATAAAGAAATCCCATTCAAAGCTTGGGAAGGAAGGCAAGTCAACTACCCACTTGGTATAATGGGTGATGAACAAGGCAGGGGATTCATTAGAATCCAAAATGAAAAGAGGAATCTTTTCAGGGAGCTCTGACAGAGTCAATGAGTACTTGAGAACAAAATTCTTTGCAATAAAAGAGTTTGTAGCACCAGAATCAATGAGAATACTATAAAAAATATCAGAGACAGAAGAAAAAATAAGAAATTTTAAAGATTTCTTGACACTAGTATTCAGAGTGCACAATTGTGCTCTTGAAGGAAATAAGTGAGAACCATTGAACACATCATGATTCCCACTCAGGCTTTTCCCTGCTTGCTAGGGAAGCCTCTTGATGATGACCCAGGCTTGTTCTGAGGTCTCTTGAAGCATTTTTCAATTGGGTGCTTTCCACCACAATAAGTACACAACCCCTCTTTAATCCTCCTCTCCTTTTCAGAACCGATTAGTTTATTGTCCTTATTGAGGAGAGCAGCATGGGGCTTGTCCTTTGAAGATTGGAATTGCTTGCCCTTCTTGTTCTTCTTCTGGTGAGGCCTCTTTGAAGATGAGTTTTGAGGAGGCCTAGACTGATTGGATCCAATGACTGGAGGCTTCTTCTCTTGATTGCCACCCTTTTCCTTTTGCCTCTCATGATATCTTGTGTCTAATTCTAGAGTGACATCCATGAGTTCTTGAAGAGTATCAAAAGTTCCAGGGTGAGAAGCCAACTGATCCAATAATCTTGATGCCAATCCTCTTCTGTAAACATGGATATAAGCTCTTTCCCCCCAATCTCCAATTCTTGACATTAAGCTTCTGAAATCTGCTATGTACAAGGAAACATGACCACTTTCCTTCATCCTCAAATTGTCCAACTCTTGTTCAGCTTTCCTGACTTCATTGGGGTCACCAAACAGAGTGAATAATTGAGATTCAAACAATGGCCAATTATTGAGGAGGTAGGAAGGGTCTTCATTGGAAATATTTGAGAGGTAAGGTTCAATCCATTTGCCAGCTCTACCAGTAAGAAAAGAAGTTGAGTACAAAACCTTCTTCCTGTCAGAGAAGAAGTTTGCTGGATCATTATGGAAAATTAGTTGACAGGATTGGATAAATCCTCTCAACTTATGAGCTTGAGTACCATCAAAAGAATCAGGTGCCTTCATGGATGGAGTCTTGAAAGCAGGGGCTTTGGAATTGTCCCTGGGGGCAACTGCTTGAGTGAGTTGTCCCATGAATTGAGTCATCTGCTCCATCATCTTGAGGAGACTTGGATCAGTTTGAGAGACAAGAGGTTGACTAGAAAGGGCTAGATTAGAACCCTGAGGCACCTCTGGAGCATTTGCCAAGGCATCTGCCACTTCAGTCTCCCCAGAATCATCCTCTTCCACAGACTCTTCCCCCTCTTCATCTTCAACTTCCCCTAATCTTGCTCTTGCACCTTCAGACATGCCAGGGTAGCCACCCAAAAGTCCAGAAAAGGATCTTGATCTTCTAGATTTCATTCCACCTCTTCTTGAGGGTGCTGCTCCTTCCATTGGTGGTCCTCTGTCCAAGTTTGCACTCAGTTGATGAACTGATGGTGTGCTGTCAAGAGGAGCCCTTGCTGTAGGAGTGAGAACAGCTGGAATTTTCTGGGATCTAGTATTCTTGGCTGGGGGACTATGCTGAACTGGCATTATGAAAAGAATTAAAATAACTTGATGGTATTAAGAAGAATAATCAGATTTGGCCAAATCAATCACAATAAAATCTTGATGAATCTTGAGGAATCAATTCAAATCTTGAGGAATCAAATTCAATCAATAATCAATCAATAAGTGTCTTCAATATGAAATCAAGTCTTGAGGAATCAATCAATCAGTTCAAAATCTTCAGAAATCAATTCAATATCTTGATGAGTTAAATCAAATCAATAATCAAAATCAATTCTTGAGGATCAATCAATATCTTGAGAGTTCAAAAGTCAATCAATAATCCAAATGAAATCCTGAATCAATAACCCAATCAACCAATGAATCCCAATGAATAAACCAATCAAATAACCAATCAATTACTCCTGAATAAGACCTGAATAAAAACACAGAGAAAATTTGATTTGATAAAAATAAAATGAATTGATGAAATGGTCAGCAATGATTAAGAAAGGAAAAGAATCAATTTTCATAAGAATGAAAAGAATGAGATGAAAATTGATAAGAGAGGAAATTCATAAAAAATCATAAAAATCATAAAATCATGAAAAGGTCATAATTGATGAATGAGAGGAAATGAATATAAATGAATGAAAAGAAAGAATCAAATATGAGTTAATTAATTTAATGTCACAGGGGCTCTTCGAAGTGAAGAGGGCCTGGCACTCAGTAAACTGGGACTCACTTATGGAGGGCTCAAGGATAGGATAAGATGAGATACACGTAAGAGTGTTAAAGATGAATTACTAAAAGAATGAATATAAGAAAAGCAGCAACAAAGAAATAAGAATAAGAAATAGAAGAGCCAACCACAAACAAGTCCAAGTCCACTGTTTCAACCTGTCAGAATGGAAAGAGAAGGGTTAATAAGGATATGGCCACCCAACTCATACTGTACAGGCGAAGAAAGAAAAAAGGCAAAGACTAACTTAAGATTAAATAAATATAATACCCAAGATATAAGGATAAGAATATTCAGATAATAATAAATCAACTAAATTAATTAACTGGGGAAAAGTCCCCAGGGGGGAGAAAGAGGGGCTGGTATATGTGAGAATCACCAGCCCTGATCCAGAGAAGAATTTTCATGAGAATAATTGATTGTTGAATTGAGTCTGGCCAATACAGGTCTTGTACAGCTGTACAGGACCTGTACAAGAGGTGTGGTGTATTGGAGTGATCATACAGTTTCATACTGGTGTATTGAAACTGTATTAGGGTGAATCCATCCTGTACAAGTATTGACAGGCTGTATTGATGTACCAAACTGTATGCATGTTTCAGAATGAAGATTGCTGAAACTGACTGCTGATGCAGATACTGGATTTGCTGATTTGAGGTGTTTGAGTGGGTGTATGAATGAATACCCTTACCCCTGATGGATGGTTGTTACACTTCCCTAGCAAGCAGGGAAAAGCCTGAGTGGGGATCATGATGTGTTCAATGGTTCTCACTTATTTCCTTCAAGAGCACAATTGTGCACTCTGAATACTAGTATCAAGAAATCTTTAAAGTTTCTTATTTTCTCTTCTGTCTCTGATATTTTTTATAGTATTCTCATTGATTCTGGTGCTACAAACTCTTTTATTGCAAAGAATTTTGTTCTCAAGTACTCATTGACTATGTCAGAGCTCCCTGAAAAGATTCCTCTTTTCATTTTGGATTCTAATGAATCCATTGCCTTGTTCATCACCCATTATACCAAGTGGGTAGTTGACTTGCCTTCCTTCCCAAGCTTTGAATGGGATTTCTTTATCATAGATTCACCCAAGGGAGAAGACCTGATATTGGGCTATGATTTCCTTTACCATTTCAATCCCATTATTGATTGGAAAAATGGATTGATCACCTATGATTCTAATCATAAGGATTCTAGTGGTATTATTCCTTCTACTAGTAATGACTTAGCCACTGCTGTCAACAGTGTTGCTCTGGCTGGTGAACTTAAGACACCTTCCATTCCTTCTTCTGTCCATATCCCTTCCATAATTCCCTCTCAGTCATTACTTCCATTAAGAGATGAAGTCTTCAAAGAGATAAAGGATGTTGGAGAAGATGTTGCCATATCTTCACTTCATCTCTTCCAAGGGGATATGGACCTTCCTCCCTTATCTTTTCATGCATCCCTGGAGGAGCAGTGGGATGAGGAGGAAGAGCCAGAAGAAATTGAAACTGTGTTGAAGGTTGTTCCTCCTGCTTATCACCAATATTTGGATGTATTCTCCAAGGTGAAAGCAGAGAAACTTCCTCCACACCGCGCCTGTGATCACCATATCGAATTGGAGGGTCTTCTACCTCCAATTGGTGTTATCTACTCATTATCAAATCAAGAGTCAGAAACACTGCGGGCCTACATTTCAGAGAATGTAGAGAAAGGTTTCATTAGACCAAGCTCCTCTTCAACAGGAGCACCTGTCCTTTTTGTCAAGAAAAAGGATGGAGGTCTTCGTTTGTGTGTTGACTACCGCAAACTCAATGCTGTCACTAGGAAGAACAGATACCCTGTTCCTCCTATGAACCAGCTTCTTACCGTATTCAACAGTTCCACTATCTTCTCCAAGATAGATTTGCGTGGTGCATATAACCTTCTGAGAATCAAAGAGGGGGATGAACACTTAACTGCCTTTAGAACCAAATATGGCAGTTATGAGTATTTGGTCATGCCATTTGGCTTGACCAATGCTCCTGATCCTTTCCAAAATCTAGTAAATGATATCTTCGCAGATTCTTTGGATGTGTTTGTTGTGGTCTATCTAGATGATATTATGGTCTTTTCCAGTTCTGAGGAGGAACATGTCAAACATGTGGCCTCTGTCCTCCAAAGACTGAGGGACAATAATCTGTTTGCCAAAGCCTCCAAGTGTGGAATACTTGGGCTATGTTTCTTCAAGTGATGGCCTCGAGATGGATTCTTCAAAAGTTCAACAAATCCTCAATTGGCCTCAGCCCAAAAACATCAAGGCTCTTCAATCTTTCCTTGGCTTTGCCAATTTTTATCAATGTTTCATTAAAAATTATTCTAAAAAAATCACTTCTCTCACTTCCCTCCTTAAAAAAGATTCTCCTTTCATCTTCAATGAGGAAGCTCTTAGTCAGTTTCAAGCACTCAAAGAAGCTTTCACCTCTGCTCCTATCTTATCTCACTTTAATCCTTCTCTACCTACTATAGTAGAGACTGATGCTTCTGATTATGCTTTGGGCGCCGTACTGAGCCAGGTGAATGACTCAGGAAAGCACCCCATTGCATTTGATAGTCGCAAGCTCTTACCAGCTGAGCTCAACTATGAAATTCATGACAAGGAACTCCTTGGCATAGTTTGGGCTCTCAAGCGCTGGAGAGCATTTCTTCTTTCTCTTTCCAATCCTTTTGAGGTCTTGACAGACCACTCTTCCTTGCAGTATTTCATGTCTTCCAAAGTTCTTACTTGTTGTCAGGCCCGTTGGGCTGAATTTCTCTCAGAATTTCATTTCACTATCACTTACCGCCCAGGCAGGCTGGCCACTTTACCAGATGCCTTGTCACGTCGGGACGACGTGTACCCAGAGAGGGGGGTGGACTTCATCAGCAAGAATACTCAGAATTTTCATCAAGTACTTAAGCAAGATGGAATTCAAGAGTCAAGATTCTTCTCAATCAAAGTGGAAATTTTCTCAGATTTAGTTGACAAGATTCAAAAAGAAGTATGGCAAGACAAAGACTACAAAGAAATACTCAAGCAACTAGCAAGAGGTGAATCAGTTCCAGATTATTCTCTTGAACCTCAAGCCAAGTTATTATTATTCAAAGATAGAGTGGTAATTCCAAGCAATGAAGAACTTCAACTCAATATTCTTCAAAAGCGTCATGACTCACCATTGGCTGGCCATCCTGGCCAGGAGAAGACCCTCAAGCTCATCAAGAGGGATTTTCATTGGGCTGGCATGAATCAAATCATCAAGGACTATGTGTCCTCATGTCAGCAATGTTCAAGAAACAAGAACATTCATCACAAGAAGTTTGGATTACTCAAGCCTCTTTCAATTCCATCTGGTCCTTGGAATTCATTATCAATGGACTTCATCACTCAATTGCCACTGTCAAACAACTTTGATTCAATTTTAGTAGTTGTGGACAGATTCTCAAAAATGGCGATCTTCATTCCAACTTATGGCACAATCACTGCTCTGGACTTAGCTCAAATCTTCATTAGTCATGTATTTTCCAAGCATGGACTCCCAGTCAGTATTGTAAGTGATAGAGGATCCTTATTTGTTTCATCATTTTGGACTCAATTGTGTCAGCAGCTCAAGATATCAAGAGATCTTTCAACTGCATTTCACCCTGAAACAGATGGACAGACAGAGAGGGTAAATCAGATACTAGAACAGTACCTTTGGATGTATGTCAGCTATCATCAAGATGACTGGTACACCTGGCTCCCTCTGGCTGAATTTGCCTATAATAATGCAGAACATTCATCCACCAAGCAATCACCTTTTTTCACCATTTATGGAAGAAATCCCAGCTTTGACTCAATCCATATTTCTCAAGACTCACCTGCTGGAAAGTTATCAACAAAACTCCAATCAGTACAGCAAGTTGTCAAAGAAGAATTAGAGTCAGCAATAAGGAGATTCAAGAAGTATGCAGATAGGAATAGGGCAATTCCACCTGATTTCCAACCTGGGGACAAAGTATGGCTAGCTTCCAAGAACATCAAGACAACAAGACCCACCAAGAAATTATCAGAAAGATGTTTGGGACCCTTTGAAGTTCTTAAGAAGATTGGCAGCCATGCATATCACCTCAATTTGCCTCAGCAATGGAAGACAGTTCACCCTGTATTCCATGTGTCCTTATTAGAACCAGTCAAGCATTCAGCTATCCCAAATCGTCATCAATTGCCGCCACCACCAGTTTTAGTGGAAGAGCAAGAAGAATGGGAAGTGGCTCAGGTTCTGGACTCAAAACTCAAAAGAGGTAAATTATGGTATCTTGTAGCGTGGAAAGGATTCAGTGAAGACCCAGAAAGAACCACTTGGGAACCATCTTCCAACCTTACCAACTCACCAGACCTTGTCAAGGATTTCCATTTATTGTATCCAGACAAGCCTGGTCCAAATACCTCAAGAGTTTGATTTATGGTGCTTGGTGGGGAGAAGAAGTTATGAAAGTAAGTTCCTCTCCTGGCATGCACCTTTAAGGGGGTATTCTACCCATATGTTGTTGTAAGCATCACCTTGGCCACTTTGTGAGCACTTGTCAATTCTTTGGACAGGTTCAGGAAGCATACAACATCAATACCCTCCATTTGGACCTTATCAAGATATGGCCAAATGTTTCTTTCTTTCTTTATGTTTTCATTTTTTTTTCTTTATTACCATTTCAATTTATTCCAATCATCATGATTCAAGACGTTCTTTACTTCATGTCATTTACGGCAATTCATTTCAGTAGTCATTTATGGCAATTCATTTCAGAAGGCATTTATGGCAATTTACTTCAGTCTTATGGTGCTTGGTGGGGAGTGGAAGTTATGAAAGTAAGTTACATCTTCTGGTATGCATCCCTGAGGGTTCTACTTCTTGTAAAACATCACCTTGGCCACTCTGTGAGCATCAAATGCTTGGTTTTCATTTTTCAGACACTTTTTTGGCCAGAATCAAGCAACTCACCACAAGAAGGACCAACCATAAGGAATTTTTCTTTATTTCTTTCTTTACTCTCATTTTCTCTTATTATTTTTCTTTCTTTCTTTACTTGTATAATTTTCTTTCTTTTATTTCTTAAAGCAGCAGCATCCCCTCCCCAAGTCATGTATTTGGAGGTTCCATTATCTTTTTTATTTTTTATTTTTTAGTATTTATAAGAGTGGGGATAGAAGCAAAACCAAACACAAACAAGGAAAAGGAAACTAGTTATCTCTACCCAAGTCATCAAAAGTTCTCTGGAAGTCATTTATCAACTCATCCTCATACCAGGCAAATTTTGCAGCCATCTCTTCAGAAGCAGTACCTGGAATAGTCCTGTCATTGGCATACATAATCACCTCTCTGCTATTTCTATCAACCCTTCTGAACAATCTGGCCACAGAATCTTGATTTTCACTAGCCGCATTGGGATCTTCTCTGGTAACACGGATAGGCCAACTTTCTCTTCTTTGGAAGACTTGGGCGGCAGGAAACGGCAAAGGGGATAATCCATCTCTTCTTCTGCTGGAGCTGGCCACAGGTTGGAGTTGACGGGAGGTGGTTATGGGTGAGTTTCTAGACTGTTGAACTGGTGATGTTCTTACTGCTGGATTCAAGGCAGGCCTGGTGGTATGGGAAGTAGTTGGTGAAGGAGGAGGAAGGGTTGTAGGAATGGAGGCAAGCATTGGTTGGAAGTTTCTTGGAGTGCTGGGATAATTTGGCTTTGGAATCTGGTGTTGGCAAGAGGTTGAGAAGAGGAATTGCTGGATGGATGGCCACTTGAATGAGGAATAACTTGAACTTCTTCACCATCCAACTCATCACTTCCTTCAGCATCTGGATCTGATGGGGAATCAACAATTCTCCTTAGCTTCTTCACTACTTTCACCACTCCATCAGCATTGGTCCTTGAAATTGGAATTTCTGAGCTGTAGTGGATGGGCCTACCACCAATTGGAATGGACCCTCCAACATTAGTCCATCTGGCCACATCCCTCTGCCTGGAACCAGTCACTACATCAAAATATCAGCATCAATTCAATCAAAATATGCAATTCACTCACATTGAGAAAACCCAGAAGTGGCATCAGGGGTAGGTTCCTCAAGAATGGGGAATTCCTGCCCATAAGGCCCATCCTTCCTACTCCATAAGTGCCTCCTGACCTGGGACAAAGTTGATCCGGTACGGCGGCATGGCTTCTTCCCAATAA
Source organism: Austropuccinia psidii (assembly GCA_023105745.1). Lineage (NCBI taxonomy): Eukaryota > Fungi > Basidiomycota > Pucciniomycetes > Pucciniales > Sphaerophragmiaceae > Austropuccinia > Austropuccinia psidii. The sequence continues at coordinate 4,385,110 of JALGQZ010000001.1, forward strand.
AGCAGAAATGGCATTTTGACGATCGAGGATTGTAATGTTGAAAGCAATCCTTACCCCTGGCCAAACACTCAGTACAGGCAGGATCAAGAACTTCAACTGCTCTGAATCCGTCATATGTTTGGGAGGGGTCAAAATGGCCAGAAGACGCCATGGAAGGAGAAGACAATCGACTGAAGACACCAGAACCATGAAGAACAGACGGTGGCAGTGCAGAAGGGGAAGATTCAGTGAGCTAAGTCAGTTTGGAACTCATAACTGAAGAATATGCAAGCAGAAGATTCAAGACGTCAGAATCAATCCACTCCATATCAAGAAAAAAAGAACTTGACTCAAGGAAATGGGGCCATAACTCAATTATGCCCCCCCTCAAAGCCTCTAAGGTGAAGGTTCATACCCCTTTGGGGCTGAACTCATCACCCAGGGCCTCCCCTGCAACTTTGGGGAGGCCAGGATCTTGATGGTCCTGGACCCCATCAATGGGTCCAGGCCATGTAGGGTGAAAATTGAGTAAGGGCCATTTCTGGACCCCTTGGTCACCCTGGGACCCCAGCAAATTTGGGCCCAGGGGCTCCATTTTGGTCCCTGGGGGCCTCCAATAGCCCCCACGGACCGCGGACCGCGGCGTAGGCCCACGGACCGCAGACCGCGGACCGTAGGATCCCAAAGACTGGAAAAGGTCCATTATGACCAAAAAATCAAAATAAATCAAAAAAAATGCCCAATCCCTAAAACACCCAAAAAAGGCCAAAAGGGCCATAAAAAGCAAATTGCCTCAAGATCCCTCAGGATGGAAGCCACAGCCCAAAAAAAAAAAAACATTTGGAGGGCTGTCTGAGGCCATTTCCTTGGACAATGGGGACAAGACCCCTTGGAGTACATTTTTCATATTTTTAGTTGGATTAAGCCTTGCCCAATGAGTACACTTCATATACTCATTGGGCACCAATTTTTTTTGAGCACAAGTGCTCAATGGCCTTTATTCTGGGATATATCCCAAGGCCACATCCCAAGGCATGGCTGATTGAATCAAAAGAAAAGAATGGCATATTTTGGAAGGAATACTCACTCAAGCTTGGAAAAAAAGGGGGGAAACAAAAGAATTTGGCAGGGAAGAAATAATGAAGGATTTTCAGGATAATGGTCAAGAGGAAAAAGAAATTAAAAAGAAAATTTTTTGAAAAAATGTGGGGATATTGAGATGCCACTCAACAGTGGCAGGGTATTATGGTGTTCAGGAGCCCACCAGTTTCAAGAGGGGGATACTGTAACAACCATCCATCAGGGGTAAGGGTATTCATTCATACACCCACTCAAACACCTCAAATCAGCAAATCCAGTATCTGCATCAGCAGTCAGTTTCAGCAATCTTCACTCTGAAAAATGCATACAGCTTGGTACATCAATACAGCCTGTCAATACCTGTACAGGTTGGATTCACCCAATACAGTTTCAATACACCAGTATGGAACTGTATGATCACTCAAATACACCACACCTCTTGTACAGGTTCTGTACAGCTGTACAGGACCTGTATTGGCCAGACTCAATTCAATCATCAATTATTCTCATGAAAATTCTTCCTCTGGATCAGGGCTGGTTATTCTCACATATACCAGCCCCTCTTTCTCCCCCCTGGGGACTTTTCCCCAGTTAATTAATTTAGTTTATTTATCATTTCATAATTATTCTTATCCTTATTTTGGGTATTATAATTATTTAATCTTAAGTTAGTCTTTGCATTTTCTCTTCGCCTGTACAGTATGAGTTGGGTGGCCATATCCTTATTAACCCTTCTCTTTCCATTCTGACAGGTTGAAACAGTGGACTTGGACTTGTTTGTGGTTGGCTCTTCTATTCTTTTACTCTTATCTCTTGTTGCTGCTTTTCTTATATTTATTCTTTAGCAATTTATCTTTAACACTCTTAAGTGTATCTCACCTTATCTTATCTTTGAGCCCTCCATAAGTGAATCCCAGTTTACTGAGTGCCAGGCCCTCTTCACTTCGAAGAGCCCCTGTGACACTTGTATTATAAGCCAGTTGGACTGCTGGTAAGAGGGTAACCCAATCATGGGTGTATCCCTCATGGTCCTTGTATTCCATGCCATAAGCACAGAATCTTCTGAGGATGTCCTCCATTGTTTGGATCATCCTTTCAGCTAGGCCATCTGTTTGTGGATGGTAAGCTGTGGAAAAAGCAAGTTTGGTGCTAATCATGTCATATAAGTTAGTCCAGAATTCAGATGTGAATTTTGGGTCCCTATCACTAATGATGATCTTAGGGACTCCACAGGTGGATATGATGTTATTCCAAAACAACAGAGCAGTATCCATGGCTGTGTCTTCTTTATGGCATGGTAGACACCTCATGCTCGTGCTGAACCTATCAACTATGATCAAACAGGCATTGTAGTTTTCTTTGCCTCCTGGGACAAGTCCTGTAACCCAGTCCATGTTGATGGTTTCCCATGGGTGCTTGGGTTCTTCTATGTGTTGAAGTAACCCATAATTCTTCCCATGTTTCCTATTTGCCTTTTGGCATCTTTCACAAGTGTTGATGTATTCACTCAACTCTTGTTCCCACTTGGGCCACCAAGCTGTGCTTGCTACCCTCTCTCTGGTCCTGTCTTCACTCATGTGTCCCATGTAGGGGCAGTCATGGCATTCTTGTAGGATCAATGAGATGTGGTCTCTGTCTACCACTGTGAGTGCACTTGTGTGCTTTTCTCTGTGGTAAAGCAGGCCATCTATAAGAAAAAACTTATTGTCCTTATAGGCCCTCAACCAGGGTTCTTCCAGCTGGGTTTCCAGTTCTGGGCTCCTGTACTTTTGTTGAAGGAGTTGGAGTAGTATACTACACTGTTTGTGTTTGGCATAAGACTTCTGTACTGTACTGAAGAATTCATTGTGCAGTTCTGAGGAGCTTATTCCCAGTATGGAATTTTCTGTTCCTTCTGAATCAGTGTTTCCACTGTCAAGGGTACCATTCCCTGGTGCCCATTCAGAAAATCTGAAGTTCCTCCTCCTATCTATTTCCATGAAATGGATAGGGATTTTGGCTGCAACTTCTGGGTCATAAGCTGGATTGCTCTTGACATTGTCCAGTGGCCATCTGCTGAGGCCATCTGCATTGGTATGGCTTTTACCTTCCTTGTATATGATGGTCATGTTCCCTCTATACTCCTGGATAGCTATTTGCCATCTCAGCATATGTCTATTAGTAGTCTTCATGTTTAGTAAAGACTTCAAGGCTGTGCAGTCTGTGTAGACTTCAAAGACTGCACCCTCCAAATAATAATGGAGTTTTTCTAGAGCCCAGACTAGACATAGAGATTCAGTCTGGGTGGCCCCATACCTGGCTTCTGAATCTTTCAGTTGCCTAGAGATGTAACATATTACACCCTCTCTTGGTTCACCATCCACAATTTGTCTTTGGTGAAGGGCTGCTCCTAAGCCTTGGCTGCATGCTGCATCTATATATAGCTTGAATGGTAGTTCAAAGTCAGGTAAGATGAGCACTGGTGCATTGATGAGTTCATATTTGATTCTCTCATATGCATCCCTCCTCTCCTTGGTTATTTTAAAAATTACATCTTTTGAACATAACTTGTATAAACTACTAGTTATGTGTGCAAAGTTTTTGATATGGTTTCTATAGTAGCTAGCAAACCCAAGGAAAGATTGCATCTCTTTGATGTTCTTTGGTACTGGCTTTTGCAGTACTGCTGCTACTTTGTTCTGGTCAATTGCCAGACTAAGACCTGAGACTTTATGTCCCAGAGCTAGTAGCTCTTGTTGGCCAAAATTACACTTTTTGAGTGAAATTTTCAGATTGATGGGTATACATTTACTTAGAACTCTGTCTATGTATTGTACATGGTCTTCCCATGTCTCTGAGTATATAATGATATCATCAATATATACTACCATCCAGCCTTCCATTATTTCTTCTTGGAATATGGTGTCCATCCTCCTTTGGAAGTGGGCTGGTGCATTCTTAATGCCAAATGGAATTCTAGTGTACTCATATATGCCCATATGGCATATTATTCTGAGTAATTTCATGGAGTTTGGTTTAACTCCATTTTGGTGGAAGCCTTTCATACAATCCATCTTGGTTATGTATTTGGCTTTGGCTAGCTTATCCAAGGCATGAGGTATCCTTGGTATAGGGTACCTGTCTGCTTTTGTGTAGTTATTCAGGGCTCTTAAGTCTCCACACAATCTAGATTTGCCATCATGCCAAGTGATTAGGACAGGAATGGTGATTTCCACTATTTCATTATGTCCAATCTTCCTGATGAAATCCATATGCAGGAGTTCATTGATGTGTTTCTCAATTTCTTTCCTGGTTTCCAGGCTTTCTGGATAAGGAGGTCTTCTCAGAATGGGTTGATAAGGCCTTTCCACATCCAGATATAGTTCTATATTATGGCCTTTGATCTTGCCTAATGGTTCTTCACCAATGGCAAATGCTGGTCTGTTCTTTCTCAGCATCTTCAGTAAACTTAGTTTTTGTTTACTGGTGAGGGTAGGGCTAAACTGTCCCTCTCTGAATTCCTTCAGAAGTTCTTCCAGTGGATCCTGTGAAGATATCTGGTATATGTCAAGTGAAACTTTCTTTTCCTTGTTAGTACCTATGGTGATGTGCCTATTTTTACTGTTGTAAATATCTATTCCATATATCCTCTGGTAATCTGTTCCCAGTAAAAACCTTGGATGTGGGCATCATTAAGCACTACAAACTCTGGGTTGAGTCTGATATTACCCTTCCTGTGGGGTATAATTATCTCCTTGATAATTGTCCCAATGGAAGTCATCTTCCCTGATGCACTTTTAAAGTTCTTTGCCTTAGTGGGCAAGAGCTGTTTTTCCCAGTTTGGGAAGTGGGTATCCAGATAGTCTCTGGCCACTATTGAGCAGTGTGCTCCACTATCAATGATCAGTGGATGCTGAGCATTGTCAATACAAACAGTCATTTTTGTGGCTGTTCCATGTATATATGCCATTCCTTTGGTTGGTGTAACCAGGAATGTTTGTGCATCTTGTGTGTGTTTGCACAAGTTCTTGTTAGCAGTGTCCTGTGGCATGCCTGCTTCCAACTGTATGTCCTGGATTTCCAGTGGGGTTTCTTCTTGGTATTCCACTAGAAATTCTTCTCTTGGGTCTTGATCATCCTCAGATGGTTCTCTGATGGCATCACCCATAGAGTCTGAATCAGAATCCTCTGTTGGAGGTTCTTCCTCAGGGACTTTCTCTATGGCATAGACTTTCTTCTTTGCCTTTGGACAGTTGTTGGCATAGTGGTCTGTTGATCGACAATTGTGACAAGGATTTCTCTTCTTTGCCACTTCTGCCACTCTTTCTTTGGGTTTGTCTTTAAACTCTACCCTGAAAGGTTGTTTCTCTTTGAAACCACTGCTCTTATATGGGGTGAATTTCCCTATATTTGTCCTCTTCCTTATGTCTTGTAAGGTGTTGGCTATGTCATCTAGAGTGCAATTTTGGTTGCATCTGCATTTTACTGCATGCTCTAGTTCTCCTGGCAGTTGTGTCAGAAGTTTGTGATTCCTCATTTGGATGTTCATCTGAGGATCAATGGCTTTAAGTCTTTTAGACTGTCTAAGACACCACTCATATGGATCTTTGTCCACAGAGTATTTGTCATTCTCAAATGTCATGGTCTTTTGCCATATCCAAGTTCCATTACTGTACTTTTGGATGATTTGACTCTTCCACCATGGCCAGTTTCTTCTGCCATGGATTTATTTCATTTCTGTGTACCATATACTTGCATGACCTTTAAATGCAGTATTTAATCTAGCAGTAATCCAGTAGTCTGGTATGCTTGGTACATCAATGAAGAGTCCATCAATATAATCTATGAGTTCCATATGATCATATTCTCCTGATCCAGAGAACTTGGGCCAGTTGGAGGCCTCAGGAAGCTGTTTCAAGGCTTCCTTCTCTGAATAAGACATGCCATCTCCATCCTGGTATTGTGATGGAGATCTTGCCTTATTCAACATTATGGCATCTGGTTTGATGTCATCTGGTTGATATGGATTCTCCATAGCTTGGCCTTGTGGTTGGGGCTTCAAGCTATGATAGGCATTAAACAATTTGTTAATGTCTTGATCCAGACACTCCCTGTCCCTTGTGCTGTGGTGTTGTTCTTCAAAGACTATATTCAGTCTTTTGTTGGTTTCTTCAGAGGCTTTGCTCAGTTGAGCATATCCTTCTTGAAGATTTTTAACTATTTGTTCCAAGGAGGCTTGAGTTTGTCTCATCCTCTCTTGGCTAGCTTTAATTTCTGCAAACTGCTTTGCAGATTGTTCAGCATATTGGGACATTTGTAACCACAGTGTATCACTGTTGATGTTACTCTCAGATGTGACAATGTTATTTTCAGTCTGAGTGGGGGTAATGTTTCTATTACTAGGACTACTGATTCTAGAGTGGTTTACAACTATTTCTGGTTCTTGTGTACTTCTTTTACCAAATCTAACAGCTTCTGGATCATGGGGTCTGACTCCTTCCTCCTCTGGTTGAAGGAGGTTTTGTTCTTGCCCTTGTTCCCTTGTCTTATCCTGGAAACTTCCTGCAATTGTGAAGAATGGTGACTCTTGGCCACTGATCTTCTGGTTTCTGAATGGTGTGAAGCCACCGGAGAGCTGATTTGGCCTTCTCCTTGTGAACCTGAAGGAATCTGAGTAGGCCCTGTCTCACCGGGGAGAATCTTGTGTCAATCGTCGGCGATTGACTTCACGTCAAGCAAACGTCAAGCAGGATAAAAGTCGAGCTCACGTCAAGCAAAAATCAAGCGAACGTCGAGCACACGTCACACTCTGGTCTTACACCAAATCCTGTGACATCCAATAATATTGGTTCCCCTGTGCCTTCAACTCAGATTCCTCACGACCTGATCATCCCACAACCATCCGATGATTGGTAAAAATTACACCAGACCCGCCTGTTTGCACACACACACATCAAAGATGTCCTTCAGCCAGTCTTGATGTAGGCGGGGGGTTTGACTTCACCAGGTCATCCATGAAGTGTGCGTGTGCATGCGCGGGGGCGGGTGGGTGGGCGTGTGCATTGGCATGTGCGGGTGCGTGTGCGTGTGCATTGGCGCATGCGGGTGTGGTTACGCAAAAGCCGATTCCGCTTCCAACATGATGATGGCGCAGTTAGAAATTTTGGATGCTGTGAAGGGTGAGTGTGTGGGTCATTTGATCATTGGACTTGGCTTATTCACACTGTACCCAATGTCAAAATAGTAAGTTCTTTGTGGCAATGTGAAATAATGGGCTTTGCTTGTCACAATGGCATGTCTCTGTCACTAAATTTTGAGGCAATTATTTCACTAGCAAAATTGCTAATGAATCTGAGAGATTTGCATTTTTGTAGACTAAATATCATGAAATAACGGCTTTATCATTACAAGCAGTCCACATGACAGAGCTTTGTTATCATACAATCCACAGTTACCTTCTATTTCTTCTTCAGATATAATCAAGTGTCCATCATCAAAACCAACAGCTTTATAAATATTCAGATGCGGCCAATCTGGTAGGAAATTCACATCAATCTTCAAAGGTTTTAAAATCAGAAAGTTATTGTTCAGTATGCTAGATGGCTCAGAGACTTTGAAAATGCTATCAATAATACCAAATTGTCGTGAGTTGCCCCTCAGAAAACATATCACACTGTTTCTGACATTTTTGGATTCAGTTGAAAATATATTGTTCCCAATATTAATGTTTGAAACTGGAAAATACCAAGGTGAGACAATCCTTGAAGTGGGAGGACTTGTGGATTGCACGGTAGTGTCTAAGCTGATCCAATCAACTATTTCCCTTGTTGCATTAAAAGTCTGTAAGTACTCAACCAGGCAATCATAATTTTGTTGGTCATGGCGGGATGGCTTGTTATATTTATGGTGATTGAACACGGCAGGTGGCTGTGATTCGAAAAGCTGTTTTATTTCACATGGCACAGATGGGGATTTCAGGAGAACGGAAAGGTTGGAACATCGACAGATATGTTGAAGTAAGGTTTTATCTATATCATCTATTCAGAGTTGCAAAAAGTTAGTCTTATTCAGTTCAGGTGTTTAATCAATGTGAATATATTGATCTTATTAATTGACGTACATATCTTGTTATTTGTTGGCATCTTTGCAAATACTCCAATCAAGCGCTCATAACCCCATGTGGCTGAGGCTTGTGCTGGGCCCCAATGTTGGAAGAGTTCGGGAATATGATCAGCAAAATGATGATTTGGTTTACTTTTCTGTTTTGGGAACAGGTGTTGATTGGAAAGGCGGAATTTTTTCCAATGTTCAGCAAATGCAGTCGCATCATCTATTGAAACAGTCCAGCTTGTGGCAATGTTGATAGCACTAATCAAATGGAATGTATTCTTGGCTAGTTCATTTGCAAGTTCTTCTGACTGACCCATTTTTCTTTGAGTGTTGGCAGATTGGTGTGCATCTAATGACATCTGTTGACTGAGCATTAGAAATGGAATATAGACCTTATATAAGAGAGCCCATTCAGCGGCTTTTAAGCTACCATGAGAGGGGGAACCCATTTTGCGGGGAACTCTTGTCCATGATGAGGGAATTATGGTCTCAGATATGATTTGTCGGAGATGCTCAAGAGCCTCACCCTTGATCTGGTGATCGCTCAGTGCAGTGATATCCAATTCAGAGGGTATTTCAGAAGTGGGGATGTAATCGGAATCAAATGAAGGAATCTCCGCAGAACCACTAGATGGATGTTCTGTGTGAAGGGTGGGCATTGGGAAGTAGTTTTTCCGGGTGGAAGTAGTGGGGAGTGGCTCATTTATTATTTTTGCTGCGTCTCTTCTCAGGGAGCGGGCCTCTCTCAATGTGATTTTATCAAGAGAGCTGTTGGAGGTCATGGAATCTGAGTCTGAACTGTTGGTGTCATTGGATTTCCTGCGGGACCTGAAGTAAATTTTTGATTTTGCCTCTGGAATGCACAATTTGAAAGTTGCATGATCCTTCAAAATTCCAAGTATTAAATTATGCATTATGTCAAGATTAACCATTCTGGTTGCATCCCAATACGGAAGGTCTTCCAAAATTGAATATCGCACTCCATACTCAGAGAAAATTGCTTGTCTTTGTTGTGGGGTTGCCCGAAGCCATTTGGCAATGGTTGATTTATGACTTTGGTATGAGCGCGTGTAGTGAAATTGAGGACCAATTTCTTCAATTTGAGCTTTGTGAATGGTGCAAAAATTACAAAAGTGGTTTCCTGAATGGGAAATAAATCCAGTAAGCTTGCGCATGGCAACCACATCCGCAATGGCTGTGAGGATGGCAACACGGATAAAGGATCCTGATGGACCTGTTGAGGTGGGTGCAAAATGGTAACCTTGCCATAGCTCTTTGAGCTCGTTGATGAGTGGCATTAATAGATAATTCAATTGAAGCGCAGTTGGCTCCTTCGGACCAGGGATGATTCCTGCAACATAGACATTCTCGGGCTTCAATCTTTCACTTGGGGGGAGATTAAGACAAATAAGCATGATAGGTCCAATGCTAGCCAACCGGGTTGACTTTCCATGTGCATTAAACCAGTCCACATATATGGAGAAGGCCAATGCACCAGGAATGGACATGAATGGGGGGTCATGGATATTTCTAGTGCCAGTGAAGCGTCTCCAGACCAATCCATCCCAGACGTCACGTTTTGGGGAATCTTCGGGAGTTTGGGATTGTTGATGTTGATGCAGAATGTCCATAATTCCAGCCCGCTGGAGAAATCTGGCAAGCCAATTTTTGAATGGTTGATAAATGAAATGTTTTGTTGGTATAAATTTTTGCTTCATGTTGGTTGTGTTTTGGGTGTGGGGTTCAGATGAATAGATGAATTTGCCTAATGATTGTGTGCAAGGGGGATCATGATCATTTGGGTCATTATGGCGTTGACAGTGGGGTTGGTCAGTTGTGACTGATTCAGTAAGGCCATTAAGAGAGAAACATTGAGGACAACATATATAGTTTTGAATCACTGGCTCCAATTGGAGATGTTCAAATATGGTACTCAGATCTTGAGGTATATGGAATGCAGGAGCGGGGGGACCAGCTGAGCTTGAGATACTGGACTTGATCAGCAGGTTCAGGGCGGGGTTGAGTATGCGTGAAGCCCTGCGGGGTAAATTATACCTTAATGATAGAATGGCAGATATTATCATTCCTAGGTCTTGTGGGGGAAGGGTTTGACTGCCACTATATGGTTTCTGTGCAGTTGAATTGAGACCTGCTGGAGTTGGGAAAGTGCTTTGGGTCAAACGTGAATAATCAGCTGGGAAGATTTGATCCAATAGAATTTGTGGGCACCCAGATCCTGATGCAGAAGTAGGGATGTTTGGAAGAGATTTGGGTGCAATGGTTGATTTGAGCTTTTTAATGTGCTGTTTATATTGGAAAGGTGTGAAGGCAACTCCTTGCCTATCACCCTCAGGGGAAGAGTGTGTTAGAGTTGAGCAGTGTTGAGACATGCATATACGCATTGAGGAATATGGCCGGGTTGTCATTGCTGCAGGAATTGGGAGTACGGTTGGTTTGTGTATAAATATCTATGGTTGATGTGAAAGTGTTTAGGAGTGTTATTAATTGGAAATAAAATTCAGTGATTATTTATGAAGGGGGAGATGATTTGAGCCAGCTGAGGATTTTATCCCATTTGTAATGGAGCATGAGCTGCAGTGGATAAAGTTTAACATGTCTCATCTGGATGGCGGAATTGGTTAGGCGTTTAATTGGGTAAAATGCCATGCTGCTCAATGCTCATACATATTCTAGTTTATTTACACATTGTGATAGTGCGGGTTTGACCATTGAGGGGGTTCCATTAGTGAAGTGTTACCATTGAATTGAGGGGATTAACATTTAATCCATGTACGCTGGCACGCCATCGTACATGGTTTAAACCTTATTACAGACATAACTATATAACTCTATTACATAAGGGGTTGGAGTGCAGCTAAAGTCTTGGTATTTGGTTTGAGTGCGGCGGGCTTTGAATCAGTTGGAATGTGATTTGGATTGTCTTGCCTTTCGGGAAAAGGTGATGTCTCTTTTGTGGGTAAATCCTTCATGAATATACCCCTTTACAGATGTACAATGTTGTGGAATTTCAATGCATATATGGGCAGTTTGGATAATTCACAAAATGTGACAATGGGGAGGCATAAATGGTACTGAATATGATTACTTATGAGTGATGGGTCCCCTTTGAGATCAAGGAAATATCACATTATATGCTGGTAGGCCGTGCAGGGTGGTTTCCAACAAAAGCGGAGGAGCTCAAGAGGAGGCAGGGAGGATTCTCCTCAAAAGAGTCTTATCCGACTTCCACACAACACTTAGTTCCAACTATTCATAGAATTTCTCTATTCTAAATTTGAAAAGATTTCATCTCATATCACTCTATTTTATCATAATACTGAGGTGTTTTATCTAGTTAAAAATATTACTGTACTTTTTCGGCCCTTATGTCATCTTTCAAGTCACATAAATCCCGTTCAGGTTCTGTTCATGACTCAAATAGTGAATCTAGCATAGAATATGTTCAAACACAGTCACCATTGAGTCCCAACATTCCTCTCACAACCCCTATCGCATCCTCAATGAATGTATCAGGTCTTAACATTGATGTGGGCAATCCAAAGGCTCCAACTTCAAGCACTTGGTCGATCCCAAATATTTCCGTCACTCCAATTCCCCCGAATCCCACTAATACACAAATTCATGTGTCTCAGGGGCCAGAAGGCACACCTCAAATCTCCTCACACGCTAATCCCCAATCAAAATTTCCACGTGAGTTCCTCCTTAATCCCGGTCGGAATCCAGTCGCTGTCACATGGTGGAATGTGATCTACAACTTGCCAGTATTAATAGGTCTTTCAACCGGTTTAATAGCCTTTTCGGCAAGAGTTCCCTTTGCGGAGGTCTGGCAGACAGCATTGTGACAATAAACCGGTTACCAACGTCATGGGTTCGATTCCGGTTGGAGACAAGAGGAGGTCTCAATCAAACAACCAGAAATTGCTGGGTTTTCCGCTCCATTGGCGTACAAGGGTTCCGCCCCTTGGGGGTTCCTTGTAGGCTCCCGTTGTGACTAATGTAACTCCATGAGGGTGACATGGGTAATACCATCAGTTACATGCACTTCGGGACGCAGTGCTCTAAACCCGGGGGTACTGTCACATGGTGGAATGTGATCTACAACTTGCCAGTATTAATCGGTCTTTCAACCGGTTTAATAGCCTTTTTGGCAAGAGTTCCCTTTGCTGAGGTCTGGCAGACAGCATTGTGACAGTCGCATCCCAGGATCCCTTTGGCCAAAGTAAACAGCCAACCCTCAATATTCCATCAGGATCGCAGGTTCATGTGGGTGATGAAAGGCGCGTGGATGGGGGGCGACGAAAAAGACCTTTGGAAAATGTATCTTGGAGCGGTCTGTTGGAGGGAAATCCAGTATTGACGCTTCATCAAAGTAAGTCATTTGAATTTTGGAGTAGAAACTTATTCACAATTTGATATGTTTGTTTCATGGGTTAGATATGGCACCTAAAGGCAAGTCAGTCCGATCTCAGGAGCCAATTGAAGATCGTGAGGATGACCAGTCTTCATTAATGTTTTGATGTGTTAACTGATGATTTGCATAGCAGGGGATGAACTTTATGCGTCTTCACCTCTGGTCCATAAAGAGAAAGTCACTGGACGTCATCATCCATATGCCTCCAAACCAAGAACGGGTCATGCCAGTACATCAAGAGCAACAATGGTGGATGATGAGGATGAGAACATGTCTCCGACTCAAAGTGAAAGAAATGATGAACCAAGGAGGGACAATTTCACAGCGCATGAGCAAGGCACTCAATCAAATAGTGAGTTCACCCATCCTCAGCTGGGCCTCGCCCAGAGTATGCTTGAACAATCCGAGGTCAGACAGCAAAGGAACCAGGCCCGCAAAGCTCACAATGTGGCGAAACGTGCAAGCCAGAAGGAGCAACAAAAATGGCTGAAGGCAGAACTTCCAGAGAATGTCCATGGAATGAGATCAGCAGTACACGCACATTGCCTGTTCCTACTCAAAGTTAGGGATAAGGATTTTTCCTCACTACCAGCACCACCCAGCACAGAAGAGCGTGAAATTGCAATTCAAGTGGCTGGTCATCTCGGTTATGTCCCCGAGGATGTGTTCAATGAGCCATCAACACAGGTTCAGTCTCAGGGTTTCCAAAGCTACTGCGAGAATGAGCTCCACAAGCTAGGACTAAAGCGATTCACTTGGGACTGGGAGAGCTCATGGCAACATCCGTTCAACGAGCTGATGTCTATGGTGTTTTACCGTACATTCCATCTCGCACTTGTCAGCACTGAGTATCATCACTACTGTTGGAACAAGGATCATAACAACTATGGGGTCGTGGCGGCTTTAATGGAGCGATATTTCACTTATTTGAAAAGAGAATGGAAGTCTATTCAAAAGGATGCGGAGTATTTGGTAAAAAAGAAGGAGAATCAAAAGCTTGCAAAGATTCGTCAAAGAGTTAGTTACTGTATCTCTTCTTCATTGTGGACCAAGTCTGATGATGATCTACTTGATTATGTGCAGACCTGTGAGCGCCGTCGTGAATGGTGTGATACGGCTAAATTTCCCATTCTAGCATCACAATTCAATGACCCTCGAGTATGCTCAGATACTGAGGAGGTACTGGAAAATGGCCGTCAAGTTTACCGCAAAGTGGGATTACGCTGGCGCTCCCAGTTATTTAATGATTTGGTATTGAAAATGGATAGAGACATAGAGTTTTGTAATCGGATTAAAAAAAAGGGTAAAAAAACTATTGATAGATTGCCAGAATTACGATCGACAGATGATGGTGATATTCCGGAAGGCCTATCATTTCAGGTATTTGATCAAGATTGGCTCAAAGGCTGTAGTAAGATGCAGACTAGCGCCCTCAAGATACTTGACATGCCAGTTATCAGGCCTAATGGTGATGCTCTGCAATAACTTAGTAATTTGTCACGGTATAGCACTGTGACAAATTAAAATTTTGTGAATTATTTGTGCAGGTGTAATAAAATCTGATTATTATCTCTTAAGGATGCAACAACTTGCTAAATATGTTAGAATATAGACAATATGAATTGAAATGTATCACCGTCTCCCTTGCAATAATACTCTATTGCTCATTTTCATTGAGGAAATATTGAAGAAGTTCGATCCAGCTCATGGTGTTCATAATTGTGGACCTGTGCCAGAGTCAACAGGAGTTATCAACTTTGTCAATCACAAATTATATAATATCAGTAAGGCTCACGCAGTTAATGATTTTTTCTTTTCTTGGACCTATTGGTGATTGGAATATGGCATTCCCATAAGGAAGGATTTCAGAATAGTAATACAATCAAGTGAAAGATGAGGTTGAAAGGTACCTTCCGCATGTTGACCTCAACTGAATGAGGAGTGATATAGTGGATGACCTGTACAGGTCGTTGTTGGCCAATACGATGTAGACGATCAACAGCCTGAGCCTCAATGGCTGGGTTCCAATTAGGCTCCTGGAAATGTGGATGTCAGGGTCCGAAAATCAGGAGAGAATTTTGGGGGGCCCCTCACCATTAAATAGACTATATTAGCACAAGTTATATTGAGGCCAGTTCCAGCCGCGGCAATGGATGCAATCAGTACTTCACATTCAGGATTATTGAAGAAATTCTCAAGCGCCTTGTCCTGCGCTTGTGGTGTAATTGTTCCATCAATTCGTGCTGAAAGGATAGAGTGATGGGCAAGAGCAATACCAATTCTACAATATAAAAAAGTCAGATGGAGTCAATTGGTAATGGATGCATATTAGAATTAACGCACAAATCTAGAAATTGGGTCCATTGGGTATAAACCACCGATTTCGTTGGACCACACCTTGTTTGTTTGTTCTTCATTAAGCTTTGTAGGAGGTGTGCAATTTTACTACTCATCATGCATGTTTCCACATCCACAATAGTTTGTGTGATTCTTGGGGAGTTATCCTAAGTGCTCCTGCCCTCGGGGTCTTCCAGCTCCGCCTCCGCAATTGTGTTAAGCATGATGTGATGGTTACAACATATTCGCAGCTTATTAATATTTCTGAAAAACTCTCCTGGTCCTTTGCTTTTGGATGATAGGAATTCTTCATATAATGTGGAGTATTCTTGCTGCATGGTCGGGTTGAGTGGGAGCAGCTCATAATGATGGCTAATAGTGGGGAGAGATTCGAGATGTGTGGTTTTGGTGCGGCGCAAACTTAAATGCCGCAATGCCAAATGCAAAATATCATTGCAACCTTTTGAAAGACTACTCAGGATGAATGGTGACCAGTTATCTTGATCGGCGCTCTGGGGTTGAGTGATGAAGGATATTATGCCCAAAAGGTCATAAATGGTGTTGTGAATAGGTGTGCCCGTTAAACATATTCGACGGGATGAAAGGAGGCTATTAATGGCACGGTGAGTGGCAGTGTATTGAGAGCGAATATAGCTATAAGAGGGGGCAAGGGTTATTGGATATAAAAGGTAATTTGAATCATTTAAGCTCAGCCACTCACTGTGCTTCATCCAAGATTATACGATGCCAATTGATTTGAAAAATGAATGATGTAGAGGGATTGGTTTGCTTAAATTCTTGGGTGATAGTATTGTAAGAAGTGATGATGATATCATATTTTAAGATGTCAGCTTGGGATAATGAGTGACGAGTGGGACCATGGTAGATTTTGGCATGCAGTGCTCCAGCCTGAGCATGCTTGGATATTTCTGATTGCCAGTTGGTAATTAAGCGAGGGGGGCAGATGATCATGGTGGGCGTGGAGCGATGGGGGTTTGCAATCATCCGCTCCTTGGAGGTACCAATTAGAGCAATGGCCTGAATGGTTTTACCTAATCCCATATCATCCGCAAGCAGTCCTCCAAGAGGGGTATTGGTCGAAAGGGATTCAAATGAGCTAACGACCTTGTTTGTAATGATGTGCCTGGCATTAAAAGTGGATCCTGGGGGTGAGGTTGCCCAAAGGTTACGGGCTGATTGGCCATTGGGGATTTCTCGATCCCAGAGAAAAGCTAGTCCGGTCTTTTGATGAGGGAGGAGGGGGGTTTGAATAATGGAATGGGGCGGGGTCATCATGGGGAGGTCTGATCCACTGGGTAATTTTATCAGTTTTTGCTTGGAAATCAATGATGAAACAGCAGGATATGAAGCAGGCGTCGAGTTTGAAGCGGGAAATGTCGGAGTAAATAGTTGACATTGACAATGAGTAGTACAGTCATATTCTTTGGGCATTTTAAGCTTGAAATCTTGTGTTCGAAAGCTTTCCATTATGAATAGAATGTTTGGATACCATGTGAAGAACATCAATGCTAGATTGGGTTTCTGAGATGAGGAGGGATCATTGGCATCAGTCATAAATACTCCCTCAACAAATAATATTTGAGTAGGATTGGATTGGCAATTTTCAATCCATGCCCCACCAGGACCACAGTGCATGAACGTTTTGGGTGCCCCGAGGAATGGTATCAACGTTTGGGAAAGGGTTCCCGGGAGAGATCCAATAGCATGCTGGTGATTGGGGAGATATACGAATATGTTGTGTTGATTGTGCCATAGGATAATCCAAGAACCTAAGTGGGAATTCTCAGGCTTTAAGGTTATATCACTATTTATTTGAATACGAATATTAATCATCCCAATGCAAAGTGGTTGTGAAGGGGTTGACATGATGGCTATTTTAAATTATTTGGGGACAGTTGGGAATTATATGATCGGGAAGGGTTAGCTAAAGGGAATGAAGAGGAATAAGCGCAGGTGGGGAACTTATATGAGTGGCAGCAACAGGCCAAAAGGGGGATGGCCTGTGGTTACGTGCATGGTCTTGATGGAGGTGGGCCTCTTGGGCTCATAATTTTCATATCCGATTTGGGGCATATATCAAGGCAAGGTGGCCAAAATGTGGGTGCACCATTATGACTGCTGGATCTGCAGCGAGTTACGAAACATTTGGTGGAACAAGGCTGACATTAGCACATCCGAAATTGGGTGGGTTGTAGCAGCTTATTGTGGAGGGCATATTAGAGGCATGCGGTCATGTTCGCTGGTGTGACAGCGAACAATGAGCGTATCCTCCCCAGGTTAATTATTCACAGGGACCTACTGGGCAATGTTGGCAGTTTCAAAGGGCAATCTCACTGTGGGGATGTTTGTGTGTGGGCGGGTGAGATATGTTCGGTGGCATGCCACCGAACATGACTTTGGTTTGGCCTGAAGTTTTTTGCTGACTGATGCATACTGGGCTTTCAGGGGGAATGTGTGGGATGATCAAAGGGGGCGCCAGCCGTGAGCCGTGATCCACATATAAATTCACCCCTATGGCGTTTGAGGCGAGTACTAATCCACCGAGATTGGCATCCGGGGCTTTGCCTCACGCGCGTACAGAACTCCAGAGAAAGAGGCCACATGCCCAAGGGATTTTTTGGCTGCAAGCCAGGTGCCACAACTTGCGCGGGGCGTGTGAGAATGTAAAGAAAATGACCCGCGGTGGGAGATAACCATGCCAACATGACCAGCCTCAGCAATCATAGGCTGGGATTGTTAATCTAATGTGGATGAGGCTGAAGCAAATCCACACTGATTGGCCTCAGGTTTCCACGCGCAAGGGGGTGAGCGTCTGCAGTCAAGCTGACAACCCAAGCAAGAAAATACGCAGCTGGAAGACTGGCAGTAAAATTTGTTCCAGGCGTGTGAAAGTTGCCTGCGTATGACCCATCGGGGGTGCATATGAAAGCGTGTGGCTGCCCGACAATGAACAAGCGGGCTAGTCATTGTTTGCCCCAACCATGGCACCGGAGTGAATCAACTCTTTGTGTATGACCCAAATATTAAGTCATCCCATTATGACCCACTTACATTAACTTGGATTACATGCGCATCTGTGCCGTAGTTAGGCAGAGCTGTCCAACAAGGTGCATCAAAGGGATGCAGGTGAGAGATATGACTCGATGGCTTGACGTGATTGCATGTTACATTGTTGAACAGCTTTTTGCTCTGCCCCGCAGTACACATTTACAAAGGTGTACTGCGTACTACAGTGTTGACTGTACTGTGCAGATCAGGAAGGTGTAATACTACTTGAGCCTGCATGCATATAGCAAATGTGCATGCACCTTCCGATCGTTTGCATTTAAGTAGCTCATGTGCCACATGCTCAGCATTGCGTTTCACCCGATTTGCACACGCAAGCTGAGCATGTCATGGTCAAAAGCACCGTGTGAAAGTGCTCAGTAAAGCCATGGAATGAATTAATTCTGCAATAGCTCACTGGAAGGCTCAGTTTGGAGCACTTCACCAAAGCGTGTGAAATTCTGCACCTTGCTGAAATGTCATCCGATGCTGTGCCAAATGCTCAGAGTGCGCGCATACAAAAACGACTGAGCAATGGCTCAGCATGGTGCATTTGATATTGTTATATCTATAGCTCAATCACTGTGCAATTCCAATGTTCAGCCACTGAGCATTTCAATTATGACCCGAAAGCAAACCTGAGCAATGGGTCGAGGCAAGCTCACGCTGTATTCACTTGTCTTACAGCCCCCCCCCTTTGTTCACATACTATTACCAGGCCATATGGCCGGTAATCTCGCCGCGGTCACTTGTGACCAAATGCACCGGGTGCTTTTCTGCATGGGTCACTTGTGCATTGCACCCACAATGCACATTCAACATGGGCCTCACGACCACCCTCCTGGGTGATCGGGTGACTATTTAAGGAAACAAAGGGGATGTGACTGAGCTTGACAATTCAATAAATTGCAATACTCAGCGGTGCATTTGATATTGTTATATCAATTGTTCAATTACTGTGCAATTCAAATGTTCAGCCACTGAGCATTTCAATTATGACCCGAAAGCAAACCTGAGCAATGGGTCGAGGCAAGCTCACGCTGTATTCACTTGTCTTACAGCCCCCCCCTTTGTTCAAAGACTATCACCAGGCCATAAGGCCGGTGATCTTGCCACGGTCACTTGTGCATTGCACCCACAATGCACAATCAATAAGGGCCTCACGACCACCATCCTGGGTGATCGGGTGGCAATTTAAGGAAACAAAGGGGATTTGACTCAGCATGACAATTCAATAAATTGCAATACTCAGCTTGACAATTCAATAAATTGCAATACTCAGCCAGACCCCCATTGTTCTTCTGCCTCACGCGAGCATTTCACCTCTCAGTTGCAGCATTCGCTGAGACTCAGCTTCAATTTTGCCCACACGCCTTGAAGCTGAGACTTTTGCGGGTGCTGCAACTGCTGAGATTGTCTCAGCTTCACCTTGGTATAAAAGACCATCTTCACACGACACGCACTTCACTTTCTTTCTCACCCGCTCCACTTCGTTCAACCTCACCCGCGTTTGTCCTTCTAGTGCGTATTCCCCCTCGTCTTCCTGCCTTTCCAGTCTTTTCTTTCGCACTCGACTAACCCCACTCCCCTTCCTGCTCGCTTTTTGTTTTTCCTGCTAATACTTTCAGAACCCCACTTCTATCTACTTTGTACGTTTTCTCCAAGTAAACTTTAGTCAACATTATGTACCGATATTAATATTTTTCTTTCTTCACAACTTCCTTCCAGACTTTTAAAAGCTTCCGACTAGAGCGTCTTTAATTTGATTCCGTTTTATATTTATATAAATCATCGTATGTCTTCCTTTTCTTTCTTGATTGCTTACTTTCTATTCAGTTACTAACCTGTTTTGTTTTGTTTTTAGATGTCGTGCACGTTATGCACCAAGCGGGGTATCCCCTGCATTCGTTCCTCGACGACGAACGACGCTTGTGATGCTTGCCGACAAGCACACAAGAAATGTTCGTTCGTTGTCCGCCCCTTCCGACCACGAGGCCAGACGAGTTCTCGCCCAAGACGCCCTTGCGAGGACTCCTTTGTGGTCGATGATGATGAAACCATTTTCGAGCGTGAATGGACGCCGGGCCCCCAAACAGGCCAACGGGAACGATTCCGGACGATTAGCCCTGTCCCCTCCAGTATCAATTTGTCCACTCCCCCTCCTAGGCCACCATCCGATGGTCACTTCACTCCTCGACCGGAGCGAAGTGATTATCCGGCCGATGAAGGATGGCGATGGCGAGAGGACATTCGAGCTTGGGCTGATCGTCACCATGTCTTATCACCGATGGGATTCAAACGCCAAAGTAAGTTTTATTTCTCCTCTTTATCTCATTTCTCTTCACACAATAATACTGACTTTTTTCCATTACTCATAGAACCAAACCCCCCGAATCCCACCCGACACGACTCTCCCGTTCCCAGTTTGCCTCGCGAGCAAACCCCCCGGCAACCCACTCCAGGCCCAAGTGGCACCTGATGGTCTGAGGAATTATTCCGTGGTAAGCAGCCAAAGTTTCATTTCATTTTCACTTTCACTTTCGAGTCGAGTGAACTGACACTTACTCCTTTTTTAGAACCCTCCCGAACCGAAGAGCCACCTATTCCTGGCCCGAGTCCATCGTCCCAACCACCTGAGGACAATACGACTCGTGAGCCAGAACCTGAGGTGGCTCCTACGCAATCCACGGAGGAACCTTATGGTAAGTCACCCCTTTTTTCTCTTCGATCCATATCCACTTTTCCTCATTTTTTCTTCGACCGTCTCCAGATCGTCCCGCCACTCCTCGCTCAATCATCATCATCGACGATACGCCCGTGGGATCACCCCATCCCCCTTCTTCTTCACCGACTCCACCATCTTCCCCTTCCACTCCAACCCCGGTTCCCTCCCCAGAGATCCCTTCCAGTGCCCCCGAGAACCCCAACGCCTCCTCCCCCCCGGTGCCAAGCTCCTCTCATTCCCACGATGACGCTCGCCAGGAATTCACCAACCTGCGACCGACCCTAATGATTCCTCGAGCCATCGTCCACAATTCGATCAACCAAATCTTGTTGGAGCATCGTCGCTTGCTCCACATGATTCCTTTCGTGGATGCAACTCATCGAAATGAGATGCACCGGGAATTCCGGGAGGAACTAAACTCCCTCCTTGCCCAGGCACTGGAGGCTTATCCAAAGGAGGACATAACCGGGATAGTCTCCAAATTCCTCAAAAAATAAAAATTTAAAAAAAATGTCATTATTTCCTCCTTTTATTTTTTGTAATACTTTCTTTTGAATGAAATATTTGTCTTCAATTATTGTTATGTTCAAATTCTATTACATTCTTTGTTCACGTAAAAATTACTTATTTCCTCCTTAGAGAAAAACCCTGATTGCGTGAGAATTATTTTTGTAAGTGCCCCACCAAGAGTTTGAGTGAGTATTTGTTTTTGTGAACCTCTTTTTCTCAAAATGCGCCAATAGTTGCCGTTATCCTCTCCTATATTTTCTTCTTCCATGGTTTAGAGCCATACCCATTCCTAACTGTAAAAAAGCGGGAGGTTCCCGTATGTGAGCAATCGAGTCCAGATTCGTGAAACATGAACTTTCCTATGGTCACATGCTATTAGTCTTACTCATGTATTGAATTGTTTAAATTGTCTAGAACCTTCACAAGCGTAAGGATTGGCGTGTGACTTGTCGGGAGGCTGCACAGGCGTAAGGATTGGCGTGTGAATTGTTGGGAGCCTGCACAGGCATAAGGATTGGCGTGTGAATTGTTGGGAGCCTGCACAGGCATAAGGATTGGCGTGTGAATTGTTGGGAGCCTGCACAGGCGTAAGAATTTGTCAGAATTGTTGGCAACCCTCCCATGCGTAAGGATTGGCGTGTGAATCGTCGGAAGCCTGTACAGGTGTAAGGAATTTTAGCACTTTTGGGACCCTCCCCAAGCATAAGGATGGGCGTGTGAATTGTTGGGAGCCTGCACAGGCGTAAGAATTGGCGTGTGAATTCTTGGGATCCTGCACAGGCTAAAGAAAGTTTCAGCACTGTGGGGAAGCTTCACAAGCGTAAGAATTGGCGTGTGAATCGTCAAAAGCCTGTAAAGGCGTAACGATTGGCGTGTAAATTTTCGGGAGCCTGCACAGGCCCAAGGATTGGCGTGTGTAGCGTTGGCACCCCGCATAGGCGTAAGGAACTTTCAGCATTGTCAGAACCTGCACAAGCATGAGGATTCGCGTGTGAAGCATTGGCATCCTGGACAATAGCAACAAACCAGGACAGATGTACGATGGCATGCCACCGTACATAATCCACTTCACCCCTTTTTCATGTGAGACACCCCATCTCCCGCACTCGAATCCATCCAATCCTGGTGTATATTGTCCTCTGCCTTACCTCACCATTACTTACCCAACCCACTTGCAAATCTCCTCATTCTTTGAATCGGCATGAGATTGTATTACCATCCCTGATTTGATAGCCCGCTCTCTCGCCAATCTCATAATAGCCATTGCTTTTTTGCCGCATTGTTTTTGCTAACCTGCTTGAGCATTGTGCGGACATACCCACTAGTGTCGTGCTGGATCAGTATAATGAACAAATGTACTACTGGCCCACACTACCTGAATGAGCCCATGACATGCGGATAGATCAATCCAAAAATGCTCATTTGGGAAAATCAATTTTCCCCCTGTACACCGCTTTGACGCATCTCTTTGAATTTGGCCGGTCCGCTTATCAGCTTGAAACCACCATCCCGAAGCATACAGCGATGCATCCTTATCAACATGAGGTGCGTTTTTGAATCCATTCATGGTGAAAGTGAGTGCGGAAGCGAACTCGAATGCACCCTGATTTGCCGGAATATTGCCTTCATAGTTGACTTGATCAAAAGACGGAACCCCCAATGAGTTGTAGCAATTTTGAATCTTCTGAAATAAATTATCCCCAACATATCGTAAGGATTGACCTAGAATGCGACCCACCGAGCTAAGATTGGCACCTTGGT
This sequence comes from Austropuccinia psidii, assembly GCA_023105745.1. Taxonomy (NCBI): domain Eukaryota; kingdom Fungi; phylum Basidiomycota; class Pucciniomycetes; order Pucciniales; family Sphaerophragmiaceae; genus Austropuccinia; species Austropuccinia psidii. The sequence goes on from JALGQZ010000001.1 coordinate 4,408,089, forward strand.
CCCGCCATTCATCTTTTGCATTTTCAATTTTGCCAGCACTACCATACAGACCAAATTGTTCATTCTTTGTGGTGCATTTGCGCCACCCAATCGCAAACATAAATCCCTCCAGTAATGCTCCATTTGTTGCAATAGGGTCGGTGAAACTCTTTTCGCGAAATAGGAATTGTGATAATTCATCCCATTGATTGACCTCGACTTCACTCATTGTTGTGAATGGTCGGAATTCGACAAGGGCAATGAGTAATCCGGTTGAAGAGAAAATTGCCACACGCCCAAAGTGAATGCGTTTGATCTGATTGACATCCACAAGCCTCCGAATTTCACTTGGGGTGATATTTGCTGATACTGGCATTGATATTTGTGCTGTTGGGCGAGAGGAGGAAAACAACCTATTCATTCGGGTCGTTTTGCGCTCATTTGTCTTTTGGGATCTGCTACTATTCCCGAGTGGTTGAGGGATCACTACGTGTTGAAGCACACAAGATATCAGATACTGCCAAGGAGCTTTCTTCGGCACACATCCTTTGACTTCCCTGTTGGAGCCCACATGACATTGGCACAATCTGAACCGACTAAAGCCCATGTTCTTCAGTGGGGCCCAATGAGGGTGCCACATAAATGTGGAAGCATATATATATATCTGTATATATACACTGAGATTAAGCAAGTAACTCACACTTTCCTTCCTCAGCCCGACGCTTTCTCGCGAGTTCCCTTTTACGCTCTTTTCCTTTTTTCGTGAATGGCATGCTTTCAGCAGAAAATGAAATGAAACCGAATGATTACTGATTTCTTAATATCACCTGAATTGGATTGCGGTGGATGAATCTTTTTTAATTGCGGCTAAAAAGAAAGCTCACGCCTGACCTTGGCAAATTCACGATCTCAAATACCTGAACCTGAAAATTGCAGTGGATAGTGCATTATTCAATTTTACACATTGATGTTCCCATGCAATCACTTTCCAATCCAACCATTTGGAATCTTGCAAGCACACGCAAATGCAATTTGCATCGTGCTGCGGATCCCTAGCTATCCTAGTCCTCTTGAAAGACACAGGAACATTTGGCCTATTATGGGCTGGCGGGAAGTGATAAACGCGACTTCCCGCAATGCCCCGCGTGTGCTACTCGCAGGCACAACGCCTGACTCAGCTTGCGTCTTGTCGGAGTCTTTGCAATGATGTATGGAGGCATGCCGCCGTACAATTACTATTGGTACTCAGACTGTGGCATCCGGGAAGTAGTAGGATAGGAAGTCATGATTATTAAATTCATAAATAACTTTGCAAAATTCAATTAAAATCTATCTAGTACAAAGCTAATCTAAAACGGGTCAATCCTGGTTGTGAGTTTAGCTGACCTGGGTACCGTCAAGGTGACCTCATCACTTGAACCAAGCCCGCGATTCGCCACCCAGGCATCACCAAAGTCTAATACTAAGCATTGTGCAAAATCAAATCTAAGAGGTACAGTGGGGTTAAAAGACTCTGATGAGAAGAAACTTTTATTCAGTAAATTACATATATACTTATTAGTACGTAGCCACACTGGCTCCACTAGATTTTTACCCTCTGAAAGTTTTGCGGAAATGTCAATTAGTGCTAAAGCCCCTTTAACTGAGCTTGTTCTCCAGTCATCTGAGCATACCATCAAACCACGAACCCCCGCCGCACAGAATGCCGCTAATATACCATAGCAAATTCGATTGATTCCAAGATTCTTGTGACATGCCAAAAGATCTTTGATGGCCTCATTTTTTTTTGAGTTCGTGAGTTTGCCTTTGATGCCATTAACTTCGACCTTTGTATGTGCACGTACCATGTTGTATGCAATCATCAAATGGATAACTGTATCCATTAGATCCTCCAGGTTCTTGTGCGGCTTTGTGGATATCTCATTGTCAGCCCCGCCACCTTCAATGCTGAGTTGGGTTGCACGTTGCTTCGATTTACTCAAGCAGGAGGCAAGGTATTCAACTGCTCCCCATTCGAGTCCAAGAGGATCGGTCGAATTTGATGTTGGTGCAACATATGGTTTGGGTGCAATCACATCGTATGAGACTAAACTAATGGATTCAAACATAACATTTTCCCAAAAACGTTTAACTGGATTGGCGGGGTAAAGAAGGCTCTGAACCATTTTGAAGAAGGAGTGTTCAGATTTTGCGAGATTATCTGGAGGTTTAGCTGATTCCTTCATCAATTTGAGATTCCAAATGTTGTGATCAAAAAACGCTTCTGTTTCGGTTGGCTTAAAAAAATCTAACCCTGTATATTGCAATTTATATCACCAGTCAACAGCCAATAATCAAGTATCATGCACAAAGATAAAAAAAAACTCACCTGCCATCTCAAGGTCCTGCAGCCAAGCCGACATTTTAAGATCTCGGTTACTGATCACCTTAATACCAACGGGCAGGAATGTATGAGCATCCTTTGTTGGTAAATTGTCCCATCTATTTTTGTAAATCCTATTGATATTATCAAGCCCCCTTTTCCATGATTGTTGAGTAATATTGGAATGATAATTCAAAATGCCTGCAAACTCTTCCATGCGGGATAAAAATATTCCTTGAAAATTCGCAGCGGATGACACTTCGGGCTCAGCGTCGGGAATTATATCAGTCATATCTCGTCCCATTGTATCATGTTTAATTGTTTCCCTTTCTTGAAAGGCTTTAATATTCCGAGGAGAGGCGGGAGGGGTTTCATCATGGATTGTTTCATTGGGTATCGGGGGACTTTCTGTATGTGGAGCTTCATCATGGATTGTTTCATTGAGTATTGGGGGGGTTCAGTATGCGGAGGTTCATTATTAATATGGTCCACTTCAACATTGATCATTTCATCACCTTGATCCCGGGAATCCTTTGCGGCTTCAAAGGTACGGCGTTTTTTGTTTGTTTTTTTGGTCGCATGTATATTTGGTCTTTTTCCTAATCCTTTGCCTGGAAATCCAATTACGACTCGAGATCCTTCAGGTAGAGATTCTCCCACCTCCACACCTGCCCATATATTGTAAGCAGCTATTTTTATCAATTTTGTTTTGAATTAGTAATGGACTTACGGTTCAAATCTATTTTGAGCAGGCTCATGGCTTCAGCAATCTTTTGACGCACATAATCAGGAATTTTACTATCATTTTGGATTTTTTCGAGCCTTGGGATTGTTTGAGCAATGTTGGAGACAAATTGTTCCTTGGATATAATTTCCACCTCCCCACTGAAAATTACATCATCTTGCCCATCATCTTCTGTCGGTGCACAAGGTTCAACAGTCTTTTCCTTCTCATAACTTTTAAAATTCGGTTTCTGAGAGCTTGGAGGCTGCCCTGAAATAAAGGCTATGACACAATATCAGGTTTTGAGAGATTTGAAATATTCAAGATGGATGCATACTCACCTTCCGGAAGAACGGGTGGATCTTGATTATCTTGATGTGACTGGCTCTCTACTTCAATGCCTAATTCACGACTACTGGCGATATCAGAGATTTCACTTCCACTCTCTGGGGCTGAAGTTGGTCATTCATTGAATTCTGTTGAATTTCCCGGGGTTCGGGCCATAGCGGAGGTAGTTTATTAAGCAAATAGATGGTGACGAGTTGATTGATAACTTGTTTGAAAATTTTTTGATAAAAGATCCAAATTCAAGAAAAAAGGTGCAAGTAAAATAATTGCATTTGCAAAATGCAATTTGTCGGGAAATTGAAGGAGGCGATGTTTTGCAAATTATTTCATATCATGCAAATGAAATCACTTCCCTGTGAGACATTGAATAAAGTTGACTAGTGAGAAACCTACTAAAGTCAACTTTTGAACTATTCAATGCTCATGAGGTAAGGACTAAGCAAAGTGTTCATTTGATTGATATGAAATAAAATGGTTTTGTCGGCGAAACAGGAGACACAATTCTTGTCTTAAATAGTCCACTTATTAGGTTTTAATTTGTGAGTCTCATGATTTAAACCCTAACCACAACATTGTGAATATACTGACCAATTTCCCCTGAGGTCCTGTTGGCAGAGAAGGCCACTCAGCATATTTCGGTGATGGAGTCCATTGTGTACGCCAACAAGCCACCGTACACTATGGATGTAATACGGAAGCGTGAGGAGGGTAACTGTTGTCGGAGGCATGTCAGGAGGGCACTACATGAGCATAAGGATGGTAAGCAGTGTCGGGAGAATGTCGGGAGGGAGGGTAACTGTTGTCGGAGGCATGTCGGGAGGGCACTACATGAGCGTAAGGATGGTAAGCAGTGTCGGGAGAATGTCGGGAGGGAGGGTAACTGTTGTCGGAGGCATGTTGGGAGGGCACTACATGAGCGTAAGGATGGTAAGCTGTGTCGGAGGCATGTCGGGAGGGCACTACACAAGCGTAAGGGTCATCAGTGGTGTCGGAGGCATGTCGGGAGGGTACTAAACAAGCGTGAGGATGGTAGGGGCGGGGGTGTGAAAGCGTAGCGAGTGGTGAGGACGGAGAGGGGCGGGCAGTGTCGGAGTCTCATCCGGATGGAGGGCGGGGCGGGTGCGTAAGCATGCTAAGCGTCGGGGAGGCGGAAGCCAATGAGGTGAAATTACACGAACGTTGCGCATAGTGTTGAAATGGGTTTGGGCTTTGAGTGACATTCTCATGTGACACATGTGACGATTGACGTTGTCTTGACGCTGACGTGACGTGACCCACTAAATCCAGTGACTATAAAGTGACACTAACGCGACTGAAGCAAGATTTTATACTGACCGCGGTGCGACGTGAAGTCAATCGCCGACGATTGACGCGAGATTCGCCCTGGTGTCTGGGTTAATTGTTCTTCTATTGCTTGGATAGTGGCTTGATTCTCCCTTCTCCTCTGTGCCCTTTCCTCCAGGAGTCTGTGCTGCCTGGTAGGATTCCAACCTTTGGTGATTTCCATAAGGTCTTTGAAGTCTATCTCTTTGAGACAGATCTTCTGGCAACTTGATCCAAGTTCTGCCCAGTGAGTTGCTAGGTTGAGCCTCTTGTTGTCCATGCTCCATTGAAACAAATCTTTGAGGAGTTGGTGGATCTGAAGAACTTGATCCATATCCTTCCAGTCCTCTGGTTTGAGGTTTCTGTTGAATTGTAGTGTGAATGGCAAGGTTGATATTATCTCCCTCATTGTTTTGCCATCCACCACTGTGTCCAAGGTGTCTTCTTCCAGGTCTGCTGGTTCTGGACAATCTTCCTCTGTCTTCTGGCTGGTTCCTTTGGAAGCCAAGATCTCTGAGGTATGCAGGGGACATATCAGTGTTTGCAAGCAGTCAAAAACTTTATGTTCTTAGGGTATTTGCCTTTGACTGTGCCTTGTACAAATTTATTGTCTGCTGACTTGGGCAGTTTGCCTTTGGAAGTTACAACTGGGTTAATAATTGTAATCTTTCCTGTACAAGTGGTTAAGGTTAGTTTACCTTGTATGGATGCAGAGTTTCATGGTTTTCTACTTCTCTGAGTGGCTATGGGTGTCCACCTTTTGGCTTTAATTAGACCTTCACTGTGCCTCTTTCCTTTGCCCTTGCTGCCCTCTGGTTCTGAGGGTGTCACTGGTGTGTTGGCCTGTGACTGGGTCTCAAGTGGGATGTAATTTTCTTCCACTGAATCAAGGCAGGAAAAAAGAGGGCTTATGTCAGTTAAGACTTCTCAAGGATGCTGGTTTTGCACGTCTAAGATTGGCCTCTGGGCTTGTATGTTACTACAATGTGCCCTGTATAATGACAGTGTAATTGAATCAACAATTCCACGTCAGAATTACAGCTTTTGGTACCCTGTCACACTGTTTGTGTGCTAGTATCCCACAGATACACTTGTGGCTTTCAAGTGTATTCTGTACAAGTGGTTTTGTATAAGTGTTATTGAGTTAACAATACACTTAACCATGCCTCAACTGATGGTTTGTCAGTCAGAGGTGCCCTTATTCAGTCAAGAATACAGGACTTATTGATGGCTTATGTGTTTTTATATACAAAACACGCCAAAAATAGTTATTTTCAGTGGGTATTAACCATGTGAATGATACTCTTATAATATGATTATATATAAAGAAAAGGATAAAGATATATAAAATATATATCTTAATAGAGAAATCACGCCTAAAAAAAGATAAAACACTTGTTAATAAGTCATAAAAAGAGAAAAGACCTACTTATAAGGTCCAAAAAAAGATTTAAAACACGGCCAGGCCCCCAAAAGGTCAGGATGAGTCTATGTTGAAGAAGTAATAAGGCTATTTACAACGAAAACTATGACTGTGACACAGTAAAAATGGTTTTAAAAGATAATAAAGTTGATAATGGATGATTAAATTAAGATTTTAAGGGCTTTACTATAGAGATATAGTGGTGGTGAGCGCTGCTGAAAGCCCTGGGTGCAGCTTTATCTGTTGGGTTACAATAATAAAAGACTACAATAATTAAATTTATAATTATACCTGATTATTAACCAAGAGTAAAACTGTTTTTGACAGTTTACTACGTAGGTTATTCAAGAGCAGGATGAGGAGATGATTTTGGCTGTGAAAAGCCCTCCTTTTATCCTGAAATTGGGGTGGAAAGGCTTCTAGACCTTTCCACGTAGAGGAAGTGAAGATTTTTCACTCTCCAGGACAGGCTTGTGGTTTGCAAACAGCCTGTATACCCTGTATTGGGCTCAGATGTGGTTTTGAAACCACATCTGGGCGGTTTTCACCAATACAGGGTGAAAACTTTCATCTGGGGACCTCACAGCCTGATTCTGACGTGTATGACGGGTAGAATGCTGTACAGAAACTGTATGGGACCCCAGTATTGGCTGACATATGAGGTATTGAAGTAAAAACATTCTTCTTCCTCTATTTGACACCTCATATTCATGATTATGGGATATTATCACAAGGTAAGGCTGTATATGACAGCAGGTGGGATTTTGACCTTAAACCAGCCATAACTCTGTCGGGTTTTGAGATATCAACCTCAAAATTGGTTCATTGGATAGCCCTGTATGCGCTCTACACAATGGTACCCAATTCTGTATGGTTATCATGAAATATGGCAAAGTTATCCCATGTACAGGGTTTTTTGTACATAGGCGTGGTTTGGGAAAAAAGCTGTATTGAGCTTGTTTGCCTCATAACTTCTGTTATAGTTGAGATATGAAGGAGTGGATGGCACCATCAGATAGCCCTGATTGTGCTCTTTCCAAAAATACCCCACTTCAGGTATCCCACACTAAAACTATAGAAGTTAGATGAGAGGTGAATGTTTTGTTCACCCTTATTTGGCCTGAAATTGACCATAACTCCAGTAATATTGGTGCTAGCTCAGTTTGGCTGGTACCATTGGACAGCCCTGGCTTAGAGCTTCATTTTGAATACCCATTTGATGGGGTTAAGCCTCTCCTTCTAGATTTTAGATGAGAGGTGAAAATTAAGGTTTATGCTCAGCAATAACTTTGAGCAGGAATAACTTTGTTATTTCTTGTCCTATGGTGATGGGACTTATATTTTCAGAAAGAGGTGAGTTTCCTCTATCCTTTGATACCTTTTGAGCTAATTTGGCTCAGCTCCATGTTTTGGTGGTATCTTGGCTATACCATTGGTTTATGGTATTTTGGCTGTCATGCTTGTGCTCTGGTTTGAGTCACAGGCTGACAAAACCTTAATTTCAAGCCTGCGTATTGGGACTTACCCTGTGGCAGCTTGAAATTCCTGTCCAATTTGGGATAAAACCAGTTTAAGCTTTAAGGTTGGATCAAATTCTAATCTTAAAGTTTAAATAAGGTTGAAAATCCTCCAATACGGGTGGAAAACCTTAATTGAATCCTTGCAGATCCAAAAAGTTGGGTACCCCAGCTCTATTTGGTCTTTTTCCTTTGTCCCACCTTTTTGCATGGATTTTTCCCTTTTATTTATTTAAAGCCATACTATGGCCTCAAACCCTTTTAAATTCAGCCCATGCAGGATCTACATCCTGTATGGCAAATCCTTAGCCAATTCAGTAAATATACACAACACCTCAATTTTAACTAAGATTTTGGTAAGTTTGCATAAACCTTATGCAACTTTAAATTTAAGCTTATTTAAGCTTAAATTTAACAATTTGAAAAAAATGTTAAAAAAGTTACATTAGTACTGTGAGTTTCTTAAATCTTCCAATAACATAAGAAATAAGTATTTTTGGGTATAACAACCTATGGGTGTACCCTAGGTTATTTTTAGTGTAGAATCCAAAAACAACATAATATTTATAACTTTGTTTCTCCAAAAAAAAGCTATACTTATTTTTTGTTATTTTTTATCTTAAATTCAATTACAAAGTCTGTTAAAGACAAATTTAACTCTGTATAAAGTCATTTGTGGTCTTACAGGTATGTAATACATACCTCACAGGCTCACAGGTATGGTGTGAATAAGCCAATGTCCATGATCAAATGACCCACACACTCACATATCACATGATCTAAAATGACACAACTGCACCATCATCATGTTGGAATGGGAATTGGCCCATCATCAAAGTGGGCCTCAGCATTACATTGCTTCCATGAGAGTTTGGATGTTTGTAAGCTGCATGGAGCTGGTCACATGTCCTAATGAGTCCTTTGTGCAGGTAGTTTTCAGAAAATTACCCCCACACTTGTGCTTGGCTTCTTGTGCATGTCTCACACTTACGCACCCCCACCTGCCCTGCACCCGCCACAAGTGGTTCCACATGTGTCACCTGCAAATGGTCAATGCTGCTTGACATTAGGCCCTCAAATGTCTTTCCTTTGTGTACATGTGTCACACCCATGCACCCACGGCATTGTGCGGGGGGCTCCACCCATGTCACCCACTCATGCGGAACTGATTCATAGTTACTCAAAAGTTTGACAACACATCATTTGGCTTTGGTGTGTGCATTACACACACACCCAAACCCACAGTATTGGGCGGCATTCTCCACCAGTGTCCCTGCAAAATGTCAATCCTGCTGAGGATAGTCCTTTCATGGATGACCTGGGAAGTAACACACCCCTTCTCTACAACAAGACTGGCTGAAGGACCACTTTGATGTATTTGTGTGCAAACAGGCAGGTCCTGTGTAATTTTTACCAACCTTTGGATGGTTGCAGGACAATCAGGTGGTGAGAAATCTCAATTGAAGGCACAGGGGAACCAATATTGGTGGATGTCACAAGATTTGGTGTAATACCAGAGTGTGACATGTGCTCAATGTTTGCTTGATTTTTGCTTTACGTGAGCTTGATTTTTATCCTGCTTGACATGAAGTCAATTGCCAATGATTGACGGGACATTTTTCCTGGTGGACTGTGGGCCTTGGGCAGTAAAAACCCAAAGACAGGCAAAACTTCAAGAGTTTCCATAAAAATGGAAGGGACCATAAATGACCTCAAGATTCATTTTGGCCAATTTCTTCAAGGATAATGGGGATAAGACCCCTCATTTTGGGGCATTAAGGTATGCATATTTTGGACTTGATGCAAGCAAAAGCCCCAGAAGACCAACTTGGCCAATTCTTGCAGGGTTATAGAATTATATAGTTATTATTGAGCAATTTTCATTATGAAGTACTTGGAAGCCTTCATTTTAGGATACAACTCAAGGCCAATGAAGGAAAATAAAATTCTAACAGAATGACTCAAGACAAAGGTATAACTCAAGGAAATTCGAAATTTACTTACTTATTGAAGGGGGAAAAATTTATTAGTCAAAAAAGAACAAAGAAGATGAAGGAAAGCAATTTTCAGGATCATGATCAAGAGGAAACAAGACTAAAATTAAAAGCCTTTCAAAAAATGTGGGTATATGGGTATTAAACTCAACAAGGGAAGGTTATTATGGTGTTCAGGAGCCTACCAGTTTAAATAGAGGGATACTTTCACAGCCACTATTCATGGGTAAGGGTATTCGACTTTAAACCCCCTCAAAATCATCAAGGTAGAAATACATTTTGTGTATCAGTAATCAATCTCAGAAAATGCTCTTTCTAAAACATACATACAGCTTGTTTCATCAATATAGCCTGTCAACACTTATACGGCTGGATTCACCAAATAAAGTTTTGGATTCACAAGTCTGTAACTGTATGATCACCCAGCTCCACCACACCTATTGTACAGACCCTGTACATCCATACAGGGGCTGTATTATCCAAATAAATTCAATTCAAGAGTCCTCTCAAGAATTTTCACTCTTAGGATAAGAGCTGGTGAATTCTCATATATACCAGCCCCTCTTTCTTCCCCCTGGGGTTTTTCCTCCAGTTAATTATTATATTTGATTTCCTACTAAATAAATATTCTTATTCTTATTCTTGGAATATATTATTTATTTGTATTAAGTTTGTCTTTGAATTTCCTCACCTTTTCAGTAGAGTTGTGTTGGCCATATCCTTATTAACCCTTCTCTTTATTTATGACAGGTTTAAAAAGTGGACTTGGACTTGTTTGTGGTTGGATCTTTTATTATTTACTCTTATTATTTTCTTGCTTGTCTCTTATATTTACTTTTATTAGAAATATCATTCTTATTACACTCTTAATTGTATCAGTTCTTATTCCATCTGAGCTCCCAATAAGTGATTACCAGTTTACTTAGTGTGGGGCCCTCTTCAATTAGAAGAGCCCCTGTGACATAATTTTCCAATATCTGAATGGGCCAGGTGATTGGTGTACTCAAATGGCCCTCTTGAATTCCTACCAACTACCCCCCATGGATCATGTATTGATGTCCTTGAATACTTTCTTTTGAAGCTGGGCTTGAGGACTGGTGATGTATCACCAGATGATGGGATTGGGTCTTGATATTTCCATCAATGAATTGCTGAGGAAGAAGGGGTGCATAATGTTATATGGAATAAGGTAATTTCCAGCTTTAATTGGGTCCAAAAGGTCAAAGGAGGGTTCTTTGTCCTTGAAGGAATTTTCCAAGGAAAGTTATTGGTGGCCCTCTAGTGATTTCCAGGGGCCACTGCTTTATTCTGAAATGTCAGGTTGATTATGGTCATTTGGGCCTAGAACCAAAAATTAAACAGTTTTGGTAAAAAGGCTTGGAGGTGGTTAAAGGGGCCAGGAATTATGTTGGAGGCCCAGGGGGCACAGAGAACCCAAGTGGCAAATTGGCCATAAGGTTTTTATCACAGTAATTTTCTGTAATCCATTCATGGGGCATATATCCCATGGTTGTGACAGTAGGATTCTTTTTGCCTAATTCCCATGAGGCCAAATGTGAGCCTTGAGGTATATTTTACATACCCAAATAGGCCACAATCATCTTAAAAATAAATTTTGAATTATGCATAACTCATAAGTGATGCATATATCCAAAATTTATCATTTTTGATTTGAGAAAAGATGAATAACTTTTGATTGAGTAATTAAATCCATGGATTGAAGGCCAGATTTGGATTCTACACAAAAAATTCACCTAGGGTAGCTCCATAGAGTGAATAAGCTCAAACTAACTCTTTGAGGTGATAATATGGAAAATACTTCAATACCACATCATCAATACCACATAAAAGATCCGTGAAAATTTTTGTTTTTCTTAATTTCACGCCAAAATAATGGGAATGTGAGAAATACCATGTTACATATACACTAAGTATAGTGTTATGGATGTTTTGAGCACTTAATATCATGGTATTCTTACATGGACCTTTGGTACACCCATAGTGGATATCTCACTTGAAGCTTAAATTTCTATTTTGACATGAAAAATAGGCAAGGGGAAAAAAGACATCAAAGAGAGCCAGGGTAGCCAACTTCTGAGGCCTCAGAAGGGTGGACAGCTCCAAAGCTTGGATCCATGGCTGATCTTGGCCTAATTGGCAAACTAAAACCCTTTGGGAACTTGGTTACCATGTTACAACTACTGTAAATCTTAAGAAAATAGCAAATAACCTGCTATTTTGACGTGCCAAGGAGGTAAAGAGCTACTTAGACTCCTGTAACCATGTCAATTCTTGAGTATTTTCCATGGGTAAACCCCAAAAGAGTAATTAAAACCCTTTTTGGACTTGTATCCATCGATTTACCTCATAGCAACCAGTGACACACTGATATTTGCAATTCTATGTAGGAATGAGGCAAAAACTTCAAAAATTCATTAAAAATACAATTCTTAATGAATCTTTCTGAAGCTTTCAGGACTAATGGAGAACTGTATTATCTATGGTACAACTAAAAAGAATTATGGTTTTACTAGTAAAATTAAAAGTTTTACTTACAGTCCATTTTTGACTATTCTACGTGAAACACTGAATCTTCAAAAATTCACAGTAATTACAACCTGTGATGAAATTGCGAATAACATTGATAGCTTTGAGAAATTAATGATTATTTTAGAATAAAAGAAGATTTACAGATGTTACTCCTTATATTCTTAACCATATTGGGGTTGGTAGTCACGTAAAAGCATCAATTAAGTAATTATGATAATCTTATGTGACAACAGATGATGCAATAAATAATTCAAAACGTTTTATTGTTTTCTCACTCACTGGTTTTTCAGTTTGCTCCATGGCACGCCTCTGTGAGCTGTTGACTTAAAAGAGGCCTCCTCTTGCTGTTTTTTCCACATCATCATCTTATTATCATTTAAATCATTATTACCAACAAGTAAGTATTAGTTATAGCTATTCTTAATTGTTTTAAATCTTTCAGAATCAATCAGCAAGACGTGAAATCATAGAATCCAACTATAGATTATTGTAATACTGTTATAAATTCATTTTGATCCTTAAAATCCACAATTCTACATCAAATCTCTCTATCTTATCTTTCAATAAGTTCTTTGGAATATTAGTGAGTGATTTATTTTTAATTCTTAAAGTTTTTCTCTAAAATTAGTTTTCCTAAAGAATTACCATTATAATTATTCTTGCAAAACATAATTATATATTAAAATAATTTTATTATTTTAATAAAAGAAGTTTTATTATTAAAATCTTCTTGTAATTGATTCTTGTAGACAATTACTTACTCACTGTTAAAATCACTAGTAGTGTTTAACACGTGAAAGTAATAATTCTTTAATTATTTAATTGTGGTTATAATAACATTTTGTTATTATATTTCATAAGAACAGTCATAGTATATTTGATTAATAGTAATATTATCATCAGTTTCATAGACAAATCTTACAGGAACACTGGCAAGGGATATTTAAATTAATTTTCAAGTTGTCAAAGCTTCATGAGCTCCCTGGACAACTCAATTCATTCATACAGGCTGCAGTCAGGCACTCTGTGGGGCATTGGCTCCTTTTGATCAAATCAATTCAGTACACACAGTTCATATCCCAATGTGGCCAAGGTGAATTTTCCCAGAAAACTCAATACAGCTGGGATTTCCACCAGAAAGCATCAGTCTGTCAATTCCTTACATGAACTGGCCACTCTTTCCCCAGCTAATTAATCTACTATATTTACTACAATCTTTATTTTCTTTTTATCTTGATAGTTAATACTGATATTCTTAAGTCATTCATTTGCACCCTTTTGCTTTCCTGTCAGTGGATATCAGAGGACATATCATTTACTAATTCCATTGTTCTTTCTGACAGGTTGAAACAGTGATAAAGGACTTACTTGGTTGGCTTTCTTTCTTGTTGCATCTCATCTTGTACTTGCTTTATCCTTATTAAAGGAATATGTTCATTTTGTTATTTATTTAATTCTTTGAAGTTTTCCAAGTGAATTCCCTGATTACTGAGTTCCAGGCCACTCTTGTTTCTCCCAAGAGCCCTTGTCACAGCATTCAAAGGAAGTTTTCCTGAAGAGCCAAAACAGGATTCAAAATTCTTCTTCACCTTGAGCCAGTTTAATATAATAAAATGATCAGAATTTTTGAGATGTATTGATGAGTTTGAATAAGTATTGGTTTCTTGATTGGAAGGAATATGTTTGGGTGTAATTGGATAAAAAGATTAATGGTTAATATCAATTGGTAATATGATCAAGACAAGGACAGTTTTTGGTTTGATTTGTAATCAGTGCTTTTAATGTGAATCTTTTTAATGAGGTTAGGTTTGAAATCCCAGACCTAACTCAATTATCCTCCCAAAAATCTAAATTGGGTTCATCTAAAAATGCAGGTATTCAATGTGCAATTCTGTGTGATTTAACATAAAAACTTCTATATTTTAGTCATTTTTGGCTGGAAGTCCTGTCAAATGAATTTAATTTATCTCAACTTTGAGGGGGCTATTCTTTACAAAGATGTTTTTGTGTTTATTTTATTTTAGAAATCAATGAATAAATTTTGCTTCTTTTATTGAAAAAACCTCATCAAGTTGATATTCTTAAATTGATATATATGTATGAGTTTCTTCAACAAAGACTTCACTTTTAAAATCAATATTTTTTTGAAAATACTTGATAAAAAATGAAAGCTCAATAGATCAAAAAAAGTAATTGAATCGTTGAATTATTCCCCATGAGTGAAAGTAGCAACACCAGTCAATAATTGTCCTTCATAAAGCAACACTCCCTGCCTCAGACAATTCAATGCTTGGGCTGGCTTAAAAACTTCAATTGTCCAAAAAAATCTAAGAACGTTTGTGTTCTCTACTAAACATTTGGGAAAAATTAGGGACAAATGATCATCCCTTTTCTGTAAGCTTCATCCATTGAATTTAATAAACAATGGGTCAAAAAACAATTCATGGGAATAAAAAATTACATCGCAGTTTTTTATTACGTTAGTTTGTGACACTAGCAAATCAAAAAGCTGATTACGATAATTTTGAGGCGGGTTTGTAAAACAATTTGTAATAAAATAAATCCCAACTTCCATGATGATCCAAAAGAGTTTGTATTTACATCCCCAAGGTTTATTCACTCTAATCTAGATTGAGATAGCCTAATCAATCTTTAATCCCAATCCAGTCACAATACTATCATTATCTCCTAGAGTTATAGACAGCATCGAGGCAAACATGAATCAGTTAAGTGTTATTTTCAAGCCAAAACAGGACTACCAACCTTCTTCCCTACCGATCATCAATTCAACTCCCCATAGGCCTAAGGTTACGAATACATTGGTCCTACCATTATGAAGAATTATCAATACAGGTAGGCAAATAGCTCAGGATTAGCTGGTTCTGTAAATTTCTATGAAGTATGCACTGTCAGATTTATATTAAAAATCAAGCGCGTGATTACCATCTCCAAAAGACTTGATGACCTTCGTTGTTTAACAGTAAAAGATGAGTATATACTGATATCTAAGGTAAGACTGGCTATGGTAAGCTTTTTGTAAGAAAAGTTTACATCTCAAAAATGTACTCACCAGAAGTAGTCTGGAGTAGGAAACAATCACAGTCATGATTCGAACCATGGGTTCTTCATCGCTTAGGCGGCGTGCATAGTCAAAACCACTATTAGCACGTTTAATGGCTACAACAATCCGGCTGGCACCATACAAGACGACCACTCGATATAAAAGGTTAATAAAAACAGGCAAAGGGAGAGCAGAAGAACAAGCTAGCAGAAAATCTAGCCCAGCACCAAAAGTCGTGGATACGAAACTAATGATGGCCGTAGCACTGTTTGAATGCAAATCCACGTTGTCAGTTTTAGAAAATCAAGAACCAAGCTATAAATCATTAATAAACATCACAAATCCACGAACGAGCGTAAGATCATTGGTGGAAGGGGAGGATCGGCCATAGATTTGAATGAACTAAAAAACGAAACGGGGTCCAGCTTTTCAGAAGATAGCCCTAAAAAGACAGGCATCATGGTGTTTTGAATATTTGAATGACAAGGAAGGGGTAAGAGGATAGTTTTTAATCAGCAACGAAACCGAGAACTAGTTGAAAATTAGGCTAGTTGACTTTGGTGTTCTAAGCATAGTCTGCATAACGCACAATAAATATTGTAACTAAGATAAGCCATCATTAAACTTGTTTCCACAACGTTTCCCTTTCGATTACTAATAGCTATCCCACTGAGGAAACCGACACTGGTGACGCTTACACCAATCAAAGTGGCTGACAAGCTTTCTCGAGCCGCATAAGCATAAGAATCGAATAGAGAGTAGGCTGAACCGACATAAATTACCGCCGATAGGACCAGGAACAAGAAAGAGTAAGATTCGCTTTTAGCCTCAACAATGTAGCGAGATATTTGTCCGACTGATTGGATGCATAACAGCGTTGATCTATCAAAGCAAGGAGAACAAGCATAGTTAGTGGGGGTGAGAAAATAAGGCACAGGAAAGCTCTAAGAAGTATGGTAGGGACAAGTGTAAGACTTACATTCCTTCAAGCAAGACAAAAATTGGGGTTGACCATGTTAAGATGAGCTGCCAAAAAGATAAAATCTGTCCGAGCAGACTTGGCTCTAGCTTGACATTGCCGCCTACAGTGCCATCGGTGGAATAAACATTGAACCAGAGTAGCAATAAAATAGGGATAGCTAGATTTTGAAAGATTCCAAACTAGATTGTCCGAAAAGTAAGCGAAGAAATGGCCAACATGAATCCTTCGGTCGGGCACTGATATTCACTCAACTAATTGAGAAGTAAAAGCGAATCGAGTGTTTCGGAATACCAGATAGGTCGTAGAGTAAGCTGAGTAATACAATGCCAAACACTTTTTAAGCACGTGATGAGCATAGAGTTAGAAATTAGTATTGAATTGTGTCGCAAGAAACGATCAAGGACCATCCAAGGAGTATCGCAGGAAAGAAGCAGATTGAGTATGATTAGTGATTATAGCAGCATCCCTCAAGCGTTGTTAGGCCGACTCACTCACCGCCGACAGGGCAAGAAAGCAATCTTTTCCGGCTATCTGCTCATTGGACAGGATGCGAATATCATCATTGAATGATCAAATTATCCCACCACATCATGACAGTAAATGAGAAGAAAGTGATGCTCTAAATCTGATAACGAACGTCAAGTGCTAGTGGCAAATATATCAAGGTTTGGAAGAACGAGGCAGTGCGACCGATACTGGTA
This sequence comes from Austropuccinia psidii, assembly GCA_023105745.1. Lineage (NCBI taxonomy): Eukaryota > Fungi > Basidiomycota > Pucciniomycetes > Pucciniales > Sphaerophragmiaceae > Austropuccinia > Austropuccinia psidii. The sequence continues at coordinate 4,425,053 of JALGQZ010000001.1, forward strand.
AGCAATCGACCGAGCATGGTTGGCGAGCTCCGGTCTGGCTGCCGACTGGTCCGAAAGAGCTTTCGACCTGATCTCGACCAACAATCAAGGACCTGTGAAGCGAACGATCGATACAAGTGATGAGTTGCTGAGAAGAATGCTTGAGCTTTGATGGTGGGAAGGAGCCCAACTGGGATGATTCGATAGAGAAAGCCTTCGGCGAGCTACCGCAGATCGAATTCGAGGAAATCTCGTCACGGAAAAATCAAGAGCTCATCGAGATCGACTTCTGGATGACGATAATCCAATCCACGGAGATCCTGGGGATAAAAATCTGGATTACGCATCGAGATTCGAATGGCAGGCACAGAACACACTTCCTTGCCCTGCCCATCTGGGTGCCAAAAATCACAGGAACGCAAGACCAAGCTTGTTCCAATAGGCACGTGGATGTATTATATCCTGGAAGCATACACTACTACGAGCTCGAGGGAATCACTAAAATAGTTTGAAGTCTTGAGGGTGAGAAAAGCTTCATTGTAGCGTGTTGGAGCCCAAAGCAAGTCTCCGATGTTGGGCCAATTTCCAGCATAGCTTGCTTTAGCGGGCGCCTTGGACAGATTTGAGGAAAACTTTCTCATTGAGAGTGAGTTTTGTAATCAATCTTGCAGGGAAATCCAGCCTTTGTGATAAATTTTTGGTTTTTAATGATAAGATTGATTTCTGATAAGCTATTGCAAGGAAATATTGTGCCAAACTTGAGCGCAAAATTCAGACTGGAAAACAATACCTTGATACTTTCACAAAATTCAGGGCGTGTTTTATTGAAATCTTCAAAAACATACTGGAGCTGCAACAACTGAAACAAAGTGGTAAAGAATAGTAAATATTCCATAGAAACCACCAAATGTAAACAAAATAGCCAATTCAAATAAAAAATGAAAAAATATAATATTCCAAAATAAAGAATAAGAGTAATTATTTAATGATAAATCAAATATATTAGTTAACTGGGGAAAGGCCCCAGGGGGAGAAAGAGGGGCTGGTATATGTATAAGGGTTGTCTATGAAACTCTTGATAATAGCATCAAATATTAAGAGTACTATGGCTGTCCTTAGTAGGAAATATGATATGAATAAATATTATAACCACAAATTAATATCATTATTAAAAGACAATTATATATTTAAAAAAAGGAATTTAATTATTATCAAATAATTTAATATTCAAAAAGATCTTAATGATTATAATAAATTATAATTATTCTATTATTGTTATAGTCACTGACAGTTATAACAATAAGAAGTGTAAATCTCTTAATGAGACAATTACATGGGGAAAATAACAACATTGATCCACTTATAAATAATATAAGAATAATAAAAAAAATTATCACTCACACTGTGCAGAGATAATTCTTATAGAAATATTCTATAAAAAAAACCAATGCTACATACAAAAATATAGAACTTTAAAGAAAAATTGTTTATAATATTTATTTAATACAACAAGTCAAACAATAACAGTTATTATATTAAATATTATTGGTAAGTTAAAAACATGCCACAAATCAATATTTTTAAAGATAAAACAGCTTTTTATGCAAAAAAAAATAAGATTAAAGAGTTTTTAAGAGGAATTTGTGGATTTTATATTTAATAAAACTTTACCTATTTAAATGTCTAATATAACTGGAATGATGATTGGTTATTGGAAAAACAGTGATGTGTAGGCTCTTTTTATGCCTGCAGAACAGCTCTCATGATTCATAATGGATATAGGGGCCATGCTCAGGTCAAAACTGAAAAACCAGGCTTAAAAATAAGGTTCTTAGCTTAAGGTAACTTATTCTTAATTCCAATTTAAAGTTTCCAGTGTTATTCTTAATTCCAACTAGCTTTAATCCTCTTTTGAGTTAGTTAATTTAAGTTTTAATATAAATTAAGCTTTTTTATATTAAAGTTAATCACATGAACAACTAAAAAATAAAGTTTCAAGCAAAAATCTCTTAAACTGAATTTTTGATTGATTTTTAAAGAAACATGAATTTTCTTTAAGAATAATTGAAATGGTTGCTTTCAAGGATGATTAGCAATTAAACCTGTTTATAAAAGACACTTAAAGTTCACTGCATATAAACATATCATTAATTTGTAAGCTGTGTGAATGTAAGGTGTGTCTATGAAACTGTTGATAATCTTACTATTAATCAACAGTACTATGACTGTTCTTATAAAATATAATAATAAAAATTATTATAACCACAATTAAATAATTAAATAATTACTCATTACTTTTACTTGTTATAAACTACTGGTGATTATAACTGTAAGAAATAATTGTCTACAAGAAGTATTTAATGATAAAACTTTATTAAACTAATAAAATTATTTTAATTTATAATTATCTTTTACAAGAATAATTATAATTCTTGAAGAAAACAAAAACTAGAGAGAAACTTTAAGAATTAATTATAAACCACTCACTAATACTCTAATGAACCTTGGAAGAATATGGTAGAGAGATTTGATGGATAAAAATGGATTTATAACAAAATGACAACAATATATAGTTTATTTCTATGATTTCATGTCTTTTTGATTGATTCTGAAAGATTTGAAACACTTAAGAAAATAGTTTAACTATAACTTACTTGTTGGTAATAATTGTATAATTGGCTAATAAGATGATTTGGAAAAAACAGCAAGAGGAGGCCTCTTTTAATTCAAAGAAAGTTTACAGAAGTGTTCCATGGAGGAGACTGAAAAGCCAGTGAGTGAGAAAACAATCATAATTTTTGGATTAATGATTTCATCATCTGTTGCCACGTAAGATTATCATAATTACTTGGTTGATGTCAGCCTGTGACTCAAATCCAGAGCACAAGCATGACAGCCAAATACCATAAACCAATGGTAAAGCTAAGATACCACCAAAAAATGGACTTGTGCAAAACCAAATCAAAATGTATCAAAAGAAAGAGGAAAATAACCTCTTTTCAGATATACAAGTCCCATCATCAAAGGACAAAGTATAAGGTGTGGATATGAAGCTTTGATTAAAAATCAAGTACTTTTCCTGTCCTCAAAATTTGTTTAAGGTAAAAAATGATTAAAAATAGTATGAAATGGTATTTTTAAGCGAAAACATGCCAGCTTTATTGTTTTTAACTTTATAAGTGTAAAACAAAAATACTTTGAAGATTTATTGTTTTACCAACAATAAAAATTTATCCAAAAATACTCTACAAGAGATATTTCAGGCTAAAAGTGAAATTTCTTCAAGAGCAATTTCAATTGGAATTAATTGAGCAAAGAACTGCAAAGAATTAATTAAAGAAAAAGGTCTTTTAAAAGATATTTAAAGAGAAAACATGCATAAAAGTGACCATATTTAATTTGGAAACAAAGTGACAAAGTTAACAGTGATGAAAGATGCTTTAATTCACTTATGGGGTGGTTCAAGAGGTAAAAATGATTAGAAGAGTTGCAAACACTGATTATAATAATTTTTAACATGGTTAAAAGGTTTAAAAGGATATGAAAAGGGTGGTTGGAATCTTTTATTGATTGGCTTAACAGTGTTTAAACTAATTATAAAAGGAAAAGATTCTAACATGAAGAGAAAAGTGGGGCAAAGAAGACATTCTTTTATAGCCATCGATTTTCTTACTCCAAAAAGAAAATTTACTCTTTTCAGGCATGGAAATCACTCTGAAAACAGAAATTCCAATTATGGCAGCATTGAACCCTGGTTTAGACCAAAAAAGGGCTGGTTTTAGCCATTTTAGACCCTTAAATCAGCCATTACTATAGTAATACCTGGCCTAGAGCCTTCAAAACACGTCAGAATGTGTGTAAGAGACATAGAAACCAGTTTTAATCTTTTTACTAAGATTTCTTTAGCTTAAGGGTAGTTTTACCCTCTTGGCAACAGTTAAAACTGCCCTGGTTGGTATCAAAGCCTCATCATCAATTGAGTCAAAGACCCTGTGACTCAATTCCAGGACAAAAGTGATGAACCTTTGCCTGAATTTTGACATATAACACCTGTCAGAAAGCATCTTGGGGGTCTGACTCCCCCTCAGAGCTAAAGTTCCTTTCCCCCGCAACTTAATCTTTCCAATTTATTTTTCCTTTAACTCCTCATCATGTATTATACTTGTAATTTACATATGTAATTCAATTGATTTTTACAATACACTTACTGTAATAATTGATACCTCATATGTAAATTAAAGATCACTTATGTAATACACACACACATTTTGACATTTCAATTGAAAATACTTCAATTCCCCATAGCTTCTAAGCTACACACAACACCTCAATTTTAACACAAAAATTGATGGTTAACACCACATGTGGTGTGAATTAAATTAGGTTTGAAGAGTTTTGACTTTTGTACAGAAAATACTAAATACTTAACTTAAGCTTATTTAGAGTTGAGTTACAGAAATTTTACTCAGAGCTGACCCCACCTTATTTTTTATGAAGAATCGAATGGTAAAGTAATTTTCTTATTTTTATTTATTGGATAAGAAGCTAGAATATATTTTATGTAACCTTTCACCAAAAAATATTTTAATTTCATTAATTTTATTAAAAATTCATTTTTACTTAATTTTTTCAAGTAAAAATGTATTTTCACAGTTTTAAAGTTTAATGTAATTTTTATTTTAAATTATACTTGAATTTTTAGTTTTGTATATAAATTTCTATTTCTAATTTTATTTTATTTTGATAATATAAATAATTTCATTTTTTTTATATTTGTATCTTATTTTGTTATTTGTGATCTTTTGGGTATATGAAAATACCTCTAAGGCTCACATTCCCTACCCCTAAAAAAAGAATATTACTTTGTAATATTGTTATCTTTAGTGTGCCTGAACCTTCTGAGAAGTTTAGTAGCTTCAGGTATGTCCTTTTCGGGTAACCATTCATCTTCACAAGTTGGGTCACTGTACCTAAAAGCTATTCCCTTACTTTCTTGGTTCTCAACTTTCTAAAATTTCCTGAAAAGGAGTCTTTGATCTTCCTACATCCTTTGATGTTATTGAGTTTAGTGATGGATAGAAGTAATAAATCCCCCACTTTGAAATCTAGAGTGGCATGTGATTTGTCCCATTTGTCCTTAGCATATGCAAAAGAGTATTCCATGCACCTCACTGCATGCTTTCAAGTTTTTTCTAGCATTCCTTTGAAGCTAGCAGCTGTAGGATGTATCTCAACCAAATCTTTCCTCAAGGAATATTGAGGTAATTTGGGATTCCATCCTTTTTCTAGAATAGCAGGAGTTTGATTGGTACTGGCATAAATGGATGTCTTATATTCCAATTCCAGTTCTGGTAAAAGAGTACACTAATTATGGGTACATCCATCACAATCTTTAAATTCAAGGCCATATGCACAAAATCTTACCATGTATTCCAAGGTTTGAATCATCCTTTCAGCCAGACCATCAGTTTGTGGGTGGTAGTCTGTAGAGAAGGATAATTATGTCCCAAATAGTTGGTAAAGATTTTTCCATAGTTCTGATGTGAATTTGGGATCTCTGGCACTAATGATGTTTGTGAATATTCCAGTCCATGATACTACTCTATTCCATATCAGAAGAGCTGTATCCATGGCTGTATCATCCTTGTGACATGGTAGAAAGATTTGGGTCTTATGAAATCTGTGTAAAATCACCAGGAAAGCATTATAACTTCTATCACCCCCTGGTGGCAGACCAGTTACCCAATCCCTATGATCAATTTCACAAGGTCTTCTGGGTTCTTGGATCTTGATCATATTTCCAAGTCTTTTGCCAGTGGATTTATTTGCCTTTTGACATCTGTCACAGGTTTTTCAATACTCTGAAACATCTTTCTGCAACATTGGCCACCATTTGTAGGCTTTTACCTTTTCTCTTGTTCTGTCTTCAGACAGATGTCCTGAGAAAGGGCTGTCCTGGCATTATTTAAGTACAAGATTGATTAAGGACCTGTCCACAACTGTCATGACACATTTATTCTTAGTTTTGCAGGAAATTATACCCTCCAGTAAGTGGAATCTTCCTTCATCATAGGATTTTTTCCCTCTTTCATCTAAGGCATGTATCAAAGAATTGGCTTTACAGTCCTTAGTAAGTAATTGGCATAAAATACTGCAATTTGTATCCTGAGTATGACTGTTTCTTACTTCTTCAATGAAAGTGGTGCTCAGGTCTGTAACACTGATTACTTCCATGGGGATCTGTCGGGAAGCTTCTTCTGGCACGTAAACAGGATTATCAATATTATTTGGTAGTGGCCATCTGCTCAGTCCATCTGAATTTTTACAAAGACTCCCATTTTTGTGAACAATAGTCATATTGGCCCTATACTCTTGTATGGCCATTTGCCATCTGAGCTTATGTCTGTTAGGTGTCTTCATGCTTAAAAGTGACTTAACAGTGGTACAATGTGTTATCACTTCAAAAACACATACCTCCAGGAGGTAATTTAATTTTTCCAAGGCCCAGAAAAGGCATAAAAACTCCATTTGACTTGCTCCATATCTGGCTTCCGTTGGTTTGATTTGCCTTGATATGAAACCTTTGGGTCCTTCCACAGGTTTATCATTTATAATCTGGACTTGATGAAGTGCAGCACCCAGCCCCTCCCCTTATGCATCAATATACAGTTTAAAGTCAGTTTAAAGTCCTGCATCAGTAAGAGTGGAGCAGTGGTAAAGGCTTTTCTCAAAGATTCAAAGGCTTTGACTCTGTCAACAGTCAGTTGAAATAATTTGTCTTTGTCACATAATTTATAACGAGGTCTTGCTATTGAGGAAAAATTTTTAATTTGTTGCCTGTGATATCCTGCAAACCCCAAAAATGACTGAATTTCTTTTTTGTTCTGAGGAATGGGTTCCAGCTATACTGCTGCAACCATGTTTTTGTCATTTCCAGGGGATAAACCAGATACTACATGTCCCAGTGCTTTGAGTTCTTTAAATCCAAAATGACATTTCTTTCAGGAAATTTTCATATTTACAAATCAAATTTTGGTCAAAACTCTGGATAATCTTTTTATGTGTTCTTTCCAAGTCTTGGAGCAAACAAAAATGTCATCAATGTAAATGATTAAACATCCTTCTGAAAGTTCTTCAGGGAAGATTTTGTTCAGCATCCTTTCAAAGTGTGAAGGTGCATTCTTGATACCAAAAGGCATCCTCAAATATTCATCTACTCCACAATGAACAATAATTTGCAAGTATATCATTGCCCTTGGTGTCACCAACCTCTGATGTCATCCTTTAAGGGCATCCATAGTTCCTATAGACACTGCTTGAGAGATTTGGGTAAGGGAAATTTGAATTTTTGGTATTGGGTACCAGTCTGGAACAGTATAAGTGCTCAGAGCTCTAAAGTACCCAACCATTCTATATTTTACATTATTCCAGGCCACTATGACTGGTGTAGTTATTTCAACTTCCTCATTATGGCCAACCTTTTGTATTACACCAAGGTGTAGAAGTTCTTTAGAATTAATTTCCAGAGCTTCTCTTGATTTAGGACTTTATGGATATGCAGGTTGTTTTAATAGTGGGGGATAGGGTCTCTCAATATTAAGGATAATGTCAACTTCATGACCAATAATACCCCCCAAAGGTTCATTGTCTGATGAAAATGCTTCTCTGTGGTCATATAAAAGGGCAGAAAGTTCATTTTACTGTCTCTCAGTCATATGAAGGCTTATTTCAGCTTCATTTAACTGTTTAGATTTCAATTTCTCCAGCTCTAAGCTGACTGGTGCTACTTTGCTTACTGTAATTTGTCTTTTGAATGGTAAAAAGGCAACTCTGTGACGCTTATTGTCTCCAATAGTAAAGTATCTGTCCTTGTTGTTATGAAAGTCTATGCCATACATGATTGAATAGTCATTTCCCAATATAAAATGGGTACTAGAGATATTTTCCATAAAAAAAAATTCAACAGTTATTTTTAAATTTAAATTAATATGTGGAAATATGAAAGTGGTCTTAAGGAGTCCCAATGATTTCATTGGATTACTTGCACTATTGAATTTCATGCCATCAATTGGTAACAGTTGGTCTTCAAAATTTGGTACAAACGTTTTAAGAAGAGATTTGCCAACACAAGAGCAGAAGGCTCCTGGGTCAAGTAACAGTTTAGTGGGATTGTTGTCAATTACCACTTCTGTTCTACAGGAGTTACCAGCTGTATAACTATTTACCCTGTTTGGTTTGGTCTTCATAAGTTGTTAATCTTGAATTTTTGACAAAGCAAATTGACCATTACTTAATTGTGGCAGGTGGGAATAAGATTCCATGATGTCAAAGGTGGCATTGAAATTTTCTATATATTTTGAAGATTCAGAAAATATTGGTGACTTATCATAAGAATTTTCTTCAATTATATTATCATCTTTTTCAACATAAGGTTCTTTTTCAATGTCAATTTAATTGATTTTTCCTTTTCTTGGACATGTATTGGCTAATTGGGTGGTAACTGGAAGATAAGTCACTTTCTGATTATATCTGTAGATTTATACTTCATATTATTAGAATTTTCTTTGGCATTTTTTTCCACAGAATCTGTACAAGGTGTATTAAACCTTGTTTTGAGATTCACCCTACTAGAACAAATACTGGTTCCGGTGGCTACTTCTTCTAATATATTAATAATATCTTCTGCTGAAGATTGTTCAGTAGTCCTGCTTTTGACAGCATGCTCTAAGTCACCTCCACATTTTCTCAGAATTTTTCTGTGGATCATAAACTCTGAACTGTCAGGAAACAATGCTGTTAATCTGTCCTTTTGTTGGAATAACCATGGTAAAGCTTTGTCTTTATCCACAATAAATTTGGCAGATTCAAAGGCCTTTTCCACTTTAAGCCTCCAAGCATCATTGGCCCATTTGTTGATAATTTGGGTTTTCCACCAAGTCCAACTTTGGTGTCCATGTGCCTGTCTTAATTTTATATACCATCTGCTGGCTGATCTGGTCAAAAGGAGGTTAAATCTTGCTGTTACCAATCTGTCAGGTAATTTAAAATATTCTTTAATCATGTCAATACCTCTGATGAATTCCATATGGTCATATTCTCCTTCACCACTTAAGTGAGCCCATTCTTTATGTTTTGGTACTTCTTTCAGGAGTGCTTGGCCCATTGATGGTTCCAAGCTATGAAAAGAAGTGGAAAATTAACTTTTTAACTGTGAATTTTCAGCATCCAATACTTGTGGATTCAGAATGACTGTACCCTCAGCTTGATTCAGAGGTGTAGACATTCTTAGTAAGACGTTCAGTATCTGTTCAATAAAATTCCTTTTACTGTTGCTACACCTTTGGAAATTTCCGAATTCATGTTGGAAGGCTTGTATTAAATTTATTACTTCATTTTCATACATGTCTTCTTTATGTGTCAGTTCTTGCCTTAACTTTGTTTGTCTTTTTATCAGCAGTGACTTGATTCAATTTCATCGTCAATTTTGATACTTCTTCTTTTGAAGCATCAAAACACTTTTTCAAGGAAATTATATATGTCTTTACTTCAGTAGTTGAATTTGAACTTTCCTCAAGAAATTTCTTGTTATCTGTTTTGATAATATTGATGAATTGTTTAATTTTTATTTTAATTATGTCATTACTATTGAATCTGGAATATTTGACTGTTAATTCTTTGATAATGGCAGATTGTTCATTTATCTTATTTTCAAAAGGATTTTCATTATTAGAAGTTTTAATTGCTCTTAAAACTTTGTCAAAACACATAAGTGTTTAATTTATTTGGCTCAGACTTATGTTATTTGTTTTAAAATTGTTACAAATGAATGAATGTTCATCAGAAACATGACTTTTTATGTTGTTTATAGCTTCATACAGCTCTGGGATAGCATCAAAAATGTCAGAAGTCATTTCTGATTTTTTAATCTGACTTCCTCCTTTTTTTGTAATTGCATCCTTGTTCTGGCCATCTGGAATACATTTTCCATGGCATTCTGCGGAATCTTTGGGATTCTGTAACCCTGGCTGTAAGGTATTATGGCTGGTGCCTCTCCGTTGCCCTTGTTCTGAGTTTGTGGCTGATTTTTCACGTTGGAATTTCTGCTGTTGGCTACTGGGGCTGTTTTTGTTCAAAAAATCATGTTCTTCTTTTCCATCAATGGATTCCATCCATTGAGTAACTTGCAAATGTTGGGATGACCCAGGAACTTTCTCACAGTCAGGTCAGACTTCATGCAGTTTTTCCACAGCTCTGCAAGGATCTGGTACTCTTTGTGCTGCAATCAATTGTTGTAGGCCTTTTGGCTGGCTTTGTATAGGTCCACTCAGGCTTCTTGTGGTGGTGTCAGCTCTTTTTGAAGGTAAAACAGTATTATCAGCGTCAGAATGGCATAATTTATTATTTTGAAAGTCAACAACTGACCCTTTTCCTTCTGTAACCGATTGGCTTCTGCCATAATCACGTCTATGACCTTTTGGGAGCTGCTTGAGGGGTTATAGATAGCTCCTGATCTTGTTGAAGGCATATTTTATGATTAAAAATCTTAAAATACTAATTTTACATCAGAAAGTTACTAATGGCCAAATATTTTGCCTTTTGAAGGGTATTACTTATATCCAAGCTACTTAATTCTGAAGGAATTTGTTCTGCTTGATTATTCTGAGTTATAATAATTGTAGTATTATGGTCAGAATTAACAGTACTTACAGGGATAATACTGGTTACTGTTGAGGCTGTTTCAAGATCTTCTTGTCTTACCACACTGTCAAAAACTAAAATTAATGAAAAATCCAATTGATTAAGTCAAAAAAAATTTTCTCAAAAGAGAAATCAAAAAGAAAGCCTCCCTTATAATAAGATTCTTTTTATTTTTTACAGATTTTTGAATTATAAGTATTTTTTATATGTTTTTAAATATCTAAATGGAAGAAAAAAGATTGAAAAAGAGTAAAAAATCATGGCTGGGCCCCCAAATGTAAGGTGTGAATATGAAACTTTGATTAAAAATCAAGTACTTTTCCTGTCCTCAAAATTTGTATAAGGTAAATAATGATCAAAAATAGTATGAAATAGTATTTTCATGAGAAAACAAGCCAATTTTATTTTTTTTAACTTTTTAAGTATAAAAAAACAATATTATAAAGATTTATTTTTTTACCAGAAATAAACATTTCTCCAAAAATACTTTACAAGAGATATTTAAGGCTACAAAAGAAATTTCAATTGGAATTAATTGATAACAGAACTAAAAGAAATTAATTAAAGAAAAGAGTCCATAAAAAGATATTTAAAGAGGAAAAAGGCCCAAAAGTGACTAGAGTGAATTTGGAAACAAAGTGACAAAGTTAACAGTGATGAAAGATGCTTTAATTCACTTATGGGGTGGTTCAAGAGGTAAAAATGATTATAATAATTTTTTAACGTGGTTAAAAAGTTCTCAAATGATTTCAAAAGGGTTGTCGGAATGTTTTATTGATTGGTTGAACAGTGTTCAAACTAATTATAAAACAAAAAGATTCTAACATGAAGAGAAAAGTGGGGCAAAGAAGACAATCTTTTATAGACATGAATTTTCTTACTAAAAAAGTAAAATTTACTATTTTCATTTGTCAAAAACACTCTGACAACAGGAAAGATAATTATGGCATCATTGAACCCTGGCTTAAACCAAAAAAGGGCCGGTTTTAGCAATTCTTTGCTATTTTTAGCCATTTTAGACCCTTAAATAAGCCATTACTATAGTAATACCTGGTCCAGAGCCTCCAAACCACGTCAGAATGCGTGTAAGAAAGGTAGAAACCAGCTAAGACTCTTTTTACCAAAATTGTTTTAACGTAAGGGTATTTTTACCCTCTTGGCAACAGTTAAAACTGCCCTGGTTGGTATCAAAAGCTCATCATCAATTGAGTCACAGACCCTGTGACTCAATTCCAGGCCAAAGTTGACAAACCTTTGTGTGGATTTTGAAATGTCACACCTGTCAGCAAGGACTTTGGGGGTCTGGCTCCCCCTTGGAGCTAGAGTACCTTTCCCCCCCAGAATTAATCTTTCCAATTTCTCTTTTTCTTTTAATTTCTCATTATGTAATACACTTGTAATTTACACATACAATTCAATTGAGTTTTCCAGTACACACTTTAGTAATTTATACCTCATATGTAAATTACACCTCACTATGTAATACATGCGCACATTTTGACATTTCAATTGAAAATACTTCAATTCCTCCTCACTTCTAAGCTGCACACAACAACTCAATTTTGACAACAGAATTGATGGCTGACACCACAGATAGTGTGAATTGAATTAAGGTTTTGAGGATTTTCAACTTTTGTACAAAAAATACTAAAAACTTAATTTAAGCTTATTTAGAGTTGAGTTAGAGAAATTTTACCCAGAGGTGACCCCACCCTAAATTTTATGAGGAATCCAATGGTGAAGTAATTTTCTTAAGTTGATTTATTGGATAAAAAGTTATACTATATCTTATGTAACCTTTTACCAAAAATATTTTAATTTCCTTAATTTTATTAAAAATTCATTTTTACTTAATTTTTTCAAGTAAAAATACAATTTCACAATTTTAAAATTTAATGTATTTTTTATTTTCAATTATAATTAAATTTTTATTTTTGTATATAAATTTGTACTTCTATTTTATTTTTTCTCTTGATAATATAAATAAATTTATTTCATTTATATTTATATCTTATTCTGTTATTTGTGGTCTTTTGGGTGTATGAAAATACCTCTAAGGCTCACATTCCCTCCCCCTAAAAAAGAATATTACTTTGTAATATTGTTATTTCTAGTGTGTCTGAATCTTCTGAGAAGTTTAGTAGCGTCAGGTATTTCCTTTTCTGCTAACCATTCATCTTCACAAGCTGGGTCACTGTACCTAACAAGGTATTCCCTTACTTTATCGGTTCTCATCTTTCTTTCTTTGGGAACTTTGCTAATCTTCTTAATAACAGATGATTCAATAGGAGGTATAACTTGGGGAAATTTATTCCTCAAAGGAAGCTTTTCAGTTTCACTAGATTTATATGGCTTTATCAAGCTCACTGGAAATGTAGGATGCTTATTGCTAAGCTCTTCAGCTGATTCTACTTCAACAGAGTTTTCTCCATGGAGGGCCTTGATAAAAAAAGGTCCTGCAAAGGAATCTTTGAGCTTTCTAAATCCTTTGATTTTATTGAAGTTAGTGGTTGATACAAGTACTAAATCTCCCACTTAGAAATCTGGAGTGGCATGTGACTATACCTTCTGTCACCCCCTGGGGGTAGGCCAGTTACCCAATCCATATGGACAAATTCCCAAGGTCTGCTGGGTTCTTGGATCTTGATCATATTTCCAAGTCTTTTGCCTGTAGATTTATTTGCTTTTTGACATCTTTCACAGGTTTTGCAATACTCTGCAACATCTTTCTGCCACATTGGCCACCATATCCAGGTTTTTATTTTTTCTCTTGTTCTGTCCTCAGACAGATGTCCTGAAAAGGGTCTGTCATGGCAGTATTTAAGTACAAGATTGATTAAGGATTTGTCCACAACTGTCATAACACATGTATGCTTAGCTCTGTGGTAGATTATACCATCCAGTAAGTGGAATCTTCCCTCCTCATATGATGTTTTCCATATCACATCTAAGGCATGTATCAAAGAATTGTCTTTACAGTTCTCAGTAAGTAATTGGCATAAAATGCTACAATTTTTATCCTGAGCATAAATATTTCCTACCTCCTCAAAGAAAGTGGTGTTCAGGTCTGTAACACTGATTCCTTCTATGAGGATTTGTGGAGAAGCTTCTTCTGGAACATAAGCAGGATTATCAATATTATTTGGTAATGGCCATCTGCTCCTTCCATCTGCATTTTTATGAATATTCCCATCTTTATGAACAATGGTCATATTGCCCCTATACTCTTGTATGGCTATTTGCCATCTGTGCATATGCCTGTTAGGAGTCTTCATGTTTAAAAGTGACTTAAAAGCAGTAAAATCTGTTATTACTCAAAAAACAAATCCTTCAAGAAAGTAATTTAGGTTTTATAAGGCCCCTACAAGGCATAAGCACTCCATTTGACTGGCTTCATATCTGGATCCAGTTTGTTTGATTTTCCTGGATATAAAGCATATGGATCCTTCCACAGGTTGATCATTGATAATATGGACTTGATGAAGTGCAGCACAAAGCCCATCCCCTGATGCATCAATCTAAAGCTTAAAAGGCAGCTTAAAGTCTGGCATCAGTAAGAGTGGGGCAGTGGTAAAGGCTTGTCTCAAAGATTCAAAGGCTTTGACTCTGTCAACAATCATTTCAAATGCTGTTTCTTTTTCACATACTTCATAAATAGGTCTTGCTATGGATGCAAAATCTTTAATATGTTGCCTGTAATATCCTGAAAAACCCAAAAATGACTGAATTTCTTTCTTGTTCTGAGGAGTGGGTTTCAGAAATACTGCTGCAACCTTGCTTTTGTCAATTCCAAGGGATAAACCAGATACTACATGTCCCAGTGCTTTAAGCCCTTCAAATCCAAAATGGAAGTTCTTTAAAGAAATTTTCATGTTGACAGATTGGATTTTTGTCAAAACTCTGGATAATCTGTATATATCTTCTTCTCAGGTTTTGGAACAGACAATAATTTTATAAACGTAAATGATTAACAATCCTTCTGAAACTTCCTCAGGGAAGATTTCATTAATAATACTTTGAAAGTGTGAAGGTGCATTTTTGATACCAAAAAGCATCCTCAAATATTCATATACTTCACAATGAACAATAATTACCAAGTATTTTCTTGCTCTTGGTGTCACTACATTTTGATTAAATCCTTTAAGGGCATCCACAGTGGTTATATACACTGCTTGAGATATCTGGGGAAGGGCTATTTGGATCTTTGGTATTGGGTACCTGTCTGGAACAGTGTAAGTATTCAGAGCTCTAAAGTCCCCAACCATTCTAGATTTTCCATTATTCCATGCCACTATGACTGGTGTAATTATTTCTACTTCCTCATTATGGCCAAACTTTCTTATTACACCACGGTCTGGAAGTTCTTTAATATGAATTTCCAGAGCTTCTCTTGATTTAGTAATTTCTGGATATTCAGGTCTTCTCAAGAGTGGTGGATAAGGTCTCCCAATATTAAGGATGAAGTAAAATTCATGACCAAAAGATTTCCCCAAAGGTTCTTGGTCTGATTTAAAATGCTTCTTTGTGGTCATATAAAAGGTAAGAAAGTTCATTTTACTGACTATCAGTCAGATGAAGGCTTATTTCAGCTTCATTTAACTGTTCATCTTTGAATCTTTCCAGATCTAAGTTGACTGGTGCTACTTTACTTACTCTAATTTGTCTTTTGAATGGTAAAAAGGCAAATGTTTGATCTTTATTGTCTCAAATAGTAAGGTATCTGTCCTTGTTGTTATGTAAGTTTATTCAATACATGATCAAATAGTCATTTCCTAATATAAAATGGGTACTTGAGCAATTTTCCATAAAAACAAATTTAACAGTGAGTCTTGAATTTCCATTAATATGTGGAAATATGACATTGGTCTCAAAGATTCCCAATTCTTTCGTTGGATTACTTGAGCTATTGAATTTTATGCCATCAAATGGTAATAAGTGGTCTTCAAAATTTGGTACACAAGGCACAAGAAAAGATTTGCCAACACAAGAGCAGAAGACTCTTGGGTAAAATAAGATTTTAGTGGGTTTTTTGTCAATTACCACCTCTTTTATACAGGCGTTACAAGCTGTGTAACCTTTTCCTCTTTTTGGTTTGGTTTTCATAAGTTTTGCATCTTGAATTTTTGACAAATCAATTTGACCACTGCTTAATTGTGGCAAATGGGAATAAGATTCCATGATGTCAAAAGTGGAATTGATATTTTCTATATCTTTTGAAAATTCAGAAAATATTGATGACTTATCATCTGAATTTTCTTCAGTTATATTATCATCTTTATCAACATCAGGATCCTTTTCAATTTCAATTTGATTGATTTTCCCCCTCTTTGGGCATGTATTGACCAAGTGGGTGGTGCTTTGGAAAATATGGCACTTTCTGATTATATCTGCAGATTTAGACTTATTATTAGAATTTTCTTTGGGATGTTTGTCCACAGAATAATTCCAAGGTGTATTAAACCTTGTTTTGAGATTCACCCTACTAGATCCAATCCTGGTTTTGGTGGTTACTTCTTCTAATATATTAATAATATCTTCTGCGGAAGATTGTTCAGTAATCCTGCTTTTGACAGCCTGCTCTAAGTCACCTTGACGTTTTCTCACAATCCTTCTGTGGATCATCAATTCTGAAATGTCAGGATACAATGCTGTTAATCTGTCTTTGTGTTGGCAAAAACATGGTAAAGATTTGTCTTTATAAGCATTAAATTTAGCAGATTCAAAGGCTGTTTCCACCTTAAACCTCCAAGAATCATAGGTCAATTTGTGGATAATTTGGGTTTTCCACCCAGTCCAACTTTGGTGTCCATGTTCTTGTCTTAATTTTATATACCATCTGTGGGCTGATCTGGTAAGCAAGGTGTTAAACCTTGCTGTTACCAATCTTTCTGGTATTTCAAAATTTTCTTTAATCATGTCAATACCTCTGATGAATTCCATATGGTCATATTATCCTTCACCACTGAAGTGAGGCCATTATTTGAGTTTTGGTACTTCTTTCAGGAGTGCTTGGCCCATTGATGGTTCCAAGTTATGAAAAGAAGTGGAAAATTGATTTTTTAACTGTGAGTTTTCAACCCCCAATACTGCTGAATTTGGAGTTATTGTGCCTCATTCTGATTAAACGGTGTAGACAGTCTTGGTAAGGTGTGAAGTAATTGTTAAATATCATTAATTTTACTATTTTTACAACTTTGGGAATTTCTGAATTCATGCTGCAAACTTTGTCTTGAATTTATTACATTAGATTTATGATTATATTCTGTTTGTGTTAATTCTTGCCACAGTTCTGTTTGTCTAGTATTATCAGAGGTGATCTGATTCAACTTCATTGTTAATTTTTATAATTCCTCTTGTGAGGTATCAAAACACTTTTTCAAGGCAATTGTATATGTCTTTACTTCCATAAAGGATTTTGAAATATTCTCAAGAAGACTTTTATTCTCCTCTTTGATAGTAATTATGACTTGTTTTATCCTTGTTTCAGTTATGTCATCAATATTGAATTTAGAATAGTTGTCTGTTAATTCTTTAATAATGGCAGATTGTTCATTTATCTTATTGCTGAAAGAATTTTCATTATTAGAAGTTTTAATTGTTCTTAAAAATTTCTCAAAACACATAAGTGTTTCCTTTATTTGGCTCAGAATTAAGTTATTTGCTTTGAGATTGTTACAAATGGATGAATGTTTATCAGAAACATGAGTTTTTATGTCTTTTATGGCTTCATACAGCTCTGGGATGGAATCAAAAATGTCACAAATCATTTCTGATATTTTAATCTGGCTTCCTCCATTTTCTGTGAGTCGATCATTGTTCTGCCATCTGAAATACATTCTACATGGCATCCTTCTGAATTTTTGGGATTCTGTAGCCCTGGCTGTAAAGGTTTGTGGCTGGTGCCTTGCCTTTGCCCTTTTTTTGAGCTTATGGCTGACTTTTCACGTTGGAAATGCTTCTTCTGGCTACTGGGGCTGTTTTTGGCACTTGCTTGGGTGGTGGAGGGTTGTTTTTCAGCATCATTTTCTTCTTTTCCATCAATTGATGCCATCCATCAAGTAACTTGCAAGTGTTGGGATGGCCCATCAGCTTTCTCACAGTCAGGTAAGAATTCATGCATTTTGTCGATGGATCTGCAAGTAGCTGGTACTCTTTGTGCTGCAAAGCATTTTTGTAAGCCTTCTGGCTGGCTTTGTAAATGTCCACTCAGGCTTCTTGTGGCGGCGTCTGCTCTGTTTGAAGGTAAAACAGTATTATCAGCTTCAGAATGACATAATTTATTAATTTGGAAGTCATCAACTGACCCTTGTCCTTTTGTAACTGGTTGGCTTCTGCCATAATCACGTCTCTGACCTTTTCGGGAGCTGCTTGAGAGGTTATAGCTGGCTCCTGATCTGGCCAAAGGCATATTTCATGATTCAAAAGCTTAAAATAGTAATTTTACATCAAGGAAATTACTATTTGACAAATCTTTAGCCTTCTGAATGGTATTACTTATACCCAAGTTAGTTAATTCAGAAGAAGTTGATTCTTGTTTATTATTCTGAGTTATAATAACTGTACTATTATGATCAGAATTCACAGTACTTCCAGGAATAATGCTTGTTACTGTTGAGGCTGTTGCAATCTTTCCTTGTCTTACCACATTGTCAGACACTAAAATCAATGTAAAAGCCAATTGATTAAGTAAAAAAGATTTTATCAAGAGAGAAGTGAAAAAATAAAGTGTCACTTGCAATATGAAAAAAATTATTTTTTGCACATTTTTTATATGTTTTTAAATTTTTCAATATAAGAAAAAAAATTGAAATGAGTAAAAAGTTATGTCACAGGTAAAATATCACAGTTGGGCCCCCAAATGTAATGTGTGGATATGAAGCTTTGATTAAAAATCAAGTACTTTTCCTGTCCTCAAAATTTTTAGAAGGTAAAATATACTTAAAAATAGTATTAAATAGTATTTTTAAGAGAAAACATGCCAATTTTATTGTTTTTAAATTTTTAAGTATAAAACAATAATATTATAAAGATTTATTGTTTTAACAAAACTCAAAATTTATCCAAAAATACTCTACAAGAGATATTTAAGGCTACAAAAGAAATTTCTTCAAGAGCAATTTAAATTGGAATTAATTGAGCAAAGAGCTTCAGGATATTGATATAAGAACAAAGTTTTCAAAAAGATATTTGAAGAGAAAACATGCCTAAAAGTGACCAGAGTGAATTTGGAAACAAAGTGACAAAGCTAACAGTGATGAAAGATGTTATAATTCACTTATGGGGTGGTTCAAGGGGTAAAAATGATTATAATAATTTTTTCACATGGCTAAAAGGTTTCAAAATGAGCTGAAAAGGGTGGTTGGAATCTTTTATTGATGGTCTTAACAGTGTTTAAACTAATTATAAAAGGAAAATATTCTAACATGAATAGAAAAGTGGGGCAAAGAAGACATTATTTTATAGCCATCAATTTTCTTACTCCAAAAGTAAGATTTACTCTTGTAAGTCGTGGAAAACACTTTGAAAACAGAAAATCCAGTTATGGAAACATTGAACCCTGGTTTAGACCAAAAAAGGGCTGGTTTTAGCCATTTTAGACCCTTAAATCATCCATTACTATAGTAATACCTGGTCTAGAGCCTCCAAAACACGTCAGAATGTGTGTAAGAGACGTAGAAACCAGTTAAAACTGTTTTTAGTGAAATTTGTCTAACTTAAGGGTTGTTTTATCCTCTTGACAACAGTTAAAACTACCCTGGTTGGTATCAAAACCTCATCAGCAATTGAGCCACAGACCCTGTGACTCAATTCCAGGCCAAAAGTGATGAACATTTGTGTGGATTTTGACATCCCACACCAATCAGCAAGGGGTTTGGGGGTCTGGCTTCCCCTTGTAGCTAGAGTACCTTTCCCCCCAGAACTAATCTTTCCAATTCCTTTTTTCTTTTAAGTCCTCATCATGTAATACATTTGTAATTTACACATACAATTAAATTGAGTTTTACAGTACACAACAGTAATACTTGATACCTCCTCTGTGAATTACAGTTCACTATGTAATACACGTGCACATTTTGGCATTTCAATTGAAAAGACTTCAATTACTCATAACTTCTAAACTACACAAAACACCTCAATTTTGACACAAAAATCGATGGTTAGCACCACAGGTGGTGTGAATTAAATTAAGGCTTTGAGGATCTTCAAATTTTGTACAGAAAATACTAAAAACTTAATTTAAGCTTATTTATAGTTGAGTTACAGAAATTTTACCCAGAGGTGACCCCACCTTGAATTTTATGAGGAATCCAATGGTGAACTAATTTTAAGTTTATTTATTGGATACAAAGGTATAATATATTTTATGTAACCTTTTCCCAAAAATATTTTAATCTCATTAATTTTATTAAAAATTCATTTGTACTTGATTTTTTCAAGTAAAAATGCAATTTCACAATTTCAAAATTTAATGTAATTTTTATTTTAAATTAAAATTAAATTTTTACTTTTTTGTATGAATTTGTATTTATATTTTAATTTTATTCTTTTGGTAATATAAATAACTTTCTTTTATTTATATTTATATCTTATTTTGTTACTTGTGGTCTTTTGGGTATATGAAAATACCTCAAAGGCTCACACCACATGTGGTGTGAATTACATTAAGGTTTTGAGGATTTTCAACTTTTGTACAGAAAATACTCAAAACTTAATTTAAGCTTATTTAGAGTGGAGTTACAGATATCTTACTAAGAGGTGACCCCACCTTATTTTTTATGAAGAACTCAATGGTGAAGTAATTTCCTTATGTTTATTTTTTGGATAAAAAGTTATAATATATTTTATGTAACTTTTTACCAAGAAATATTTGAATTTCATGAATTTTATTAAAAATTCATTTTTACTTAATTTTTTCAAGTAAAAATGTATTTTTATAATTTTAAAATTCAATGTAATTTTCTTTTAAATTATAATTGAATTTTTCTTTTTGTATATAAATTTGTATTTATATTTTAATTTTCATTTTGATAATATACATAAATTCATTTCAATTATACTTGTATCTTATTTTGTTATTTGTGGTCTTTTGGGTAGATGAAAATACCTCTAAGGCTCACACAAACAATAACAAAGTTATTCCTGCTCAAAGGTGTTGCTGAGCATAAGCCTTAATTTTCACCTCACATCTGAAATCAAGAGGAAGAGGCTTAACCCCATCAAATAGGTATTCAAAGTGAAGCTCAAAGTCAGGGATATACAATGGGTTTAGCCAAACTGAGTGAGTATGAAAACTACAGGAGTTATGACCAAAATAAGCCCAAATAAGGGTGAATAAAACATTCACCTCTTATCTAACTTCTACAGTTATAGTTTGGGCTACTTAAAGTGGGGTCTTTTTGGAAAGAGAAAAATGATGGCTATCTTATGGTGCCATTCATTTCCCCATATCCCATATAGAACGAAATTCATGGGGAAAACATGCTCCATACAGATTTTGAGACAATCATACATATGGATAACAAAACTTGTACATGGCATAGCTTTGCCATATTTAATGTTACCCATACCAAATGAGGTACCATTGTGTAGAGCTCATCCAGGGATACACAATGAACCAATGTTGGGCTCAGTATTTCAAAAACTGAGAAAGGTGTAGCAGCCTTAAGGTTAAAATCCCACAATTGGGCCAATACACCTTTTCTGTGGGATAATATCTCATAACAATGATTATGAGGTGTCAAAAAGACAAAAAACAATGTTTATACTTCAATACCTCATAGTTCATTTAATACTGGGGTCCCATACAGGCTCTGTACAGCCTTCTTTGCGTAATACACATCAGAAGTGGGCTGTGTGGTCCCCAGATGAAGATTTTCACCCTGTATTGGTGAAAACTTCCCAGATGTGGTTTCAAAGCCACCTCTGAGTCCAATACAGAATATACAGGCCTTGTGGAACCCACAAGCCAGTACTCTCAAGTGGAAAACTTCACTTCTTCCACATGAAATGGTCTAGAGGACGTTCTTTACCCAGTTTCAGGAGAAAAAGGGACCTTTATCTGCCCAAAAGAGGAATCCCCATCCTGCTCTTGAATTCCTATGTAGTGAAACTTTCAAAAACAGTTATACTCTTGGAAATAATCAGGTATAATCATAATCTTAATTCTTGTAGACTTTCTTATAATAATCCAATTGGGAAATCTGCACCCAGGGCTTTCAACAGTGCTCACCACCACTAACTTGCTTTAGTAAAGACCTTATATTGTATTTTAAAACCTTTCTTCATTGTTATTATTCATGTCACAGTTATATTTTAGGCTGTAAATACTGTTATTAGCACCTCTTCCTAGACACAGCCTGACATTTTGGGGGCCTGGCTGTGTTTTTGACCATTTTTTGGACTAATTTCATGCAAAAATGAGTTTCTTTCTCTTAAGTCCCATATCTTAACACCATTGTTTCTTTTTTAGCGTAAAATTTTTAAAAATAAGAAGAATATATTATATAAGTTAACATTTTTTTGAGTGTGTTTTTTCTATTTTCTGAATGTTTGATTAAAATTTAATCACCAGCAGTGGTATTTTAGGTGTGTTTTGCATATTAAAACACCTAAATCCCTAAATATTCTCTTTTTTTAATTAAAAAAGAACCTTTTTTGCTGTAAATAACAATTTGAAGGTGTGGTTGGGCATGTTGATTATTTCAATTTCTCAGTACAGAACCAATTTGGATTACACTTGTTAATTGCAAGTTAATCTGTGAGATAATGGTACACAAACAGTGATGTAATTGATGATTTCAATTACAACATCATAGTACTAGGGCATGATAAAGGAATATATTGCCCAGAGGACAGTCTTAGATGTGCAAACAGCATTTTAGGAAGTATAAACTGACATAAGCCCTCATTTTCTCCTTGATTAAGTGGAAGAAAACTTCATACCACTTGAAACCCAATCACAAGGAAGTGCACCAGTAATACCTTAAGAACTAGAAGGCAAGTGCAAAGGAAATATGAACAGTGAAAGCCTCATAATAGCCAATACGTGGAAACCAATTGCCACTCAGAGGAGTACAAAACCACAAACCTCTGCATCAATACAAGGTAAACCAACCTTAACAACCTGTACAGGGAAGATTAAAGTGCGTAGCCCAGTTTTAAATTCTAAAGGCAAACTTCCCAAATCTGTTGATAACAAATTTGTACAAGGCACAGTCCAAGGTAAATACCATAAGAACATTAAGTGGTTTACTGCTTGCAAACAATGATATGTCACCTGTGAGCCTTGAGGTATATTTTACATACCCAAATAGGCCACAATTATCTTAAAAAGAAATTTTGAATTATGCAAAACTCATAAGTCATGCATATATCCAAAATTCATCATTTTCAATTTCAGAAAAGATGAATAACTTTTTATTGAGTAAGTAAATCCATGGATTTAAGACCAGATTTGGATTCTACACAAAAATTCACCTAGGGTAGCTCCATAGAGTGAATAAGCTCAATTTAAGTATTTGAGGTGGTAAAATGGAAAATACTTCAATACCACATCATTAATACCACATAAAAGATCCGTGAAAATTTTTGTTTTTCTTGATTTTTAGCCAAAATAATGGGAAAGTGAGAAATCCCATGTTACATATACACTAAGAATAGTGTTATGCATGTTTTGAGCACTTAATATCATGGTATTCTTACATGGACTTTTGGTACACCCATAGTGGATATCTCACTTTAAGCTTAAATTACTATTTTGACGTAAAAAATAGGCAAGGGGGACAAAAGACATCAAAGAGAGCCAGGGTACCCAACTTCTGAGGCCTCAGAGGCGTGGATAGCTCCAGAGCATGGATCCATGGCTCATCTTGGCCCAATTGGTAAACTAAAACTCTTTGGGAACTTGGTTACCAAGTTACAACTACTGTAAAACATCAGAAAATAGCAAATAACCTGCTATTTTGACGTGCCAAGGAGGTAATGAGCTACTTACACTCCTGTAACCATGTCAATTACTAATGACTTTCCATGGATAAACCCCAAAAGAGTAATTAAAACCCTTTTGGGACCCATATTCATTGATTTACCTCATAGCAACCAGCAAAACACTGCTATTTGCAATTCTACGTAGAAATGAGGTAAAACCTTCAAAAATTCATTAAAAATACAATTCTTAATGAATCTTTCTGAAACTTTCAGGACTAAAGGAGAACTGTATTATCTATGGTACAACCAAAAGGAATTACAGTTTTACTAGTAAAATTAAAAGTTTTACTTACAGTCCATTTTTGGATATTCTACGTGAAACACTGAATCTTCAAAAATTCACAGTAATTACAACCTGTGATGAAATTGGCAATAACATTGATAACTTTGAGAAATCAATGATTATTTTAGAATAAAAGAAGATTTACAAGTGTTACTCCTTTTATTCTTAACCATATTGGGGTTGGTAGTCACGTAAAAGCATCAATTAAGTAATTATGATAATCTTACATGACAACAGATGATGCAATCAATAATCCAAAAAGGTTTATTGTTTTCTCACTCACTGGTTTTTCAGTTTGCTCCATGGCACGCCTCTGTGAGCTGTTGTTGACTTAAAAGAAGCCTCTTCTTGCTGTTTTATCATCATCATCATCTTATAAATTTATTAAAACATTATTACCAACAAGTAAGTATTAGTTCAAGCTATTCTTAAGTGTTTTAAATCTTTCAGAATCAATCAGAAAGACGTGAAATCATAGAATCCAACTATATATTGTTGAAATATTGTTATAAATCATCTTGATCCCTTAAATCCACAATTCTACGTCAAATTTCTCTACTCTTATCTTTCAATAAGTTCTTTGGAGTATTAGTGAGTCATTTATCTTTAATTCTTAAAGTTTTTCTCTAGTAATAGTTTTCTTCAAGAATTATCTTTATAATTATTCTTGTAAAAGATAATTATATATTAAAATAATTTTATTATTTTAATAAAAGAAGTTTTTTATTATTAAATTCTTCTTGTAATTGATTCTTGTAGACAATTACTGCTCACTGTTATAATCACTAGTAGTGTATAACACGTGAGAGAAATAATTTTATAATTATTTAATTGTGGTTATAATAATTTTTATTATTATATTTCATAAGAACAGACATAGTACTGTTGATTAATAGTAATATTATCATCAGTTTCATAGTCACATCTTACATTTGGGGGCCTGGCCGTGTTTTTTGAACCTTGTACCCTTAATTAATATATTTTTAAGCTCTAAAATATATTAATTTAATTAATGTTTTTCTTTCAATTTGGAGTTAAAAATATTTTTATTTTTGAAATTGTTTTAAAATCTTTTTCATTGAGGAATTTGGTTTAATTTTATATTGTTTTTACACGTGGCTTTTTCACATCCAAAAACTTATAAAATTATTCTTTGAGTTACTCTGAATTAATTTTCATTCAAAATCTTAAATTTTAATTTTTTTTCTTTAAAAAGAATAATTTTTTTAATATTAAAAAATATAAAACTTATAAAAAATCTTTAAAAAATATTTTAAAAAGTATAAAAAATAATTTTTTCTCTTTTATAATTTCTTTTAGTGTCTTTAATCAAATACTGTGCAGCTGGCAACAGACTCAGTAAAAGATATATCACTAGTCCAGAATCTTCAGAAGCAGAATCTGAAGACAGTATTGAGGTGCAGATTGCTAAAAGAGGCACCTTATTCAACTCAGAAAAAGCTAAATTACCACCAAAAGGTGTGTATTTTATCTTATATTTTCACCTTTTATCTTTAAATTGACGTGAAAATGGTGCATACCAGAAATGGAAGCAACTATTCAGTCCAACCAGATGGATGTGGACAAGGAAGAGGCAAGACCAAATCCAGAAGTGCCAAATCTTCCACAAGAAAGGCACATCTGGAGGATGCCAGAGTTGCCCCCCATTCCCCAAGGTCTGTACCAACAGATTTTGACGTGAATTCTGAGCCTGAACTAATTTATGATAATATTTCCAGGGCTGAACCATTTTCAAGTGGCAGCAATAGAAATATATCAGAGCCAGTACAAAAATTGGTTCAGAGCAGCCAAAGAAGAGGAGTGGGAAATCTGCCCAAGCCTTTGGCAGGGGGCCATGAACTCCTACTTACACATCAAGAGCTTTCTGGGTCAGGAGAAGACCATAGAACTCTTAGGAGGTTGGAGCCCCCTGTCTTGCAAAGACAAGGTCAAAAAGATAAAGAATTGGTTGAAGAACCAGAGTCTTTTATCCATAGACCAGAAGAAAGAATTGGAAATGACTCCAACTTTGGAGACAGAGGCACCAGTGGCATCTACCAGCTCCAAACCAGCTCCAGAAGCATCCAAGGACAAGCCCAAAGGACCTCAAAAGAAACAGAGAGGTCCCAAGAACCATCAAGGCAAGGGCAAAGGCAAAGCCAATTGGCACAGACCTTACCCACAAGGGTACAGGATCCCCAGATTGGAGCCTTCAGCCGTGGACAGTGTCTTCAATATGGCCAGAACTCTTATGGAATTCACAGCCAAAGAGCAGGAAAGGATGAACAGGACTTTTCCACGCAAATAAATGATGTACATAGAAGTATTAGTGTAGAAATTGGCAAACTTGAGTCAAAGTTGAAGCAAATTACATTAGACATCAATGATTTAAAGAAAAATGACAAGCAACATTCTGATTGGCATAAATTGACAACTGTCACCCTTGAGTCAATTAGCAATGCTTGTGAAAGAATTGAGAACCAATGTCAAAATAATGACACAGAGGATCTTTCCATCTTTAAAGTAAATGATAGACTTAAAACTCTTGAAGACCATGTCTTACAAATAGTTAAGAACACCAATCAATTTGCTATACATTTAGCAAAAAGTGACAGTGAAAGGCAGAAATTGAAGAATGAAATAATTGCAAGTGTGGAGCAAATTCATAAGAATCATGAACCACATATGCCAAGACATTCTACACCTTTGACTGAAGAAAAACTTTCTGTCAAAGAAAGTTTGACTCCATTCTTAGGAGAGAATGTTATTTCTGCAAAGGATATTCCCAAATTAGAAGAATGGCCAACATTCTCTGGTGAAGGAGAATACAACCATATTGAATTCATCAGGACTATTGATATGTTGCAAGAAGACTTTAATATACCTGATGAAATCATAGTAGGAAAATTACATTGTTTGTTTACCAAGACTGCAAAGAAATGGTATTACAAGATGAGAATGGATCATGGAAGACATGACTGGTCTTGGTGGAAATCTGAAGTGATTACCAAATGGGCCAATAATTCTTGGAGGTTTAAAATGGAGAATGCTTTTGAAAGTGCCATTTTTAACTCAGAAAAAGACAAACCACTTACTTGGTTCTTCAAACAAAAAGACAGATTATCTGCTTTACACCCAGATATGTCTGACACTATGATTAATATGAAAATATTAAGAAAGTGTGGAGGAGAACTGGAACATGCTATCAAAAGCAGATGTGTGGAACCCTGTTCAACAGAGGACTACATTAATGCTATGGAAGATATCATTACCAGAACAAGAATTGGTAAAACTTGGGTTAGAAACCCAATAGAGTCCAAAATAGTCTCAAAGATTCCTAGAGAGGAAAGAAGACCAGAAAGACCTGTCTTGAAGTGTCATAAATGTGGAAGTACTTCACATTTAGCCAACACTTGCCCTAAGAAGACAAAGATCAATGAAGTTCAAATCATTGAAGACATTCAGTGTACTGAAGAGAAAGAAGAGTCTGATCAAGATTCTGCAGTCTCTGAAGATACACCAGTAGAGGACTATCCCATTGAAAACATTTCAGCTTTCTTTGAGGTCACAGAAGTCCATACCCACTTGCCACAGTACAGTGAGGATTGCTATAACCTGATCAATATCCAAGATGCCAGAATGTGTAAAACAAAACCTGCTAGAGGAAAGGGTTATACTGCTGGAGCATCCTGTATCACATCAGTTCTAATGGGTGATATTGAAGCCAAAGTAAATCTGGATACAGGGGCATTTTGCACTTGTATTGGCAAGGATTATCTCCAAAT
This sequence comes from Austropuccinia psidii, assembly GCA_023105745.1. Taxonomy (NCBI): domain Eukaryota; kingdom Fungi; phylum Basidiomycota; class Pucciniomycetes; order Pucciniales; family Sphaerophragmiaceae; genus Austropuccinia; species Austropuccinia psidii. The sequence goes on from JALGQZ010000001.1 coordinate 4,452,785, forward strand.
TATACTTCCTGAATGGAAAAACCATCTATTACCAATAGAAGGTGTACAGTTCAGTAGTGCCAGTAACAATATGTACCCCTTGGGCATATTGGATACTAATATTGTATTCCCACATCCAGCAGGAAGTGTAAGAATGAAAACTGAGATTGTAGTAATGGATAATTGTACATCTCAGCATATCATTCTTGGAAATGATTACTTGAATATTTATGGTATTGATATAAATAACCATAAAGACAGATATTTCACAATTGGAGATAACAAAAGGCAAAAATTTGCTTTCTCCAATATGCCAAAACAGATATCAGTAGTATCTTCTGTCAAAGATACTTACAAAGATGAATTTGTGTCTAAACAACTTGTTGAAGCACAAATTAATCCATCATTGTCACCAAAGATGAGGAATGAACTTATTGATGTATTATATACATACAATAATGCATTTGCATCTGATAATGAACCATTAGGCGCTATAAGGGGACATGAAATTGATATTACTCTTAATATTGATAGACCATATCCTCCAGTACTTAGAAGACCAGCTTATCCAGCCAGTCCCAGAGCTAGAGAGGCCTTGGAAAAACATATCCAAGAGTTGATCCAACTTGGTGTGCTAAGGAAAGTAGGCCATAATGAGGAAGTTGAAGTGACAACACCTGTTATTATTGCATGGCATAATGATAAGTCAAGAATGGTTGGAGATTTTAGAGCTTTGAATACCTACACAGTTCCAGATAGGTATCCAATCCCTAGGATCCAAGAAACCTTGACTCAATTGTCTAAAGCCAAGTATATAACATCAATGGATGCATTAAAAGGCTTCCATCAAAATGTTTTGACGCCTAAAGCTAGGAAATTACTTAGAATTATCACTCACTGTGGTATTTATGAGTATCTTAGAATGCCATTTGGCATTAAAAATGCTCCATCTCATTATCAAAGAATGATGAATACCATCTTCCCCACAGAATTGTCTGAAGGATGGCTTATCATTTATATTGATGATATTATTATATGTTCTGACTCATGGTCTTTGCACCTTGAAAGACTTGCAAGAGTACTTCATAAAGTTGCAGAAGTGAACATGAAAATTTCACTTAAGAAATGCAATTTTGGTTTTGAAGAACTCAAAGCATTAGGACATGTTGTTTCTGGTTTGAGCTTGGGTATTGACAAGAATAAAGTAGCAGCAGTGTTACTTAAGCCAATACCCCAGAATAAAAAAGAAATGATGTCTTTTCTTGGATTTGCTAGTTACTATAGGCAACACTTGAAAGATTTTGCAATTCTAGCCAAGTCACTTTATAGAATCTGTGATCAACAGACTGTATTTGAAATGACACAGGAAAGAATTAAAGCTTATGAGAAGATAAAGAAAGCCCTTACAGAAGCACCTTTACTCCTCATGCCTGACTGGAATATTCCTTTTAAATTGTACATTGATGCATGTGGGGATGGATTAGGGGCAGCCCTACACCAAGTCCAAATTATTGATGACAAACCTACAGAAGGACCAGTTTGTTATATCTCAAGACAAATCAAACCAACAGAAGCCAGATATGGTGCAAGCCAAATGGAGTGCTTATGTTTGGTATGGGCACTTGAGAAATTACACTATTACCTTGATGGCAGTGTTTTTGAAGTGATAACTGACTGTAATGCCGTGAAATCACTTCTTAACATGAAAACTCCCAACAGACATATGTTGAGATGGCAAATAGCCATTCAAGAATATAGAGGAAACATGACTATAGTTCATAAAGCAGGAAACATTCACAAAAATGCTGATGGACTTAGTAGATGGGCTTTAGCCAACACTCCTGATAACCCAGCTTATGTACCTTTGGAAGCTGAACCACAGATTCCAATTGAAGGGATTAACATAACTGATATTGGGACTGAATTCTTTGAAGAGGTCAGAGAGTCTTATAAACAAGACAAGAATTGCCATATCTTGACTTCTTTATTGGATAAAGACTGCAAAGACACATCTTTGGTTAATACACTAGATGAAGTTTGGAAAAATTCCTATTCTGAAGGAAGATTTCACTTGTTTGATGGGATTATTTACCATAGAACAAAACATTCTTGTGTGATGACATTGTGTAGTAGATTGCTCATCAATACCATTCTTCATGAATGCCATGATAGCATTTACTCTGGACACCTATCAGAAGACAGAACACTTGAAAAGGTGAAGAACTGTGCATGGTGGCCATCTTGGAGAAAAGAAACCATTGAATATTGCCATACCTGTGATAGATGCCAAAAAGCAAACAGGAGTACAGGCAAGAAATTTGGATTAATGATCCATATTCAAGAACCAAAATCCCCTTGGGAAGTTGTTCACATGGATTGGGTCACAGCACTTCCTCCAAGTGGTGACAAAAGTTATAATGCTTGTTTAGTCATTGTAGACAGATATAGCAAAACTCCCATATTCTTACCATGTCATAAAGATGACACTGCTATGGATACAGCTCTTCTTTTATGGAGTAGAGTTATTTCTCATACAGGGTTATTTAAGAATATCATAAGTGACAGAGACCCCAAGTTCACATCTGCACTTTGGACCAATCTTCATAGATTGTTTGGGACTAAGTTATCATTCTCTACAGCATATCACCCTCAAACAGATGGGCTAGCAGAGAGGATGATTCAAACTTTAGAAGACATGATCAGGAGATTTTGTGCTTATGGATTAGAATTTAAAGACTCAGATGGCTTTACCCATGACTGGTGCACTCTGATACCTGCATTAGAATTGGCATACAAGACATCAGTCCATTCTTCCACAGGACAAACTCCTGCTATGTTAGAAAAAGGATGGAATCCAAGACTCCCAGCAGACACACTGAGGAAAGACTTGATTGACATTCATCCTACAGCTTCCAGCTTCAAATTAATGCTTGATAAAGTAAAACACCATGCAAAACAAAGTATGGATGATGCTTTTGATTATGCAAAACAGAAGTGGGACAAGAGTCATAAAGTACCAGACTTCAAAGTAGGGGACTTAGTTCTAGTTTCAACCTTGAATTTTAATAATATCAAAGGCCCAAAGAAACTTAAAGATTCTTATGTAGGACCTTTTGTTATTGTTGCCTTACATGGAACCAATGCAGTTCAAGTGGAATTGAGTGGTGAATTGGAAAATAAACACCCCACATTTCCAGTCAGCCTGATAAAACCTTATCAACCAGCTGACAAAGAATTGTTTCCTTTAAGGAACCCAACTCCTTTAACTGTTCCCCCTGTGGAACAGAATGAAGACAGAAAGATAAAGAAAGTCATTAAAGAAAGGAGACTTAGGGGTAAAAATCAAAGAGAATATCTTGTCAGATATAGAAATCCAGTACATGAAGATGAATAAATGGCAGAATCAGAAATACCTGACTCAGATAAACTCTTAAGAAGATTTAGACATGAAAGAAGGCCACAAGCCTGAATATGTCTATAAATGTGCTTTAAATTACTTGATCTGAGTAATGTGGGGAGGTTGGACAGTGGACATTAACCCCCTTTTGGGGCCTTATTCTTTTTATCACTAATAAAATTGTAGTACAATTTTATTTTTTGGTGGGAGGGAATGTGAGCCTTGAGGTATATTTTACATACCCAAATAGGCCACAGTTATCTTAAAAAGAAATTTTGAATTATGCAAAACTCATAAGTCATGCATATATCCAAAATTCATCATTTTCAATTTCAGAAAAGATGAATAACTTTTTATTGAGTAAGTAAATCCATGGATTTAAGACCAGATTTGGATTCTACACAAAAATTCACCTAGGGTAGCTCCATAGAGTGAATAAGCTCAATTTAAGTATTTGAGGTGGTAAAATGGAAAATACTTCAATACCACATCATTAATACCACATAAAAGATCCGTGAAAATTTTTGTTTTTCTTGATTTTTAGCCAAAATAATGGGAAAGTGAGAAATCCCATGTTACATATACACTAAGAATAGTGTTATGCATGTTTTGAGCACTTAATATCATGGTATTCTTACATGGACTTTTGGTACACCCATAGTGGATATCTCACTTTAAGCTTAAATTACTATTTTGACATAAAAAATAGGCAAGGGGGACAAAAGACATCAAAGAGAGCCAGGGTACCCAACTTCTGAGGCCTCAGAGGCGTGGATAGCTCCAGAGCATGGATCCATGGCTCATCTTGGCCCAATTGGTAAACTAAAACTCTTTGGGAACTTGGTTACCAAGTTACAACTACTGTAAAACATCAGAAAATAGCAAATAACCTGCTATTTTGACGTGCCAAGGAGGTAATGAGCTACTTACACTCCTGTAACCATGTCAATTACTAATGACTTTCCATGGATAAGCCCCAAAAGAGTAATTAAAACCCTTTTGGGACCCATATTCATTGATTTACCTCATAGCAACCAGCAAAACACTGCTATTTGCAATTCTACGTAGAAATGAGGTAAAACCTTCAAAAATTCATTAAAAATACAATTCTTAATGAATCTTTCTGAAACTTTCAGGACTAAAGGAGAACTGTATTATCTATGGTACAACCAAAAGGAATTACAGTTTTACTAGTAAAATTAAAAGTTTTACTTACAGTCCATTTTTGGATATTCTACGTGAAACACTGAATCTTCAAAAATTCACAGTAATTACAACCTGTGATGAAATTGGCAATAAAATTGATAACTTTGAGAAATCAATGATTATTTTAGAATAAAAGAAGATTTACAAGTGTTACTCCTTTTATTCTTAACCATATTGGGGTTGGTAGTCACGTAAAAGCATCAATTAAGTAATTATGATAATCTTACATGACAACAGATGATGCAATCAATAATCCAAAAAGGTTTATTGTTTTCTCACTCACTGGTTTTTCAGTTTGCTCCATGGCACGCCTCTGTGAGCTGTTGTTGACTTAAAAGAAGCCTCTTCTTGCTGTTTTATCATCATCATCATCTTATAAATTTATTAAAACATTATTACCAACAAGTAAGTATTAGTTCAAGCTATTCTTAAGTGTTTTAAATCTTTCAGAATCAATCAGAAAGACGTGAAATCATAGAATCCAACTATATATTGTTGAAATATTGTTATAAATCATCTTGATCCCTTAAATCCACAATTCTACGTCAAATTTCTCTACTCTTATCTTTCAATAAGTTCTTTGGAGTATTAGTGAGTCATTTATCTTTAATTCTTAAAGTTTTTCTCTAGTAATAGTTTTCTTCAAGAATTATCTTTATAATTATTCTTGTAAAAGATAATTATATATTAAAATAATTTTATTATTTTAATAAAAGAAGTTTTTTATTATTAAATTCTTCTTGTAATTGATTCTTGTAGACAATTACTGCTCACTGTTATAATCACTAGTAGTGTATAACACGTGAAAGAAATAATTTTATAATTATTTAATTGTGGTTATAATAATTTTTATTATTATATTTCATAAGAACAGACATAGTACTGTTGATTAATAGTAATATTATCATCAGTTTCATAGTCACATCTTACATCACCTGTACACCTCAGGAACCAGCCAGAGGAAAGAGGAGGCCTGTTCAGTACCAGAAGACTTGGAAGAGGACACCTTGGACACAGTGGTGGATGGCAAGACACTGAGAAAAATCATACACACTCTGCCATTCACCTTCCAATTCAACAGAAACCTCAAACCAGAGGACTGGAAGGATATGGATCAAGTTCTTCAGCTCCACCAACTCCTCAAAGATCTTTTCCAATGACGCATGGACAACAAGAGGTTCAACCTAGCATCAAACTGGGCAGAACATGGAGAAAGTTGCCAGAAGACATGTCTCAAAGAGATACCCTTCAAAGCCCTTATGGTAATCACCAAAGGATGGAATCCCAACAGGCAGTTCAGACTATTGGACGAGAGGGCAACCAGGATAAGTGAGAATCAAGCCAATATCCACGCTATAGAAGAACAGCTGAGCCAGACATGCCCTGCTCTGATTTCTTCAGGCTCACAAGGAGTAGACCACCCCAACTCTCCAATGGATTCACACCATTCAGGAACCAGAAGATCAGTGGCCAAGAGTCACCATTATTCACAATCCCAAGATGTTTCCAGGACAAGACATGGATACAAGGGAAAAAACACGACTTCTTTCAGCCAAAGGCAGACAGAGTCAGACCCAATTATCCAGAAGCTGTTGGACTTGGTGAAAGAAGTACACAAGAGCCAGAAATAGTTGTAAGCACTTCTAGAATCAGTAGCCCCAATAATAGAAATATTAACCCCACCTATAATGAACACAGTGTTGTTAGACCTGGGAGTAACTTAAACAGTGATGCACTGTGGTTACAAATTCCCCAATATGCAGAGAAAACTCAAAAACAGCTGGCAGAGGACCATGAAAGCCATGAGAGGATGAAAACATTAACAGCCTCCATGGAAAACCTTTTTGACACTCTTCAAGAAGGCCATTCTAAATTGAGAAAGGCTTCTGAAGAAACCAAGAAAATACTGAATCAAGTCTTTGAAGAACAGCACCTCTGCAAAAGGGATGGGGATTTTCTGGACCAAGACTTAAACAAATTGTTTAATGTCTACCAAAACATGAAGCCCCACCCACAGGGCCATGTTTTGGATAATCCATACTACCAAGAAGAAATTAAGCCAGATTCCTTGTTGGAGAATAAGGAAAGGTCTCCATCTCAAGACCAAGATTGAGAGAACAGGTCTTATTCTGAGAAGGAAGAATTAAAACAGCTTCCAGAGGCCTCAAGATCGCCTAAATTTTCTGGCACAGGAGAATATGATCATATGGAGCTCATTGATTATATTGATGAAATCTTCATTGATGTACCAAGAATACCAGATTACTGGATTACTGCTAGATTGAATACAGAATTCAAAGGACGTGCTTTTGAAGTGTGGATATGACATTTTGATTGAAAATCAAGTACTTTTCCTGTCCTCAAAATTTGTATAAGGTAAAAATTGTTTAAAAATAGTATGAAATGAGATTTTTAAGAGAAAACACACAAATGTTATTGGTTTTAACTTTATCAGTATAAAAGAACAATTTTATGAAGATTTATCATTTTACCAACAAAAAAAATTTATCCAAAAATACTCTATAGGAGATATTTAACCCTACAAAAGAAATTTATTCAAGACAATTTCAATTGAAATTACTTGAGCAAAGAACTGCAGGAAATTGATATAAGACCAGATTCTTTAAAAAGAGTATTAAAGAGAAAACATGCCCAAAAGTGACCAGAGTGAATTTGGAAGCAAAGTGACAAAGTTAACAGTGATGAAAGAGGCTTTAATTCACTTATGGGGTGGTTCAGGAGTAAAAATGCTTAAAAGAGTTACAAACAATTATTATAATGATGCTTTAAAGTGGTTTAAAAGGTGTAAAAAGAGTAAAAAAAGGTGGTTGGTATCTTTTATTGATTGTTTTAACAGGGTTTAAACTAATTATAAAAGGAAAAGATTCTAAAATGAAGAGAAAACTGTGGCAAAGAAGATATTCTTTTACATCCATCAATTTTCTTACTCCAAAAGGAAATTTACTCTTTTCAGTTGTGGAAATCACTATGAAAAAAGAAAGGCCGATTATGGCATCACTGAACCCTGGTTTAGACCAAAAAAGGGCTGGTTTTTGCCATTTTGGTTCCTTAAATCAGCCCTTGCTATAGTAATACCTGGGTTTAAGCCTTCAAAACATGTCAGAATGTGTGTAAGAGACGTAGAAACTAGTTAAAACTGTTTTTACTAAGATTATTTCAACTGAAGGGCAGTTTTACCCTCTTGGCAACAGTTAAAACTGCCCTTGTTGGTATCAAAACCTCATCATCAATTAAGATACAGACCCTGTGACTCAGTTTGAGGCCAAAAGTGATGAACCTTTGTGTGGATTTTGACATCTCATGCCTGTCAGAATTGAAGTTGGGGGTCTAGCTCCCCCTTTGAGATAAAGTTCCTTTCCCCCCAGAATTAATTTTTCCAATTTATTTTTTCTTTAGTTCTTCATCATGTATTATAGTTACAATTTAGACATGCAATTCAATAAAAGTTTTGCAGTACACAACTGTAATAATGGATACCTCAGATGTAATTGAAAGTTCACTTATGTAATACACATGCACATTTTGAAATTTCAATTGAAAATTCTTCAATTCCTCATAACTTCCAAATTACACACAACAACTCAATTTTAACATAAAATTTGATGGTTAACCCCACAAGTGAGGTGAATTGAATTACGCATTTGAGGATTTTAAACTTTTTTCCAGAAAATACTAAAAAACGTAATTTAACCTTATTTAGAGTTGGGTTACAGAAATTTTACCAAGAGGTGTCCCCACCTTATTTTTTATGAGGAGTCCAATGGTGAAATGATTTTCATATGTTTATTTTTTGGATAAAAAGTTATGATATTTTTTATTTAAATTTTTTCCAAAAAGATTTTAATCTTAGTAATTTTGTTAAAAATTCATTTTTACTTCATTTTTTCAAGTAAAAAGGTGTTTTCACACTTTTAATTTTCAATGTAATTTGCTTTTTAAATTGTACTTAAAATTTCATCCTTGGGTATAGATTTGTATTTATATTTTAAATTTTGCTTTGATAATATAAGTAAATTTATTTTATTCATAATTTCATCTTGTTTTCTTCTTTGTGGGATTTTGGGTATATGAAAATACCTGTAAGGCTAATATTCCCTCCCCCTAAAAAAGAATATTACTTTGTAATATTGTTATTTCTAGTGTGTCTGAATCTTCTGAGAAGTTTGGTAGCTTTGGGTATGTTCATTTCTGATAACCATTCATCTTCAAAATTTGGGTCACTGTACCTCACAAGGTATTCCCTTACTTTCTTACTCCTCAATTTCCTTTCTTTGAGTAATTTGGTAATTTTGGAAGTACCAGGTGATTAAACAAGAGGTATATTCTGGGGAACTTTATTCCTTAAAGGGAAATCTTCAGCATCACCAGATTTATAAGCCTTTATTAAGCTTACTGGAAATGTAGGATGCTTATTACTAAGTTTCTCAGCTAGTTCTACTTTTACAGAATTTTCTCCAAGGAGGGCCTTAATAACAAAAGGTCCTGTTAAGGAGTCTTTGAGCTTCTTAAATTCTTTGAGGTTATTGAAGTTAGTGGTAGATGCAAGTACTAAATCTCCCACTTTGAAGTCTGGGGTTGCATGTGAGTTGACCCACTTGTCTTTGGCGTAGGAAAATGCCTCCCCCATGCACCTTATTGCATTTTTTCTAGCTTTTTCTAACACTCCTTTGACGCTAGCATCTGTGGAATGTAACTCAACCAAATTCTCCCTCCAGGAATCTTGGGGTAATCTGGGAGCCCATCCTTTCTCTAGGACAGCAGGAGTCTGATTGGTGCTGGCATGAATGGATGTATTGTATTCCAATTCTGGTGCAGGTAAAAGGGCTCACCAATAATGGGTGAATCCATCACAATATTCCAGCTCAAGAGCATATGCACAAAATATTCTCACCATATCTTCCAATGTTTCCATCATTTTTCCAGCCAGACCATCAGTTTGTGGGTGGTAGGCTGTGGAGAAGGACAACTTTGTTCCAAATGATTGGTGAATTTTTGTCCATAGTGCTGAGGTGAATTTGCGATGTCTGTCACTAATGATATTTGTGTCTATGCGAGTACATGATATTAATCTATTCTATATCAGAAGAGCTTTATCCATGGCTTTCTCAGCCTTGTAAAATGGTGGAAAGATTGAAGTATTACTAAATATGTCAACAATCACTAGGAATGCATTATAGCTTCTATTACCTCCTGGTGGTAGGTCAGTTACCCAATCCATATGGACAATTTCCCAAGGTCTTCTGGGTTCTTGGATCTTGATCATATTTCCAAGTCTTTTTCCAGTGGATTTATTTGCCTTTTGACCTCTGTCACAGGTTTTGCAAGACTCTGCAACATCTTTCTGCCACATTGGCCACCATATACAAGCACCAGGGAAAATTTCACATCAATTGCCAGCGATTGACTTCACATTGCAACACGGTCAGTATAAAATCTTGCTTCAGTCACATTGGTGTCACATTATAGTCACTTGATTTAGTGGTTCACTTCACGTCTGCATCAAGACAACTTCAATTGTCACATGTGTCACATGAGAATGTCACTCAAAGTCCAAACCCATTTCAACACTATTTGCAAGGTTCAGTTACTTACACCTCCTGGTGCAAGGAAGCAGTTTGGCATGATCATATTTGTGCATGAGAAGACTTCTGCCCCACCACCTGATCATCTCATCCCTTTACCATGCCTACTCTCATGCAGGAATTGGCTTAAACTCCCCCACCCTTAGCATACTTACATACCCACACCGCCCTCCAGATGTGACTCCGACACTGTCCCCCCATCTCTGCCCTCACACCTGCCGCTCAACATGCTAACTCTCCCACGGCTCCCTCAAGCCATGCCTCCAACGCGGCCCTAACCCCTCCATATGCCTTCCCCCACCCACCACTTACCATCCTTATGCTTCCATAGTGCCCTCCCAACATGCCTCCAACGCTGCTGTAAGGTTTGTCTATGAAACTATTGATAATAGTAACAATATCAAGAGTACTATTACTGTCCTCAGTAGAAAAATATAAGATAATAAAATATTATAACCACAAATCTAAATATAATTCTTAAAAAAAAATTTAATTATTATTATAGAAAATAATAATAAAAAAATATAATAATTATAATGAATGATAATTATTTTATTATTGTTATAGTCACTGGCAATTATAACAATAAGAAGTGTAAAGCTCTTAATGAGACAATTACACATGGAAAATGTAAATAATTAACCACTTATAGATAATATATAGATATTATTTATAGAAGAATTATAACATACACTGTGCAGAAATAATTCTTATAGAAAATTTCTATATAAAAAAACTAATAATAGAGAAAAAAATAGAATTTTAGAGAAAACTTACTTGTAATATAAATTTAATACAACAAGTCAAATACAAAAGTGATTATATTAGATAATTATTATAAGCTAAAAAAACGTCAAAAATCAATAATTCAAATGATAAAAAAACTTTTCTGATAAAAATATGATTAAAGAGTTTTTGAGTGGAAGTTGTGGATTTTGAAAGATATTTTAAAGACAATGATTTTATAAAATAAAATATACTATAGGTGATTACAACAATAATCTCATTTCTATGATTTCAATTCTTTCATTTAAGCTTTATAAGGAATAAAATAATCAAGAAATATTCTAATAATAAGATTTTATATATGATAAAACTTTACCTGTTTAAATGTCTACTATGATTTGATTGATAGTTGATGATAGACAAAAACAGTGATGAAAAGACTCTTTTTATGTCCACAGAGCAGCTCTCATGATTTGTAATGGATATAGAGGGCGTGCTCAGGTCAAAACTGAAAAACCTTGCTTAAAAATAAGGTTCTTAACTCAAGGTAACTTACTTTAAATTCCAATTTAAAGTTACCAGTGTTATTCTTAACTCCAAGTGACTTTAATCCTCATTCAAGTTAATTATTTTAAGTTTGAATATACAATAAGTTTATTCATATTAAAGTTCATCACCAGAACAACTCAAAAATAGAGTTTCAGGCAGAAATCTCTTAAACTCAATTTTCAATTGATTTCTAAAGGAATCTTAATTTTATTTAAGTATAATTAAAAGAGTAGAAATACAGGCTCATTACCCAGGAAATTTGTTTATAAAAGATACTCAAAATTAAATTTTTATATAGATAATATTGAATAGTAAGCTGTGTGAAATGTTCAAGAAAATCCATTAAGAATCGGATTTTGAATGAATTTTTGAAGGTATTGCTATTTTTCCACGTAAAATAGCAATACACACTAAACCTTAACTTTTGATAAGGTTTTAATGCTCATAAACTTAAGGTTTTACAGGTCTCAAAACTTCAATTTCAAGCCTGCATATTGGGATTTACCCTTTGGCAGCTTGAAATTCCTGTCCAAATTGGGATAAAGCCAGTTTAAACTTTAATGTTGGATCAAAGTCTAATCTTAAAGCTTAAATAAGGTGTAAAATCCTTCAATACAGGTGGAAAACCTTAGTTTAATTCTTGCATATCAAAAAAGTTAGGTACCCCAGCTCTGTTTGGTCTTTTTCCTTTGTTGCACCTTTTTGTGTGGATTTTGCCCTTTTATTTATTTAAAGCCATACTATGGCCTTAAAAACTTTTCAATTGAGCTCATGCAGGATTTAAATTCTGTATGGCAAATTCTTAGCCAATTCAGTAAATATACACAACACCTCAATTTTAACTAAAATTTTGGTACGTTGCATAAACGTTACGCAATTTTGAATTAAAGCTTTTCAAGCTCAAATTTAACTGTTTTAAAAAAATGTTCAAAAAGCTAAACTAGTACTGTGAGATTCTTAAATCTTCCAATAACAAAAGAAATAAGCCTTTTTGGGTATAACACCCTATGGGTGTACCCTACAATTGACAAAATATTTATAACTTTGTTTATCCAAAAAAAGTTATACTTATTTTTTGTTACTTTTTATTTTAAATTCAATTGAAAAGTCTGTTGAAGACTAAATCAGCTGTATATAAAATCATTTGTGGCCTTATGGGTATGTTATACCTACCTCACAGGCTCACAGCCACCCTCACAACGGCCTAATCCACAACGCCGCTTACCATTCCTTACACTGCTGCAGCACCCTCAAGTTTACACTACAATGCCACCCCCCATCTCCGCCCTCACCACTGCTTAAGCTTCTGCACCCCATCTTCTCTTCTCTGCCACTTACAAGCCTTATGCTCCTGTGGTGCCCTCAAGATATGCCTCCAACTCCTCCCACCTGCCTAATCCTCTCTGCTGCTTACCATACTTACGCTCATGTATTAGAGTCATAGGGTATGGTCGATTTTTGGTGTAAATGATGAAAACAATCACAGAAATATTCTGAGTGGCCTTCTCTGCCAACAGGTTCTGGGGGGAAATTGGTGGGGATATTCAGAATGTTGTGGCTAGGGTTCAAATCATGAGGCCAAAAATTAAAACCTAATAAGTGGACTATTTAAAACCCAAATTGTATCTTCTGTTTCTGCAACCAAAAAATTTTATTTCATATCATTCAAATGGAACACTTTGCTTAGTCCTTACCTCATGTGCGTTGAATAGTTCAAAATTTGACTTTAGTAGGTTTATCACTAGTCAACTTTATTCAATTTCTCACAGGGAAGTGATTTAATTTGAACGATATGAAATAATGTTCAATAAATCACCTCCTTGAATTTCCTGACAAATTATATTTTTCAAACCCATTACAGGTTCAATAGATATTGATAGAATGTTCCACGGCTATTGATGGGCAGGTTTCTTTTGGTCAGCTTGTGGTTCTAAAATGTCTTTTTTCGAGAAGATTGACTAACTATTGAACTGATTTAAATTGATATTTAACTTCTTTCAAACTTTTCAAATATCTCCAATATTGATATTACCTGAAAAAGAATCAATGCTCTTAAGCTTATTTTACTTCCACCACTTTCAGAACTCCCGCCTTTTTTTGTCAAGTTTGATCCTTTTATTCAAAGAATTTTAAGCAAGTTATCCATCAACCCATCACAATCTCTTTACTCAATACACTACCTCTGCTATGCCCCAAACCCTGGGGAATTCAACTGAATTTCTTTTTTTACGGACCAGCCAGGAGACCCCTCAATAGGATAGTTTTCTCGAAGGGAATTTGGTAACCAAAAATGAAGGACATCAACAAACTACAAACTTCAGCCCTAGAGAGTGGAAGTGAAATCTGGGATATGGTCATTAGTCATGAATTAGGCATTGAAGTAGAGAGCCTGGCACATGAAAGTAATCCAAATCCACCAGTTCTTCCAGAATCTGAGCATAGAGCTATTTTGAATGTTTGTAATCTGTCCAAAACTGATAGTTTTGTCATAGCCTTTCTTTCAGCTCATCCTCCAAGCTCTCAGAAACCAAATTTTAAAAGCTATGAGAAGCAAAAGACTGTTGAACCTTGTGCACCAACAGAATATTCTGGGAAAGATAGCGTAATTTTCAGTGGGGAGGTTGAAATTGTATGCAAGGAACAATTTCTCTCAAAAATCACTCAAACAATCCCAAGGCTGGAGAAAATTCAAAATGATAGTAAAATTTCTGATTATGTATGTCAAAAGATTGCTGAAGCAATGTGCATCCTCAAAATGAATTTCAACTGTAAGTCCATTACTAATTCAATACAAAAACTTTAAAAATGGCTGCTTACAGTATCTGGGCAGGTTTGAAGGTGGGAGAATCTCTACCTGAAGGATCTAGGGAGGTAATTAGGTGAAATAATAAGAAGCTCTAGACAAATGAGCTTCTTTCATATCAATTACTACTATCTCACAAATGAAAAGCTCTATCAGTAGCATTTTTGAGCTTTCCAAATCCCTTATTTTACTTTTTATAAGCCAAAGCTATTTTATTTGAAATATGGCATGATAATGCCAGCCTAATATTTTTTTCAAATCCCTTTTCCACAAAGGTACTCACTGTTTGGTGTCCATGCTCCCTTGGTTTCCAAATTATTTCATAGACCCCTTGTGCTTTTGAGAAATCTATTCCACATTTGTAGCTTGGAAAGACAATATACCCTCCTTTAACTCCAGGTGCTTCTTTGTTTTTGACCAAATTGAATTCTTCTCATTCTACTGAAATCCATAGTCAATAGGAATAAGTTGAGAAATATTCATCCTTGTGATAATTATTATGAAAGTCCCAAAGGTAAAAGTCATATTGGTTGAAAATTGATGAGAATTGATGGACTCTTGATGCATCATTTCTTCAAAGCTCTTAGCTCCAATGGATAACAATTGTCTGTGGGATTCTTCGAAATCCTTTTTTTCAATTAATTGAAATCTGTTACCTACAAATAAATCTATAGCTTTTACCTCCTCATTCACTTCATTATATTTGACTCTATTCTTTGGGACTTTGATGTCAATTTTGATGGGTTTTTATCTTCCAAATTCCTCTTTGTATTGAGATTTCCTCCATCCATCAGCTATCATTTTACCACCTTGAGTTTCAGGACCAGTTATATTCCCATACATACTAGAGGCCTCCTTGAGCCAATGAGCCACCTTAGAAAATTTCCAATCAAGTCAAAATTGAAGTCATCTTCAAAGGACGTGAATCTAACAATCAAAACAATCTGGTGTTTCATGAAAGAGTCAACAAAATTATAACTATTTACACCAAAAAGTTTGAAATTATGAAAAGCTAATTGATTTTGACAAGTAAAAAAATCATTGCTAAAATTAATTGGTACCTTAATATATTCTACTTCATGGTAATAATACTCTTTTCTATTTGACATAAAATTATCAATAATATTGCCTCTGTTTTTATTCTTTTTTTGTCTATTTTACAATTCTTTTTGAATCAATTAATTCCTTCAATGTGTTTCAGACTTGCTTTATTATATATTGAAATTATTAATGAATTTATGATATAAAATACTTAAAATTCTTTAATAACTACTTAAGTGATAGGATAAATGATCTTCTGGTTAGCTGGAAAAGCCTATGTTTATCTTGAAAGGATAATTACTTTGGATATGATGTTAAAAAATCATTATTTTTGTGAAAAAATTTATTTTCATCAACTCGCCCTAATTTGAAATAATTTACTTCAAATTAGATTCATTACCATTATTTTGAATGACTTTGAATTAATTTGAGATATTTTTAATTGAGTTAATTAAAATCAATTCATTTTTAATCAATTCAGATTCATATGAATTGGACTTAATTTAATTTAACTCAATTCAAATTATTCTGAGTAAATTCATTTCAAATTACATAAATTTGCATTAATTCAATTCAAATTGAATGAATTTTACAAATTTGCAATAATTAATTTCAGATTTATTTAATTTCAATTAATCAAATTCATATTAAGGGAACTTTAATTACTTTAAATCAAAGTAAATGAACTTGATATACTTGAAATAAGCTTAAAGAAATCTGAATATATTCAATTCAAATTAAATCAATTGGAATGAATCCAATTCAAATCAAATAAACTCCATCTTATCCAATGGGAAAAAAATCCAGTTGAATGAATTCAAAGAAATTCACGTCAAATGAAATCACTTGGAAATCAAAATGATTTTAAGGATATCCATTAATTTGGATTAATTTGAGTTAATTTGAGTTAATTTTAAGTAATTTGAATTAATTTTAGTGAATTTTAGTGAATTTGAATTAATTTTAATTAATTTTAATTAATTTTAATTAATTTTAATTAATTTTAATTAATTTTAATTAATTTTAATTAATTTTAATTAATTTTAATTAATTTTAATTAATTTTAATTAATTTTAATTAATTTTAATTAATTTTAATTAATTTTAATTAATTTTAATTAATTTTAATTAATTTTAATTAATTTCAATTAATTTTACTTAATTTTAATTAATTTTAATTAATTTTAATTAATTTTAATTAATTTCAATTAATTTTACTTAATTTTAATTAATTTTAATTAATTTTAATTAATTTTAATTAATTTTAATTAATTTTAATTAATTTTAATTAATTTTAATTAATTTTAATTAATTTTAATTAATTTTAATTAATTTTAATTAATTTTAATTAATTTTAATTAATTTTAATTAATTTTAATTAATTTTAATTAATTTTAATTAATTTTAATTAATTTTAATTAATTTTAATTAATTTTAATTAATTTTAATTAATTTTAATTAATTTTAATTAATTTTAATTAATTTTAATTAATTTTAATTAATTTTAATTAATTTTAATTAATTTTAATTAATTTTAATTAATTTTAATTAATTTTAATTAATTTTAATTAATTTTAATTAATTTTAATTAATTTTAATTAATTTTAATTAATTTTAATTAATTTTAATTAATTTTAATTAATTTTAATTAATTTTAATTAATTTTAATTAATTTTAATTAATTTTAATTAATTTTAATTAATTTTAATTAATTTTAATTAATTTTAATTAATTTTAATTAATTTTAATTAATTTTAATTAATTTTAATTAATTTTAATTAATTTTAATTAATTTTAATTAATTTTAATTAATTTTAATTAATTTTAATTAATTTTAATTAATTTTAATTAATTTTAATTAATTTTAATTAATTTTAATTAATTTTAATTAATTTTAATTAATTTTAATTAATTTTAATTAATTTTAATTAATTTTAATTAATTTTAATTAATTTTAATTAATTTTAATTAATTTTAATTAATTTTAATTAATTTTAATTAATTTTAATTAATTTTAATTAATTTTAATTAATTTTAATTAATTTTAATTAATTTTAATTAATTTTAATTAATTTTAATTAATTTTAATTAATTTTAATTAATTTTAATTAATTTTAATTAATTTTAATTAATTTTAATTAATTTTAATTAATTTTAATTAATTTTAATTAATTTTAATTAATTTTAATTAATTTTAATTAATTTTAATTAATTTTAATTAATTTTAATTTATTTTAATTAATTTTAATTAATTTTAATTAATTTGAATTAATTTTAATTAATTTTAATTAATTTTAAGTAATTTTAATTAATTTTAATTAATTTTAATTGATTTTAATTAGTTTTAATTAATTTTAATTAATTTTTTGAAAGCCCCCAATTGTTTTCAATTTTTTTCTTTGCCCAATTTCTCCATGTTGGCGAATTTGGCAAAATGACCTTTTTTTAAAAAAACTCATTATATCTGTTACCACTTATGAATTTCCATCATTTTATTTTAAAATGAAGGGCTGAATATTCAGAATAAAAAACCAGAAGCCCAAAATTTGGGCATTTTTTTTCCAGGACAATTGTAGGCCCAAAAAGTCCCTTTTTTATGTTTTTTTGTTCATGTTTGTAATTAACTGGAAGATGCCATTTAGGGCAGAAATTGAATTAAAATTGTAATTTATGAGTAGTGGAGGTTCAATTTCCATTTGCGGCATTAAAAGTGCCATAAATGGCCTCACAAATGACATAATATTGCGATAATAGGCATCAGGAATGACATACAGAGGCCATTTATGGACATAGTATTGGCATAATTGGCATTAAAAAAATTCTATAAATGTAAGTTTATGGCCCTAACAATGCCATTTATGGCATTAACTCTTCCATTTATGCATTTAACAAAGTCATAAATGGCCGCAACAATGGAATTCTTAGGGCCATTCATGCCATTTTTAAGGCCATTAACAATGGAATGAATGGCCTTAAAAATGCCAAAAATGGCATTGTTAATGTCATTTTTGGCCTTAACACAGCCATAAATGGCATCAAAAATGGTGTGAATGGCCTCAACAATACCATTAATGGCATTAACAATTCCATTGATTGAATTAATAATGACATTGGTGGCATTAAAAATGCAATTTATGGAATAAATAATGCCCTTTATTTCATTGATCATGCCATTAATGGCATTAATAAGCCCCTTTATTGCATCATAAATGTCATAAATAGCCAGATCTAATTGAAAAACCACCCCTTACGTGTTTTTACCAATTGATTATAAAAAGACGGAATCTTTTACATGTTTTTACCAATACCCTAAATTTTAATTAATCTGAGTTAATTTTAATTAATTTCAGTCAGTTTTAATTATTTTTTACCAGTTTTAACTAATGTGCATCAGTTTTATTAATTTCAATTAGCTTGAAAGAATTGTTATAAAGTTTGATTTATTTCAAATAATTCCAAATAATTTCAATTTATTGTAATTTATTTTAATTAATCACAATCATTTCTAAATACTTATGATTAATTTGGGTTATTGGTAAACCCACATTAGCAATTCAGCAAAAAGATGTATGCCCTTATGTCAATTTTCCATAAATTGGTAAAACTATGTAGTTATTTATTAAAACAAAAGAAGGGCTGTTTTCTAATTAAAATTTAGCTAATGAACACCTGTCTTGGGAAAAGGCCAATTTATGGCATTGTTGGTGTCATAGATGGCATAAATGCCATTGTTGATGCCATTTATGGCCTTTTTTAATTCCATAAATGGCATGATTTGTTGTTATGTAAGTGTATGCCATACATGATTAAATAGTGATCTCCCAATATGAAATTGTTCATAGAGAAATTTTCCATAACAACAAATTCAACAGTTATTATTTAATCTCCATTTATGTGTGGAAATAGGACAATAGTTTCAAATATTCCCAAAGCTTTCTTTGGAGTACTTTCACTATTAAATTTTCTGCCATCACTTGGTAACAAGTGATCCTCAAAATTTGGTACACAAGTTTTGAGAAAGGATTTTCCAACACAAGGGCAGAAAGCCCCCAGGTCCACTAAACATTCAGTGGGTTTTTTGTAAATTACCACTTCCGTTATACAGAAGTTACCAGCTGTATAGCCTTTTCCCCTGTTTGGTTTGGTTTTCATTAGTTGTGCATCTTGTATTTTTGACAAATCAAGTTAACTATTGCTCAGTTGTGGAAAGTGGAAATAAGCTTCCATGATCTCAAATTTAACATTGATAATTTATGTATCTTTTGATGATTTGGAAAATACTGATTACTTATCATCTGAATTATCTTAAATTACATCATCTTTTTCAACATCAGTTTCCTTCTCAATGTCAATTTCTTTGATTTTCCCCTTCCTGGAACATTCATTAGCTTAGTGTGTGGTGATTTGGCAAATTTGGCACTTTCTGATTACCTCTGCAGGTTTATGCTTTATATTATTAGAATTTTATTTGGGATTTTTTTCCACAGAATCCTTCAAAGGTGTATTAAATCTTGTTTTAACATTCACCCTACTGTCACAGGGGATCTTGGACAGAAAAACAAGAGTGGCCTGGCACTCAGCAATCAGGGAACTCACTTGGAAGACTCCAAAAGATAAAAGAAAATAAAATAAAAGAATTGAATTCCTCTAAGAAATTTGCAGGTACAAGATGAGTGGCAATAATAGGAAAGGGAAGCCAAATGGCCAAAGAGCCAACCAAGTAAGTCCTTAATCACTGTTTCAACCTGCCAAAATGAATATTGGAATTAGTAAGGATATGACCACCAAATATCCATTGACAGGAAAAGAAAGAAAAAAAGAAAAGGTGCTAAATGACTGACTTGATAATATCTGTCTTTGCTTAACAGAATGAAAAGAAAATAAAGATAAAATAAAATCAAAATATATTAATTAACTGGGGAAAAACCTCCCCAGGGTGGAATGGGTAGCTGGTATATGTGGAAAATTGGGAGCTTGAGCTCTTCAGGCTGAAAACTTATCTGTATTGATCCTCAATTCTGTATTTCTTGTTTTGGGAATTGATACCGCTGGCTAATATTGAAATTTAATGGGTTGAATGAATTTCCCATACTTGAAAATGGAATACAGTTCTTGATGGATCCAGACTGTTTTGAGATGAAGGTGGTTGCCAAGAAGGATTGAGTGGAGTTTTGACACTTGACAAATGAATGAATGAACTGCCCCTGAATCCCTTGAGAATGGTTGAACATTATTGCCTTGGAGGAATACTGTGAATGAAATTATCCAATGATGTCTTGATGGATTGATTGGTCTTTGATGCTGAAACACTTGCTCTTGAGCCTTGATGAGTCCTCAGAATGATTGGGTGCCTTGATGAAGTGATGATATGTTGGAATATTGAAATGACCATTTGATACTTCCACAATTGAATTTCTGTTGGAAAATGCTGCATAATGATATATAACCTCATTTATGGCAGATTGGTTCACTGGAAAGAAGATTATGTCCAAAGGTCTTGAGAGGGAAAGACAGAGGGGAAAAAGATGGATGTGATGGCTTCAGAGCTTGGAAAGGTGTTTCTGGGTCCTTTGGGGTTTTTGGCTACTTCTGGGCTCTGAGCCAAAAACTGGCCCAAAAGGCAGGAAAGTGTCTTTCGTACACTTTGCGTCAAAGTGCGCAAATACACATTATGAGCCCAAAAGGCCAAAACAGCCATTTGGGCCAATTCCCCTGGTTTTGAGGGAAATCACCAGAGATACCCAATTGGGCTGTCACATGGTGGAATGTGATCTACAACTTGCCAGTATTGATCGGTCTTTCAACCGGTTTAATAGCCTTTTCGGCAAGAGTTCCCTTTGCTGAGGTCTGGCAGACAGCATTGTGACAATAAACCGGTTACCAACGTCATGGGTTCGATTCCGGTTGGAGACAAGAGGTGGTCTCAATCAAAACAACCAGAAATCGCTGGGTTTTCCGCTCCATTGGCGTACAAGGGTTCCGCCCCTTGGGGGTTCCTTGTAGGCTCCTGTTGTGACTAATGTAACTCCATGAGGGTCACATGGGTAATACCATCAGTTACATGCACTTCGGGACGCAGTGCTCTAAACCCGGGGGTACTGTCACATGGTGGAATGTGATCTACAACTTGCCAGTATTGATCGGTCTTTCAACCGGTTTAATAGCCTTTTCGGCAAGAGTTCCCTTTGCTGAGGTCTGGCAGACAGCATTGTGACATGGGCATAAATTGCGGCTATGGCTTCTGGGTTGAGGTGAAGGGCCATGAAGGCCCCAAAAGACAAATGGCCATAAATGGTCCATAATATGATGACGTGGCCATATTGGCCACTGGTGATGGAGATGGCCAATCGGCCTTAAACGGACTGTGGCTTGATATGCCATGCGGAGATCCAAGGAGGTGAATTGCCCTGGTTGTGACAGTACCCCCCACCTTGAAATGGTGAGCTCCTGAGCACCAATACAAGGTGAAGCCTGTTGAGGCTATTGGAAAGGATTGAGAGTGGGATAGAGGAAAGTTCTTCTAAGAGGAAAATAAATAAATAACTGATTTTAAAAATTTGTCATATGACACAGGACTTTCTTGATCTTCTTTTGAGATTGGCTTCATGATTGATGATGTTGTAATGAATGAATATTCTTTGAGAGGAATTTCTGATATGATAAAATAAAAATGAAAATAAAATTGAATATAAGGAAGGAAAAGGAAAATAAAAGAAAGAGAAAAGAGAAAAGAAAAATTAATTGAATATTGAGGAGGTTCCAATCTTCATCACGGTGGTTGATAACTGATTTTTAAATTGGCCAAGGACCTGGAAAGAGAAATTTGATTCCAGGTGCTCACAAAGTGCCAAGGTGATTTTTTGACAAGATTTTAGACCCCTCAGGGAAGTGCACACCGGGAGAGGAACTTACTTTTGGTAATGACCACTCCCGCCAGTGCCATAAAAGAAAAGAATTTGTTGAAAGAATGACTTAGAATTGGAAAGACTTGGAAGTGAAATGAAAAAATGAATGGTCCATTTGCCCAAGTGACAAATGGCCATAATTTTGGAATTGATGTTTAAAGCCAGGCAAAAGATCTGTGTCCAAAATTGCAGAGTGCTCACAGAGTGGCCAAGGTGATGCTTACAACAGAAAAGAGTAGAATACCCCTAAAGGTGCATACCAGGAGTGGGACTTACTTTTGGTAATTCCTCTCCCCACCAAGCACCATAAAAAATCAAGTGCTTGAAGAATTGGGTCCTGGCTTGTCAGGATATAAAGAATGAAAATCCTTAACCAGTTCATGAAAATTCTTGAGGTTTTCAGTTGGTTCCCAAGTGGATCTTTCTGAGTCTTGACTGAAACCTTTCCATTCCACCAAATACCATAATTTTCCTCTCTTAAGCTTTGAGTCCAGTATTTGGGAGACTTCCCATTCCTCTTCTTCTTCAATGATGATTGGAGGAGGAGGCTCGCGATGCCTATTTGGGATTGTTGATGTTGTGATTGGTTCTAAGAGTGAAATATGGAAGACTGGGTGGATGGACTTCCATTGAGATGGGAGCTTGAGGTGGTAGGCATGAGTGCTGACTTTCTTCATGATTGGAAAAGGACCCAACCATGTTTCAGAAAGTTTTTTGGTGGTTCTAGTTGATTTGATGTTCTTGGAAGAAAGCCATACCATGTCACCAGGATTGAAAACAGGTGGACTTGCTCTACTTTTATCTGCATACCTCTTAAACCTGTTTATGGAAACTTCAAGTTCTCTCTTGACATCTTGCTGTACTGATTGGATTTTTGTTGATAACTTTCCAGCAGGAGTATCCTGAGTAATGTGAACTGAGTCAAAATGTGGATCTCTTCCATAAACAGTGAAAAAAGGTGATTGTTTTGTTGAAGAGTGGTCAGAGTTATTGTAGGCAAATTCAGCCAGAGGGAGCCAGGTGTTCCAATCATCTTGATGATAACTGAAATACCTCTGAAGTTACTGTTCTAGTATCTGATTTACCCTCTCTGTCTGTCCATCAGTTTCTGGATGATAAGCAGTTGACAGATCTCTTGAAATCTTGAGCTGCTGACAAAGATTGGTCCAAAAAGAAGAAAAAAAGGAGAACCTCTATCACTAACATTGCTTGAAGGAAGGCCATGCTTTGAGAAACTTTTCTTGATTGATAAATGGGCAAAATCTAATGAAGTTATTGAAGACATTGTTGGAATAAAAACTGCCATTTTTGACAATCTGTCCACTATGACAAGGATTGAGTCAAAGGAATTGGACAGTGGCAATTGTGTGATTAAATCCATTGAAAGACAAATCCAAGGACCATTTGGAATTGGAAGAGGCTTGAGGAGTCCAAACTTCTTGTGGTGAATATTTTTGTTTCTTGCATACTATTGACAGGATGATACATAAGCCTTGATAAAGTGAGTCATGCCAGACCAGTGAAAAGCCCGCTTGACAAGTTTGAGAGTCTTCTCTTGGCCAGGGTGTCCAGCTAGAGGAGAGTCATGCCTTTTTTGAAGTATGCTGAGTTGAATTGTGGGGTCATTTGGGACCACCACCCAATCTTTGAACAGGAGAAGTTGAGAGGTGGAATCAAGAGAATAATCTTGGACAGATTTACCTTTACCCAAATCTTGAAGGTTACTTCTATATTGAAAATATTGCCAAAATTACTTCTGAATTAATTCAATCAAATTTGAAAATGCTTCCACCTTGACTGCAAAGAATTTTGAGGCTTGAATTTCATCTTTCTTGATTATTTTTTGATAATTCATTGGATTCTTTCTGATGAAATCTTCCCCCTCTCTGGGTAAACGTTGTCCTGACGTGACAATGCATCTGGAAGGGTGGCCAGGAGGCCAGGGCGGTAAGTGATTGAAGAATGGAATTCAGAGAGAAATTCAGCCCAGAGGTATTGACAGAAAGTGAGAATCTTTGATATGAAATATTGAAGTTAGGAATGATTGGTGAGGACTTCAAAAGAGGAAGAAAGAGAAAGGAGAAAAGCTCTCCAGCGCTTCAGAGCCCAGACTATGCCAAGGAGTTCCTTGTCATTAATCTGATACTTGAGATCCTATGGGAGAAGCCTACGGCTATCAAATGCAATTGGATGTTTTGCTGAGTCAGAAATCTGACTCAGTACAGCACCCAAGGCATAATCTGATGCAGCAGTCTCTACAATGGTGGGTAGAGAAGGATCAAAGTGAAAAAGGATTGGAGCAACGGTTAATGCCTCTTTGAGTTGATGAAAGTGTCTAAGAGATTCCTCATTGAGGGGAAAACGGGAATCTTTCTTGAGGGAACTTGTGAGTGAACTAATCTTCTTTGAATAATTCTTGATGAAACGGCGGTAAAAATTGGCAAAGCCAAGGAATGATTGAACAGCCTTGAGGTTTCTTGGAGGTGGCCAATTGAGAATTTGCTAGACTTTTTGTTGGTCCATCTTGAGGCCTTCAGAATAAACATCATAACCCAAATACTCTACACTAGTAACATGAAACAGGCACTTGGAGGCCTTAGCAAAGAGGTTATTGGCTCTGAGTCTGGAAAGAACAGTGGACACCTGAGTGACATGGTCTTCTTCAGATTTGGAAAAGACCATAATGTCATCCAAATAAACCACAACATAAATATCACAAAGATCATAAAAAAGATCATTTACAAGGTTTTGGAAAGAGGCAGGAGCATTGATGAGCCCAAATGGCATAACCAAATACTCATAGCTGCCATATTTAGTTCTAAAACATGTCAAGTGTTAATCACCTTCCTTGATTCTGAGCAGGTTATATGCACCACACAAATCAATCTTGGAGAAGATAGAAGAACCATTGAAAACAGTAAGAAGCCGATTCATAGGAGTCAAAGGATACTTGTTCTTGCTAATAACAGCATTGAGTTTGCGGTAATCAACACACAAACGGAGGCCACCATCTTTCCTTTCGACAAAGAGAACAGGCACTCCTTACAAAGAGAAGCTCGGCTGGATGAAAACTTTCTCTAAATTCTCTGAGATGTAGGCCCTGAGTGTATCTGACTCTTGGTTTGATAAAGAGTAGATCACCCAACTGGAGGTAGAGACCCCTCCAGCTTGATATGATGAGCACAGGCGCAGTTAGGAGGGAGTTTCTCTGCTTTCACCTTGGAGGATACATCCAAGTACTGGTGATAGACAGGAGGAACAACCTTCATCACGGTTTCTATTTCTTCTGGCTCTTCCTCTTCATCCCTCAACTCCTCCAGGGAGTCATGAGAAGATGAAGGAGGAAGGTCCATAATCCCAAAGAAGAGACAAAGTGAAAATACAGAATTATCTTCTCCAACATCTTGAATATCTTTGAATACTTCATGTCTAGAGGATAGTAATGACTGATGGGAATTAAGGGAAGGAATATGGACAGAAGATGGAAAGGATTGTGTTCTAGAATCACCAACCAGAGCTGCACATGATTTGGCAGAAGAAAAGTCATTACTGAAAGATTTTGAAAGCTCATAATAGTCCTTATGATCAGCATTGAAGGTGATCAGCCCTTGCCTCCAATAGATAGATGGATTAAAATGATTGAGAAAGTCAAAGCCCAATATGAGGTCTTCTCCCTTGGGAGTATCAATGACTAAAAAGTCCCATTCAAAGCTTGGGAAGGAAGGGAGCTCAACCATATATTTAGTATGGTGAGTTGAAAATAAAGAAGGAGACTCTGAGGAATCCAAGATAATAAGAGAAATCTTCTATGGGAGCTCTGACATAGTAAAAGAATACTTGTGAACAAACTGTGTTGCAATAAAAGAGTTAGTAGTACCAGAATCAATGAGAATACTGTAAAAAACCTCAGAAAGAGAAGAAAAAACAATGAATTTGAGAGAATTCTTGATTCCAGTATTCAGAATGCACAATTGTGCTCTGGATGGAAAACAGTGAAGACCATTGAACACAACATGATCTTCACTCAGGCTTTTCCCTGGCTGGGAACTTTGCCTGACGGTTGGGTAAGCTTGTTTTGCAGCCTTTTGAAACAGGACTCAATACTATGCTTCCCACCACAATAGGTACATAGAGCCTCCTTGATTCTTCTTTCTTTTTCAGAATTCATCAACTTGAAATCCTTATTCAATAAAGAAGAATGGAGCTTGTCCCTCTTCTGAAAATCCTTCTTCTTCTTTTGACGTGAGCTTGAAGAACTTTGAGGATGAGAAGAACTTTACTTTGAGGCTTCTGGCTTCTTCTCTTGATGATGACTCTTTTAACTTTGCCTCTCATGGTACCTGGTATCAAGCTCCAGGGTAATCTCCATTAAGTCTTGAAGAGAGTCAATTCTTGAAGGATGGGAGGACAATAAATCCAAACTCCTGGTTGGCAATACCTTCCTGAAATGATGGTTGAGAGCCCTTTCATCCCAATCTCCAATTCTTGAGACAAGACTTCTGAAATAAGCAATGTATAAGGTTAAATGCCCACCTTCTTTCATTCTTAAAGAATCCAATTCTTCTTCAGCTTTTCTGACTTCATTTGGGTCCCCAAATAAGGTGAAGAGTTGAGATTCAAATAATTTCCATGAATTGAGAAGATAATTTGGATCTTGATTGGTGAGATTGGAAAGATAAGGCTCAATCCATTTTGCAGCCCTGCCAATGAGAACTGAAGTGGCATAAAGGACCTTCTTTCTGTCTTGAGCAAAGTTTGCCGGATCATTATGAAAAATCAGTTGACAAGACTGAATAAAGCATCTAACTTTGAAGGGTTGAGTCCCATCAAAGCATTCTGGTGCCTTCATAGATGAAGTCTTGAAGGCTGGTGGTCTTGATGCTTCAGAGGATGAAGCTGATTGAAGATTGGCCATAATCTGAGTCATTTGCTGCATAATGGCCAATAAAGATGGTTCAGACTGATGAGAGACAGGCTGATTAGACAGGGCTAGAGTTGCCCCTCCAGTACCTTGGGATGCCTCCACAGGAGCAGGGACACCTTCAGTACCATCAGAATCTTCTCTTCCACAGAATCCTCCTCCTCCTCTTCACCATCTTCACCTGGACCCTTGAAAATGTTCCTTGAAGTTCCTGGAAATCTGCCAACTACTCCTGAGAATGAGCTTGATCTTCTTGGCACTCTTCCTTCCTTCCTGGATGGTGCTGCTCCTTCCAAAATGGGTCCTCTGTCGAATTTGGCCCTCAGTTGAGGAAATGCTGGGGTACCATCAAGAGGAGCCCTGTGAGCTGGAGTGAGAACAGCTTGAGGTCTGGCCTGAGATCTTGTCTGCCTTGCAGGAGGTGAGTGTTGGATGGGCATGATTTCAGGATAAAATTGAAATAAAATGGACAATAATCAAGATTTGAAGATGAAAACTTGAGGCAGTTGAAATAATGCTTGAAGTCAAAAATCAAAATCAATTTCTTGAGGAAAATCAATAAAGATCAATAAATCAAATGAAATCTTCAGGTAAATCAATCAATTAAATATTAAATGAAAACTTGAAGTCAATAAATCAAATGTCAAATAAATCAAAATCAAACTCTTGCAAAATCAATCAATCAATCAAATGAATTCTTGAGGAAAAATCAATTTATGTCAAAATTCTTGATGTGAAAAATCAGCAAAATCAATGAAATATTCAGGTCAATAAAGTTTCTTGAGGTCAATATCAATTTATCTCAGATCAATCAATCAGATCAAACTCAAGTGAGTTTTTCTTTAAAAATCAAAATTCTTGAAGAATGAGTCAAATATAAATCTTGATGTGAAGAATGTGTTTGAATAACTTGATGAGAAATCTGAACCTCAAATGAAAATTAAGTTTACTCCTGAATTATGAATGAATTAAAATGATGATTTGAGTTAGATTTAAAAAGAGAAACAAAAAATAAAATTGGGGTCAGCTTTCAATTTCCATAATGAAGAATGAATGAGAGAAAATTGAGAGGTGCTGATGAATCATAAGGTTCATAAGCATTAAAGAGTCATAATTTCAATGAAATGAGTGAATAAAATTATAAAGAAAGAATGAACAGAATGAAAAGAAATTATGAGTTAATTAATATAATGTTACAGGGGCTCTTGGACAGAATAACAAGAGTGGCCTGGCACTCAGCAATCAGGGAACTCACTTGGAAGACTCCAAAAGATAAAAGAAAATAAAATAAAAGAATTTAATTCCTCTAAGAGATATGCAGGTACAAGATGAGATGCAATGAGAGGAAAGGGAAGCCAAATGGCCAAAGAGCCAACCAAGTAAGTCCTTAATCACTGTTTAAACCTGCCAAAATGAATAATGGAATTAGTAAGGATATGACCACCAAATATCCATTGACAGGCAAAGAAAGAAAAAGAGAAAAGGTGCTAAATGACTGACTTGATAATATCAGTATTTGCTTAACAGAATGGAAATAAAATAAAGAAAAAATAAAATCAAAATATATTAACTAACTGGGGAAAAACCCCCCCAGGGTGGAAAGGGTAGCCAGTATATGTGAAAAGTTAGGAGCTTGAGTTCTTCAGGCTGAAAACTGGTCTGTATTGATCCTTGAGGCTATATTGATTGTTTTGGGAATTGATACAGCTGGCTAATATTGAAATTGAATGGGTTCAATGAAATTCCCATACTTGAAAATGGAATACAGTTCTTGATGGATCCGGACTGTAATGAAATGAAGGTGGTTGCCAAGATGGATTGAGTGGAGTTTTGACACTTGACAAATGAATGAACTTCCTCTTAAATCCCTTGAGAATGGTTGGACAGTATTGCCTTGGAGGAATACTGTGAATGAAATTATCCAATGACGTCTTGATGGCATGATTGGTCTTTGATGCTGAAACACTTGCGCTTGAACCTTGATGAGTCCTCTGAATGATTGGGTGCCTTGATGAAGTGATGAGATGTTGGAATATTTAAATGACCATTTGATACTGCCACCATTGAATTGCTGTTGAAAAATGATGCAGGATGATATATAACATCAGTTATGGCATATTGGTTCACTGGAAAGAAGATTACGTCCAAAGCTCTTGAGATGGAAAGACAGAGGGGAAAAAGATGGATGTGATGGCTTCAGATCTTGGAAAGGTGTTTCTGTGTCCTTTGGGGTTCTGAGCCAAAAACTTCCCCAAAGGGCAGGAAAGTGTCTTTTGGACACTTTGCGTCAAAGTGCACAAATGCACATTATGATCCCAAATGGCCAAAACAGCCATTTGGCCCATTTCCCCTGGTTTTGAGGGAAATGACCAGAGCTACCCAATTGGGCATAAATTGCCACTAGGGCTTCTGGATTGAGGTGAAGGGCCATGAAGGCCCCAAAAGACAAATGGCCATAAATGGTCCATAAGATGATGAAGTGGCCTTAATAGCAACCGGCGATGGATATGGCCAATTGGCCATAAAAGGACTGTGGCTTGATATGCCATGCGGAGATCCAAGGAGGTGAATTGCCATGGTTGTGACACCTACTGGAACCAATTTTAGTTCTGGTGGTTACTTCTACTAATATATTAATAATATCTTCTGCTGAAGAATTTTCAGTAGTCCTGCCTTTGACAGCATTCTCTAAGGTACCCTCACATTGTCTTAAAATGTTTCTGTGAATCATAAATTCTTACATGTCAGGATATAACGCTGTTAATCTAACTTTTTGTTGGCAAAACCATGGTAAAGCTTTGTCTTGGTAAGAATCAAATTTAGCAGATTCAAAGTATGTTTCAACCTTGAATCTCCAAGCATCATTGGACCATTTGTTGATAATTTGGGTTTTCCACCAAGTCCAACTTTGGTGCCCATGTGCCTGTCTTAATTTTATATACTATCTGTGGGCTGATCTGGTAAAAAAGCTGTTAACTCTTGCTATTGCCAAACTGCCAGGTAATTCAAAATCTTATTTAATCTTGTCAATACCCCGGATTAATTCAATATCGTCATATTCTCCTTCACCACTGAAGTGAGGCCATTCGTTAAATTTTGGTACTTCTTTCAAGAGTGCTTGGCCCTTTGATGGTTCCAAGTTATGAAAAGAAGTGGAAAATTCTTTTTTTAACTGTGAATTTTCAATATCCAATACTTGTGGATTGGAAGTCCTGCGCCCTCATTTTGCTTAAGAGGTGTAGACATTCATGGTAAGGTGTGTAGTAATTCTTCAATATCATTCACCTGACTTTTTCTACAACTTTAGGCATTTCTGAACTCATGTTGTAAGTTTTTGATTGAATTCATTAACTCAATTTTATGATTTTCTTCTTTAAGTGTCAATTCTTTCCATAGCTCTATTTGTCTAGTCTTATCAGAAGTGAATTGATTCAACTTCATTGTCAATTTTGATACTTCCTCTTGTGAGGTGTCAAAAAGCTTTTTCAAGGAAATTGTGTATGTCTTTACTTCAGTAAGTGATTTCAAAATATCATCAAGGACTCTTTTATCATCCTCTTTGATAGTACTTATGGCTTGTTTAATTCTTTTCTCAATAATTTTATCAATATTGAATTCAGAATACTTTTCTGTTTGTTTTTTAATGAGGGCAGATTGCTCATTTATCTTATTGCCAAAAGAATTTTCCTTGTTTGAAGTTTTGATTGCTCTCAAAGCTTTTTCAAAACACATGAGTGTTTCATTTGTTTTCCTCAGACTTAAGTTATTTGTCTTTTCTTTGTTACAAATTGAGGAATTTTTATCAGAAATATGACTTTTTACTTCATTTATAGCTATATACAAGTTTGGGATGGCTGCCAGAATGTCAGAAATAATTTCTGATATTTTAATCTGGCTTCCTCCTTTTTCTGTAATTCTATCATTGTTCTGGCCATCTGAAATACATTTTCCATGGCATCCTTCTGAATCTTTAGTATTCTGTATCCCTGGCTGTAAGTTTTTGTAGCTGGTGCTTTTCCTTTGCCCTTGTTCTTAGCTTATGGCTGCGTTTTCACGTTGGAATTGCTGCTGTTTGCTACTGGGGCTGTTTTTGTCACTTTCTTGGGTGGTGGAGGGTTGTTTTTCCTCCATTCTGCTGTTAAGAGCATCATGTTTTTCTTTTCCATCAATGGATGCCATCCATTAAGTAACTTGCAAGTGCTGGGATGGCCCAGGAATTTTCTCACAGTTAGGTAAAAGTTCATGCAGCTTTTCCACAGATCTGCAAGGATCTGGTACTCTTTGTGCTGCAATGTGTTATTGTAGGCCTTCTGGCTGGCTTTGTAAATTTCCACTAAGGCTTCTTGTGGCAGTTTCAGCTCTGTTTGAAGTTAAAACAGTATTATCAGCTTCAGAATTACATAATTCATCAGTTTGGGAATCATCAACTGACCCTTGTCCTTCTGTAACTGATTGGCTTCTGCCATAATCACATCCATTACCTTTTTGGGGGCTGCTTTAGGGATTATAGCTGGCTCCTTATCTGCTTGACCGCATAATTATGATTAAAAAGCTTTAAAATAGTATTTTTATGTCAAAAGACATACCATTGGCCAAATTCTTTGCTTTCTGAAGGGTATGACTTATGTCCAAGTTAATTAATTCAGAAGAAATAGGCTCTGCTTGGTTGTTCTGAGTTATAATAACTGTGCTATTATAGTCAGAATTGGCAGTACTGGCAGGAATAATGCTAGTTACTGTTGATGAAGTTTCAATGTTTTCTTGTCTTACCACATTTTTAGACACTAAAATTAATGAAAAAAGCAATTAATCAAGTAAAAAAAGGTATTTTAAAAAGAGAAAATGAAAAATAAAGTCTCACTTATAATATTAAAAAGTTTTATTTTTTATGAATTTTTTTTAAATTATAAGTATTTTTTATGTATTTTTAAGTTTTCTAATAAAAGAAAAAGAATAAAAAAATCTAAGAAATTATGACACATGTACAACATCATGGCTGGGCCCCCAAATGTAAGGTGTGGATATTAAACTTTGATTAAAAGTCAAGTACTTTTCCTGTCCTCAAAATTGTATAAGGTAAAAGCTGATTAAAAATAGTATGAAAAAAGATTTTCAAGAGAAAACACACCAAATTTATTGTTTTTAACTTTGTAAGTATGAAACACTAATATTATAACTATTTATTGTTTTACAAACAATAAAAATTTATCCAAAAATACTTTGCAAGAGAGATTTAAGGCTACAAAAGAAATTTCTTCAAGAGAAATTGCAATTTTAATTAATTGAGAAAAGTACTGCAAGAAATTAGTATAAGAGAAGAGTCTTTAAGAAGAATATTAAAGAGAAAAGACACCCAAAAGTGACCAGAGGGAATTTGGAAACAAAGTGACAAAGCTAACAGTGAGGAAAGATGCTTGAATTCACTTATGGGGTGGTTCAAGGGTTAAAATGATTATAAGAGTTACAAAAAATGATTATAATGAGTTTTTCATGTTGTTGAAAGGTTTAAATTGATTTAAAATGGTTGGTTGTAATTGTTTATTGATTGGTTTTAACAGTGTTTAAAATGATTATAAAAAGAAAACATTCTAACATGAAGAGAAAAGTGGTGCAAAGAAGACATTCTTTTATAGCCACCAATTTTATTACTCCAAAAGTAAATTTTACTCTTGTAAGTCGTGGAAAACACTATGAGAAAATAAAAGCCAATTATGGCATCATTGAACCCTGGTTTAGACTAAAAAAGGGCTGGTTTTAGCCACTTTGGACCCTTAAATCAGCCATTACCAGAGTAATACCTTGTTTAAAGCCTCCAAAACACATCAGAATCTGTGTAAGAGATGTATAAAACAGTTAAAACTTCTTTTATGAAGATTGTTTTAACTTAAGGGTTGTTTTACACTCTTGGCAACAGTTAAAACTACCCCGGTTGGTATCAAAACCTCATCAGCAATTGAGTCACAGACCCTGTGACTCAATTCCAGGCCAAAAGTGATGAAATTTTTCTTGAATTTTGACATCTCACACCTGTCAGAAAGAAATTTGGGGGTCGGGCTCCCTTGAAGGTAAGACTCATTTTCCCCCTCCAAAATTAATCTTTCTAATTTGTATTTTGTTTAATTCCTCATCATTTAATATACTTGTAATTTACACATGAAACTCAATTGAGTTTTTCAGTTAAAAAACTGTAATAACTGATAGCTCATATGTAAATTACATTTCACTTATGTAATACATGCACACATTTTGACAATTCAATTGAAAATACTTCAATTCCTCATAACTTCTAAAATACACACACACAACAATTTTAACACAAAAATTGATGGTTAACACCAAATTTGGTGTGGATTAAATTAAGGTTTTGAGGATTTTCAATTTTGATACAGAAAATACTAAAAACTTAATTTGAACTTGTTCAGAGTTGAGTTACAGGAATTTGATACAGAGGTGACCCCACTTTATTTTTTATGAGGAATTCAATGGTAAAACAATTTTCTTATGTATATTAATTGGATAGAAAGTTATAATAATTTTTGTTTCACTTTTTTCAAAAAATATTTTAATTTCAGTAATTTTATCAAAAATTCATTTTTACTTAATTTTTTTCAAGTAAAATGTATTTTTCACAATTTTAAGATTAAATGTATTTTAATTTTTATATTACAACTAAATTTTCATTTTTTATATGAATTTATATTTATATTTGAATTTTTGTTTTAATAATATAAATAAATTTATTTTATTTTTAATTTTTATCTTGTTTTTTTTATTATTATTTGTGGTGTTTTGGGTATATGAAAATACCTCTAAGCCTCACACCAGTTCTTCCACCTCATCAATAGGATGAGACAGAGCCTTTAATTTATGATTAAAATGCGCTGATATACAGTCAGACACAACGGGCTCCCCCACAGGGGCCACCTCTTCACAAAAATCATCAATAGATTCTCCTGATTCAGGATCAGCCAAGAGAGATGAGTCATAACAAACACTTCTGTGTCCCCAGACCCACCCTTGAGTTTCTCTGTTACCTATTTGTGATGGCTCATCCTGTCCTGAACCACCCAGATTCCCATTCACAACTGGATCAACACAAAGAAGGTCAGGGGAAGGAGATAAAGAGGAGAGGGGACTAGTACTATTTATATTTAAAATGGGTATATTATGCTGAGGAAGAGGATTAAGAGGAGTGTCATATGAAGAACAAGAGGAGAAGGAAATTTTCTTGGGCCGTTTCAAGGGACCAGCTGGGGTATCCAGAAAAACACGATTGTGGGTAATCTGAAACTTACCCATTTCAAGATTATACACTTTGAAGTTTTTATGCCCTTTGGTGTATCCCACAAAGATCCCATTTTCAGAATAAGGATCCAGCTTGGAGGTGAGCTGCTTCTTTTTTTTATTGATAAAGACTCTACTTCCAAATGTTTTTAAATCTTTAAGCTCTAATTTCATGTTGTAAAACCTCTCATATGGAGTCTTGAAATTTTGTGTTGAGACTGGTGTTAGATTCAACAAGTATGCTTCAGTTGCTGCTTCTTCTCCCCACCAATTATGTTTCAACCACATTTCAGTGAGAAGACACCTAACTCTTTCAAGTAACATCCTTTTTTCCCTTTTTGCAAAAGGGTTCTGTCTCAGAGTATAAGGAGCAGTCAAAAACTGCTGAATACCATTTTCGGAAAGATACTCTTGAAATGGCTTCCTCACAAATTCCCCTCCATTGTCCAATATAAAACTTTTGACCTGAAAAAGAATTTCTTTTTCTGCAAATCTTTGAAATATCTGAAAGGCTTGCAATCATTGAGCTTTTTTCACCAAACAGTAGAAAAAGCAGAAATGACTATACCCATCTATGATCTGAACAATATACAAACTCCCACCTATATATTTTGGTGTAATCTGTCCACACAAGTCCATGTGTACTACTTCTAACACCAAAGCAGGTTCAGGAAAACCCGCTTTTAATGGAAGCCAATGGAATTTTGCTTGTACACAAGTATTGCACTGAAGCTTGCTGAAGTTGACCAAAGGAAAAATTTTGGATGAAGACTTGTTGCTTGGATGTCCTTGTGGCCTATGAACAGTGAGTGGATCCTGCAACTTGACTCTGCCAACTCCTGGCCTTGGGAGAGCTGCAGCTATGGTGTTGTTAATAAATAATGCCTTAAAAAGGAGCTTTCCTTCTGAGTCTACCAGATCAGCACAAGTTTTACTACCAATAAGTCTACACTGATTCTTCAAAAATGGAAACAGAGAACTAAGCATGGAGGATATTGAGGGAAGAACCATAGAGTTTTTCAGATAAAGAACTCTTCCTGTTTCCAATAAATTCATGGATGTACCCATACCAACAGCATGAACACAGGAACCATTGGCCATATAAAGAGGAAGACTTGTGGGATGATATGTAGAAATTATTTTTGATGTTTTAAATAAAGAAAAAGATGCCCCACTGTCCAGAATAGTATGATCTTCCTCCAACCCTTCGGAGAAGGCTGCCAATATCTGTGGTGATTTACTTCTTGAATCCTTTTTATCCTCTTTGCTCTTCATTCAATTGTGGTAAGAATCTCTCTTCTCTAGATGTAGCTGGAAAAATTCCAATTCCAAATGAGGAGCTAATGGGTTATGCTTTTGTCCAGAGAACCTTGGCCTTTGACCTTGCACTTTTGACACTTGTCCATTAACTGAAATTCAACCCTCCTTGAAAGAGTCAACTCTACTTCTGAGAAGACTTCCTCAAGAGTAGGTATTCTTCCAGAAAGCTTTGGGGCCTGATAAACATTATTTGCCACGGATTACAATTAAGGTGAAAGTAACTTAAGTGAGTAGAAGGCCATGATATTTAGAAGAATATCTTCCCCAAAAATTTAAGGACCTATCATGAAAAGTAAGTTGAGTTAATGTCAAAGTTCTCCAACAGTTTCCAAGACATTTCCTTCATCCATCTTTAAGTTGAAGATCTTGAATATAAAATTTGCACAGTTTTCTGCAGAGGAAGAGGCATAGTATTCACAAACTTTCTTCCATAGTTCAGCTGGATCAGACTTTTCCTGTTCCCAGTTGTAGAACTTATCTTGATTTTCGTGGTTCATTTGAGAGATGATCCAGTAATACACCTGATTAAACCCTTCTCTGAACATGTCGGCTTCTTCATCACAAGCCTCTATTGGAAAAGAGGTTACCCATTTTTGATCTAGGAAGCAATCCAGACTTCTAATCTGAAAAGCTAGAATTATCTCATTTTGCCATTTTGAGAAGTTCAATGTATTCAATCTCTCACTGTTAGAGATTTTTCCTAAGTTTTGAGACAAGCTTTGATGATTTAAGTTTCAAACCAAACTTGGTTTGAGATGAATAAACGTTTTAATTTCCATTTTTATTCTATGATGAGTTCTTGATGATGTTTTCTAGATTCTAACTTTTAAGAGTACTCTTTTTTGTGTTGTCCAAAAGAATATATTCTTTTTAGTTCCTCAGGCGTCAACTGGGCCCATAACCTGTGAGGATAAGAGTTTTGTATTTGAGGAAAAGAGTAATCACAACAAAGATGAGAAAACCGAGTACTACAAGTATAAGCTGTTTAAATAGTCCTAAGGCATTTGAGTCGTGATCGTAAAAATTCGGTTTACTCCTCACAGGTGTATACAAAATAGCTTTTAGATAACAACAATTGTCATGGTGTTTCAATCCCTCAGTGTACAGGGTGATCTCAACACCATCGCTTTACTTTTAAATTACAAATTACTACAATACTTTGTCAACATTGCTTTCAACGATAATCTTAACACTATCGGTCACAAAGACACTGATTTTCTAAAGTATAAATTAAAGGTGTTTTTCCTTTGAAGTTGTACTATTTCTCCTCATGTCTTCATGAAAGTTTTCCTTTGTATCTAACATCACAGCTATGTTTGTTAAACATGTTCTTCTTGAACAATGCCGAGATCTATTTGGGACAGTTTTTTCTTTGCGATCTGACTTAATCTCATGGTAGTAAGTTTAGCAACATCAATAATCTTTGCCAAAATTTGAGGTCAACTCTGGTGATGTAAGCTGAAAACAAGACTTGTTTTAGTTAAATCAAATTTTCCATTTTGCTTTCGATGGGATGAGAATGGATTTTATTCACAATATTTTGTGGGAAGCTCAAATGACTCGTCTTCTCCTTCAGGAGCGCTGGGCCCACGACCTATGAGGTTGCAACATAACAAAGACTGAAGATGCTGAATTTTTTTCATTATATCAGATAGGAATGCATCTGTGAAATTGAAAAGTAATGATGAATAAAAACTGTCATGAATAAAATAAATAAAACAATCTCTACAAACAATTCTTTAAGTTTTATACTGAAAAGAGTAGCAGTGTTTAATTAGTGGCGAGTACAAGTGGTTGGCAACTTCAGAGCCTTAGCAATATACAGTGAGAAAAGAAAAATATTCGGTGCGATTACCGCTTAACCTCAATATTTGTGGTAACTTGCAACAATAAAATATATCTTCAATACACACGATAAGAATGAGGCGATAAGGTAGGTATTTGAGTACGATTTTGACGTATGCATGTGGGGAGGAATAATCTGGCTTCAACAAAAATCCAAGGTAATGCCGGAGTTGGGATTATTAGACTCCTGGATTTGGTATCTTTCGTCGTGTCCATCTTGATGAAAAGCGGTTGTGCACTCAGCTTTACCACAGTACTTCGATTGACCGTTGGTGAGAGTTATGCGAAGAGGGTGATTATCTAGAAGGTGCAAACTGGGTGAGCTAAAAATTATTCTGAGTTACACAAAGACTTTGTCTGGAACTCACATTTATGAGGCGGAATGAGAGTAATATCAGCTGAAGAAACTCCCGACACAAGGGAAAATTCTGCCGCCGTGCATGGAACTCCATTTATATCACAATTGTTCCCTACTGATGCAATCACGCTTGAGATTGAAATGATTCAAGGTAAAAGAAATCCTAGAGGATTAGCATAATCTGCGAGGATGGATATAAAATGGAGTATATTACCCTCTAATATCTCCATTATAGCGAAAATGGCCACCGGAAGTCGAGGTGACGTGAGGGTGTCCAGGAACTTGCATAGTGAATTTTTGGCCACAATGGTTGTTAACATTGATCACATGAGTCGCGAATGCAGAGGTGACTACGAGAGCAGAAGTGATGAATTGAATTGTGTACATGATGAGTGGAGTAGGTTGATGATTTGCAGAAAATCTCAAAGTTCGATGTTGATCAGTTACAAGCTGAGGATGAAGTGAAGGGCTTAAGTAGCAAAAGCTTACCTGTCTTAAAAGCTTCTCCTGGTGCCCCGTTCCTGGTCTCAATGTTGTACCAGTCCACCATTGAGGGGACTAGCCATATTTTTTATGCTGATGCCTGAGCGTAAAATCTGCTCAGGCGCAAGGCCGAAATGAATTTTTAAAGTGAGCAGCACTTTATACTCACTTGAGACTGATTTTCCAGCCTTGTTTTTCATCTATTTGTCTTTTTGCCATACAGTCTCCAGTTTTCCTGCCAAGTTAACTCTTGAGCGTGTTTGCCATAAATTTCATTAAAAATTTAGCTCGACGCTTGGGCATCTACCTCACTTTGACTATCTCAAAGTGGTTTCAGGAGGCACAGCGCTATTTTTGAGGGAATCCTTCTCTCGACAACTGGCCCAAGTCCGTTGAGCTGGAGCAAATCTTTTTTTTGCTGCCTGATCGAGTCGGAAATCTCCCAGAACGGGGATCTGCCTTAAGCAGCCGGTTTAAGCCGACCATCCTGAGCGACGAGCCACCGCTGATAGAAGCAGCAGAGATGGATTCTCAGAACCAAGTTTCCAGGACTCGCTTTCAAGGTCATTTCTTAGCTTTCTTTTATTTGCCAGTTGCACCCAAATTAAGCCACGAACGGTAACCTTTGATCGTTGGTTGTGGCCTAGTCCATTTTCAAGCTGAAACAGTGTGGAAAGGACAGCTTGGTTGTATTTTTTCATATTGAAGAAAGTGTAAGATCGCAGAGCACACTTAATACTACGAACATATTTATAGAGCGATTTGATTCGTCCCTCCTCCTGCATCTCTCTCTTATCAGCAGCTTATTTTCACATTTCAAGTGATTAATAAAAACATCTAGTGCTTCCTACTGTCTCACTTGGCCTTTGACTTTGCACCAGAAACACATATTAAATAGAAAAAATTCGACAAGCATTAGGTCGCATATTTTGGTTGATATTACGCCGCGTTGATTTCGTTAGAATGTTAAGATTACTTGTTATTGGTTTCGTCGTCTCATGTCTGTTTTCTTCAACAAGGAGCTATACACTTCATTTCAAAAATAATTGTCGCTTCACAGTGTGGCCAGCGGTGGGAAAAGCCCCCAACGGCAAACCTGATCCATCTGTTGCGTATGGAACAAAGCTGAATTCTGGTGGCGAAAGTAGTTTTCATGTAAACGACCGAGAGATTGGAAGTAAGTCAAAAAGGTTCTCGCCCAGCCTCCTTGCAATGTGTACACGGCGTCACCAGGTGCTGACGTTATCTTGAATGGCTTTAGTTCGCTCTTGGGGACGAACGGGCTGCGACAAAAACGGGGCCAACTGTGCCACTGGGGGTGAGTCAGCTTTAGCATAGCAGTATCTCTTTTTGGCCGAAGCTGACCTGCTCCGATGCTTTTCTACCAAAAAAAGCTTGTAATGGCGGACTGGTCTGCAAAGACGGAGGTATAACGTCTAATGTTCTTCTGGGAGAATACGGATATCAATCTTTTGGAAACGTGATTTCCTGGGACCTCTCCCGATTAGATGCTTCAATTAACAGTAAGTTAAGCCAGCTTGGACCTGTTACAGAATGCCATGCTGTTGTTTCAAGCTAACAAGTTCTATCGAATTTAGTCAATACCTCGATTAACAACGGCGGAAACGTCAAAACTTGTAGACAAAACAACTGCCCAGCGAAGCAAGCATTTTCTCAACCGAATGATTTCCAGGCATTAACCACTAGCCCCGTTGGTTCCACCTTCGTGATAACCTTTTGTGCTTGAAGACTGCAAGAAGCCCAGCGTTATGTTATGATAATGTATTTCTTTTAAGTATATGTCAAGATAAATAATATTCCATTCATTGTAGTTGTCACCTATTATCATCACCCGGCAGAGATCTTTTTCATCATTTTAAAAGACCCTTGACGCCATAAGTAATTTATTTTTATGTCCATCTCTCCAAAATTGTTTATCTACTTTAGAAAAAACTATGACGTTGAGATGCCTGTTGCACTTGTCACCAGGATGGAGGAAAGAGATGCTATCTGGCACAAATAGCAAGTCCTCAGCTTGGAAAGTCTCTTTTCTTGCCCATCTATTAGTGACAAGTTCTTTCTCTTTTGTATTTCATCCCAACCTCATAAGTCAGTCTTGTTAAGGTATAAGCTGAAAGGTTTTGAGTTATGTTAAGAATATTTAAGGAGTTATGAATATAATGAAACATATACACCTGAAAGGTGAAAAAAAGTATTTATTGTCACATGTGAGAATTGGTTATGGTCTTAGACCTATTCACTTTATTGCAGCAATATAGCTAACAGCAGCAGGAACTATATAACAAGGATAAGTCTATATGTAGATAAAAGTTAAAGAGAATAACTCACTTATGGTGCAAAAACACTCTCTACTACCCTGGAGTAGTAATTGCTAGCAATCTACTTTATCAGGATACAGCAGTTCTATGGTATGATATAATTGATAACGGAAAGTAATACAGAAATGAGAGTCAGTGAGCATTACCTCCCCCTGTGTAGACTCTCACTTGTGCTAGTCTTTATGGCTTGAATCTGGCTTAGTCATTGTGTCTTGTTAATAGTTAAATAAAATATAAGAATTAATGAAAATGGATGTGAGCCTTAAGGTATATTTTAAATACCCAAATAGGTCAAAATTGATACAAAAATAACTTTTGAACTATGCATAACCCATAATTCATGCATATATCCAAAATTCATAATTTTTCATGTAAGAAAAGATGAATTAATTTTTTTTGTAAGTTAATCCATGGATTTAAGGCCAGATTTGGATTCTACACAAAAATATACCTACAATAAATAAATAGGTTGAATAAGCCTAAAATAACTGTATGAAATGGTAATATGGAAAATACTTCAACACCACTTAGAAGAATTGTGATATTGTTTGTTTTCCTCAATTTCATTTCAAAATAATGGGAATGTGAGGAATCCCATGTTACATATACAGTGAGAATATTGTTATGAATGTTTGTGGCACTTAGAATTACTTTATTATCACATAAATGTTTGATACACCCATAGTGGATCCCAATCTTGAAGCCTGAATTACTATTTTTGATGTGAAAATAACCAAGGGGGACAAAAGACATAAAAGAGAGCCAGGGTACCCAGCTTTGAGGCCTCTGAGTTGTGTTCAGATTCAAAGCTTGGATCCATGGCTGATCAAGGCCTAATTAGTGTATTAAAACCTTTTTGGGAACCTGGTTACCAAGATAAAATCTCATTAAATTGTGAGAAAATGGAAAATGAGCTGCTATCCTGTTGGGACAAGGATGTAATGAGAAAATCTGACTCCTGTAAAAGTATCCATCATTGATTATTTTCCATAAATATACCCAAAAAGTATAATCAAAACCCTTTTTGGACTAATATCCATGAATTTACCTCATGGAAACTAGGTGGAATTACACTATTTGCTTTTCTACATGAAGTGAGGTAAAAACTTCAAGAATTAATCAAAATTACAATTATTCACAAATTATTGTGAAACTTTCAGGAAAAATGTAGAAAGGGATTAATCACACTAAAAAAAAGAATTATTAATTCAAAATTCAAATTCAGAGTTTTACCTACAGTCCATTTTTGATGATTTCATGTGAAACACGGAATCTTCAGAAATTCACAATAATTTCACATGACGTCAAGTGATGTAATAATGAAACAAATTAGGTTGAAACACTTATCACTAAATTATTTTTCACTTTTATCCATGAAATGCCTCTGTAAGCTTCTGTAGACTTAAACAAGGCCTACTATTGCTATTTTTTTCCAATCCTCTTATTCTTCAATCTTAGAATTAGTACCAAAAAGTAAATATTAGTTAAAATATTGTCTCAAAGTGTTTTAAACCTTCAAAATGAATCAAAAAGAGTTGAAATCAAAAAAATAACATATTTCTAATGGTTTTTAACTGTTATTTTTTTTGTTTTATTGCTATAAACCAATTTTGATCTTTTGAAATCCAAAAATAATCCATCAAACCACTCTTCCGATTCTTTTTAAACTATTTTTGCAGTATTAATGAGTGTTTTATTAAATTCTTAAAGTTTTTTGTCTAAATTTTGTATTTTGCTTCAAGAATTAAAAATAATTATCAATTAAAATAACTTTATATTATTTTAATGAGAATTTTCATTAAAAAGTACTTTTGTAATTTATTTTATCTGATAACTACTTCTTACTTTCATGATCACTGGTAGTGTATAAAAATTAAAAGAAATAATTAAGCAGTTAATTATTGATATGTGGTTATAATAAACTCATTGATTATGTTTTATTAGAACAGTAAGTGTAGTCTGTATTTATAGTAATATTGTTAAGAGTTCCATAGACAAATATTACATTTAAGGTCTAGTGATAATTTGACTTCTACAAATAGTCAATTTTTCACATTAATCTTTTTAGGTGAGCTGTTTATGACAAGATATTCTTGTATTTTCATTTTATGCATGAGTTTATTGCATTTTTTCTGGTTATTTTTTCTTGCACAGCATTTTTTCTGTCACATGATGTGCTGTTGATGGGGGAATTATCACATGATGACTTTGGAATTACCTTTCATATGTCAGAATTTAGGCTTGGTAGAAGTGACTGTGCAATTTATGCTAATAGAATAACTGTGTTTCTGCTTTTTTAACCTTAAATTGAAATCACGTTATCATTTATTATAATGATGAATTTCCTGTTGTGCATGAGATGATGTGATTTTTTAGCTTGACCCCTTCAATCTTTTTCTGACTTGCATGAGGTTGTGAGCCTTTGAGATATGACCACATACCCAATAAGGTCACAAGAAAGACTCAGAATAATTATACCTTTAAGATAATTATACTAAAATTACTTAGAATAATTATACATTAAAAATAATTACTTTAAAAATACAAAAATACCATAAATTGGTACAAAAATTGGTTTAACTTAAAAACAAATAAATCAAAATGTGAAATAACCTATACCATTGGATTTCCCATGGTAAAATACACATATACCATTTTTATGGCATATCTGTAAAGTCAATATTTAATGAGTTATAAGGAATAATACCTTATAAAAACCATAAATCCTTATTTATTTCAAGAATCAATCAAAAAACATGTGAAATAAATTGTACCATTGGATTTCCCATGAAAATTCACACATAAAACAATTAATGAGCTAATTTCCAAAGCTAATACTTAAGGAATTAACCTGAATATATGCACTTCTTTGGTCAACGCATATATTCAAGGATCATAGCTAATATCTCTTAAACTCTACAAGATAGGGTGATGAACCAAAAAGAAAGTTACCAAGTAATTACTGTAAGAACACAGATATAAACTTTATTTTACAAATTATAATCAAGGTTAAAACCTATGATGAAATATTGATAAAAATCAACAGAGCTGTTGACCACTTTGTTGTGAAAGTGGTCCAAACTTAAAAAGAAAGTACACAGTTAGATTGTACTAGTTCATTCGTGAAGAATGATGTAGTTTTCATCATTAAATTCAGGGTACAACCCCCTGAAATCATGGTTTGAAGTTTGAAATATTGAATTTTGACAGAAATGATGAGTTACAAGAAAAATCATCAAAATTAGAGTTTTGATGATGTAATGAAAATCCCTTGGGAGCATAATAAGGTTATGTCAGGCTAGTAGAATTAACTCTCTGAGTTGCTGTAGCGTGTAAAACTTCAAAGTTATTAAAGATCAAAGTTTGAGCTTAAATTGAGCAGTTATGATCACCTACTGTAACCTTCAATTAAGTTTAACAGTCATATGAGTGATGAAATTGGTGAATACTATTAGTTCATGATTAAAACTAATAAAATACACGAAATTTGGGGTTCTGCCAAGCCTCTGATGTCATAAAACCTAGAGTTATAGTGATAACTCTAAATAATGGTGTAATAATGATGTAATATGGTTTGATCATGATGTAATCATCCTCAAACCTTAAAATATTGATCAATTCCAGTGGATATGATCAGTACACGTCTACTAGAAGCCTGTTGGACTCTAGGAGGGAGGTATTTACTATAAATAGAGCTCTTTTTACTCTGTTTTCCCCTCAGACGCATCAAAAACATTAAATCAACTAAATCAAAGGTAATTTCTTTATTCTTTATATATAAAACTATTATATTATTAAAGACCAAAGACCACCTTGTTACAATCATCTATCTTGACATGATTAAATCATTTATTTAATTGTTTTTGTTAAAAATCTCTCTAAAAACTCATTTCCACGTAAAAATCAAAAATATTAGTAATTTTTCTTTATTTTTATTGTAAATACAATTTGAAAAGATTGTAATTATATTTTTTGGCGTAAAATATCTCAAAATTATTTTATTAAGTATTAAAAGTAGGTTATTTTCTCTTTATTATTATTTTAATAATTCTTTAATTAATATAAATAGTATTTATATTAATTTATAACTTTAATATTGGTAATATTATTGTTATTAATTGTTTTTTATTAATAAAAAACAATTTTTTACGCCTTTATTATTTGTTTGTAACAATAATAAAGT
Organism: Austropuccinia psidii; assembly: GCA_023105745.1. NCBI lineage: Eukaryota > Fungi > Basidiomycota > Pucciniomycetes > Pucciniales > Sphaerophragmiaceae > Austropuccinia > Austropuccinia psidii. The sequence goes on from JALGQZ010000001.1 coordinate 4,497,726, forward strand.
GCCATCAAATATATTAATTATTTTATATTAATATATTTATTTTTTATTATATTATATTTCATTATATATATTTAATAATATAATTATTTTACGCCACAATTATAATAATTCTTTATTATTATAATTATTTTTATCTTATTTATTTCATTTATAAGGACTTTCATAGTACAATAAGTAAAATATTAGTAATTTTTACTTATTGTTTCATAGTCAAACCTTACATTTGGGGGCCTGGCCATGATATCTACTTACAAGACCTTCTGAAAAGATTCTAATTGGGCTTATCCAATAATAAATTATATTTATAATCATAAAATTATATATTAATTTTATATTTTATTGATTTTAAAAGCTATTGAGGCATTTGGAAAGCAATTGTACTGTCTTACACGTGGCTTTTCACATCCTTAGACTTGCAAGAACTCTCTTTGAGTGACTCTAGTGATTAAAAAAAGATATTCTATAAATTAAAAATAATTTTTTATAATTTAATTTTATAAAGAATCATATTCATTTTTTTAGTTTATTCTTTAAAAATAAAAATATTAAAAATATTAAAAAATATTAAAAACCAATAAAAAAAGTTATTTTTATTCAATTTTATTCATTTCTTTATTCATTTCAGTTTTTTAAAGATATAAAAGCAATTTCTACCTGGAAAATTGCCATATCTTGCCAAAAAAATAACACTTCTTATAAAAAGACTTATATTTATTTGTCTTTTTTAGTGTTTGAAGATAACCCAACAGAAGACAACCAAACTACTGTTGAGAGATTGGTGGAAGAAACTTGTCAAAGTTCTCCAACACCAGTTATCACTAAAAGAAAGAAAGCTAAGAAATTAGACTTTCCAGGACCCACCATTCAAGACTCTGAAGGTGAGCACCTCTTTTATATTTGCCATAAAAAGAATTTTTATTCTAAAATACTTTTATTTTTCTTATTCCTTAAACTATGACTACCAGAAGAGCTTCCCAATACTCCATCCAATCAGATGGAGCTGGACTCAGAGGTAGAACTGATCCCTCAAAAGGGAAAAGAAAGGGCAATATCCCCAGTGGAACAGAATCCACACAAGGAAGTGCCTTATCCCAAAGGCAAGTCCCAGAAATGCCCATGATATCTGAACCTGAATTGGAACTAAGTATGAGTAACTCAAATAGGTACAAATCACATTCAGAGGGCTCAAATAGACATCTACATGAGCCAGTACAAGCAGTATTACACAGTGCACAAGGACAAAGATTGGGAAATGCTGCCCCAAATACACCAAGGAGTAATGAACTCCTGGCACATCCTGAAAAAATTCCTCAAAGAGGAGGAGATAGTGAAATACTCCAATGGATGGAATCCACTGTCATCAAAACCTCAAATCAAAAAGATCAAGGATTACCACGCCAAAAAGAGGGAGGCAACCAAGGAAGAAGCCCCAGTAGCTTCTACCAGCAAGCCCCAAGCCAACCCACTTCCCCAAGAAGGGAAGAAGAACAAGAAAAAGAATTGGAGGAAACCATATTCCCCAAGCTACAGGATTCCCAAAATCCAAAAAGATGCCATGGACAATGTCTTCAATATGGCCAGAACTTTGATGGAATTCAAAGACAAAGAGGAACAAAGAATGAGACAACCCCATTTCCCAAAGAAATAACCTTGTCTCCTGATGTTTTAAATACTTTAACAGAAATCAAAAATAGTATTGTACCTCTAAAAGAAATTAAAAATAGTTTATTATCATTACAAGAAATAAACAATAATTTATCTTCTTTAACAAAAATTGTTATACAAAACAAGAAAGGGATTGACAACATAAAATTTATTATTGAAAATAATAAACCAAGAGTATTAATTGACAATACTCAAAAATTAATACAAGGACAACAAGAATTGTACAAATACATAAGTGATATCAAAGAGAAAACCTTGACAATGAATTATGATGTGAGTATTGACAATCTTACAGAAAAATTAAACAAATTAAGTATTTCTGTAGAAAAATTTGAAGAAAAGACTTCATCATACCAAAAATTACTTTTGGACCATGTGGAAAAAAGTGATGAAGCAAGAATGCATCTAAAAGATGATATTCAAAGTGAAATAAGGCTTATTACTGAAAAAATGGATAAAATGAATGAGGCTAATTTAAATATGCCAAAGTTATCAACTCCATTTTCCCATATAAGAAGCCCTGTTAAAACAAAAGAGGAATCAACAAATCCTTTCATTACAGACTTGAGTCACCAAGAAAATAACCAAGTCTTAATGAAGGAAGCACCTCAGCTGAAAGAATGGCCAACATTCACAGGAGAAGGTGAATATGACCACATGTCATTTATGAAAACAATTGACATGTTACAAGAAGACTATGCAATACCAGATGAATTAATCACTGCAAGATTACATTCATTGTTTGAAAAATCTGCAAAAAGATGGTATTATGGCATAAGACAAACAAATGGCAAAAATACCTGGTCTTGGTGGAAACAAGAAATAATCACCAAGTGGGCAAATGATGCCTGGAGGTTCAAAATAGAAAATGCATTTGAAAATTCTTTCTTTGACCCAGAAAAAGATAAACCTTTAACCTGGTTCTTAAAACAAGTTGAAAGACTTAATGCATTTTACCCAGAAATGTCACAAAAAATGGTGCATATGAAAATACTCAATAAATGTGGAGGAGAGCTAGAACATGCCCTAAGAAGCAGGTGTATAGAGCCATGCTCCACAGAAGAGTACATTAATGCACTGGAAGACATAGTGACAAGAACAAAAATTGGCAGGACTTGGAAGAAATTGGACAGTAAAAGCCCAAACAAACCATTTATCAAAAAAGATAAATCAAAAGAATCCTTCAAGCGCAGTACATCCAATAATAATGAGCAAACAAAATGCCATAAATGTGGAGGTATTGGACACTTAGCCAATGATTGCCTAAAAAAGGCAAAAATCAATGAAATTGTGGAAACAGAAAACCACAATGACAAAGAGGAAGAATGTGACTCTGAAAAAGAGACAGAAGAATCAGAAACTTCTGAAAGTGATGAAATCAATATAATTTATGAAGTACTAGATGTCAACTCAAACTTACCACAAGTTGGAACATCTGACACAAACCTGACAAAGGTACAAGATGCCAAACTGTACAAAACCAAACCTGCAAGAGGAATGGGGTATACAGCTGGAAAATCAAGTATAAGTATTGTCATGGTTGATAACCAAGAGGCAAAGGTGAACTTGGATACAGGAGCATATTGCACCTGTGTTGGGAAAAGTTATTTAAGTACAATTGTTCCAGACTGGCAAGAAAAACTTATACCAATCCAAGGTGTCAAATTTAGTAGTGCAAGTGAAAGCATGATGCCCCTTGGAATAATTGACTTAACACTTATTTTCCCTCACCCTTCACAATGTGTCAGAATTAAAGTGGAATTTGTGGTAATGGACAACTGTACCAGTAATCTCTTAATCCTGGGAAATGACTACTTATCAATCTATAGTATAGATATCTCTAACCAGAAGGATAGATATTTTACTATAGGAGACAATAAGAGACAAAAGTTTGGCTTCTTAAATAACAAAAAACAAATTACAGTTATTAAGAAGGAAGAAAAGATTCCAGAAAAGGAACTTTTTATATCTGAACAACTTAAAGAGGCAGAATTCAATCAAGAATTAACAGAAAAAATGAAAGAAAAATTGATTAACCTCTTAATTAAGTACAAAGATGCCTTTGCAACTGACAAAGAGCCACTAGGTGCTATAATTGGGCATGAAGTAGACATAATTCTTAATGTGGGAAAGCCTTACCCACCCTTACTGAGAAGACCAGCTTACCCAGCTAGTCCAAGGGCTAGAGAAGCCTTAGAGGTACACATTAAAGAATTAATGGACCTTGGAGTATTAAGAAAAGTTGGACATAATGAACAGGTAGAAGTTACTACTCCTGCCATTATAACTTGGCATAATGAAAAATCAAGGATGGTAGGAGACTTCAGAGCCCTGAACACCTATACCATTCCAGATACATATCCAATACCTAGAATCCATGAGACATTGACACAATTGTCACAAGCTGAGTTCATTACAGCTATGGATGCCTTAAAGGGTTTTCATCAAAATGTCTTAACAGACAATGCCAAAAAACGACTGAGGATAATAGTCCACTGTGTAATTTTTGAATACTTAAGAATGCCATTTGGGATAAAAAACGCACCTTCCCATTACCAAAGAATGATGAATACCATATTTCCTGAAGAATTATCAGAAGGATGGTTAATTATCTTTATTGATGATATCATAGTTTGCTCAGAAACTTGGGAAAATCACCTTACAAGACTAGAAAGGGTACTACAGAAAATAGTCCAAGTGAATATGAAAATTTCCTTGAAAAAGTGTCATTTTGCATATAGTGAATTAAAAGCACTAGGACATGTTGTATCTGGACTTAGTCTAGGCATACACAAAACTAAAGTAGCAGCAGTACTACTTAAACCAATGCCTCAAACCAAAAAAGAAATGCAATCATTTTTAGGATTTGCTGGTTACTATAGACAGCATATAAAGGACTTTGCAAAAATTGCCAAATCCTTATATAAATTATGTGACCAACAAACAATTTATGAAATGACTGAAGAAAGGGTCAAGGCATATTAAGAAGTGAAAAATTCACTAACAAATGCCCCATTTCTTCTAATGCCAGATTGGAAACTACCCTTCAAACTATACATTGATGCTTGTGGAGAAGGACTAGGTGCTGCACTTCACCAAACACAAATTATCAATGATAAACCAGTGGAAGGACCAATTTGTTTCATTTCAAGGCAGAGAAAGCCAACAGAAGCAAGGTATGGAGCCAGCCAAATGGAATGCTTATGCTTAGTGTGGGCTTTAGAAAAACTGCATTATTATTTGGATGGCACAGTATTTGATGTAATCACAGACTGTAATGCTGTGAAATCACTATTAAATATGAAGACTCCAAATAGACATATGCTGAGATGGCAAATTGCTATCCAAGAATACACAGGAAATATGACTATTGTTCATAAATCTGGTAATATCCATAAAAATGCAGATGGTCATAGCAGATGGGCTCTAGCAAATACCCCTGACAATTCAGCATGGGTGCCACAAGAAGAACACCATATAGAAGGAATATGTGTTACAGATATTGGCACAGAATTCTTTAACCAAGTTAAAGAAAGCTATAAGATAGACAAAAGTTTCCATATCTTAAGCCAGCTTCTAATGAAAGACTGCAAAGACCCATCACTTTCATCAAAACTAGATGAAACTTGGAAAAAGGCATATGATGAAGGAAGATTCCACCTCCTTGATGGAATCCTTTACCATAGAACAAAAACACACATGTGTTATAGCCTTAACAGATAGAGCCCTGATAAACACTATTTTACATGAATGTCATGACAGTGTTGCAGCTGGACACCTTTCAGAAGATAGAACACTAGAGAGGGTGAAAACCTGCTCTTGGTGGCCAAATTGGAAGAAGGATGTTACAGAATACTGCCAAACCTGTGACAGATGTCAAAAAGCCAACAGAGCCACAGGAAAGAAATTTGGAATGATGATCCAAATCCAAGAACCAAAATCCTCATGGGAAATAGTTCATATGGATTGGGTAACAACTTTACCTCGAGGAGGAGACAGGAGTTATAATGCCTGCCTAGTGTTAGTTGACAGATACAGTAAAACTCCCATGTTCTTACCATGTCATAAAGATTACACAGCTATGGACACAGCCATAATGATATGGAATAAAGTTATTAGCCATACAGGCTTATTCCAAAATATTATAAGTGACAGAGACCCAAAGTTCACTTCAGCATTATGGACAAATCTCCATAACTTATTTGGGACAAAGCTATCATTCTCAACAGCTTACCATCCCCAAACTGATGGTTTAGCAGAAAGAATGATACAGACCTTAGAGGACATGATCAGAAGATTCTGTGCTTATGGGCTAGAACTCAAAGATTCTGATGGTTTTACCCATGATTGGTGTACACTAATACCAGCTCTTGAACTAGCATATAAGACATCAATCCATTCTTCTACCGGCAAAACACCAGCAATGCTAGAAAAAGGTTGGAATCAAAGACTTCCTTATGACACCCTCAAAAAGGACTTAGTGGATATACATCCAACAGCAAGCAGCTTTAAATTAATGCTTGACAAGGCAAGACACCATGCAAACAGATGTATGCAACATTCTTTCAAATATGAAAAAGAAAGATGGGATAAAAGTCATAAGCCACCTGATTTCAAAATAGGAGACTTGGTCCTAGTATCAACCCTTAATTTCAATAATATAAAAGGCCCAAAGAAATTGAAAGATTCCTTTGCAGGACCATTTATGATAAAAGCCCTTCATGGACCCAATGCTGTGCAATTGGAACTCACAGGTGAACTAATGAACAAACACCCAACTTTCCCTGTAAGTCTGATAAAACCTTACAGTTCAAGTGACAAGGAGTTATTTCCACTAAGAAATAAACCCCCACTTGAAATTCCCCCCTTGGAAGAAGGAGAAGAAAAGAAAATAGTAAAAGTCCTTAAAGAAAGAAGGACAAGAAACAAAAAAGAAAGGGAATACCTTGTAAGGTATAGAAATTCAGCTCAAGAAGATGAATGGCTACTTGAGAAAGATATAACAAATGCTGATAAACTACTAAGAAGGTTCAGACATGAAAGAAAACCTGAAAAATAGAAAAGTTAAGCATTATTGAGCTTCAAGACTAACAAAGTCTATTGAAGAGGTAGGACAGTGGATGATACCCTAATTACACATATCAGATTGTGGTAGGGAATGTGAGCCTTTGAGATATGACCACATACCCAATAAGGTCACAAGAAAGACTCAGAATAATTATACCTTTAAGATAATTATACTAAAATTACTTAGAATAATTATACATTAAAAATAATTACTTTAAAAATACAAAAATACCATAAATTGGTACAAAAATTGGTTTAACTTAGAAACCAATTGATGAACATGTGAAATAACCTATATCATTGGATTTCCCATGGTAAAATACACATATACCATTTTTATGGCATATCTGTAAAGTCAATATTTAATGAGTTATAAGGAATAATACCTTATAAAAACCATAAATCCTTATTTATTTCAAGAACCAATGAAACAACATGTGAAAGAAATTGTACCATTGGATTCCCCATGACAATTCACACATAAAACAATTGATGAGCTAATTTCCAACGTTAATACTTAAGGAATTAACCTGAATATATGCACTTTTTTGGTCAACGCATATATTCAAGGATCATAGCTAATATCTCTTAAACTATACAAGATAGAGTGATGAACCAAAAATAAAGTTGCCACATAATTACTGTAAGAACACAGATATAAGCTTTATTTTACAAATTATAATCAAGGTTAAAACCTATGATGAAATATTGATAAAAATCAACAGAGCTGTTGACCACTTTGTTGTGAAAGTGGTCCAAACTTAAAAAAAAGGACACAGTTGGATTGTACTAGTTCATTTGTGAAGAATGATGTAATTTATATTATTAAATTCAGGGTACAACCCCCTGAAATCATGGTTTGAAGTTTGAAATATTGAATTTCGACAGAAAAGATGAGTTACAAGAAAAATCATCAAAATTAGAGTTTTGATGATGTAATGAAAAGCTCTTGGCAGCATAATAAGGTTATTTCAGGCTATCAGAATTCACTCTCTGAATTGCTTTAGCGTGTAAAACTTAAAAGTTATTAAAGATCAAAGTTTGAGCTTAAATTGAGCAGTTATGATCACCTACTGTAACCTTAAATGAAGTTTAACAGTCATATGAGTGATACAATTGGTGAATAGTATTATTTTATGATTACAACTAATCAAATCCACGAAATTTGGGGTTCTGCCAAGCCTCTGATGTCATCAAACTTAGAGTTATAGTGATAACTCTAAATAATGGTGTAATAATGATGTAATATGGTTTGATCATGATGTAAGCATCCTCAAACCTTAAAATATTGATCAATTCCAGTGGATATGATCAGTACATGTCTACTAGACGCCTGTTGGACTCCAGGAGGGAGGTATTTACTATAAATAGAGCTCTTTTTACTCTGTTTTCCCCTCAGACGCATCAAAAAAATTAAATCAATTAAATCAAAGGTAATTTCTTTATTCTTTATATATAAAACTATTATATTATTAAAGATCAAAGACCAACTTGTTATAATCATCTAGCTTGACGTGATTAAATCATTTATTTAATTGTTTTTGTTAAAAATCTCTCTAAAAACTCATTTCCATGTAAAAATCAAGAATATTAGTAATTTTTCTTTATTTTTATTGTAAATACAATTTGAAAAGAGTGTATTTATATTTTTGGCGTAAAATATCTCAAAATTATTATATTAAGTATTAAAAGTAGGTTATTTTCTCTTATTCTAATAATTTTCTCTTTATTATTATTTTAATAATTCTTTAATTAATATAAATAGTATTTATATTAATTTATAACTTTCATATTAGTAATATTATTGTTATTAATTGTTTTCTATTACAAAAAAACAATTTTTTACGCCTTTATTATTTGTTTGTAACAATAATAAAGTGCCATCAAATATATTAATTATTTTATATTAATATATTTCTTTTTTATTATATATATTTAATAATATAATCATTTTACACCACAATTATAATAATTCTTTATTATTATAATTATTTTTATCTCATTTATTTCATTTATAAGGACATTCATAGTACAATAAGTAAAATATTAGTCTTTTTACTTCTTGTTTCATAGTCAAACCTTACAGAGGTGATGAGTGCTGTAACAAAGTTTTAGCTTTTTTTATCATGTGCCACAACAAGGTGAAGCATTTCCTTGCATAAACTTTGATGTATGTGTTCTAAATTTGGGTCTGGTTTTAATTCACACATGGGGTTACTGTGGATATAAGATAAGGTATTCCTGTGGCTGTATAAGTTATCAAGGTGTATATTTCCTGCAGCATGAGTCTGGTGGCTATAAGAGTGGTGTAAACCTTGGTTGAGTATTTAATTTAGAGGGTGTTACTTTTTGCATTTTAACTAGTTTTCTATATGTAACTTGATTTTTACATATTCATGAGAAATTGAACAATTTAGTTTACAAAATACACTTTCCTTTGGTGCCTGTTCCATGCTTTTATGAGTTAATTCCAGATTTTCAGCCTATGACTCAAAGTCAGATCACAATCATGACACTAAAATACCATAAACAAATTGTAGTGCAAAATCCCTACTAAGAACTGACCTGAGACAAAATAGCTCATAAAGGAAGTTAAGACAAAATAGCTCATAAAGGAAGTTAAAAGAAAGAGGAAAGTCACCTTTTCCCAAAGATACAATCCCCACAGCCATAGTACAAGGAATGGAAAATTTATTTTAGCTCTCAACAACAACTGAGAATAAACCTTAATTTTAACCTCTCATCTAAAATTCACAGGAAGAGGCAGAACCCCATCAAATGGGTGCTCAACTTGAATCTCTCAATTAGGGCTATCTATCGGTACTAGAAAAATTGAGCTGGCATCAAAACTACAAACTTTATGGCAGAAAATGATCCAAATAAGAGTGAACAAAGTCTTTACCTCTCATCTAACTTCTACAGTTTTAGGTTGAGATACCTAAAGTTGGGCCTTTTTCACAACCATGGCAATTCACCCTCTTGGACCTCAATATGAAATATCCATGCCACATCCAATTTATGGCAATTTGGCCAAATTGGCCATTTAATCTTCTTTAGCCTTTTATGGTCATTTTGTTATCTGGTCCGATCTTGGCCCCTTCATCATCATCAGGCCTTTCCTGGCTGGGTTTTGCTTTTGAGAAGTCTTTTTTATTTTGCAGCTGACAGGGAAGATACAGCCCAGAAGCCTGTATTTGGCTTTTTAAGCTTTAAATTCAGATTTGCACATTTTGCTGTATTTGCCATTTCAGGCCATTTGGGGGTTAATTGCCATACTTGCATATTTTTTGCCCACTTTGCACAAATACAGTTTTTAAGCTGTATTGTTTCAGCCTGTGACTCGAAAACAGAGCACAAGCATGACTGCCAGAATACCATAAGCCAATGGTAGAGGAAAATACCACCAAAATATGAAACTGAGCCAAACCATCTCAAAAAGTATCAAACAAAAGAGGAAACTCACCTCTTTGAAAATATTAAAGTCCCTTAATCATAGTACAAGCAATAACAAAGTTATTCAAGCTCAAACCAGTTTCTGAGCATAAACCTTAATTTTCACCTCTCATATAAAATTCAGCAAAAGAGGCTGAACCCCATTGAATGGGAAATCAAATTACAGCTCTCAATAAGGGCTATCCAATGGTACTAGCAAAATTGAGCTAGCACCAAAACTATAGAAGTTATGGCCAAAATAAGTATGAGCCTTGAGGTATATTTTACATACACAAATAGGCCACAATTATCTTCAAAATAAATTCTGAACTATGCGTAACCCATAAGTCATGCATATATTCAAAATTCATCATTTTTGATTTCAGCAAAGATGAATAAATTTTCATTGACTAAGTAAATCCATGAATTTAAGGCCAGATTTGGATTCTACACAAAACCTTACCTAGGGTAGCTCCATAGAGTGAATAAGCTCAAATCAACTCTTTGAGGTGGTAATATGGAAAATACTTCAATACCACATAAAAGAATTGTAAATTTTTTTGTTTTTCTTAATTTCATGCCAAAAAAGTGGGGAGGTGAGAAATACCATGTTACATATACACTAAAAATAGTGTTATGCATGTTTGAGGCACTTAATATCATGGTATTCTTACATACACTTTTGGTACACCCATAGTGGATATCTCACTTGAAGCCTGAATTTCTATTTTGATGTAAAAAATGGTCAAGGGGGACAAAAGACATCAAGGAGAGCCAGGGTACCCAGCTTCTGAGGCCTCTGAGGCATGGAAAGCTCTCAATCTTGGATTCATGGCTGATCTTGGCCCAATTAGTATACCAAAACCTTTTGGGAGCTTGGTTACCAAGTCAAAACTTCATTATATCATAAGAAAATAGCAAATAAGGTGCTATTTTGACATTCCAAGGAGGTAAAGAGCAGCTTAGACTCCTGTAACCATGTCAATTCTTAATGATTTTCCATGTATAAACCCTAAAATAGTAATTAAAGCCTTTTTTGACTAGTATGCATTGATTTACCTCATAGAAACCAGCTGTATAGTGCTATTTGTAATTCTTCGTAGAAATGAGGTAAAAACTTCAAAAATTAATTTAAAATACAATTCTTAGTTAATCATACTGACACTTTCAGGAACAATTGAGAACTGTATAATTAATATAAAAACCAAAAAGAATTATACTTTCAGAAGTAAAATTAAAAGCTTTACCTACAGTCCATTTTTGATGATTCCATGTGAAACACTGAATCTTTAAAAATTAACAGAAAATACACTCTGTGATGAAATTTCCAATAACATTGATACTTTTGGGAAATCAATTATTATTTTGAAATAAAAGAATATTTACAGTTTTTACTTCTTTTATTCTTAACCATAAATGGGTTGGTAGTCACATAAAAGCATCAATTAAGTAATTATGATAATCTTGCATGACAACAGATGATGTAATCAATAATCCAAAACGTTTTATTGTTTTCTCACTCACTGGTTTTTCATTTGCTTCATGGCATGCCTCTGTGAGCTGTTGTTGACTTAAAACAGGCCTCCTCTTGCTGTTTTTTCCAAATCATCACATTATTCATTTATACCTTTATTACCAACAAGTAAGTATTAGTTAAAATCTTTTCTTAAGCGTTTTAATGTTTCAGAATCAATCAGAATAGCATGAAGTCATAGAAATAAACTATATATTGTTTTAATACTGTTATAAATCCATTTTGATCCATTAAATCCACAATTATCTGTCAAATGTTTCAGCTACTATCTTTAATAAGTTCTTTGGAGTATTAGTGAGTGATTTATCTTAATTCTTGAGGTTTTTCTCTAGTAATTGTTTTCTCCAAGAATTATATTTATAATTATTCTTGCAAAAGATAATTTCATATTAAAATAATCCTACTATTTCAATAAAGAAGTTTTATTATTAAGTACCTCTTGTAATTGATTCTAGTAGACAGTTACTGCTTACTGTTATAGTCACTAGTAGTGTATAACAATTAAAAGAAATAATTAATTATTTAATTATTTGATTTTGGTTATAATAATTTTTATTCTATTTCATAAGAAAAGTCATAGTACTGTTGATTAATAGTAGTATTATCAACAGCTTCATAGACACATCTTACATTAAGGTTAAATAAGGGTGAATGAAATATTCACCTCACATCCAACCTTTAGAGTTTTAGTGTGAGATACTCAAAAAGCATACTATTCGTAAATAGAACAATCAGGGATATCTGATAGTACCATCCATTTCCTCATATCTAACCTAGAACAAAAGTAATGGGGAAAACAAGTTCCATACAGATTTCAAGATAATCATATATCTGGATAACTAAAATTGAACATGGCATAAATTTTCCATATTTGATGTTAGCCATACCAAATGAGGTACCATTGTGTAGATCACAACCAGGGATATACAATGAACCAACTTTGAGCTCAATATGATAATACCCAACAAGGTTATAGCAGTTTTAGGGTCAAAATCCCACATTTAGACCAATACAGCTTTACTATGGGATCATATCCCATAAGTATGATTTTGTGGTGTAAAATAGGCACATAAGCTTGTTTAAAATTTAATACCTCATAGTTCAGTCAAATACATAGGTCCATACAGGTTCTGTACAGCTTCTGACGCTTCAGAAGCACCAAAACACACCTGTAAGCTTCATTGGTGAAAATTTCACCATGTATAGGGTAAAAATGACAGCTTGTTGTTTTAAAGCCACACTTCCACCCAGTACCAGTCTGTATTGAGTTTGCACAGCAACAATCCATCCCACATTAGTGAAACGTTTCACTCTGTGGTTGTGTGCAGAGGTAAAAAACCTCCCACTACCCTAAAACAAGATAAAAGGAGGCCTTTCCTCACCAGAAGGCCAATCAATCATCCTGTTCTTAGTATTCTTATGTGGCATAAGTTCTTACAGAAGTGGTACCCTTGGAATTAAACAGGTATAATTATAAATTGTAATTATTGTAAAGCAAAAGGTAAACACTGCACCCAGGGATATAAATAGGACTCACCATCACTAAATTCTTTCATTATAGCCCTTTTAACCATCTCATAATTAATTAATCATCATTATTTTGGTGTCAAACTCAGAGTTCTAGCTTTTATTATTGTAAGGTTTGACTATGAAACAATAAGTAAAAATTACTAATCTTTTACTTATTGTACTCTGAATATCCTTATAAGTGAGATAAATAGGATAAAAAGGTTATAATAATAAATATTTATTATAATTATGGTGTAAAAATAATTATATCATTAAATAAATATATTAATATATTTAAAAACACTTTATTATTGTTACCAAAAAACAATAAAGGTGTAAAAAATGTTTTTTATTAATAGAAAACAATTAATAACAATAATATTACAAATATTAATAACCTACTTTAAACACTTAATATGATAATTTTGAAAGATTTTACGCCATATAATGTAAATACAACTTATTTAAATTGTATTTACAAATAAAAATAGAAGAAATTGCAAATATTCTTGATTTCACATGGATATAGGATCTTTTAAGAGAATTATAAAAAAACAAATGAACAATTGGAATGATCACATCAAGATTGATTCCAATTTTTTTATTGTTTTGATGCATCTGGGGGGAAATAGAGTAAAAAGAGCTCCATTTTTGGTAAATCCATCCCTTCTAGCGTCCAGTAGGCTTCTAGTAGATGTGTACTGATGGTATCCACTGGAAATGATCAGTATTTAAAGGTTTAGTGATTATTAAATCATGATCAAACCATCTTATCTGATTATTATGCCATTATTTAGAGTTCTCACTATTGCTCTAAGTTTGATGACATAATAGGCTTGAAAGAAGCCTAAAATTCGTGGATTTTATTAGTATTAATCATTATCCAATAGTATTCACCAGTTATATCACTTATATAATTGTTAAACTTAAAATAAAATTACAGTGAGTGATCATAAATGATCAATTTTAAGCTTAAACTTTGATCATTAATGACTTTTAAGTTATACCCGCTAGAGCTATTCAGAGAGTGAATTCTGATAGCTTGGCACATCATTATTAAGCTGCAAATATCATTTCATTACATCATCAAAACTCTATTTTTGATGATTTTTTTTTGTAACTCATTTTTTCTGTTGAAATTCAATATTTTAAATTTCAAACCTTGATTTCAGGGGTTTTTAGCTTGAATATTATGATATAAAATAAATCATTCTTCATTTATGAACTATTAGAGCCTCAATATCCACTTTGTTTCAAGTTTGGACCACTTTCACAACAAAGTAGTCAACAGCTCTAGCAATTTTGTTCAATAAGCCCTTACAAGTTATAACCTTGTTTATAGCTTGTAAAATAAAGTTCATATCTGTGTTTTTACAGTAAGTAAATGTTAGCTCTATGTTTGGTTTAACTCTCTATCATGTATATTTCACGAGATATTAGCTAAAAACCATGAATGTATACACTGACCAAAAAAGTGCACATATTCAGCTTAATTCCTTAAGTATTGACTTTAGAGAAATGACATAAAATTTTTTTATGTGTAGTTTTGCATGAGGAAACCAATGGTGCAATTTGTCACAACCATGTGTAATCACCCCTCCAATGGGTGTTGCAGCAATCATAGCCTGACCTCATTTTATGGCCAATTGGCCATGTCATCATTTTTTATGGCCAATTGGTCCATACTGGTGTTTAATGGCCTTTGGGACACGCCACCTTTCACTGGCCATATTCTGCTCTCATTGGCCTCTTTGGCCAATTATTTATCTCACCAACCCCCAGGCCAATACCCCTTGTTTTGGGCCTGGGGGGTCCTGTCAGCCCTCCAGGGGCCTCTGGCCCCTCTAGCCACCACCAGGGCCATTTAGGCCCCCTATGGTGTCTAAGGCCTGTGGGCCGTAATTCACAGTCCATGGTACCCTTTAGGCCCCTTATGCACTAAATCCAATTAGGCCAGGGGGCCTATCAGTGGACACCAAAGCCAGGTGGGTCCCAAACCATAATTGGGCCCACCTGAGCTAATTTTTGGTCTGATTCCCTGAAGACCCCAAATTGCCATAGACCCAATAAAACCATGTCTTGGCCTCAAATCCCAGGGGACCTTTCCCCTCAAGACTTTGACCATGGCCTCTGGCAGTCACCAGAGGCCCCCAGTCACCTTCATAAAGTGGTTTCCCCTGAAGATCAGGGAAACCCCCAACTTCAACTCAAATTGGACCCATTATGCGGGAACCAAGGAGAGTACATATATGGTATTATATACCATTGTGTACCATTATTCCTCAGCAATCAAATGGTGATGTTTTCAGGACCAAATTACCTCATTACAACTCCAGTCCTCAAATCCATCACCCATTTTGAAGGAAGACTTCTCAGCCATTCAGTCTTGCAATCCCTGGCAGCTACCAGAAGACTATTTGAGGACCCCAACCACCTGGCCCTGCATGAGCTGGGTTATACGTTTTTCAGGATTCTTCCAAGGGCAATTTCAAGAGTTTATCAAGCATACAATTAGTTGTCAAGGCATCAAGTACTTCAGTATTCCTTGGACAACTCAATTGGTCCATACAGGTTGTATTCAAGCAAGCTGTATGGAATTGGCCCTTTTGGAACAATTTATATTCCACTGTGGGAATTCCATCACACAGTTCAATTTTCAAGATGGCCAGATCTGTATTGACCCAAAAACGTCAATACAGCTGGGGATCAACCCTCCAGGATCAGT
Source organism: Austropuccinia psidii (assembly GCA_023105745.1). NCBI lineage: Eukaryota > Fungi > Basidiomycota > Pucciniomycetes > Pucciniales > Sphaerophragmiaceae > Austropuccinia > Austropuccinia psidii. Next base: position 4,513,658 of record JALGQZ010000001.1, read on the forward strand.
CTCTCAACTTTTCACATATAGTGACCACCTTTTCTTCCCTGGTGACTTTTTCACCAGTTAATTAATATATTGTATTTATTTTTATCCTTATTTTCTTTTCATTTATCAAAGTAAATACTGATGATCTTAAGTCAGTCATTTGCACCCTTTCTTCTTTGCCTGTCAGTGGATATTGGTGGTCATATCCTTTACAAATTCCATTGTTCTTTCTGTAAGGCTGAAACAGTGTATTGAGAATTCATTTGGTTGGCTCTTTGTCTTTGGCTTTCTTATTATCTTGGCCATTGGCTTCCTTTTTCTTTTATCTTTGGTACACTTGTCTTCACTCGTATTCTTCCTTAAAGAAATATATTCCTTTTTTTTTATTGTTCTTTTGGAGCCCTCCAAGTGAGTTCTTCATTCCTGAATGCCAGGCCACTCTTTCTTCCATAAGAGCCCCTGTGGCACAATCTATTTCACATGTTGTTTCATTGGTTTCTGAGTCAAATAAGGTTTTTTTGTCTTGTTTAGGGTATTCTTACTTATTATTCAGTAATTTTTGACTTTGAAGATATTCCATATAAATGATATATGTGTATTTTACCATGAGGAATCCGATGCTGTAATTTCCTTCACAGGTTTACTCACTATATTCTGATTCAATTCAAAGCTTATGCCTATTTATGGAACTTTCACTGGTTTTAAGATAATTATTATGAAGTTTCTCTTGTGACCTTTTTGGATATGTGGTCATATCTCAAAGGCTCACAATTATCATTTTGAAGCTATATCATAGAGTCACCCTGACATATTGGCTGTATTTGGCCAAATCACCCAAAAGCACCTTTTCAGCTTTGAAGCGACTCAAAACCCATTTCTCACTTACATCCTCCTGGCATCAATCCAAAAGACCTTTAGCCATTTCCACCCTCCAATAACCTATACACAATTATGCATATTTTCTCACCAGAAATCCAATGGTGCCAATATGAAATGGTTATTTCAACTTTTTCATCAGGTCATCAAGCCACATCATCCAGAGGATTCATAAAGGCTCAAAAGAAAAGTGTCAATCTCAAATACAAATTATGCCATCAAGCAATCATTGTTATTCTCATTCACAATATTCCTCCAAGGGAATACTGGCAGTTCATTCTCAAGGGATATTCAAGAGGCAGTTCCCAAAACAATTTGCCAAGGGTCAATGCTCTGTCAATCCACCTTTTCCACCACATTCATTCAATACAGTCTGAAATCATAAAGAGCTGTATTTCATTCATACACCATGAGAATGTTCTTCAACCCAGTTCATTGCCCAATTTGGAAAGGTATACACTTTGTCAAGCAATCAATACAGCTTTAAGGATTCAATACAGACCAGCTGTCAGCCTGAAGGAGTCAAGCTCTCAAAGTTTCACATATACCAGCCTCCTTTGACCCTGGGGGGGTTTTCCCCCAGTTAATTAATATATTTTGATTTCATTTTATCTTCATTTTCTTTTCATTTTGTTAATTGAATACTGATATTATCAAGTCAGTCATTTAGCACCTCTTTCTTCTCCTTTCTTAGCTTTTCAATGGACATTTAGTGGTCTTATCCTTACTAATTCCATTTTTCATTTTGAAAGGTTTAAATAGTGATTAAGGACTTACTTGGTTGGCTCTTTTGCCATTTGGCTTCTCATTTCTCTCATTGCATCTCATCTTTGTACCTGCATATTTCGTGGAGAAATTCATTGTTTTATTTTTCTTTCTTTATTCTTTTGGAGTCTTCCAAGTGAGTTCCCTGATTTCTGAGTTCCAGGCCAATCTTGTTATTTCAACAAGAGCCCCTGTGACACTATATTAATTAACTCATAATTTATTTTCATTTTTTCATTCTTTCTTTATATTTCATTCACTCATTTCATTGAAATTATGACTCCTCAATGCTTATTAACTTTATTATTTTTTGTCACCTCTCAATTTTCTCTCACTCATTCTTCATCCTTAAAATTGAAAGCTGACCCAATTTATTTTTGCTTCTCTTTTTTAATATTAGATCAAATCATGAAATTCATTCCATTCATAATTCAGGTTCAATATTAATTTTCATTTTATTTTCAAATTTATCATCAAGATTATTCAGACACATTCTTCACATCAAGATTCATATTGATTCATCCTTCAAGAATTTTGATTTTGAAGAAGAACTCACTTGATTTGATTTGATTGATTTATTTGACATAAATTGATATTGAATTCAAGAAAATTGATTAATCTGAAATTTTCATTGATTTTGCTGATTTTATCACATCAAGGATTTTGACATAAAATTTATTTTGCCTCAAGAATTCATTTTATTGATTGATTTTTGAAAGATTGTTTATTTTGATTGATTTGACATATTGATTTATTGACTTGAAGATTTCATTTTGATATTGATTGATTAATTTACCTCAAGATTTCATTTTTATTCATTGATTTATCTTCAAGACATTTATTTTGACTTCAATTTTCCTGTTACTTTTTCTCAAGCTTTTCATCTTCAAATTTCTGATTTCATTTTATTCCTTAAATCATTCCTGTTCAAAATTCACTTCCTGCAATACAGACAAGATCTCAGGCCAGAGCTCAAGCTGTTCTTACTCCAAATCCACAAGCTTCTCTTGATGGAGCCCCACCAGTTCTTTTTCTGAGGGCCCCATTTGGAAGGAATGAAGAGTGCCAAGAAGATCTAATTGTTTTTCATGAGTAGTTTGTGTTTTCCTGGGGCTTTCATGGACCACTTTAAAAGGTCCTGGTGAAGATGGTGAAGAGGAGGAGGAGAGTTCTGTGGAAGGGGAAGCTTCTGATGGTACTGAAGGTGTTCCTGCTCCTGTGGGATCACCCCAAGGTACTGGAGGACCAACTCTAGCCCAGTCTAATCAGCCTATATCTCATCAGTCTGAACCATCTTTCTTGGACATCATGCAGCCAATGACCCAGATTATGGCCAATCTTCAATCAGCTTCATCTTCTGAAGCATGAAGACCACCAGCCTTCAAGAGCCCATCTTTGAAGGCACCAGAATGCTTTGATGGGACTCAACCCTTCAAAGTCAGAAGTTTCATTCAGTCTTTTCAATTCAATTTTCATAATGATCAATCAAATTTCTCTATGCCAATTCATTTCTCATTGGAATGGCTTCAAAATGGATTGAGCCTTATCTTTCCAATCTTACCAATCAAGACCCAAGCTACCTTCTCAATTCTTGGAAATTATTTGAATCTCAGCTCTTCACTTTATTTGGCGACCCCAATTAAGTTAGAAAATCTAAAACAGAGTTGGATGCCTTAAGAATGAAAGAAGGTGGTCATGTTTCCTTATACATTTCCAATTTCAGAAGTTTGGTTTCCAGAATTGGAGATTGGGGTGAAAGGGCTCTCATCCATCATTTCAGGAAGGGATTGCCATCCAGGATTTTGGATTGATCATCCTCCCATCATTCAAGAATTGACTCTCTTCAAGACTTGATGGATATTACCATGGAGCTTGATACCAGGTACCATGAGAGGCAAAATGAGAAGAAGCCAGAAGCCTCAAAGTCAAATTTTTCTCAGCCTCAAAATTCTTCAAGCTCAAGTCAAAAGAAGAAGAAGATTTTCAGAAGAGGGACAAGCCCCATTCTTCTTTGTTGAATAAGGATTTCAAGTTGATGAACTATGAAAAAGAACAAAGAATCAAGGAGGGTTTATGTACCTATTGTGGTGGGAAGTATAGTCTTGTTTCAAAAGACCTCAGAACTGGCTTACCCAACCAGGGAAAAGCCTGAGTGAAGATCATGTTGTGTTCAATGGTCTTCACTGTTTTCTATCCCGAGCAGAATTGTGTATTCTGAATACTGGTATCAAGAATTCTCTCAAATTCATTGTTTTTTTCTTCTCTTTCTGATGTATTCTACAGTATTCTCATTGATTCTGGTACTTATTATCTTGGACTCCTCTGAGTCCCCTTTGTTAGTTGTGACTCACCATACCAAATATATGGTTGAGCTTCCATCCTTTCCAAGCTTTGAATGGGACTTTCTAGTCATTGATACTCCCAAGAGAGAAGACCTCATATTGGGCTCTGACTTTCTTAATCATTTTAATCCATCTATTGATTGGAGGCAAGGGCTGATCACCTTTAATGCTGATCATAAGGACTATTATGATCGTTCTAATTTTTTCAGTAACAGCTTTTATTGTGCCAAATCATGTGCAGCTCTGGCTGGTGATTCTAGAAAACCATCATTTCCATCTTCTGTCCATATTCCTTTCCTTAATTACCATCAGTCATTACTATCCTCTAGAGATTAAGTCTTCAAAGAGATTCAAGATGTTGGAGAAGATAATTCTGTATCTTCACTTAATCTTTTCTTTAGGAATGTGGACCTTCTTCTTTTGTCTTATCATGACTGCCTGGAGGAGTGGTGGGATGAAGAGGAAGAGCCAGAAGAAATAAAAATAATGATGAAGTTTGTTCCTTCTTCTTATCACCATTATTTGGATGTATTCTCCAAGGTGAAAGCAGAGAAACTTCCTCCTCACTGTGCCTGTTATCATCATATTGAGCTGGTGTCAGCCTGTGACTCAAAGCCAGAGCACAAGCATGACAGCCAAAATACCATAAACCAATGGTATAGCCAAGATACCACCATAACATGGAGCTGAGCCAAATCAGCTCATAAAGTATTAAAGGAAAGAGGAAACTCACCCCTTTCCAAAAATATAAGTCCCATCACCATAGGACAAAGAATAACAAAGTTATTCCTGCTCAAAGTTATTGCTGAGCATAAACCGTAATTTTCACCTCTCATCTAAAATCTAGAAGGAGGGGCTTAACCCCATCAAACGGGTACTCAAAATGAAGCTCTGAGCCAGGGCTATCTAATGGTACCAGCCAAACTGAGCTAGCACCAATATTACTGGAGTCATGGTCAATTTCAGGCCAAATAAGGGTGAACAAAACAATCACCTCCCATCTAACTTCTACAGTTTTAGTGTGAGATACTTGAAGTGGGGTCCTTTTGAAAAGAGCAAAATCAGGGCTATCTGATGGTGTCATCCACTTCCCCATAACCTAACTACAGCAGAAGGTATGGGGCAAACAAGCTCAATACAGCTTTTTGCCTAAAACACCCATATGTACAAAAATCTTGTACATGGCATACCTTTTCCATATTTAATGATAAACATATCAAATAAGGTACCATTGTGTAGAACACATACAGGGCTACACACTGAACCAATTCTGAGGTTGATATCTCAAGAACCGACAAAGCTATAGCTGTTTTAAGGTCAAAATCCCACATTCTGACCAATACAGCCTTACCATGGGATAATATCCCATAACCATGAATATGAGGTGTCAAATAGACAAAGAAGTTTGTTTTTACTTTAATACCTCATATGTCAGTCCATACTGGGGTCCCATACAGCTTCTGTACAGCATTCTACGTGTCATACACGTCAGAATCAGGCTGTGAGGTCCCCAGATGAAATATTTCACCCTGTATTGGTGAAAACTGCCGAGATGTGGTCCCAAAGCCACATCTGAGCCCAATACAGGTTGTACAGGCTGTTTGCAAACCACAAGCCAGTACTAGAGAGTGAAAAATCTTCACTTCCTATACATGGAAAGGTCTAGCACCCTTTCCACCCCATTTCAGGATAAAAAGGAGGCTTTTCACAGCCAGAATTGTCTCCTCATCCTGCTCTTGAATAACCTACGTAGTAAACTGTCAAAAACGGTTTTACTCTTGGTTAATAATCAGGTATAATTATAAATCTTAATTATTGTAGTCTTTTATTATTGTAACCCAATAGATAAAACTGCACCCAGGGATTTCAACAGCGCTCACCACCACTATATTATATATAGTAAAGCCCTTTTAATCTTAAATCAAATCATCTTCAACTCTTATAAATCTTTTTTAACCATTTTTACCATGTCACAAACATAGTTAAAGTTTTAACTAGCCTATTTACACCTTTATCATAGTTTCATCCTGACATTTTGCAGGCCTGGCCGTGTTTTAAACTTTTTTTTTTGGACCTTAAAAGTAAATTTTCTCTCTTATTCTTTATTTCTCACAATTGTTTTATCTTTTTAGGCATATTTTCTTTTAAAAATGTATATTTTTACTTTAATACTCATATTATAAGAATACTTACCACGTGGTTAATACCCACAAAAACCTTTCTTTTTGGCGTGTTTACATATAAAAACACATAAGCCATCAATAAGTCCTGTATTATTGATTAAATAAGGTCACCTCTGACTGAAACACTATCAGTTGAGGCGTGGTTAAGTGTATTGTTAACTCAATTACACTTATACAGAGCCACGTATTGAGATTACACTTGAAAACCACAAGTGTATCTGTGGGATACTGGCACACAAACAGCGTGACAGGGTACCATAAGCTTTAATTCTGACATGAAATTGTTGATTCAATTACACTGTCATTATACAAGGGCACATTGTAGCAACATATAAGCCCAGAGGCCATTCTTAGACATGCCAAACCAGCCTTTTAAGAAGTCTTAACTGACACAAGCCCACTTTTTCCTGTTTGATTCAGTGGAAGAAAACTATATCCCACTTGAAACCAAGTCACAGGCCAACATACCAGTGACACCCTCAGAACCAGAGGGCAGCAAGGGTAAAGGAAAGAGGCTAAGTGAAGGTCTCATCACAGCCAAGAAGTGGACTCCAATAGCCACTCAGAGGAGTAGAAAACCACAAAACTCTGCATCAATACAAGGTAAACCAACCTTAACCACTTGTACAGGAAAAATTACAATTATTAACCCAGTTGTAACCTCCAAAGGCAAACTTCCCAAATCAGCAGATAGCAAATTTGTACAAGGCACAGTCAAAGGTAAATACCCTAAGAACATAAAGTTTTTGACTGCTTGAAAACACTGATATGTCCCCTGTATACCTCAGAGACCTTGGCTTCCAAAGGAACCAGCCAGAGGACATAGAAGGCTTGTCCAGAACCAGAAGACCTGGAAGAGGACACCTTGGACATAGTGGTGGATGGCAAAACAATGAGGGAGATAATATCAACCTTTCCATTCACACTCCAATTCAACAGGAACCTCAAACCAGAGGACTGGAAGGATATGTATTGAGCTCTTCAGCTCCACCAACTCCACAAAGATTTATTTCAATGGAGCATGGACAACAAAAGGTTAAACTTGGAAAGTCACTGGGCAGAACTTGGAGCAAGTTTCCAGAAGATCTGTCTCAAAGAGATAGACTTCAAAGACCTTATGATAATCACCAAAGGTTGGAATCCTACCAGGCAGTTCAGACTCCTGGAGGCAAGGGCACAGAGGATAACGGAGAATCAAGCCACTATCCAAGCTATAGAAGAACAGTTAACCCAGACAGGGCCTACTGAGATTCCTTCAGGCTCACAAGGAGCAGGCCAAATCAGGTCTCCAGTGGCTTCACACCATTCAGAAACCAGCAGATCAGTGGCCAAGAGTGTAAGGTGTGGATATGAAACTTTGATTAAAAATCAAGTACTTTTCCTGTCCTCAAAATTTGTTTAAGGTAAAGTTCAATTAAAAATAGTAAGAAATATTATTTTTAAGAGAAAACACGCCAATTTTATTGTTTATAACCTTATTAGTATAAAACAATAATATTATAAAAATTTATTGTTTTACCAACAATAAAAATTTATCCAAAAAATACTCTACAAGAGATATTTTAAGGCTACAAAAGAAATTTCTTCAAGAGCAATTTCAATTGGAATTAATTGAGCAAAGAACTGCAAGCAGTTAATTAAAGAACAAAGTCTTTAAAAAGAATACTAAAGAGAAAACACGCCCAAAAGTGACCAGAGTGAATTTGGAAACAAAGTGACAAAGTTTACAGTGATGAAAGATGCTTTAATTCACTTTTGGGGTGGTTCAGGGGTAAAAATGATTATAAGAGTTACAAACAATGATTATAATGATTTTTTCACGTGGTTAAAAGGATCAAAATGATTTAAAAATGGTGGTTGGAATCTTTTATTGAATGGTTTAACAGTGTTTGAACTAATTAATAAAAGGAAAAGATTCTAACATGAAGAGAAAAGTGGGGCAAAGAAGACATTCTTTTATAGCCATCAATTCTCTTACTCCAAAAGTAAACTTTACTCTTTTCAGTCGTGAAAAACAGTCTGACAACAGAAAAGCCAATTATGGCATCATTGAACCCTGGTTGAGACCAAAAAAGGGCTGGTTTAAGCCATTTTTAGCCATTTTAGACCCTTAAATCAGCCATTACTATAGCAATACCAGGCCTAGAGCCATCAAAACACGTCAGAATGTGTGTCAGAGGCGTAGAAACCAGTTAAAACTGTTTTGATTATGATTGTTTTATCTTAAGGGTAGTTTTACCCTCTTGGCAACAGCTAAAACTACCCCAGTTGGTATCAAAACCTCATCATCAATTGAGTCCACAGACCCTGTAGCTGAATTCCAGGCCAAAAGTGATGAAATTTTGCGTGAATTTTGACATCCCACGCCTGTCAGCAAGGATTATGGGGGTCTAGCTCCCCCTTAGAGCTGGAGTTCCTTTTCCCCCCCAAATTTAATCTTTCCAATTCATTTTTCCTTTAATTCCTCATCATGTATTATACTTATAATTTACATATGTAATTCAATTCAATTGTACAGTACAATACAGTAATAATTGACACCTCATATGTAAATCAAAGTTCACTTATGTAATACACGCGCACATTTTGACATTTCAATTGAATTCAATTGAAAATACTTCAATTCCTCATAACTTCTAAACTAAACACAACACCTCAATTTTAACACAAAAATTGATGGTTAGCACCACATGTGGTGTGAATTAGATTAAGGTTTTTAGGATTTTCAATTTTCATACAGAAAATACAAAAAACTTAATTTAAGCTTATTTAGAGTTGAGTTACAAGAATTTCACTCAGAGGTGACCCCACCTTATTTTTTATGAGGAATCCAATGGTGAAATAATTTTTATATGTTTATTTATTGGATAAAAAGTTATAATAATTTTTATATAACTTTTTTCCAAATTTATTTAATTTCTTACAATTTTGTTAAAATTTCATTTTTACTTAATTTTTTCAAGTATAAATGTAATTTTATAATTCCAACATTTAATGTAATTTTATTTTTAAATTGTGATTAATTTTTTTATTTTGAATATAATTTTATATTTATATTTTGATTTTTATTTTAATAATATAAATAAATTTATTTTATTTATATTTATATGTTAATTTTGTTATTTGTGGTCTTTTGGGTATATGAAATTACCTCTAAGGCTCACAAAGAGTCACCATTCTTCAAAATTCCAGGAAGTTTCCAGGAGAAGACAAGGAAACAAGGGCAATAACAAAACCTCCTTCAACCAGAGGAGGAAAGAGTCAGACCCCATGATCCAGAAGCTGTTAGATTTGGTGAAAGAAGTACACAAGAACCAGAAGTAGTCTTAAACCACTCTAGAATCAGTAGTCCTAGTAATAGAAACATTACCCCCACTCAGATTGAACACAACATTGTCACACCTGAGAGTAACTTAAACAGTGATGCACTGTGGTTACAAATGTCCCAATATGCTGAACAATCTGCAAAGAAGTTTGCAGAACTTGAAGCTGTCCATGAGAGGATGTAAAAAACATAAGCCTACTTGGAACAGATAGTTAAGCATTTTCAAGAAGGATATGCTCAATTGAGAAAAGCCTCTGAAGAAACCAACGAAAGACTGAATCTAGTCTTTGAAGAACAACACCACAGCAAAAGGGACAGGGATTGTCTGGATCAAGACATAAAGAAATTGTGTAATGTCTACCATAACTTGAATCCTCATCCACAAGGCCAAGTTATGGATAATGCATATCAACCAGATGACATCAAACCAGATGCCATGTTTATGAATAAGGCAAGACCTCCATCACAATATCAGGATGGAGATGGCATGTCTTATTCAGATAAGGAAGCCTTGAAACAGCTTCCTGAGGCCTCAAGCTGGCCCAAATTCTCTGGATCAGGAGAATATGATCATATGGAGCTCATAGATTATATTGATCCACTCTTTATTGATGTAAAGAGCATACCAGATTACTGAATCACTGCTAGATTAAATACAGCATTTAAAGGTCATGCTAGTATATGGTACACTGAAATGAAAGAAATCCATGGCAGAAGAAACTGGCCATGGTGGAAGAGTCAAATCATCCAAAAGTACAGTAATGGTACTTGGATATGGCAAAAGACAATGTCATTTGGAAATGACAAATACTCTGTGGACAAAGATCCATATGAGTGGTGTCTCAGACAGTCTAAAAGACTTAAAGCCATTGATCCTCAGATGAACATTTAAATGAGGAATCACAAACTTCTGATGCAACTGCCAGGAGAACTAGAGCATGCAATAAAATGCAGATCCAACCAAAATTGCACTCTAGATGACATTGCCAACACCTTACAAGACATGAGGAAAAGGACTAATATAGGTAAATTCACCCCATATAGAAGCAGTGGTTGCAAAGAAAAACAACCTTTCAGGGTAGAGTTTAAAGACAAACCCAGAGAAAGAGTGGCAGAAGTGGCAAAAAAGAACAATTCTTGTCACAATTGTGGTTCAACAGACCACTATGCCAACAACTTGTCAAAGGGAAAGAAAAAAGTCTATGCCATTGAGAAAGTCCCAGAAGAGGAATCCCCAATAGAGGATTCTGAATCAGACTCCATGGGTGATGCCATCAGAGAACCATCTGATGATGATCAAGACCCAAGAGAGGAATTTCTAGTGGAATACCAAGAGGAAACCACACTAGAAATTCGGGAAATAAAGTTGGAAGCAGGCATGCCACACGACACTGCTAACAAGAACTTGTGCAAACACACACAAGATGCAAAAACATTCCTGGTTACACCAACCAAAGGAATGGCATATATACATGGGACAGCCACAAAAATGACTGTTTGTATTGACAATGCTCAGCATACACTGATCATTGATAGTGGAGCACACTGCTCCATAGTGGCCAGAAACTATCTGGATAACCACGTCCAAACTGGGAAAACCAGCTCTTTCCCACTAAGGCAAAGAACTTTAAATGTGCATCAGGGAAGATGACTTCCATTGGGAAAATTATCAAAGAGATAATTATACCCCACAGGAAGGGTAATATCAGACTCAACCCAAAGTTTTTAGTGCTTGATGATGCCCACATCCAAGGGATTTTACTGGGAACAGACTACCAGAGGATGTATGGCATAGACATTTACAACCATAAAAATAGGCACATCACCATTGGTACTAACAAGGAAAAGAAATTTTCACTTGATATATACCAGATATCTTTACAAGATCCACTAGAAGAACTTTTGAAGGAATTCAGAGAGGGACAGTTTAGCACTACCCTCACCAGTAAACAAAAAACTAAGTTTACTGAAGATGCTGAGAAAGAACAGACTAGCATTTTCCATTGGTGAAGAACCATTAGGCAAGATCAAAGGCCATGATATAGAACTATATCTGGATGTGGAAAGGCCTCATCCACCCATGCTTAGGAGACCTCCTTACCCAGAAAGTCTGGAAACCAGGAAAGCAATTGAAAAACATATCAATGAACTCCTGGACATGGAAGTCATCAGGAAGATTGGACACAATGAAATAGTGGAAATAACCACTCCTGTCCTAATCACCTGGCATGATGGCAAGTCTAGCTTGTGTGGAGGCTTCAGAGCTCTGAATAGCTACACAAAAGCAGACAGGTACCCTATACCCAGGATACATCATGCCTTGGATAAACTGGCAAAAGCCAAATACATAACCAAAATGGATTGTATGAAAGGATTCCACCAAAATGGAGTTAAAAAAAACTACATGAAACTACTCAGAATAATATGCGATATGGGTATATATGAGTACACCAGGATGCCATTTGGCATAAAGAATGCACCAGCCCACTTCCAAAGGATGATGGACACAATACTTCAAGAAGAAATATTGGAAGGCTGGATGGTGGTATATATTGATGATATCATTATATACTCAGAGAAATGGGAAGACCATGTGCAATACATAGACAGAGTGCTAAGTAAATGCATTACATAACCAAAATGGACTGTATGAAAGGCTTCCACCAGAATGGAGTTAAACCAAACTCTATGAAATTACTCAGAATAATATGCCATATGGGAATATATGAGTATACCAGGATGCCATTTAGCATTAAAAATGCATCAGCCCACTTCCAAAGGATGATGGACATAATATTTCAAGAAGAAATATTAGAAAGCTGGATGGTAGTATATATTGATGATATCATTATATACTCAGAGACATGGGAAGACCATGTAAAATATATAGATAGAGTGCTAAGTAAATGTACACCCATCAATCTGAAAATTTCACTAAAAAAGTGTAATTTTGGCCAACAAGAGCTACTAGCTCTAGGACATAAAGTCTCAGGTCTCAGTCTGGCAATTGACCAGAATAAAGTAGCAGCAGTACTGCAAAAGCCAGTACCAAAAAGCATCAAAGAGATGCAATCCTTCCTTGGGTTTGCTAGCTACTATAGAAACCACATCAAAAGCTTTGCACACATAGCTAGTAGTTTATACAAGTTATGTTCAAAAGATGTAGTTTTTGAAATAACCAAGGAAAGGAGGGATTCATATGAGAGGATCAAACATGAACTCACAAATGCACCTGTGCTCATCTTGCCTGACTTTGAATTACCATTCAAGTTATACATAGATGCAGCATGTAGCCAAGGCTTAGGAGCAGCCCTTCACCAAAGACAAATTGTGGATGGTGAACCAAGAGAGGGTGTAATATGTTAAATCTCTAGGCAACTGAAAGAATCAGAAGCCAGGTATGGGGCCACCCAGACTGAATTTCTATGTCTAGTCTGGGCTCTAGGGAAATTCGATTATTATTTGGAGGGTGCAGTCTTTAAAATCTACACAGACTGCACAGCCTTGAAGTCTTTACTAAACATGAAGACTACAAATAGACACATGCTGAGATGGCAAATAGATATCCAGGAGTATAGAGGTAACATGATCATCATATACAAAGAAGGTAAAAGTCATACCAATGCAGATGGCCTCAGCAGATGGCCACTGGCCAATGTCAAAAGCAATCTAGCTTATGACCCTGAAGTTGCAGCCAAGATCCCTATCCATTTCATGGAAATAGATAAAAGGAAGAACTTCAGATTTTCTGAATGGGCACCAGAACATGGTACCCTTGACATTGAGAACATTGCTTCAGAGGTAACAGAAACTCCCATACTGGGGATAAGCTCCTCAGAACTGCACAATGAATTTTTCAATGCAGTACTGAAGTCTTATGCCAAACACAAACAGTGTGGCATACTACTACAACTCCTTCAAAAAAAGTACAGGAGTCCAGAACTGGAATCCCAGCTGGAAGAACCTTGGTTGAGGGCCTATAAGGATAACAAGTTCTTCCTTATAGATGGCCTGCTCTAACACAGAGAAAAACACACAAGTGCACTCACAGTGGTAGGCAGAGACCACATCTCTCTGAGCCTACAGGAATTTCATGACTGCCCGTATATGGGACACATGAGTGAAGACAGGACCAAAGAGAGCGTAGCAAGCACAGCTTGGTGGCCCAAGTGGGAACAAGGTTGGGAGAATACATCAGCACTTGTGAAAGATGCCAAAAGGCAAATAGGAAACATGGGAAGAAGGATGGGTTACTTCAACATATAGAAGAACCCAAAACCCCATGGGAAACCATCGACATGGACTGGGTTACAGGACTTGTCCCAGGAGGCAAAGAAAACTACAATACCTGCTTGATCATAGTTGATAGGTTCAGCAAGAGCATGAGGTGTCTACCATGCCACAAAAAGGACACAGCCATGGATACTGCCCTGTTATTTTGCAATAACATCATATCTACCTGTGGAGTCCCTAAGATCATCATTAGTGATAGGGACCCAAAATTCACATCTGAAATTTGGACCAACTTCTTTGACATGATTGGCACCAAGCTTGCTTTTTCCACAGCTTACCATCCCCAAACAGATGTCCTAGCTGAGAGGATGATCCAGACTATGGAAGACATCCTTAGAAAGTTCTGTGCCTATGGCATGGAATACAAGGACCATGAAGGATACACCCATGACTGGGTTACCCTTCTACCAGCTGTCCAACTGGCTTATAATACAAGTCAGCACTCTACCACAGGAAAAACACCTGCACTGGTAGAGAAAGGGTGGAATCCCCTGTTGCCTGTGGATCACTTAAAGAAAAATCTTCTGACCATCCACCCCACAGCCACAGACTTCCATGATATGTGGAAGAGAGCTTGTGACACAGCTGCTAAATGCAGAGCTGAGGTAAAAGATTATAATAAACAGAGGTGGGACAAGACACACATGGAACCTGACTTTAAGGAAGGGGACCAGGTGCTAGTGTCTACACTGAACTTCAAAAATCTTAAAGGACCCAAGAAGATGAGGGACTAATTTTTAGGGCCTTTCACAATCATTAGGTTGATAGAAAAGAATGCAGTGGAAGTCAAACTTAAAGAGGAATTTGCCAGGAAGTACCCAGTCTTCCCAGTAAGTTTGGTCAAACCATACTTCCAAACAGAGGAGGATAAATTTCCCTCCAGTCAGCAGAACCCCACACCACCTGATACAGTGGAAGTGGAGGACTCCCCAGGAGCTGTGAGTAAGATCATCAGGGCCAGGAATATCAGCCTTAATGGAAAGGATCAAAGACAATACTTAGTCAGATTCAAGCACCAAACAGCTGATAAAGACAAATGCTTGGCAGAAGATGCCATACCAGATGGGAACATACATCTAGGGAGATTCAGGGCCTCTAGGAGGACTAAACAGTCTCATCAATTATGAGCCTTTTTTGGAGGGAGGGTATGTCATCCTGTGACTCAAAACCAGAGCACAAGCATGACAGCCAAAATGCCATAAACCAATGGTATAGCCAAGATACCACCAAAACATGGAGCTGAGCCAAATCAGCTCAAAAAGTATCAAAGGGAAGAGGAAACTCACCCCTTTCTGAAAATATAAGTCCCATCACCATAGGAAAAAGAATAACAAAGCTTTGTCCTGCTCAAAGTTATTGCTGAGCATAAACCTTAATTTTCACCTCTCATCTAAAATCTAGAAGGAGAGGCTTAACCCCATCAAATGGGTACTCAAAATAAAGCTCTAAGCGGGGACTATCTAATGGTACCAGCCAAACTGAGCTAGCACCAAAGTTACTGGAGTTATGGTCAATTTCAGGCCAAATAAGGGTGAACAAAACATTCACCTCCCATCTAACTTCTACAGTTTTAATGTGAGATACTTGAAGTGGGGCCCTTTTGGAAAGAGAACAATCAGGGCTATCTGATGCTGTCATCCACTTCCCCATAGCCCAACTACAGCAGAAGTTATGGGGCAAACAAGCTCAATACAGCTTTTTGCTTAAAACACCCATATGTACAAAACTCTTGTACATGGCATAACTTTGCCATATTTAATGATAACCACTGTAAGGTTTGTCTATGAAACTCTTGATAATAGTAGCAAAATCAAGAGTACTATGACTGTCCTCAATAGAAATATAT
The DNA here is from genome assembly GCA_023105745.1 of Austropuccinia psidii. Taxonomy (NCBI): domain Eukaryota; kingdom Fungi; phylum Basidiomycota; class Pucciniomycetes; order Pucciniales; family Sphaerophragmiaceae; genus Austropuccinia; species Austropuccinia psidii. The sequence continues at coordinate 4,529,267 of JALGQZ010000001.1, forward strand.
AATATAATAAAATATCATAACCAAAAATTTAAATATAATTATTAAAAATAATTATATGAAAACATAAATTTAATTATTATTATAAAAATATAATAATAAAAAAAATAATAATAATTATAATAAATTATAATTACTCTATTTTTGTTATAGTCACTGACAGTTATAACAATAAGACTTGTAAAGCTCTTGATGAGACAATTACACGTGGAAATATGAATATTAACCACTTATATATAATATAAATATTATTTATAAAAGAATTATAACACACACTGTGCAGAAATAATTCTTATAGAATAAAATTCTATATAAAAAAACTAATACTAGATAAAAAAAATATAGAACTTTAGAGAAAACTTACTTATAATATTTATTTAATACAACAAGTCAAACAACAACAGTTATTATATTAAATAATGATTATAAGTTAAAAACACGTCTAAAATCAATAATTTTAAGGATAAATCAAATTTTTATGATAAAATTTAATATTAAAGAGTTTTTTTTAAGAGGAATTTGTGGATTTTAAAAGATATTTAAGATGAAAATTTCATAATATAAAATATATTATTGATGATTACAACAATAATCTGAATTCTATGATTTCAATTCTTCAATTTACAATTAATAAAGAATAAAATAACTTGAGAATTACTTTAATAATAAGATTTTATAAATAATAAAACTTTACCTGTTTAAATTTCTAATATGATTGGATTGATGATGAATGATGGACAAAAACAGTGATGAAAAGACTCTTTTTATGTCTTCAGAGCAGATCTCATGATTCACAATGAATATAGAGGGCGTGCTCAGGTCAAAACTGAAAAACCATACTTAAAGACAAAGTTCTTAACTTAAGGCAACTTGTTTTTAATTCCAATTTAAAGTTACCAGTGTTATTCTTAACTCCATGTAACTTTAATCCTCATTTAAACTAATTATTTTAAGTTTTTAATATAAATAAACTTATTTATATTAAAGTTCATCACATGAACAACTTAAAAATAGAGTTTCAAGCAGAAATCTCTTAAACTCACCTTTTAATTAATTTTTAAAGACATCTTAATTTTCTTTGAGCTTAATTAAAAGAGTGAATTTCCAGGCTAATTACCCAGGAAATTTATTCATAAAAGATACTTAAAGTTTAATTTATATATAGATAATATTAAATTCTAAGCTGTGTGAAACTTTCAAGCAAATCCATTAAGATTTGGATTTTTAATGAATTTTTGAAGTTATTGTTATTTTTCCACGTAAAATAGCAATACACACCAAACCTTAGCTTTTGATAAGGTTTTGATGCTTGTAACTTTAAAGTCTTAAGCTTATTTAAGGTTTTTAAGCTTTATTAAGATTTGGCAGTTCTTAAAACCTTGATTTCAAGCCTGCATATTGGGATTTCCCCTTTGGCAGCTTGAAATTCCTGTCCAAATTGGGATAAAACCAGTTTAAACCTTAAGGTTGGATCAGAGTCTAATCTTAAAGTTTAAACAAGGTTGAAAATCCTCCTATACAGGTGGACAACCTTAATTGAATCATTGCAGATCCAAAAAGTTGGGTACCCCAGCTCTATTTGGTCTTTTTCCTTTGTCCCACCTTTTTGCGTGGATTTTGCCCTTTTATTTATTTAAAGCCATACCATGGCTTTAAACCCTTTTAAATTGAGCTCATGCAGGATTTACATTCTGTATGGCAGATCCTTAGCCAATTCAGTAAATATACACCACACCTCAATTTTGACTAAAATTTTGGTAAGTTTGCATTAACCTTATGCAACTTTAAATTTAACAATTTTAAAAAGATGTTAAAAAAGTTACATTAGTACTGTGAGATTCTTAAATCTTCTAATAACACAAGAAATAAGTGTTTTTGGGTATAACACCTCATGGATGTACCCTAGGTTAATTTTGGTGTAGAATTCAAAAATAACAAAATATTTATAACTTTGTTTATCCAAAATAAAGTTATACTTTGTTTTTGTTATTTTTTATTTTGATTTCAACTAAAAAGTCTGTTTAAGACAAAATTAGCTGTTTATAAAATCATTTGTGGCCTTATGGGTATGTTATACATACCTCACAGGCGCACGTTCCCTACCACCAAAGAAAAAATTGTACCACAATTTTTCTGTTGTAGTTTACCCCCAAGTTATTTGGGGGGGTATAATTCACTGCCCAACCTCTCTACTTTTACTTTTAAGTATGTAAAGCACATAATTCAAACTTTTTATTGAGAAATTGGTCTTCTCTCATGTCTGAATCTTCTGAAAAGCTTTTGGGAATCAGGTATTTTGCTTTCTACAATCCACTCATCTTCATGTTGTGGATTTTTATACCTGACTAAGTATTCTCTTTTATTTTTTCCCCTAAGTCTTCTTTCTTTCAAGACCTTTAGTACTTTTTTCTCCTCACTTAGATCTAGTCAGGGTACTTCTAAGGGTGTTTCATTTCTTAAAGGAAATAATTCCTTGTCACTTGAAGTGTAATGCTTTACTAGACTGACAGGGAATGTTGGATGTTTATTTTCCAGTTCTCCTGACAGTTCTACTTGTACTGCATTTGTCCCATGAAGGGCTTTAATAATAAATGGTCCTGCAAAGGAATCTTTCAATTTCTTTGGGCCTTTAATATTATTAAAGTTCAAGGTTGAAACTAGTATTAAGTCCCCTACTTTGAATTCTGGGGTTTTATGACTTTTATCCCATTTCTGCTTAGCATATTCAAAGGCATCATTCATGCTTTGATTTGCATGATGTCTCACTTTATCAAGCAATAGCTTAAAGCTTGAAGCAGTTGGATGAATGTCAACCAGATCTTTCTTCAAAGTATCAATTGGAAGTTTGGGGTTCCATCCTTTTTCCAACATTGCAGGGGTCTTGCCTGTTGAAGCATGGATGGAGGTCTCGTAGGCTAATTCCAATGCTGGTATAAGAGTACACCAATCATGGTAAAGCCATCAGAATCTTTAAACTCTAAGCCATAAGCACAAAATCTTCTGATCATGTCCTCAAGGGTTTGAATCATTCTTTCTGCTAACCCATCTGTTTGTGGATGGTATGCTGTTGAGAATGATAATTTTGTACCCAAAAGCTTATGTAGATTAGTCCATAAGGCTGATGTAAATTTTGGGTCTCTGTAACTAATGATATTTTTAAAGAGACCAGTATGGGATATTACTCTATTCCAGATCAAAAGAGCTGTATCCATAGCTGTGTCATCTTTGTGACATGGTAAAAAGATTGGTGTTTTGCTATATCTGTCTACAATAATAAGACATGCATTGTAACTTTTATCACCTCCAGGTGGTTATGTGGTTACGCAATCCATGTGAACAACTTCCCATGGGGTACTTGGTTCTTGGATATGGATCATCAGACCAAATCTTTTACCAGTAGCTTTATTGGCTTTCTGGCATCTATCACAACTATGACAGTAATCAATGACATCTTTTCTCCAAGATGGCCACCAGGAACATGTCTTAATTCTTTCCATTGTTCTGTCTTCAGACAGATGTCCAGAATAAATGTTATCATGGCATTCTAGTAGTATTGTCTTAATCAACATTCTACTACATAGGACCATGACACATGTGTGTTTAGATCTATGATATAGTATACCATCAAACAAATGGAATCTTCCATTATCATAAGATGTTTTCCAAATATCATCCAGAGAATTAGCCAATGCTGCATCTTTGAAATCTTTGTCAAGTAGAGCAGTAAGTATATGGCAATTTTTATCTTGCTTATAGCTTTCTCTAACTTCCTCAAAGAATTCTGTTCCCACATCTGTGATGTTAATTCCTTCAATTGGGATTTGAGGTTCTGCACTTGTAGGAACATAGGCAGGATTTTCAGGTGTATTGGGTAATGCCCATCTACTTAAGCCATCAGCATTCCTGCGAATATTTCCAGCTTTATGTACTATGGTCATATTGCCTCTATACTCCTGTATAGCAATCTGCCATCTTAACATGTGTCTGTTTGGAGTTTTCATGTTAAGAAGTGACTTTACTGTGTTACAATCAGTAATTACTTCAAACACACTACCATCAAGATAGTAATCAAGTTTTTCCAGAGCCCAAACAAGGCAAAGGAACTCCATTTGGCTAGCTCCATATCTGGCCTAAGTAGGCTTAATTTGTCTTGAAATAAAACAAATTGGACCTTCATAAGGCTTGTCATTGACAATTTGAACTTGATGAAGAGCAGCTCCTAGACCTTCACCACATGCATCAATATACAGCTTGAAAGGAAGTTTCCAGTCTGTAATCAGTAATAATGGTGCATTGGTCAAGGCATACTTGATTTTATCATATGCTTGAATTCTCTCCTGAGTCACTTCAAAAACAGTTTGTTGATCACAAATTCTGTATAATGATCTGGCATGGATTGCAAAATCTTTAAGGTTTTGCCTGTAATAACTGGCAAAACCTAAGAAAGACATCATTTCTTTTTTGTTCTGGGGCATCTGTTTCAGTAAATCTGCAGCCACTTTGCTCTTATCAACACCAAGGCTTAGTCCTGAGACCACATGTCCTAGAGCTTTTAACTCATGAAACCCAAAATTACATTTTGTAAGAGAAATTTTCATGCTCACTTGTAAAATTTTCTTAAGTACTAATGAAAGTCTCTCTAAATGTAATTGCCAGGTTTCTGAACAAATTATAATGTCATCAATATAAATGATTAACTATCCCTCTGATAATTCATGTGGGAAGATAGTATTCTCATTCTTTGGTAATGAGAGGGTGCCTTTTTCATACCAAAAGGCATCCTCAAATATTCATAAATACCACAATGAGCAATTATTCTCAATAATTTCCCAGCATGAGGTGTCAAAACATTCTGGCGAAAGCCTTTTAGAGCATCCATAGAAGTGATGAATCTTGCTTTGGATAATTGAGTCAAAGTCTCATGAATTCTAGGGATTGGATACCTGTCGGGATGGTATAGGTATTCAGTGCTCTAAAATCACCAACCATCCTTGATTTATCATTATGCCAAGTAATGATTACTGGGGTTGTGACTTCTACCTCCTCATTGTGTCCAAAGTTTCTAAGAACTCCCAGTTTCATTAGTTCATTAATATGATTTTCTAATGCTTCTCTAGCCCTAGGGCTATCTGGGTAAGCTGGTCTTCTTAATAGTGGTGGATAAGACCTTTCCACAGTAAGCATAATGTCCACCTCATGGCCTTTTATAGCCCCAAGTGGTTCATTATCTGAAGCAAAGGCTTCCCTGTATTGAAATAAAATTTCAATAAGCTCTTCCTTCATTTCCAGTGTTAACTCAGGACTAATTTGTGCTTCAATTAATTGACTTGATACAAATTTTTCTTTATTAACATTTTGTACTTGTTTAATGACAGTAATTTCTCTTTTTTCTAGAGGAAAAGCAAATTTTTGTCTTTTATTTTCCCCTATGGTGAAATACCTGTCTTTATGATTATTAATATTAATACCATAAATATTGAGATAATCATTCCCAAGTATAAAGTGTTGTAAAGTACAATTATTCATAACAACAATTTCAACTTTCAGTCTTATACTTCCTGAAGATTGAGGAAATATGATTTCTGCTTCAAATATACCCAAGGGGTGCATATTTTGGCTAGCACTGCTGAATGTTATACCTTCAATTGGCATTAATTTGTCTTGCCAATTGGTATAAATTTTGTCAAGATAATCTTTTCCAAGACAAGTGCAAAACGCACCTGAGTCAAGATGTATCTTGGCTTCTGTGTTATTTATCACAATATTAGTGATACAAGATGACCCAGCTGTATAACCTTTACCTCTTGCAGGTTTGGATTTTTGCATCTTGGCATCTTGCACATGTATGAGATCCATACATTCATCACTATACTGTGGTAAGTGAGTATGTACCTCAGTGACCTCAAAAGAGACATTAATGTTCTCTATACTAAGTTCTTCTGATACTTCTTCTTCTTCTGAAGGCTCAGAATCACTTTCATGCAAAGATACATAAGTTTCTTTTGTGTCTTCCACTTTTTCAACATTTACCTCATTGACTCTTGTCTTTTTTGTACAAGCGTTTGCCAAATGAGATGTGCTTCCACATTTATGACATTTCAAAGGAGTTCTTTCATGTGGTTTATTTGGCTTTGAAATTGGTTTCCCACTAGTCTTGTTGTCTATTGGGGTTTTGGACCAATTTCTTCCAATTTTTGTTCTAGTAGTGATGTCCTCCATAGCATTGATATAATAACCTGTAGAGCAAGGCTCAGTACATCTGCTTCTTATAGCATGCTCAAGGTCACCCCCACATTTTCTTAATATCCTTTTATGTACCATTGTTTCAGACATATCAGGATGAAGGGCATTTAACCTGTCCTTCTTAAGAAACCAAGTCATGGGCCTGTCCCTCTCAGTATTAAAAATGGCTTCTTCAAAAGAATTTTCCATTCTAAATCTCCAGGAATCATTTTCCCATTTGGAAATAATTTGTTCTTTCCACCAAGGCCAAGAATGTTTACCATGGTCTTGTCTTATTTTATAATACCATTTCCTTGCTGATTTGGTAAATAATGAGTGTAAACTGGCACTTATGTATTCATCTGGTATGTTAAAGTCTTCTTTAAACATATCAATTGTTTTCATGAATTCCATATGATTATATTCTCCTTCACCACTGAAGGTTGGCCATTCCTCTAATCTTGGAATGTCCTTAAAGTTGCAAGCAGTTTCCACATCATGACTTGAAATTGTATGATTTAAATCATTATTCAAGTTAAGAACATTTCTGTCTAGAATTGGTGTGGATTGCCTTGGCAATTCATTTTATAGTGATATATTATTAATACTTGATTGAATGTCTTCTTTCAATTCAAGTCTTGCTTCATCACTTTTTTCCAATTGTTCTTGAAACAGAGCTGCATTGTGACCAGTAGAATTTTCCAAGTTTTGAACTTGTATTTTCAATTCTCTTAACTGTCCAGTTATAAAAGAGCTTGAGTTCTCATCTGGTTGATTGAGTAAGGTAACTTTAGACTCAAGGCTTTCACAAATTTGCGTCAAAGACACAATATTGTCTTTATTAACATTTTCAAGGCCAATAATAGTCTTTTGTTGTTCTTTCACTTTTAATATCTCATTACCCAACTTCTGTTGGACATAATCAAATGCTTTAAATTTTGCCATAATTTCTTTATTGCAAGATTCAAAGTGAGTTACAAGCTTTACAAGATCTATTTCTTTGGGAAAGATTTATTCAATCTTTCCTCCTCCTTGTTTTTGAATTCCATCAAGGTTTTTGCCATATTGAACACATTGTCCATGGCTGTCTTTTACTTCTTTGGGATTCTGTAATTCTGAGGGTAAGGCTTGTTCCACTTGGGCTTTGCCTTTCCCTTTGCCTTTTGCTTGCCCTGCTGGTTGGTTTTGGGGCTTGCTTGGGCTTGTTTGGAACTTGTTGAGGCGTATTTTTGCTGGTGGATGCTTGAGGAGCTTCCACTGGGCTGGTTTCCTTGCCTTGGGCCAACTTCTTCTTCTGATCCTCTGATAACATGCTTTGGTTTTTCAACCAAGCTTTTATCTGTTGGACTTGTCCTTTGACAGACATGGGTGTCCAACCCATCAGAAGGTCTTCTTTCTTTTCTGGTCCCATGAACTTCTTCACTTGAAGATAGGAGTTCATGGTGCCTATCAAAAGACTTGGGAGAAGTTCCCACTCTTGTTGTTTTGACGCCAAGAGCCAGTTCTTCCATTGAGATTGATAAATCCCCACGGCTGCTTGTTGGAAATGGTTCAGGTCTAACAGCAATAGCAGTTATGTCAGCTTCTGGACTCTCAATAAGAGGTTCAAAGGTGCTGGCTAACCTTTGGGAACTGGTGGAAGTTCTGGCATCCTCCATTTGTGCCTCTCCTCTGGGAAGACATTCTTGCCTTTTGGATTTGTGGCTAGAATGTCCTGTTCCAGATCCATTTGATTGGATGGAGTAGTTACTTCCACTTCTAGTAGGAGTCATACCACGTCAATTTTAATAAAAAATAGAGTAAAATTGAATTGAATTCACCTGCAGGACCTTTAAAGGGCTCTTTGGTTATCAAACCCCTTGGTGCTGGACTGGTTTGAATTTCAATACTGGTCTCTGAGGTTTCAGAGTCTGAAGAATTTTCTCTGATGGAAGACACTAGAGAAAATTAAAAATATAAGTTATTTTATCAAATAATAAAAATAACTTATAAACTCAGCTTATCAAATAAAGTTGTTTTAATGTAATTTTATGGAAAATTACGTCAAAAATAAATAAAAATGTCTAAGATAAAAGAAAAAAATGCTTTGAGTAAAGATTTTTATTTAAAGATTTTTTATTTGATTTATTATTTTCTTTAAAGAAATAATAATTATGCAATTAACAAGTTAATTAATCAAAATTGTATTATTATTCACTTTATACTAGAATAACTCAAAGAATAAATTTCAAGTCTGTGATGTGAAAAAGCCACTAGTTAGACAAAAGAAATTTATTCCAAATCACTCAATAGTATATTGTTTCACACAATATTCTTAAGAAGAAATTAACTTTATTAATATTATAAAGATTATTTACAAGGGATAAGTCCCAAAAAAGCCAATATTAAGACAAATATGGCAATTGTACGTCAAAAAATAGTAAAATAATGTCTAGAATATGATTTATGTCCCAAAAATTGGTTTAAAATCACGGCCAGGCCCCCAAATAAAAGGTTTGTCTATGAAACTCTTGATAATAGTAGCAAAATCAAGAGTACTATGACTGTCCTCAATAGAAATATATAATATAATAAAATATTATAACCACAAATTTAAATATAATTATTTTTAATAATTATATAAAAAAAATAAATTTAATTATTATTATAAAAATATAATGATAAAAAAAATAATAATTATTATAATAAATTATAATTATTCTATTATTGTTATAGTCACTGACAGTTATAACAATAAGACTTGTAAAGCTCTTAATGAGACAATTACAGGTGGAAATATGAATATTAACCACTTATAAATAATATAAATATTATTTATAAAAGAATTATAACACACACTGTGCAGAAATAATTCTTATAGAATAAAATTCTATATAAAAAACTAATACTAGATAAAAAAATATAGAACTTTAGAGAAAACTTACTTCTAATATTTATTTAATACAACAAGTTAAACAACAACAGTTATTATATTAAATAATGATTATAAGTTAAAAACACGTCTAAAATCAATAATTTTAAGGATAAATCAAATTTTTATGATAAAATTTAATATTAAAGAGTTTTTAAGAGGAATTTGTGGATTTTAAAAGATATTTAAGATGAAAATTTTATAATATAAAATATATTATTGATGATTACAACAATAATCTGAATTCTATGATTTCAATTCTTTAATTTACAATTAATAAAGAATAAAATAACTTAAGAATTACTTTAATAATAAGATTTTATAAATAATAAAACTTTACCTGTTTAAATTTCTAATATGATTGGATTGATGATGAATGATGGACAAAAACAGTGATGAAAAGACTCTTTTTAGGTCTTCAGAGCAGCTCTCATGATTCATAATGAACATAGAGGGCGTGCTCAGGTCAAAACTGAAAAACTATACTTAAAAACAAAGTTCTTAGCTTGAGGCAACTTGTTTTTAATTCCAATTTAAAGTTACCAGTGTTATTCTTAACTCCATGTAGCTTTAATCCTCATTTAAACTAATTATTTTAAGTTTTTAATATGAATAAACTTATTTATATTAAAGTTCATCATATGAACAACTTAAAAATATAGTTTCAAGCAGAAATCTCTTAAACTCAATTTTTAATTAATTTTTAAAGAAATCATAATTTTCTTTGAGCTTAATTAAAAGAGTAAATTTCCAGGCTAATTACCCAGGAAATTTATTTATAAAAGATACTTAAAATTTGATTTATATATAGATAATATTAAATTCTAAGCTGTGTGAAAGTTTCAAGAAAATCCATTAAGATTTGGATTTTTAATGAATCTTTGAAGTTATTGTTATTTTTCAACGTAAAATAGCAATACACACCAAACCTTAGCTTTTGATAAGGTTTTGATGCTTGCAACTTTAAAGTTTTAAGCTTATTTAAGGATTTTAAGCTTTATTAAGCTTTGACAGTTCTTAAAACCTTGATTTCAAACCTGCATATTGGGATTTACCCTTTGGCAGCTTGAAATTCCTGTCCAAATTGGGATAAAACCAGTTTAAACCTTAAGGTTGGATCAGAGTCTAATCTTAAAGCTTAAATAAGGTTGAAAATCCTCCAATACAGGTGGGCAACCTTAATTAAATAATTGCACATCCAAAAAGTTGGGTACCCCAGCTCTATTTGGTCTTTTTCCTTTGTCCCACCTTTTTGCGTGGATTTTGCCCTTTTATTTATTTAAAGCCATACCATTTCTTTAAACCCTTTTAAATTGAGCTCACGCAGGATTTACATTCTGTATGGCAGATCCTTAGCCAATTCAGTAAATATACACCACACCTCAATTTTGACTAAAATTTTGGTAAGTTTGCATTAACCTTATGCAACTTTAAATTTAACAATTTTAAAAAAATGTTAAAAAAGTTACATTAGTACTGTGAGATTCTTAAATCTTCTAATAACACAAGAAATAAGTGTTTTTGGGTATAACACCTTATGGATGTACCCTAGGTTATTTTTGGTGTAGAATCCAAAAATGACATAATATTCATAACTTTGTTTATCCAAAATAAAGTTATACTTATTTTTTGTTATTTTTTATTTCAATTTCAACTAAAAAGTCTGTTCAAGACAAAATTAGCTGTTTATAAAATCATTTGTGGCCTTATGGGTATGTTATACATACCTCACAGGCTCACAACCACATCAAATAAGGTACCATTGTGTAGAACACATACAGGGCTACACACTGGTTCAGTTTTGAGGTTTATATCTCAAGACCAACAAAGTTATAACTGTTTTGAGGTCAAAATCCCACATTCTGACCAATACAGCCTTACCATGGGATAATATCCCATAACCATGAATATGAGGTGTCAAATAGACAAAGAACCTTGTTTTTACTTCAATACCTCATATTTCAGTCAATACTGGGGTCCCATACAGCTTCTGTACAGAATTCTACGCGTCATACACGTCAGAATCAGGCTGTGAGGTCCCCAGATGAAAATTTTCACCCTGTATTGGTGAAAACTGCCAAGGTATGGTTTCAAAACCACATCTGAGCCCAATACAGGTTGTATAGGCTGTTTGCAAACTACAAGCCAGTACTAGAGAGTGGACAATCTTCACTGACTCTAGGTGGAAAGGTCTAGCACTCTTTCCACCCCATTTCAGAATAAAAAGGAGGCTTTTCACAGCCAGAATTGTCTCCTCATCCTGCTCTTGAATAACCTATGTAGTAAACTGTCAAAAACAGTTTTACTATTGGTTAATAATCAGGCATAATTATAAATCTTAATTATTGTAGTCTTTTATTATTGTAACCCAACAGATAAAACTGCACCCAGGGCTTTCAACAGCCCTCACCACCACTATATTATATATAGTAAAGCCCTTTTAATCTTAAATCAAATCATCTTCAACTCTTAGAAATCTTTTTTAACCATTTTTACCATGTGACAAACATAGTTAAAGCTCTAGCTAGCCTATCTACACCTTTATCATAGTTTCATCCTGACAGCTGGAGGGGTCTCTACCTCCAGTTTTGGGTGATCTACTCTTTATCAAACTAAGAGTCACATACACTCGGGGCCTACATTTCGGAGAATGTAGAAAAAGTTTCAATTTGGCCAAGCTCCTCTTAAACAGGAGCACCTGTTGTCTTTGTCAAAAAGAAGAGTGGTGGCCTCCAATTTTGTGTTGATTACCACAAGCGCAATTCTGTTACTAGGAAGAAAAAGTATCCTGTTCCTCACATTAATCAGCTTCTTAATTTTTCCTATGGTTATTCTATCTTCTCCAAGATTGATTTGCATGGTGCATATAACCTGCTCAGAATCAAGGAGTGTGATGAACATTTGACAGCATTTAGAACTAAATATGGCAGTTATGATTATCTGGTTATGCCATTTGGGCTTACCAATGCTCCTGCCTCTTTAAAAATCTTGTCAATAAGATTTTTTATAATATTCTTTATGTTTATGTTGTGGTTTATTTGGATGAAATTATGGTCTTTCCAAATCTGTGGAGGAAAATGTCACTCATGTGTCCACTGTTCTTGCCAGACTCAGAGCCAATAGCCTCTTTGCTAATGCCTCCAAGTGCCTGTTTCATGTTTCTAGTGTAGAGTATTTAGGTTATATTTTTTCTTCTGAGGGCCTCAAGATGGACCAATAAAAATTCCAGAAAATTCTCAATTGGCCACCTCCAAAAGACCTTAAGGCTCTTCAATAATTCCTTGTCTTTGCCAATTTTTATTGCCATTTCATCAAGAATTATTCCCAGAAATTAGTTCACTCACCAAGTTCCTCAAGAAATATTCCTGTTTTCACCTCAATGAGGAAGCTCTTAAAAAGCTTCAGCAAGTCAAAGAGGCCTTCACCACTGCTCCAATCCTATCTCACTTTGATCCTTCTCTACCCACTATTGTAGAGACTGATGCTTCTGATTATGCCCTGGGTTCTGTACTGAGTCAGGTCTCTCACTTGGAAAAATTTCCCATTGCATTTGATAGTTGCAAGCTTCTTCCAGAAGAGCCCAACTCTGAGATTCATGACAATGAAGATCTTGTCATAGTCTGGGCCCTCAAGCACTGGAGAGCCTTTCTACTTTCACTTTGTTCCCCTTTTGAAGTTCTCACTGATCATTCTTCACTTCAATATTTCATGTAATCAAAGATTTTCTCTTGCCTTCAAGCCCATGGGGCTTAGTTCTTATCCAAATTTCATTTCTCAATCACTTACTGCGCCGGCCGCTTTTCCCCCCTTCCAGATGTATTGACACATTGGGACAACATTTACCCAGAGAGGGGGTAGGATTTCATCAGCAAGAACCCAATTAATTATCAAAAATTAATCAAGCAAGATGAAATTCTTTTCAGTCAAGGTGGATTCATTTTCAGATTTTATTGCTTCAACTCAGAAGGCATTATGGCAAGATTCTCAATATAGAAGGATTCTTCAAGATTTGGGTAAAGGTAAATCTGTGTAAGATTATTCTCTTGATTCCTCTTCCCAGCTTCACCTTTTCAAAGATTGGGTGATGGTTCCAAATGACACCACAATTCAACTCAATATACTTCAAAAGCGGCATGACTCTCCTCTAGCAGCACACCCTGGCCAAGAGAAGACTGTCAAACTTGTCAAGTGGGAGTTTCACTGGTCTGGCTTGACTCAATTTATTAAGGATTATTTCTCATCCTGTCAACAGTGCTCAAGAAACAAGAATATTAATCAAAGATATTTTGGACTCCTCAAACCTCTTCCAATTCCAAATTATCCTTGAATTTGTCTTTCAATGGATTTCATTACTCAATTGCCACTGTCCAATTCTTTTGACTCAATCCTTGTCATAGTGGACAGATTCTCAAAAATGGAAATTTTCCTTCAAACAATGTCTTCAATAACTTCATTATATTTGGCTCATTTATTCATTAAGAATATTTTCTCAAAGAATGGCCTTCCTTCAAGCATTTTTAGTGAGAGAGGTTATCTTTTCGTTTCTTCATTTTGTACCAATCTTTGTCAGCAGCTCAAGATTTCAAGAGATCTGTCAGCTGCTTACCATCAAGAAACTGATGGACAGACAGAGAGGGTAAATCAGATACTAGAACAGTACCCTCAGATGTATGTCAGTTATGATCAAGATGATTGGATCACCTGGCTCCCTCTGGCTGAATTTTCCTACAATAACTCTGACCACTCTTCAACAAAACAATCACCATTTTTCACTGCTTATGGAAGATATCCTCATTTTGACTCATTTAACATTACTGAAGATACTCCTGCTGGAAGGTTATCAGCAAAAGTCCAATCAGTACAGAAAGATGTCAAGAGAGAACTTGAAGTTTCCATAAACAGGTTTAAGATGTATGCAGATAAAATTAGAGCAGGTCCACCTGTTTTCAATCCTGGTGACATGGTATGGCTTTCTTCCAAGAACATAAAATCAACTAGACCCACCAAAAAATTGTCTGAAAGATGAATTGGTCCTTTTCTAATCTTGGAGAAAGTCAGCACTCATGCCTACCATCTCAATGGAAGTCCATCCACCCAGTCTTCCATATTTTACTCTTAGAGCCAGTCAAGACCTCAACAATACTTAATATGCACCAAGAGTCTCCTCCTCCAATTATCATTGAAGAAGAAGAGGAATGGGAAGTCTTTCAAATACTGGACTCAAAGCTCAAGAGAGGAAAATTATGGTAGTTGGTGGAATTGACAGGCTTCAGTCAAGACCCAGAAAGATTCACTTGGGAACCAGCTGAATACCTCAAGAAATGTCCTGAACCTATCAAGGATTTACATTATTTATATCCTGACAAGTCAGGACCCAATTCTTCAAGAGCTTGATTATTTTATGGTTCTTGATGGGGAGAGGAATTACCAAAATTAAGTCCCACTCCTGGTATGCACCTTTGGAGGTATTCTACCCTTTTTGTTGTAAGAATTGCCTTGGCCACTCTGTGAGCACTCTGCAATTTTTGGACACATATATTTGGCCTGGCTTTCAACATAATTTCCAAAATTATGGCCATTTTCACCTGGGAAAATGTACCATTCCTTTTCTTATTTTCTTTCCGAGTCTTTCCGATTTCAATTCATTCTTTCAGCAAATTCATTTTCTTTTTATGGTACTGGGGGGAGTGGTCACTACTAAAAGTAAGTTCCTCTCCTGGTGTGCACTTCCCTGAGGGGTCCACAATCATTCAAAACATCACCTTGGCCACTCTGTGAGCACCTGGCAGAAAATCTTCTTTTCCAGGTCCTTGGCCAATTAAAATCAATTGCCAACATCAGTGAACAAGATTGGAGCCTCCTCAAAATTCATTTCTCTTTACTTTTTTATTTCTTTATTTTCACTTCTTTCATTTTCATTTTAAATTTTCCTTTTATCATGTCAAATGTCATGTCAAAAATCATCATTCATTGTCAAAATTACATCAATAATGAAGCCAATGTCAAAAGCAGATCAATAAATTCATGTGTCATATGCCAACATTTTAATATCAGTATCAATTTTTTATTTCTCAAAAGAACTCATCCGTATCCCTCTCTCAAACTCTTTCCAATAGCCTCAACAGGCTTCACCTTGTATTGGTGCTCAGGAGCTCACCATTTCAAGGTGGGGTACTGTCACAACCATGGCAATTCACCCTCTTGGACCTCAATCTGGCATATCCATGCAATATCCGATTTATGGAAATTTGGCCAAATTGGCCATTTCATCTTTTTTGGCCTTTTATGGTCATTTCACTATCTGGTCCCAACCTGGCCCCTTCATTGTCATCAAGCCTTTGCTTCCAGGTTTTTTTTTTGGGAAGTGTTTTGCATTTGCCAGTCAATGGGGAAAATACAGTCCAAAATCCTGTATTTGTCTTTTTGAGCTTTAAATACAGATTTGCACATTTTGCACATTTTTCTTTATTTTCCATTTTAGGCCATTTTCCCATGTAATATGGGAAATACGCACAGATGTCCATATTAGGCCATTTAGATCTTAATTGCCAGATTTGTGCACTTTGTGCAAATACAGTTTTTAATCTGTATTGGCTGTATTTGGCCAAATGACCAAAAAAGGCTTTTCACCTTTGAAGCCACTTGAAGCCCCATTTTTCCTCATATCCTCCTGGCATCATCCAAAAAGACCTTTGGCCATTTTCACCATCCAATAACTAAAAGTGCCATAAATTGTGTTATGCACCATTATGCACCTTTTTTCACCCGCAATCCAATTGTTCAAATATCAAATGGTTATTTCAGCATTGAATCAACATCATCAAGGCATCATGTCATCCAGAGGATTCATCAAGGCTCAAGGACAAGTGTTAATCTCAAATACCAATGATGCCATCAAGCAATAATTGGTTATTCTCATTCACATTCTCAAGCAATATTCACGAGGAACTTCCAAAACAATTTGCCAAGGGTCAATGCTTCATCAATCCACCTTGGAAACCACATTCATTCAATAAAGTCTGTATTCATCAAGACCTGTATTTCATTCATACACCATGGGAATTTGATTCAACCAAGCTCATTTCCCAATTTGGCAAGGTATACAGCTTCATGGATTCAATACAGACCAGCTGTCAGCCTGAAGGAGTCAAGCTCTCAACGTTTCACATATACCAGCCTCCTTTGACCCTGGGGGATTTTTCCCAAAGTTGATTAATATATTTCAATTTTATTTTATCTTTCTTTTCTTTTCATTTTGTTAAGTGAATACTGATATTATCAAGTCAGCCATTTAGCACATTTTTCTCTTTCTTTCTTTTCCTGTCAATGGATATTTGGTGGTCATATCCTTACTAATTCCATTGTTAATTTTGGCAGGTTGAAACAGTGATTAAGGACTTACTTGGTTTGCTATTTGGCCATTTGTCTTCTCATTTCTCTCATTGCATCTCATTCTTGTACCTGCATATTTCTTGGAGAAATTTATTCTTTTATTCTTGTTTCTTTACTCTTTGCAGTCTTCCAAGTGAGTTCCCTGATTGCTGAGTGCCAGGCCACTCTTGTTATTTCACCAAGAGCCCATGTGACAGCCTTTTTGGAAAAATAACAATAAGGTTTTTCTGATGGTGCTACTCATTTCCTCATTACTTTCCTAGAATAGAAGTTATTTAGCAAACAAACTCTATACAGAATATAAGAAGAATCCATATCTGAATGATGGGATTTGAAATCAATATACCTTTGCCATATTGAATGCTACCCCTATCAAATGAGATAATATTGTGTAGATCTCACCCAGGGATACTCAATGAGACAACTTTGATCTAATCATTTTTAAAACTAACAAAGCCATGCCATTTTTGAGTTCAAAATCCCATAGCATGATCAAAAACTCAATACTGTTGGGTACTATCCTATATCTTTGAATATGAGGTGTCAATTCTATGAAGCAGCTTGTTTATCCTTGAACACCTCATATTTTTGTCTGTATGGGTTCCCCATACAGGTTCTGTACAGCATTCTATGTATCATGATGTCATAAAGATGCTATGGGGTCCCACAAGAGGATTTTCAGCCTGTATTGGTAAAAACTGCCCAGATGTGATTTAAAAGCCAAATCTGAGCACAATACAGGTTATACATGCTGTATATTAGACACTAGCCTTCCCCTTGGAGTAAAAACCTTTCACTCTTTCTATGTGAACAGGACCTGAGGCCTTTTCCATCCAATTTTAGGATGAAAAGGTACCTTTTCTCTGCAAAAAAAACCATCCTGCTCTCAAATTACTACATACTCCAACTGTCAAAAAAAGTTGAACTATTAGAAAATAATAAGGTATACTTTAATTTCTAAGTATTTTATTGTTTCTTATAGTCAGTCAATTGATAATAAGTGCACCCAGGGCTTTCAGTAGCACTCAGCACCACTCTAGCCTCATAATAAATCCCAAACAGTTCATTTAAAACTAATTTCATCATTGAATACCATGTCAAATTCATATTTAAATCTGTAAACACTATCATACTAGCTTTATAATAGACTCAGCCTGACATTTTGGGGGCCTGGTGGTGTATTTGAACTTATGTTTGGACTTTTTGTTGTAAAATTGATTTTTTTTCTCTTATTTTTATGTTTCATTTATTATTCATATTATTTCCAGTGTAAAATTATCTTGAAAAAATATAATAATATGTTACATATCATATATTATATATTTCTGTTTTATATGGTCATATACCACTGGTCTTTTATTTTATGCATTTTTTAAGTGGTTTTTTATGATAATTTGATCACCATTGCCTTATTTTGGGTGTGTTTCTGATATAAAAACCGAATTCCCTTATATTATTCTTTTAGATACCTAAAAGAATCCCTTTCATGTGAATAAAGGCTTCAGAGGGTGTGGTTGAACATATTTATAGTTTCAATTGCTCATGTTACACCACTATATACAGTTATTTCTGTTAATTACATAATAAAACTGTGAGTTATTTTAGTTACAGTTGTAACCAAACATCTGTAAAACAGTATTATTGTTGTGTGGATTGGTGGTAACAACCCATATTCACTGTACAGAGGTGTAACACAGCCATATATTACACCAGAGGCCATTCTTTGACATGTAAAGCATTGATAAGAGTCAAGACTGACATTATGCCCTCACATTTTGTCTACTAGTGGAAGAAAACTTCATAAAACTGGAGACACAGTTTCAGGAAAATCAACCACTAACACCCTCAGAAAAAGACCATGTGCAGACGGTAAAAGGCTGGAGAAACAGTGAAATCCTCATAAACAAAAATAGTTTGACACCAATTGCCACTCAGAAGGTCAGAAACCCACATAATTCTGCCTCGATACAAGGTAAACCCACCTTGATAGCTTTTAAAGGGAAGATAAAAGTAATTAACCTATTTGTAACTTTCAAAGGAAAATTTCACAAAGCAGTAGAACACATGTTTTTACAAAGAAAGTTTAAATTTAAATACCCTAAGAGCACAAAGCTGTTGATGGATTGCAGGCACTGCTTTCCAGAATCTTATGCAAATCACCAAAGGATGGAATCCCTACAAGCAGTTCAAACTCTTAGAAAAGAGAGAAGCTAAGATAAGGGAGAATCATGCCACCTTTCAGGCTATAGAGGAGCAAGGGAATCAGAAGTAGCATGATATGACTCCTTCAAGATCACAAGGAGTGGTAAACCAACTCAAATTTCCAGCAGCTTCACACCACTCAGAATCCAGAAGATCAGGGGCCAAGAGTCACCATTATTCACAGTTCCAGGGAGTTTCCAGGCAAAGACAAGGATTGTCAGATAGAGTCTATGTTGAAGCAGTAATTAGGCTATTTACAACTAAAGCTATAACTGTGACACATAGAAAATAGTTTAAAATAAGGATTTAAATTTAAGATGATGGCTTTAGAATATAATAAAAGGGCTCTACTATTGAAGAATAGTGGTGGTGAGCGCTATTGAGAACCCAGGGTGCAGTCTTACCAGTTGGATTACTATAATAAGAGCTACAATAATTAAAATTATAATTATACCTGATTTATTACCCAAGCGTAAAACTATTTTGGACAGTTTACTACATAGGGTATTCAAGAGCAGGATGCTGAAACAATTCAGGCTGTGAAAAGCCTCCTTTTTATGCTGAAATGGGGTGGAAAGGGTGCTAGACCTTTCCACGTAGAGGAAGTGAAAAGTTTTAACTCTCTAGAACTGGCTTGTGGTTTTCAAACAGCCTGTATAGCCTTTATTGGGCTCAGATGTGGCTTTGAAACCACAACTGGGCAGTTTTCACCAATACAGGGTGAAACATTTCATCTGGGGACCTCACAGCCTGATTCTGACATGTATGACGCGTAGAATGCTGTACAGAAGCTGTATGGGACCCCATTATTGGCTTTCATATGAGGTGTGGAAGTAAAAACAAGCTCCTTTGTCTATTTGACACCTCATATTCATGGTTATGGGATATTATCCCATGGTAAGGCTGTATATGACAGCAGGTGGGAATCTGACCTTAAAACAGCCATAACTTTGTCAATTCTTGATATATCAACCTCAGAATTGGTTCAGTGTGTAGCCCTGTATGTGCTCTACACAATGGTACCTCATTTGATATGGGTATCATTAAATATGGCAAATTTATCCCATGTACAAGATTTTTGTACATTCGCATGGAATAGGCAAAAAGCTTTATTGAGCTTATTTGCCCCGTACCTTCTGTTATAGATGAGATATGGGAAAATGGATGAAACCATCAGATAGCCCTTATTTTGCTCTTTCCAAAAATACCCCACCTTAAGTATCTCACACTAAAACTGTAGAAGTTAGATGAGAGGTGAATGTTTTGTTCACCCTTACTTGGCCTGAAATTGACCATAACTCCGGTAATATTGGTGCTAGCTCAGTTTCTCTGGTACCATTGGATATCCCGAGCTTAGATCTTCATTTTTAATACCCATTTGATGGGGTTAAGCCTCTCCTTCTGGATTATAGATGAGAGGTGAAAATTAAGGTTTATGCTCAGCAATAACTTTGAGCAGGAATAACTTTGTTATTCCTTGTCCTATGGTGATGGGACTTATATTTTCAGAAAGAGGTGATTTTCCTCTTTCCTTTGATACCTTTTTGAGCCTATTTGGCTCAGATCCATTTTTTGGTGGTATCTTTGCTATACCATTGTTTTATGGTATTTTGGCTGTCATGCTTGTGCTCTGTGTTTGAGTCACAGGCTAACATACCCTCCCTCTAAAAAGGCTCATCATTGATGAGACTTTTCAGTCCTCCTTGAGGCTCTTAATCTCCTTAAATGAAGGTTCTCATCTGGTATGGCATCTTCTGCCAACCATTTGTCCTTATCAGCTGTCTGGTTTTTGAATCTGACCAAGTACTGTCTTTGCTCCTTCCCATTAAGTCTGATCTTCCTGGCCCTAATGATTTTACTCACAGGTCCTGGGGAATCCTTCACTTCAACTATCTCTGGTAGTGTGAGGATCTTCTTCCTGGAGGGGAATTTACCCTCTTCAGTTTGGATGTATGGCTTGACTAAACTCACTGGAAAGACTGGGTGTTTCCTGAAAAACTCCTCTGTGAGCATGACTTCCACTGCATTCTTTCCTATCAACTTAATGATAGTGAAGGGCCCTACAAATGAGTCTCTCATCTTCTTGGGTCCTTTGATATTGTTGAAGTTCAGTGAGATACTAACCCCTAATCCCCTTCTTGAAGTCATGTTCCATGTGTGTCTTGTCCCACCTCTGCTTATTATAATCTTTTGCCTCAGCTATGCATTTAGCAGCTGTGTCACAAGCTCTCTTCCACATATCATGGAAGTCTGTGGCTGTGGGGTGGATGGTCAGAAGATTCTCCTTTTAGTGATCCACAGGCAACAAGGGGTTCCACCCTTTCTCTACCAGTGCAGGTGTTTTTCCTGTGGTAGAGTGCTGACTTGTATTATAAGCAAGTTGGACAGCTGTTAGAAGGGTAACCCAGTCATGGGTATATCCCTCATGGTCCTTATATTCCATGCCATAGGCACAGAACCTTCTAAGGATGTCCTCGATTGTTTGGATAATCCTCTCTGCTAGGCCATCTGTTTGTGGATGGTAAGCTGTGTAAAAAGCAAGCTTGGTTCCAAGCATGTCATACAAGTTGGTCCAAAATTCAGATGTGAATTTTGGGTCCCTATCACTAATGATGATCTTGAAGACTCCACGGGTAGATATGATGTTATTCCAAAATAACAGGGCAGTATCCATGGCTGTATCCTCCTTGTGGCATGATATACACCTCATGCTCTTGCTGAACCTATCAACTATGATCAAGCAGGCATTGTAGTTTTCTTTGCCTCCTGGGACAAGTCCTGTAACCCAGTCCATGTTGATGGTTTCCCATGGGTTTTTGGGTTCTTCTATATGTTGAAGTAACCCATACTTCTTTCCATGTTTCCTATTTGCCTTTTGGCATCTTTCACAAGTGTTAATGTATTCACTCAACTCTTGTTCCCACTTGGGCCACCAAGCTGTGTGTGCTACCCTCTCCTTGGTCCTGTCTTCACTCATGTGTCCCATATAGGGGCAGTCATGGCATTCCTGCAGGATCCAGGAGATGTGGTCTCTTTCTACCACTGTGAGTGCACTTGTGTGTTTCGCTCTTTGGTAGAGCAGGTCATATATAAGGAAGAACTTGTTATCCTTATAGGCCCTCAACCAGGGTTCTTCCAGCTGGGATTCCAGTTCTGGACTACTTTAATTTTGTTGAAGGAGTTGTAGTAGTATGCCACACTGTTTTTGTTTGGAATAAGACTTTGGTACTGCACTAACAAATTCATTGTGCAGTTCAGAGGAACTTATTCCCAATATGGGAGTTTCTGTCCCCTCTGAGTCAGTGTTTCCACTGTCAAGGGTACCACTTTCTAGTGCCCATTCAGAAAATCTGAAGTTCTTCCTCCTATCTATTTCCATCAAATGGATAGGGATTTTGGCTGAAACTTCAGGGTCATAAGCTGGATTTCTCTTGAAATTATCCAGTGGCCATCTGCTAAGGCCATCTGCATTGGTATGACTTTTACCTTCTTTGTATATGATGGTCATGTTCCCTCTATACTCCTGGATGGCTATTTGCCATCTCAGCATGTGTCTATTTGTAGTCTTCATGTTCAGTAAAGACTTCAAGGCTGTGCAGTCTGTGTAGACTTCAAAGACTGCACCCTCCAGATAATAATGGAGTTTTTCTAGAGCCCAGACTAGACATAGACACTCAGTCTGGGTGGCCCCATACCTGGCTTCTGAATCTTTCAGTTGCCTTGAGATGTAGCAAATTACTCCTTCTCTTGGTTCACCATCCACAATTTGTCTTTGATGAAGGGCTGCTCCTTGGCCTTGACTACATGCTTAATCTATGTATAAATTGAATGGTAGTTCAAAGTCAGGTAAGATGAGCACAGGTGCATTTGTTAGTTCATATTTGATCCTCTCATATGCATCCCTACTTTCCTTGGTGATTTTAAAAACTACATCTTTTGAAAACAACTTGTATAAACTACTAGTTATGTGGGCAAAATTCTTGATGTGGTTTCTATAGTAGCTAGCAAACCCAAGGAAAGATTGTATCTCTTTGATGCTCTTTGGTACTGGCTTTTGTAGTACTTCTTCTACCTTATTCTGTTCAATTGCCAGACTAAGACCTGAGACTTTATGTCCTAGAGCCAGTAACTCTTGTTGGCCAAAATTGCACGTTTTAAGTGAAATTTTCAGATTTATGGATATGCATTTACTTAGCACTCTGTCTATGTATTGCACATGGTCTTCCCATGTCTCTGAGTATATAATGATATCATCAATATATACTACCATCCAGCCTTCTAATATTTCTTCTTGAAATATTGTGTCCATCATCCTTTGGAAGTGGGCTGGTGCATTTTTGATGCCAAATGGCATCCTGGTGTATTCATATATACCCATATTGCATATTATTCTGAGTAGTTGCATGTAGTTTTGTTTAACTCCATTTTGGTGGAATCCTTTCATACAATCCATTGTGGTTATGTATTTGGCTTTTGCCAGTTTATCCAAGGCATGATGTATCCTGGGTATAGGGTACCTGTCTGCTTTTGTGTAGCTATTCACAGCTCTGAAGTCTCCACACAGTCTAGACTTGCCATCATGCCAGGTGATTAGGACAGGGGTGGTGATTTCCACTATTTCATTATGTCCAATCTTCCTAATGACATCCATGTTGAAGAGTTCATTGATATGTCTCTCAATTTCCTTCCTGGTTTCCAGGCTTGCTGGATAAGAAGGTCTCCTAAGCATGGGTGGATAAGGTCTTCCCACATCCACATATAGTTCTATATCATCAACTTTGATCTTGCCCAATGGTTCTTCACCAATGGCAAATGCTGGTCTGTTCTTTCTCAGCATCTTCAGTAAACTTAGTTTTTGTTTACTGATGAGGGTAGCGCTAAACTGTCCCTCTCTGAATTCATTCAGAAGTTCTTCTAGTAGATCTTGAGAAGATATATGGTATATATCAAGTGAAAATTTCTTTTCCTTGTTGGTACCAATGGTAATGTGCCTATTTTTACTGTTATAAATATCTATGCCATACATCCTCTGGTAGTCTGTTCCCAGTAAGACCCCTTGGATGTGGGCATCATTAAGCACTACAAGCTCTGGGTTGAGTCTGATATTACCCTTCCTGTGGGGTATGATTATCTCTTTTATAATTGTACCAATGGAAGTCATCTTCCCTGAGGCACTTTCAAAGTTCTTTGCCTTGGTGGGCAACAGATGTTTCTCCCAATGTGGGAAGTCGTTGTCCAGATATTCTCTGCCCACTATGAAGCAGTGTGCTCCACTGTCAATGATCAGTGGATGCTGAGCATTGTCAATACAGACGGTAATCTTTGTGGCTGTTCCATGTATATATGCCATCCCTTTGTTTGGTGTAACCAGGAATGTTTGTGCATCTTTTGTGTGTTTGCACAAGTTTTTATTGGCAGTATCCTGTGGCATGCCTGCTTCCAACTGTATGTCCTGAATTTCCAGTAGGGTTTCCTCTTGGTATTCTACTAAAAATTTGTTTGGTCTTGGTCATCATCAGATAGGTCTCTGATGACATCACCCGTGGAGTCTGATTCAGAATCCTCTGTTGGGGATTCCTCCTCTGGGACTTTTTCAATGGGATAGACTTTTTTCTTTGCCTTTGGACAGTTGTTGGCATAGTGGTCTGTTGAACCACAATTGTGACAAGAATTTCGCTTCTTTGCCACTTCTGCCACTCTTTCTTTGGGTTTGTCTTTAAACTCTACCCTGAAAGGTTGTTTCTCTTTGAAACCACTGCTCTTATATGGGCTGAATTTCCCTATATTAGTCCTTTTCCTTATGTCTTGTAAGGTGTTGGCAATGTCATCTAGAGTGCAATTTTGGTTGCATCTGCATTTCACTGCATGCTCCAGTTCTCCTGGCAGATTTGTCAGGAGTTTGTGATTCCTCATTTGAATGTTCATCTGAGGATCAATGGCTTTACGTCTCTTTGACTGTCTAAGACACCACTCATATGGACCCTTGTCCACAGAGTCTTTGTCATTTTCAAATGACATGGTCTTCTGCCATATCCAACCTCCATGACTCTACTTTTGAATGATTTGACTCTTCCACCATGGCCAGTTTCTTCTGCCATGGATTTATTTCATTTCTGTGTACCATATACTAGCATGACCTTTAAATGCAGTATTCAATCTAGCAGTAATCCAGTAGTCTGTTATGCTTGGTACATCAATAAAGACTCAATCAATATAATCTATGAGCTCCATATGATCATATTCTCATGATCCAGAGAATTTGGGCCAGCTTGAGGCCTCAGGAAGCTGTTTCAAGGCTTCCTTTTCTGAATAAGACAATCCATCTCCATCCTGGTATTGTGATGGAGATCTTGCCTTATTCATCAACATGGCATCTGGCTTGATGTCATCTGGTTGATATGGATTCTACATAATTTGGCCTTGTGGTTGGGGCTTCAAGTTATGGTAGACATTCAACAATTTTTTTATGTCTTGGTCCATACAATCCCTGTCCCTTTTGCTGTTGTGTTGCGCTTCAAAGACTAGATTCAGTCCTTTGTTAGTTTCTTCAGAGGCTTTGCTCAATTGAGCTTGTCCTTCTTGAAGATTTTTAACTATTTTTTCCATTGAGGCTTGTAATTTTTTCATCCTCTCATGGCTGGCTTCAAGTTCTGCAAACTGCTTTGCAGATTGCTCAGCATATTGGTAAATTTGTAACCACAGTGTATCACTGTTGATGTTACACTCAGATGTGAAAATTTTATGTTCAGTCTGAGTGGGGGCAATGTTTCTATTACTAGGACTACTCATTCTAGAGTGGTTTACACCTACTTCTGGTTCTTGTGCACTTCTTTTACCAAATCCAACAGCTTCTGAATCATAGGGTCTGACTCTTTCCTCCTCTGGTTAAAGGAGGCTTTGTTCTTGCCCTTGTTTCCTTGTCTTCTCCTGGAATCTTCCTGGAATTGTGAAGAATGGTGACTCTTGGCCACTGATCTGCTGGTTTCTGAATGCTTTGAAGCCACTGGAGAGCTGATTTGGCCTGCTCCTTGTGAGCCTGAAGGAATCTGAGTAGGCCCTGTCTTGCCTCCAGGAGTATGAACTGCCTGGTAGGATTCCAACCTTTTGTTATTAACACAGGTCTTTGAAGTCTATCTCTTTGAGACAGATCTTCTGGCAACTTGCTCCAAGCTCTGCCCAGTGAGATGCCAGGTTGAACCTCTTGTTGTCCATGCTCCATTGGAATAAGTCCTTGAGGAGTTGGTGGAGCTGAAGAACTTGATCCATGTCTTTCCAGTCCTCTGGTTGGAGGTCTCCATTGAATTGGAGTGTGAATGTCAGGGTTGATATTATCTCCCTCATTGTTTTGCCATCCACTACTGTGTCCAAGGTGTCCTCTTTCAGGTCTTCTGGTTCTGGACAAACCTTCTCTGTCCTCTGGTTGGCTCCTTTGGAAGCCAAGATCTCTGAGTTGTACAGGTGACATGTTAGTGTTTGCAAGCAGTCAAAAACTTTATGTTCTTAGGGTATTTACCTTTGACTGTGCCTTGTACAAATTTGTTGTCTGCTGATTTGGGCAATTTACCTTTAGAGGTTACAACTGGGTTAATTATAGTAATTTTCCCTGTACAAGCTATCAAGGTTGGTTTACCTTGTATTGAAGCAGAATTTTGTGGTTTTCTACTCTTCTGTGTGGCAATGGGTGTCCACTTCTTTTCTGTTATCAGGCCTTCACTGTGCCTCTTTCCTTTGCCTTTGATGCCCTCTGGTTCTGAGGGTGTCACTGGTGTGTTGGCCTGTGACTGGCTTTTAAGTGGTATGAAGTTATCTTCCACTGAATCAAAACAGGAAAAAGAGGGCTTAATGTCAGTTAAGACTTTTTAAAATGCTGTTTGCACGTCTAAGAATGGCCTCTGGGCTTGTATATTTCTACAATATGCCCTTGTACAATGACAGTCTAATTGAATCAACAATTCCACATAAGAAATACAGCTTACTGATATTTGGTATACTGTTTGTATACCAATATCTCACAGATTACTTGTAATTAGCAAGTATAATCTGTCAAAAGTGGTGTATAACAGGGCAATTGAGTTAACAATATGTCCAACCACGCCCCAACTGTTGGTTTATCAGTATGAGGTGTCTTATCTTAATTAAAAAAGAAGACTGTATGAATGGCTTAAGTGTTTTTATATGTAAAACATGCCAAAAATAAGGGTCTTGTGGTTATTAGCCACATGGCAGATACTCTTAAAATATGAGTATAAAGTGGTATATATACCAAAAAAAGGGAAATATATATATAATATATATATTTTAAGAAAATTTCACACCTGAAAAAAATAACAAATGTCATAAAGTGAGAAATAAGAGAAAAAACTCACTTATAAGGGTCCAACAAAGGCTTAAAACACAGCCAGGCCCCCAAAATGTCAGATAGAGTCAGTGTTGAAGCAGTAATTAGGCTATTTACAACTAGAACCATGACTGTGACACATAGAAAATAGTTTAAAATAAGGATTTAAATTTAAGATGATTGTTTTATAATATAATGAAAGGGTTCTACTATTGAAGAATAGTGGTGGTGAGCGCTGTTATGAACCCAGGGTGCAGTCTTACCAGTCGGATTACTATAATAAGAGCTACAATAATTCAAGTTATAATTATACCTGATTTATTACCCAAGAGTAAAACTGTTTTAGACATTTTACTACGTAGGGTATTCAAGAGCAGGATGCTGAAACAATTCTGGCTGTGAAAAGCCTCCTTTTCATCCTGAAATGGGGTGGAAAGGCTGCTAGACCTTTCCACGTAGAGGAAGTGAAAATGTTTCACTCTCTAGGACTGGCTTGTGGTTTTCAAACAGCCTGTATAGCCTTTATTGGGCTCATATGTGGTTTTGAAACCACATCTGGGAGGTTTTCACCAATACAAGGTGAAAATTTTCATCTGGGTACCTCACAGCCTGATTCTGATGTGTATGATGCGTAGAATGCTGTACAGAAGCTGTATGGGACCCCAGTATTGACTTACATATGAGGTGTTGAAGTAAAAAAAGCTCCTTTGTCTATTTGACACCTAATAATCATGATTATGGGATATTATCCCATGGTAAGGCTGTATATGACAGCAGGTGGGAATCTGAGCTTAAAACAGCCATGACTTTGTCACTTCTTGAGATATCAACCTCAAAATTGGTTCAGTGTGTATCCCTGTATGTGCTATACACAATTATACCTCATTTGATATGGGTATCATTAAGTATGGCGAAGTTATCCCATGTACAATATTTTTGTACATTTGCGTGGTATAGGCAAAAAGTGGTATTGAGCTTATTTGCCCCATAACTTCTGTTATAGTTGAGATATGGGAAGATGCATGACACCATCAGATAGCCCTCATTCTGCTCTTTCCAAAAATACCCCACCTTAAGTATCTCACACTAAAACTTTAGAAGTTAGATGAGAGGTGAATGTTTTGTTCACCCTTATTTGGCCTGAAATTGACCATAACTCCAGTAATATTGGTACTAGCTCAGTTTGGCTGGTACCATTGGATATCCCTGGCTTAGAGCTTCATATTAAATACCCATTTGATGGGGTTAAGCCTCTCCTTCTGGATTATAGATGAGAAGTGAAAGTTAAGGTTTATGCTCAGCAATAACTTTGAGCAGGAATAACTTTGTTATTCCTTGTCCTATGGTGATGGGACTTATATTTTCAGAGACAGGTGATTTTCCTCTTTCCTTTGATATCTTTTGAGCTGATTTGGCTCAGCTCCATGTTTTGGTGGTATCTTGGCTATACCATTGGTTTATGGTATTTTGGCTGTCATGCTTGTGCTCTGGTTTTGAGTCACAGGCTGACAAGGATCAAGGGGTAGAAACAAGACTTCTTTCAACCAGAGGCAGAAAGAGTCAGACTCAATAATCCAGAAGTTGTTTTAATTAGTTAAAGAAGTACAAAAGAGCCGGAAATATTTTAAATACTTGTGAGCCTTGAGGCCTATTTTACATACCCAAATATTCCACAATTAATATGAAGATAAATTTTGAGCTATGCATAACACATAAGTCATGCATATATCCAAAATTCATCATTTTTTATTTAAGAACAGATTAAAGCTTTCTGTGAGTAGGTAAATCCATGGATTTAAGGCCAGATTTGGATTTTACACAAGAATACATTTAGGGTAGCTCCATACAGTGAATAAGTTTAAATTGACTCTATGAGGTGGTAATATGGAAACTACTTCAATACCACATAAAAGAACTGTGAAGATTTTTGTTTTTCTCAATTTCACACCCAAATAATGGGAATATGAGAAATCACATCTTACATATACAGTAAAATTCTTTTTATGCATGTTTGTGACACTTAAAATAAAGTATTCCTACATACAGCTTTGGTTCAACCCTAGTGGATATTAGTCTTGAATCCTGAATTAATATTTTTTTATGTGAAAATAGCTAAGGGGGACAAAAGACATCAAAGAGAGCCAGGGTACCTAACTTCTGAGGCCTCTGAGGCGTGTAGAGCTCCAAAGCTTGGATTCATGGCTTATCATGGGCCAATTAATATACTGAAACCTCTTGGGAGCTTGGTTAACAAGTTCAACTCTCATTAAATCATAAGAAAATTTCAAATAAGATGCTATTTTGACACAAGGAGGTAAAAAGCAGCTTAGACCCCTTTAACAATGTCAACTAATGATGATTTTCAATGTATAAACTCTAAAAGATTAATTAAAACCCATTTTGGACTAGTATCCATTGATTTACCTCCTAGAAACCAGCTATACTGTGCTATTTACAACTCTAAGTAGAAATGAGTTACAAACCTCAAAAATTCATTGAAAATAAAATTACCAATGAATATTTTTATAGCTTCTGGGACAAATAAAAAATTATATTATTCATAAAGAAAACAAAAAGAATTTTGTTCTCTTAAGTAAAATTCAAAGTTTTACTTACAGTCCATTGCTTATGATTCCATGTGAAACACTGAATCTTCAAAAATTCACAGAAATTACAACCTGTGAAGGAATTTCCAAAAACATTAATAACTTTGAGAAATTTATTCTTCTTTTGAAATAAAATAATATTTACAGTTGTCCCTCCTTTTATTCTTAACCATAAATGGGTTGGTAGTCATGTAAAAGCCTCAATTAAGTAAGTATGAGAATCTGACATGACAGCAGATGATGTAATCAATCACTTGAAGTTGATAATTTCTTTCTCACTCAATTATTTTTTAGTTAGCTTCATGGAATGCCTCTTTGAGCTTTTGTTGACTTAAAATAGGTCTCCTCTTGCTTTTTTTCCAAATCATCTTATTATCCAATTATACCTTTATTACCATTAAGTAAGTATTAGTTAAAACCTTTCTTAAGTGCTTTATTCTTTCAGATTCAATCAGAAAGGCATGAAATCATAGAAATAAACTATAATTTGCTGTAATACATCTATAAAAACAAAAGTGGGATGGAAGTCATAAAGCCCCATAATTCAAAGTAGGGGACTTAATACTAGTTTCAACCTTGAACTTTAATAATATTAAAGGCCTGAAGAAATTGGAAAATTCCTTTTCCAGACCATTCATTATTAAAGCCTTTAATGTGACAAATACAGTACAAGTATAACTGTCAGGAGAATTTGAAAACAAACATCCAACTTTCCCTGTCAGCTTAGTAAAGTATTACACTTCAAGCTATAAGGAATTATCTCCTGTGAGAAATTAAACACCCTTAGAAGCACCACCACTTGATCAAAGGGAGGAGAAGAAGGTCCCAAAATTCTTTAAGATAGCAAAATTAGGGGAAAAAATGAAAGAGAATACTTAGTCAGGTACAGAAATTCACAACATGAAGATTAATGCCTTTAAAAAAGTAAAATACCTGATTTCCAAAGGTTTCTCAGAAAATTTGGACATGAGAGAATACCAATTATTCAATAAATTTTGCAATTGTGTGCTTTAAATACTTGAAAATATAAGTAGAGAGTTTGGAAAGTGGATTATACCCTCCCCCCAATTCAACTGGGGGTATACTACTAAGGAAAAATTGTAGTACAATTTGTTGTTGGTGGTAGGGAATGTGAGCCTGTGAGGTATGTATGAAATACCCATAAGGCCACAAATACCTTTATAAATACTTGATATTATCTTGAACAGACTTATCAATTGTATTGAAAATAAAAAATAACAAAAAAATAAGTATAAATTTTTTTGGATAAACAAAGTTATAATTATTATGTCATTTTTGGATTCTACACCAAAAATAACCTAGGGTAGACCTATAGGGTTTTATACCCAAAGAATTTTTATTTCTTAATTCATCAGAATTTGTAAGAATCTCACAGTACAATTGCAACTTTCTTAACATTTTTCAAAAAAAATAAGGTTAAATTTAAAGCTGCATAAAGTTTATGCAAAGTTATGAAAAATTCAGTTAAAATAAAGGTGTTGTGTATATTGACTGAATCCGCTAAGGATTTTCCATACAGAATTTAGATCCTGTGTGAGCTCAATTTAAAGGTTTTTAAGGCCATAGTATGGCTTTAAATAAATAAAAGGCAAAAATCCACACAAAAAGGTGGGACAATGGAAAAATACAAAACAGAGCTGGGGTACCCAGCTTTTTGGATATGCAAGGATTCAATTAAGGTTGTACACCTGTATTGAAGGATTTTCAACCTTATTTTAACTTTAAGATCAGAACTTGATCCAACCTTAAGGTTAAAACTGATTTTATCCCAATTTGGACAGAAGCTTCAAGCTTCCAAACGGTAAATCCCAATATGAAAGCTTGTAATCAAGGTTTTAAGACCTTTCAAAGCTTTATTAATCTTGAAACTTTAAATTTACAATAATTAAAACCTTCTCAAAAGCTAATTTCTGGTTTTTATTGATAATTTACATGGAAAAATAGCAATAACTTCAAAAATTGATTAAAAATCCAATTCTTACTGGATTTTCTTGAAAATTTAATACAGAATACAAATGGATGTTATCTGTTTAGAAATCAAATTTCAAGTATCCTTTATAAACAGGTTCATTGGTAAAAAGCCTGGAAATATACTCTTTTAATTATACTTGAAGAAAATTAAGATTTCTTTGAAAATTAATTAAATATTGAGGTGAAGAGATTTTTGCTTGAAACTGTATTTTCAAGTTTTTCATTTGATGAAACTTAATTTAACTGAGCTTCATTTCTATTAAAAATTGAATTAATTAATCCAAAACAGGATCAAGGTTACTTGGAGTTAAGAAGAACACTGGTAACTTGAAATTGGAATTAAAAATAAGTTAGTTACCTTAAGCTAAGAACTTTCTTTTTAAGCGTGGTTTTTGATTTTTGACCTGAAAATTCCCTCTATCATAATGATGAATTATTAGAGCTTCTCTGCAGGCATAAAAAGAGCCTACACATCACTGTTTTTTCCAACAACAATTATTCATTCCAATCATATTGGACATTTAAACAGGTAAAGTTTTATTAAATATAAACCCTTATTGTTAACATTATTCTTAAGTTATTTTATTCTTTATTGATTTTACAATTAAAGAATTGAAATAATAGAATTCAAATTATTGTTGTAATCACCAATAACACATTTTCTTATATAAAATTATTGTCTTAAATATCTTTTAAAATCCACAAATTCCTCTTAAAAACTGTTTAATCATATTTTTTAGCAGAAAAAGTTGTTTTATCTTTTTAAATATTGATTTTTTCCGTTTTTACCATATAATAATTATTTGATATAATAACTGTTTTTGTTTGACTTTTTGTATTAAACAAATATTATACGTAATTTTTCTCTAAAAGTTCAATATTTTTTATGTAGAATTTTCTATAAGAATTATCTCTGCACAGTGTGTGTGATAATTTCTTTCATAAATAAGATTTATATTATTTATAGGTGGATAAATATCATCATTTTTCATGTTTAATTGTCTCATTAAGAGCTTCACACTTCTTATTGATAGAATTGTCAGTGACTATGACAATAATAGATTAATCATAATGCATTATAATTATTAATATTTTTCTATTATTAAATTATTTAAGAATTATTAAATTTCTTTTTTAGGGTGTTGGTAAACACACATAAGCTTTTAGTAAAAACACATAAGCCCTTATGTGTTTTTACCAATTTATGGCCAAAACACATAAGTGACCTCATTTTTCCAAGGAAAAATCCTCAGGATCAGTTTTGAGGTTTTTTTTGATGTTTTTTTTTGCCATATTTTTCCCAACATGGGATGTCAATATCCACAAATTTTTTCACATTTTTTTTGCCTATTTGGTAAAATGGCCTATTTTTTGAAAAAATTCATTATATATGTTCCCACTTATCAATTTCCATAATTTGTTTTTTAAAATAAAGGGAAAAATCTTGAGAATAAAAAGCCAGAAGCCCAAAATAGGGGGTGTCAAATTCACCAAATCCCGCCTTAAAATAACGCAGGATTTGGAACCCAAATCCCAACACTAAATCCTGGGTTTTTTATGTGTAAAACCCATGGCAATTTAATTGAGTCCCCTGGTATTTTGACTAAATCCCATGCATCTGGGATTTCAGCTTGAAACCTAACCCAAATGAGTACTCACAATTCATACCTGCACAACATATTCTTCTACACTCCATTTTGGACAATCTGACCAAACAGCTTACAGTCCATTTATACTTCTTCATCCATATAATAATGCCTCAATCAAAAGCAAGACAATTCAAGACAGATATGAAGATCACCTCTGGCCTGCCTCATCCATCAGGTCACTTAATACATACAGATTATTTAACCATAATTAATTGGCTTTCAGTCAAATCCGATTTCAAGTCATGTTTTAGTACTAGCGGTTCAACATCTATTGGAAGACCTCCTTCCTCAAAGCAGCATGGGTTTCAGCTTATGGCCATTGAGGTCAACCAAAAATCACGAAATTTCCTAAACCTTAGTTCAAGCAGCTTCCAAGATCAATGGCAAACATATAAAAAGAAATATATGGCAGCAAAAAAATTCAAAAATTTAACTGCGGCTGGAATAACGGAAGAAGATGAGAGTAAAGGAATCAAATCAATGAGTGAAAAGCTGGAAAGTATGTTTCCTTGCTATGCGGAAATGGATGTGCTCTTTGGCCACAAGCCCACTTTCACTCCCATTGCAAGCTATGATTTGCAAGAAAAAGACAGTTTCAATGGTGATGATGATGATGTTTTGCTTTATAAGGTAAGTTATTGTCTCTTCCTTTTTTTACCTCGGATAATTAAAGGTCATTTGTTTTCAAAGGAGAATAATCGCTTGGATTCACCTCACAATCTGGATCCTTTGGTTCATAATGATGATAACTTGGTTCAAGCGGAAAACCTTCAAGATGAATCAGTAAGTATGTTTAAGCCTGATACTTATGAAATCCATTGTTGATTATTTCTCCTTTGAACAGCAGATTAAATCCATAACGCATTCCACACAGAAGTGTAATCAAGCATTGACGCCCAACTTGAATGACAAGAGTGGCTCTAGGAAAAGGCCAATGGATATGTTTGCACCAACATATGCAAATTTGCTTGAATAATGGCAAAAGGGTATGCTTAGTATTTATGGTTTTTCTTATCAATACTACTGACAAAAGTCATGATTCATAGCCCGTGAAACCAGTGACAATGCTTGTTTGGAGTGGGATAGGGAGAGGTGGAATGAAGAGAAAGCAAGCAACAGTTTGGAGAAGTCAAGTTGCAAAATCAAATGGAGTTTGAGGAGAAGCAACATACAAAGAAATATGAATTTGAAAAATAAAAGTGGATTTGTGAATTGGAATAGAAGAAAAAGCAATTCCAGATGGATCTCACTATAGCAGCATTGTCATCAAGCAGGCCAATCGGGGAGCTGGAACGCATTCTGGCATTAATCAATAAAAAATACCTTATTACATATATGTAATGTGATCCATTTACATGTGGTGCTTGTTCAATAAATTTTATCTTTATGTTTAATTATTGATCTTATGTCAGGAATCTAACTCCACTTTATTACCAAATGGAAATTTCAATGTATATGAATAATTGGGGAAACAACTTGCCATTTCACCTTCATATGACATTTATTTCCAATTTAGGACAGAATTGAAAATTTGGGCAAGTTTTGCATTGAGATTTGATATGAAATCTGTTCAAAAATCAAATTTGAGGATGACTTTTTTCCTTTTTTATGCAAATGTCATTTCATTGTTTTTTTGTATATTTTTTCATCTTTTTCTATATGTTTTTTTTAATTTAAAGGTTAGTTCTTATTTTTTATTTTGAAGGGTTTCAACTTTTAATTGGGAATTTTCCGTTGTATTTTTGATTTTTGATTTTTAATTCTTAAATTTTGTTTTTTTTTTTAAAGTTGATTTTTTTCTTTAATTTATTTCAATTTATTATTTATTATTTATTATTTTTATTTTTCACCCCTCCAATTTAAAAAAAAAAAACACTTTTTTTTTAGTTTTTATTTTTTAATTTCAGATCTTAATTCTCACTTTTTTTTATTTTTACTTTTCACCCCTTCCTCTTAAAAGAAATTCACCAATTTTTTTTAATTTTTCTTTTAATTTTAATCTTAAATCTCAATTTTTTTTTTCTATTTTTACTTTTCACCCCTCCCTCTAAAAAAACTCCACCTCTTTTAAAATTCAGGTAAGTGAATTTTTGTTCCTTTTGTTTCACCAGTACTATTTTTTTCTAACCTGATTTTTGTTTTCTATAGGTATTTTTTTTTCTTCTTTTATAATTTTTCATTTTTCTGCAACTCCCAAACTCACCCACCCATCATCATCATCTTCCATTATCATCCACAACTCACCCACCCATCACCATCATCAATCATCATCCACCTCCCAAAACCCCCCAACCATCTCATAACTCCACCTCACTCACCCTGGAACCTCCCAAATAGGCTCCTGGGAGGTTCCAGGGCCTAGCCTCTTCTAATTGCTCCAAATCGATTCTGAATCAATTTGGAGCCTTTTTATTTATTTTCAATGCTAATGGCCCCCAGAGGCCATTAGCATGATTTTTTTATTTAATTTGAAAAATAAATTGCTGATGATGATTTATTTTTTATTTCTCTAATGATCATTTCTTTTATTAATTTATTTAATTTGAAAAATGATTTACTGATGATGTTTTTTTTTTCTCTAATCATCATTTCTTTGATTTTATTTTTATTCATTTATTTAATTTGAAAAATCATTGATGATTACTAATCATGTTTTTTTCTTTTATAATGATTATCATCCATCACTTATGGTTTTTTTTTCTCTTTTTTTCATTAAAATCATAATCATGTTGAACTGATGTATTTTGTTTTTGGATTATAATCATTAATGACCTATGATTGATTTTTCATTTTAATTTTTGTTTAACCTTTTGATTTATTTGTTCATATAGGGGAGGATTAATTATAAGGATTTATTTTGCAATGTCATTTAATTTCCCACCCCTTCCATCATCCTTAAAATTCAAAAAAAATGCTCCTCCTCTCTCTCAATCTTCCAATCATTTTGATGATGTCATGGTTAGGACTAAACCAGACTCAGCACATGATCAGAATGATTTGAAAGATGATGAAGTTATCATTGCTCCTCTTGATGTCATGGTTAGGACTAAACCAAATATAGAACATCATGAGGATAATAATACCAAATCAAATCATAAAAGAAAGCTCACCCAAAGCCAAAGACAACACATCCATGATTCAAAACAAATAATATCTCACCTTGGCCATTCAAACAAAGAATTTAAAAACTTTTCAACAATTTCGATTGACCAGAAATCTGCCAATTCCTCATGGTTAAAACTTCCATCACTTAACACTCTCCCCCATCCTTATATACTCATTAATAAAACAACAAAGCCCTTTTTGCCTGTCATCATATATGAAATAACCCCGTTTGATAATTCTTCT
Organism: Austropuccinia psidii; assembly: GCA_023105745.1. NCBI lineage: Eukaryota > Fungi > Basidiomycota > Pucciniomycetes > Pucciniales > Sphaerophragmiaceae > Austropuccinia > Austropuccinia psidii. The sequence goes on from JALGQZ010000001.1 coordinate 4,565,924, forward strand.
GGCCACTCTCATATGCTGCAAAACATCATCAATAAATTAATGTCCTTATCTAAAAATTGACAAGAAATTAAAACCAATAAGCAACTCCAAGTTGGCATTATGAAAGTTATTGGGTTTTGATCTGGTTCTGATTCTGGAAAATCTGCAGGTGTGTGATATTTCTGGCTTATTACCTTAATAATTACTGACTAATTACAAAATTATTAGGTGTTTACTCCAGAAAACCAGGTTTAACTCCTCATCAAATTGAAGCAGATAACAATCAATGGATCAAGCTTCATCAATATGACGAATTTGTTTAATCAAGAATCTCCCATGTTTCAAGATTAGCAGCAAATGAAAATCAATCATTAATGGAAGCAGCCCAAGTACCCAATTTCAGTCAACTCGAATGGACTTCTGCCAATTCCAAGGAAGAATTCAAATCATTTACCAATGTCATTGTCACCCAAGATGGATTTTTCAATAAGCCACACAAAGATTTAAACAATCTCAATTCCTGGACTTATGGTATATTTTCTTTTGTATCAAAAAAAGATTTCCATCCACTTCCAATGGTATTAACCCCCTCTGGACATGGCTTGCACTTCCCCAAATTGAAAATGGAGATCAATATTTCAAAAAAACTTGGCATCATGGAAATTCTTTGGAAGACATCAAAAATGGTTCATCATACAACAAAACCACCTCCAGAAATTATCAATCATGGTGAAATTACTCATTTTGGATGTTCTTTTCAAATAAACCATAAATTATTTAATGTAGGTGACAAATTCTTGAGAATGACACCCACCAAAATTAATTCAAGAGTCAATGGGTACTTTGAAAGAAATATGCAGGATCAAAAAAGAACTAAAAAATCTTAATTGTAAATAGTCTTATTTTATGAATAACATCTCCACTCCGTTGTATGCCATTAAATTAAGTACATAAAACATTGGTCCTGATGAAATTTAAAATTGACTATTTCTCCAAGCCAAAGTGATTGGTTTAATTTTTTCACGCATATTTACCACTTCTTCCCCAATGTCTTTGTTAGCCAGATTTTCCGCATGTGGTGGATCATCATCTTCATATAAACAAACCATTCATCACCAAATTGTGCTAACATATTATGTAAAATCGTGCAAGACACAACCAAACTAACAAAATATTCAATTTCATGATTATCCCTCATTTTATTTTGCATTTCCCTTAGAGAAAACCACCTCCCCTTCAAAATTCCAATTTCATTCTTGATTTTTCTAGACAGTAATTCAAAGAACAGTTGTCTTCATTCTGTGCTACAACTCCCTTATATGCTGGAACAACCCAAGGAGAGCTTGCATATGCCAAATCTGCAAGTAAGTACTGATCCTTTTCACAAAACTCTTGAGGTGTTTGTGCTTTTTTCATATGTTGATAGACATTTGAATCATGAAGTGACCCAGTACAACCAACATGTAGCGCAGTGAACTGTTTGTTGATATTGCAAACCAGTTGTATTGACATAGAATACCTTATTTGTAAACAATCAGTAAAATTAAAATAAAGCATGAAGATTCAACAGGTTATCTCTTTTTGCAATCAAAATAGGCTTCACCAACATTGGGAGGACGTTGTGATAATGGTATTAGACTCCCATCAATAAACCCAATGCACCCAGGGAAGCCTTCTGCTTGCATTACTTGAGAAATCTCTCTTTGTTGTTCTATTGTTGGCCACACAATCACTTTGCGCTTCAACTTCATTAATATCTGGATGACTCTTTGAGTGTACAACACAATAGCCCCATGGCTAATTCCAAACAACATTCCAATCTTTCCCAAAGTGGCCCCATTGCCATTTGATCCTAGCCTTGATAATGCCACAGCCAATTGGATGGCAGGATTGCGCTGTTTGTTTTGTGATGAGTTTTGAAAGGTTTTATCAGCTTGAATTTGTGCAACCAATTTTTCAAATGATTCATGTGTGGTCCTACATAGCTGTCGAAACCTTTCAGATGATAATGTCTGTAAATCATTCATTGTATACATGTAATGTGATGGATATCTTCTGCAAGGAAATGCAATTTGAAATCAAATAACTTAATAAATGATGACTGTATTGAGATTTTATGCAATTTAACATGCCCTTACTGAGTTGTGTGATTGAAACATGTGCCTTTATGGGAAGCTAAAGGCGGGATTTTAGTATTTAAACACGGGATTTGGGACCAAAAAACCTGGGTTTTTGTACCTCAAAATACCTCACCTCTTGAGGTGTGGTATTTTTGAAATCCCAAAAAATTAATGCGGGATTTTGGCAAAAAAAGGTCAGGATTTTGAGTGTGGGATTTGGTAACTTTGACACCCCCTAATTTGGGAATTTTTATTTGCCAGGACAATTGTAGGTCCAAAAAGTCACTTTTATACGTTTTTTTGTTCATGTTTGTAATTAACTTAAAAATTCCATTTATGAAATCAATTGAATTAGAAATGTAATTTATGAGTAGTGGAAGTTGGAATTCCATTTGTGGCATTAAAAGTGCCATTTATGGTATCAAAGGTGCCATAAACAGCATCACAAATGACATAATAATGCCATAAATGGCATCAAGAATGACATATAGATGCCATTAATGGCCATAGTATTGGCATAATTGGAATAAAAAAATGCCATAAATGTAATTGTATGGCCTTAAAAATTCCATTCATGGCATTAAATATGCTATTTATGCATTCAACAATTTCATACATGCCATAAATGAAATTGTTGATGTCATTTTTGGCCTTAAAAATGCCATTAATGGCCTCAACAATGGCATTAATGGCCTTAACAATACCATAAATGGCATTAACACTTCCATTGATGGAATTAATAATGCCATTTATGGCCTTAACAATCCCATTTGTGGAATTAACAATTCCATTAGTGGCATTTTTAAGGCGAAGAATGACATATGACATTAACAATGCCATTGATGGCATTTTTAACTCCAATAATGACATTAACAATGCCATTGATGGCATTTTTAAGCCCATTCATTCAATTTTTAATGGCCTTAAAAATGGCATGAATGGCCTTGAATTATTGATTCCATAAATTGCATTGTTAACGCCATTTATGGAATTAACAATCCCATTTGTGGCATTAACAATGCAAGTGATGGAATTAATAATGCCATTTATGGAATTAATAATGCCATTTGTGGAATTAATAATGCCATTTGTGGCATTAATAATGCCATTTGTGGCATTAATAATGCCATTTGTGGCATTAATAATGCCATTTGTGGCATTAATAATGCCATTTGTGGCATTAATAATGCCATTTGTGGCATTAATAATGCCATTTGTGGCATTAATAATGCCATTTGTGGCATTGATAATGCCATTTGTGGCATTAATAATGCCATTTGTGGCATTAATAATGCCATTTGTGGCATTAATAATGCCATTTGTGGCATTAATAATGCCATTTGTGGCATTAATAATGCCATTTGTGGCATTAATAATGCCATTTGTGGCATTAATAATGCCATTTGTGGCATTAATAATGCCATTTGTGGCATTAATAATGCCATTTGTGGCATTAATAATGCCATTTGTGGAATTAATAATGCCATTTGTGGCATTAATAATGCCATTTGTGGCATTAATAATGCCATTTGTGGCATTAATAATGCCATTTGTGGCATTAATAATGCCATTTGTGGCATTAATAATGCCATTTGTGGCATTAATAATGCCATTTGTGGCATTAATAATGCCATTTGTGGCATTAATAATGCCATTTGTGGCATTAATAATGCCATTTGTGGCATTAATAATGCCATTTGTGGCATTAATAATGCCATTTGTGGCATTAATAATGCCACTTGTGGCATTAATAATGCCATTTGTGGCATTAATAATGCCATTTGTGGCATTAATAATGCCATTTGTGGCATTAATAATGCCATTTGTGGCATTAATAATGCCATTTGTGGCATTAATAATGCCATTTGTGGCATTAATAATGCCATTTGTGGCATTAATAATGCCATTTGTCGCATTAATAATGCCATTTGTCGCATTAATAATGCCATTTGTGGAATTAATAATGCCATTTGTTGCATTAATAATGCCATTTGTCGCATTAATAATGCCATTTGTCACATTAATAATGCCATTTGTGGCATTAGTAATGCCATTTGTGGCATTAATAATGCCATTTGTGGCATTGATAATGCCATTTGTGGCATTAATAATGCCATTTGTGGCATTAATAATGCCATTTGTGGCATTAATAATGCCATTTGTGGCATTAACAATGCCATTTGTGGCATTAATAATGCCATTTGTGGCATTAATAATGCCATTTGTGGCATTAATAATGCCATTTGTGGAATTAATAATGCCATTTGTGGCATTAATAATGCCATTTGTGGCATTAATAATGCCATTTGTGGCATTAATAATGCACCAGGGCGAATCTTGCGTCAATCGTCGGCGATTGACTTCACGTCGCACCGCTGTCAGTATAAAATCTTGCTTCAGTCGCGTTAGTGTCACTTTATAGTCACTGGATTTAGTGGGTCACGTCACGTCAGCGTCAAGACAACGTCAATCGTCACATGTGTCACATGCAAATGTCACTCAAATCCCAAACCCATTTCAACACTATTCACAATGTTCGGGTAATTTCACCTCATTGGCTTCCGCATCCCCACCTAATCCGCCCCGATGTTTCGCATGCTTACAAGCCCGCACCACCCTCCAGATGAGACTCCGACACTGCCCCCCCATCTCCGTCCTCACCACTCCTTACGCTTTCACACCCCCGCCCATACCATCTTTATGCTCCCGACATCACTTATCCTTACGCTCACTCAAGTGCCCTCCCGATATGCTCCCGACACTGCTTACGATCATTATGCTCGCGGAGTGCACTCCCGACATGCTCCCGACATCACTTACCCTTACGCTTGCTCAAGTGCCCTCCCACACTGCTTATCCTTACGCTTGTGTAGTGCACTCCCGACACTGCTTACCATCCTTACGCTCGCGGAGTGCACTCCCGACATGCTCCCGACACCACTTATCCTTACGCTTGTGTAGTGCCCTCCCGACACCACTTATCCTTACGCTTGTGTGGTGGCCTCACGACATGCTCCCGAAACCACCTATCCTTACGCTCGCGGAGTGCCTCTCAACATGCTCCCGACACGACATATCCTTACGCTTCCGTACTACATCCATAGTGTACGGTGGCTTGTTGGCGTACACGATGAAGGCAATCCCCGAAATATGCTGAGTGGCCTTCTCTCCCAACAGGACCTAAGGGGAAATTGGTCAGTATATTCACAATGTTGTGGTTAGGGTTTAAATCATGAGACTCACAAATTAAAACCTAATAAGTGGACTATTTAAGACAAGAATTGTGTCTCCTGTTTTGCCGACAAAACCATTTTATTTCATATCAATCAAATGAACACTTTGCTTAGTCCTTACCTCATGAGCGTTGAATAGTTCAAAAGTTGACTTTAGTAGGTTTCTCACTAGTCAACTTTATTCAATGTCTCACAGGGAAGTGATTTAATTTGCATGATATGAAATAATTTGCAAAACATCGCCTCCTTCAATTTCCCGACAAATTGCATTTTGCAAATGCGATTATTTTACTTCCACCTTTTTTCTTCAGTTTTGATCTTTTTATTCAAAAATTTTCAAACAAGTTATCAATCCACTCGTCACCATCTATTTGCTTAATAAACTACCTCCGCCATGGCCCGAACCCCGGGAAATTCACATGAATTCAATGAACAACCAACTTCAGCCCCAGAGAGTGCAAGTGAAATCTCTGATATCGCCAGTAGTCGTGAATTAGGCATTGAAGTAGAGAGCCAGTAACATGAAGATAATCAAGATCCACCAGTTCTTCCGGAATGTGAGTATGTATCCATCTTGAATATTTCAAATCTCTCAAAACCTGATATTGTGTCATAGCCTTTATTTCAGGGCAGCCTCCAAGCTCTCAGAAACCGAATTTTAAAAGTTATGAGAAGGAAAAGACTGTTGAACCTTGTGCACCGACAGAAGATGATGGGCAAGATGATGTAATTTTCAGTGGGGAGGTGGAAATTATATCCAAGGAACAATTTGTCTCCAACATTGCTCAAACAATCCCAAGGCTCGAAAAAATCCAAAATGATAGTAAAATTCCTGATTATGTGCGTCAAAAGATTGCTGAAGGCATGAGCCTGCTCAAAATGGATTTGAACCGTAAGTCCATTAATAACTCAAATCAAAATTGATAGAAATAGCTGCTTACAATATATGGGCAGGTGTGGAGGTGGGAGAATCTCTACCTGAAGGATCTCGAGTCGTAATTGGATTTCCAGGCAAAGGATTAGGAAAAAGACCAAATATACATGCGACCAAAAAAACAAACAAAGAACGCCGTACCTTTGAAACCGCAAACAATTCTCGCGATCAAGGTCATGAAATTATCAATTTTGAAGGGGACCATGTTGATAATCAACCTCCGCATACTGAACCCCCCCCCCAATACTCAATGAAACAATCCATGATCAAGCTCCACATACTGAAAGCCCCCCAATACCCAATGAAACAATGCATGATGCAACCCCTCCCGCCTCTCCTCGGAATATTCAAGCCTTTCAAGAAAGGGAAACAATTAAACATGATACAATGGGACGAGATATGACTGATATAATTCCCGACGCTGAGCCCGAAGTGTCATCCGCTGCGAATTTTCAAGGAATATTTTTATCCCGCATGGAAGAGTTTGCAGGCATTTTGAATTATCATTCCAACATTTCTCAACAATCATGGAAAAGGGGGCTTGATAATATCAATAGGATTTACAAAACTAGATGGGACAATTTACCAACAAAGGATGCTCATACATTCCTGCCCGTTGGTATTAAGGTGATCAGTAACCAAGAGCTTAAAATGTCGGCTTGGCTGGAGGACCTTGAGATGGCAGGTGAGTTTTTTTTTATCTTTGTGCATGATACTTGATTATTGGCTGTTGACTGGTGATATAAATTGCAATATACAGGGTTAGATTTTTTTAAGCCAACCGAAACAGAAGCGTTTTTTGATCACAACATTTGGAATCTCAAATTGATGAAGGAATCAGCTAAACCTCCAGATAATCTCCCAAAATCAGAACACTCCTTCTTCAAAATGGTGCAGAGCCTTCTTTACCCCGCCAATCCAGTTAAACATTTTTGGGCAAATGTTATGTTTGAATCCATTAGTTTAGTCTCATACAATGTGGTTGCACCCAAACCATATGTTGCACCAACATCAAATTCGACCGATCCTCTTGGACTCGAACGCGGAGCAGTTGAATACCTGGCCTCCTGCTTGAGTAAATCGAAGCAACGTGCAACCCAACTCAGCATTGAAGGTGGCGGGGCTGACAATGAGATATCCACAAAGCCGCACAAGAACCTGGAGGATCTAATGGATACAGTTATCCATTTGATGATTGCGTACAACATGGTACGTGCACATACAAAGGTCAAAGTTAATGGCATCAAAGGCAAACTCACGAACTCAAAAAAAAAATGAGGCCATCAAAGATCTTTTGGCGTGTCACAAGAATCTCGGAATAAATCGAATTTTCTATGGTATATTCGCGGCATTCTGTGCGGCGGGGGTTCGTGGTTTGATGGTATGCTCAGATGACTGGAGAACAAGCTCAGTTAAAGGGGCTTTATCACTAATTGACATTTCCGCAAAACTTTCAGAGGGTAAAAATCTAGTGGAGCCAGTGTGGCTACGTACTAATAAGTATATATGTAATTTACTGAATAAAAGTTTCTTCTCATCAGAGTCTTTCAACCCCACTGTACCTCTTAGATTTGAATTTGCACGATGCTTAGTATTAGACTTTGGTGATGCCTGGGTGGCGAAACGCGGTCTTGGTTCAAGTGATGAGGTCACCTTGACGGTACCCAGGTCAGCAAAGCTCACAACCAGGATTGACCCGTTTTAGATTAGCTTTGTACTAGATAGATTGTAATTGAATTTTGCAAAGTTATTTATGAATTTAATAATCATGACTTCCTATCCTACTACTGCCCGGATGCCACAGTCTGAGTACCAATAGTAATTGTACGGCGGCATGCCTCCGTACATCATTGCAAAGACTCCGACAAGACGCAAGCTGAGTCAGGCGTTGTGCCCGCGAGTAGCACACGCGGGGGCATTGCGGGAGGTCGCGTTTATCCCTTCCCGCCAGCCCATAATAGGCCAAATGTTCCTGTGTCTTTCAAGAGGACTAGGATAGCTAGGGATCCGCAGCAGGATGCAAATTGCATTTGCATGTGCTTGCAAGATTCCAAATGGTTGGATTGGAAAGTGATTGCATGGGAACATCAATGTGTAAAATTGAATAATGCACTATCCACTGCAATTTTCAGGTTCAGGTATTTGAGATCGTGAATTTGCCAAGGTCAGGCGTGAGCTTTCTTTTTACCGCAATTAAAAAAGATTCATCCACCGCAATCCAATTTAGGTGATATTAAGAAATCAGTAATCATTTTGTTTCATTTCAATTTCTGCTGAAAGCATGCCATTCACCAAAAAAGGAAAAGAGCGTAAAAGGGAACTCGCGAGAAAGCGTCGGGCTGAGGAAGGAAAGTGTGAGTTACTCGCTTAATCTCAGTGTATATATGCTTCCACATTTATGTGGCACCCTCATTGGGCCCCACGGAAGAACATTGGCTTTAGTCGGTTCAGATTGTGCCAATGTCATGATGTCATGTGGGCTCCAACAGGGAAGTTCAAGGATGTGTGCCAAAGAAAGCTCCTTGGCAGTATCTGATATCTTGTGTGCTTCAACACATAGTGATCCCTCAACCACTCGGGAATAGTAGCAGATCCCAAAAGACAAATGAGCGCAAAACGAGCCGAATGAATAGGTTGTTTTCCTCCTCTCGCCCAACAGCACAAATATCAATGCCAGTATCAGCAAATATGACCCCAAGTGAAATTCGGAGGGTTGTGGATGGCAATCAGATCAAACGCATTCACTTTGGCCGTGTGGCAATTTTCTCTTCAACCGGATTACTCATTGCCCTTGTCGAATTCCGACCATTCACAACAATGAGTGAAGTCGAGGTCAATCAATGCGATGAATTATCACAATTCTTATTTCGCGAAAAGAGGTTCACTGACCCTATTGCAACAAATGGAGCATTACTGGAGGGATTTATGTTTGCGATTGGGTGGCGCAAATGCACCACGAAGAATGAACAATTTGGTCTGTATGGAAGTGCTGGCAAAATTGAAAATGCAAAAGATGAATGGCGGAACCGAGGTGCCAATCTTAGCTCGGTGGGTTGCATTCTAGGTCAATCCTTACGATATGTTGGGGATAATTTATTTGAGAAGATTCAAAATTCCTACAATTCATTGGGGGTTCCGTCTTTTGATCAAGTCAACTATGAAGGCAATATTCCGGCAAATCAGGGTGCATTCAAGTTCGCTTCCGCACTCACTTTCACCATGAATGGATTCAAAAACGCACCTCATGTTGATAAGGATGCATCGCTCTATGCTTCGGGATGGTGGTTTCAAGCTGATAAGCGGACCGGCCAAATTCAAAGAGATGCGTCAAAGCGGTGTACAGGGGGAAAATTGATTTTCCCAAATGAGCATTTTTGGACTGATCTATCCGCATGTCATGGGCTCATTCAGGTAGTGTGGGCCAGTAGTACATTTGTTCATTATACTGATCCAGCACAGGACAACGAAAGCATGACACTAGTGGGTATGTCCGCACAATGCTCAAGCAGGTTAGCAAAAACAATTCAGCAAAAAAACCATGGCTATTATGAGATTGGCGAGAGAGCGGGCTATCAAATCAGGGATGGTAATACAATCTCATGCCAATTCAAAAAATGAGGAGTTTTTCATGTGTGTTGGGTAAGTAATGGTGGGGTAAGGCAGAGGACAAAATACACCAGGATTGGATGGATTCGAGTGCGGGAGATGGGGTGTCTCACATGAAAAAGGGGTGAAGTGGATTATGTACGGTGGCATGCCATCGTACATCTGTCCTGGTTTGTTGCTATTGTCCAGGATGCGAATGCTTCACACGCAAAACCTTATGCTTGTGCAGGTTCCGCCAATGCTAAAAGCTCCTTACGCCTATGTGGGGTGCCGACGCTACACACGCCAATCCTTACGCCTGTGCAGGCTCCCAAAAATTTACACGCCAATCCTGACGCTTGTGAAGGTTCCCAAAAATGGTAAAAATTCCTTACGCCTGTACAGGCTTCCGGCGATTCACACGCAAATCCTTACGCTTGTGAAGGTTCCCCACAATGCTGAAAATTTCTTGGCCTGTGCAGGATCCCGGGAATTCACACGCCAATTCTTATGCCTTTGCAGGCTCCCAACAATTCACACGCCAATTCTTACGCCTGTGCAGGCTCCCAAGAATTCACACGCCAATCCTTACGCCTGTGCAGGCTCCCAACAATTGACACGCCAATCCTTACGCCTGTGCAGGCTCCAGACAAGTCACACGCCAATCCTTACGCTTGTTAAGGTTCCAGACAATTTAAACAATTCAATACATGAGTGAGATTAATAGCGTGTGACCATAGGAAAGGCCATGTTTCACGAATCTGGACTGGATTGCTCACATACGGGAACCTCCCGCTTTTTTACAGTTAAGAATGGATATGGCTCTAAACCATGGAAGAAGAAAATATAGGAGAGGATAACGGCAACTATTGGCGCATTTTGAGAAAAAGAGGTTCACGAAAACAAATACTCACTCAAACGCTTGGTGGGGCACTTACAAAAATAATTCTCACGCAATCAGGGTTTTTCTCTAAGGAGGAAATAAGTAATTTTTACGTGAACAAAGAATGTAATAGAATTTGAACATAATAATAATTGATTACAAATGATAATTTATTTAAAAGAAAGTATTACAAATGATAAAAAGTGGAAATAATGGAATTTTTTTTTAAATTTTTATTTTTCGAGGTATTTGGAGACTATCCTGGTTATGTCCTCCTTTGGATAAGCCTCCAGTGCCTGGGCAAGGAGGCAGTTTAGTTCGTCCCGGAATTCCCGGTGCATCTTGTTTCGATGAGTTGCATCCACGAAAGGAATCATGTGGAGCAAGCGACGATGCTCCAACAAGATTTGGTTGATCGAATTGTGGACGATGGCTCGAGGAATCATTAGGGTCGGTCGCAGGTCGGTGAATTCCTGGCGAGCTTCATCGTGGAAATGAGAGGAGCTTGGCACCGGGGGGGAGGAGGCGTTGGGGTTCTCAGGGGCACTGGAAGGGATCTCTGGGGAGAGAACCGGGGTTGGAGTGGAGGGGGGGGAATGGAAGGGGAAGGTGGGCGAGTCGTGTAAGAAGAAGGGGGAGGGGGGATCCGACGGGCGTATTGTCGATGATGATGATTGAGCGAGGAGTGGCGGGACGATCTGGAGACGGTCAAAGAAAAAATGAGGAAAAGGGTATATGGATCAAAGAGAGAAAGAAGGGGTGACTTACCATAAGCTTCCTCCGTGGATTGCGTAGGAGCCACCTCGGGTTCTGGCTCACGAGTCGTATCGTCCTCAGGTTGTTGGGACGTTGGACTCGGGCCAGTAATAGGTGGCTCTTCCGTTCGGGAGGGTTCTAGAAAAGGAGTAAGAGTCAGTTCACTCGACTCAAAAGTAAAAGTGAAAATGAAATGAAACTTTGGCTGCTTACCGCGGAATAATTCCTCAGACCATCGGGTGCCACTTGGGCCTGGAGTGGGTTGCCGGGGGGTTTGCTCGCAAGGCAAACTAGGCACGGGAGATTCTTGTCGGGGGGGATTTGGGGGGTTTTGTTCTATGAGAAATGGAAAAAAGTCAGTATTATTGCGTGAAGAGAAATGAGATAAGGAGGAGAAAGAAAACTTACTTTGGCGTTTGAATCCCATCGGTGACAAGACATGGTGACGATCAGCCCAAGTTCGAATGTCCTCTCGCCATCGCCATCCTTCATCGGCCGGATAATCACTTTGCTCCGGTCGAGGAGTGAAGTGACCATCGGATGGTGGCCTAGGAGGGGGAGGGGACAGGGCTGATCGTCCGGAATCGTTCCCGTTGGCCTGTTTGGGGGCCTGGCGTCCATTCACGCTCGGAAATGGTTTCATCATCATCGACCACAAAGGAGTCCTCGCAAGGGCGTCTTGGGCGGGAACTCCTCTGGCCTCGTGGTCGGAAGGGGCGGACAACGAACGAACATTTCTTGTGTGCTTGTCGGCAAGCATCACAAGCGTCGTTCGTCGTTGAGGAGCGAATGCAGGGGATACCCCGCTTGGTGCATAAAGTGCACAACATCTAAAAACAAAACAATTGAGGTTAGTAACTGCATACAAAGTAAACAATCAAGAGAAAAAATGAAGACGTACGATGAATTATAAATTTAAATCGGAAACAAAATAAGAACGCTCTAGTCCGAAGGTTTTAAAAGTCTGGAAAAGAGTCGTGAAGAAAAATAAGTATTAATATCGGTATGTAATGTTGACAAAAGTTTAAAAAAGAGGTAACGCACGAGGTGGATAGAAGTGAGGTTCTGAACGGATCAGAAGAATAAACAAACAGGCAAAAGGAAGGGAAGTGGGTTTAGTGGAGTGCAAAAGACAAAAATAGAAAGGCAGGAAGACGAAGGGGAATACGCACAAGATGGACAAACGCGGGTGAGGTTGAACGAAGTGGAGCGGGTGAGAAAGAAAGTGAAGTGCGTGTCGTGTGAAGATGGTCTTTTATACCATGGTGAAGCTGAGACGATCTCAGCAGTTGCAGCACCCGCAAAAGTCTCAGCTTCAAGGCGTGTGGGCAAAATTGAAGCTGAGTCTCAGTGAATGCTGCAACTGAGAAGTAAAATGCTCGCGTGAGGCAGAAGAACAATGGGGGTCTGGCTGAGTATTGCAATTTATTGAATTGTCAAGCTGAGTCAAATCCCCTTTGTTTCCTTAAATTGCCACCCGATCACCCAGGAGGGTGGTCGTGAGGCCCTTATTGATTGTGCATTGTGGGTACAATGCACAAGTGACCGCGGCAAGATCACCAGCCTTATGGCCTGGTGATAGTCTTTGAACAAAGGGGGGGCTGTAAGACAAGTGAATACAGCGTGATCTTGCCTTGACCCATTGCTCAGGTTTGCTTTCGGGTCATAATTGAAATGCTCAGTGGCTGAGCATTTGAATTGCACAGTAATTGAACAATTGATATAGCAATATCAAATGCACCGCTGAGTATTGCAATTTATTAAATTGTGAAGCTGAGTCAAATCCCCTTTCTTTCCTTAAAGAGCCACCCGATCACCCGGGAGGGTGGTCGTGAGGCCCTTGTTGAATGTGCATGGTGGGTGGAATGCACAAGTGACCCATGCAGAAATGCACCCGGTGCATTAGGTCACAAGTGACCGCGGCAATATTACCAGCCGTATGGCCTGGTAATAGTATGTGAACAAAGGGGGGGCTGTAACACAAGTGAATACAGCGTGAGCTTGCCTCAACCCATTGCTCAGGTTTGCTTTCGGGTCATAATTGAAATGCTCAGTGGCTGAACATTTTAATGGCACAGTGATTGAACTATTGATATAAAAATATCAAATGCACCATGCTGAGCCATTGCTCAGTCGTTTTTGTATGCCCACAATCTGAGCATTTGGCACAGCATCGGGTGACATTTCACCCAGCTGCAGCATTTCACACGCTTTGGTGAAGTGCTCCAAGCTGAGCCTTCCAATGAACTATTGCAAAAATAGTTCAGTCCATGGCTTTACTGAGCACTTTCACACGGTGCTTTTGACCATGATATGCTCAGCTTGCGTGTGCAAATCGGGTGAAACGCAATGCTGAGCATGTGGCACATGAGCTACGTATATGAAAACGATCGGAAGGTGCATGCACATTCGCTATATGCATGCAGGCTCAAGTAGTATAACACCTTCCTGATCTGTACAGCCAACACTGTAGTACGCAGTACACCTGTGTAAATGTATGCTGCGGGGCAGAGCAAAAGCTGTTCAGCAATGTAACATGAAAATCACGTCAAGCCATTGAGTCATATATCTCAACTGCATCCCTTTGGTGCACCTTTTTGGAGAGCTCTGCCTAACAATGGCATAGACGCGGGTGTAATCCGAGTTAATGAAAGTGGGTCATAATGGGATGACTTATTATTTGGGTAATACACAAACAGTGGATTCACTCCGGTGCCATTGTCGGGGCCAACAATGACTGGCCCTGCTTGTTCATTGCGCGTGCTCATTGTCGGGCAGCCACACGCTTTCATACGCACCCCCCAACGGGTCATACACAGGCAACTTTCACACGCCTGGAAGACATTTTACTGCCAGTGTTCCGACCGGCTAGTTTCTTGGTCGGGTGGTCAGCTTGACTGCAGACGCTCACCTGCTCGCGCGTGGAAACCTGAGGCCAATCAGTGTGGATTTGCTTCAGCCTCATCCACATCAGAATAATCCCAGCCTATGATTGCTGAGGCTGGTTATGTTTGCGTGGGTATCTCCCACCGCGGGTTATTTTCTTCACGTTGTCACACGCCCCGCGCAAGTTGTGGCACCTGGCTTGCAGCCAGAAATTCCCTTGGGTGGGTGGCCTCTTTCTCCGGAGTTTTGTTCACGCGTGAGGCAAAGACCGTGATCCCAATCTCTGGGGAATAGTAGCCTCCTCAAACGCAATAGGGGTGAATGTAGATGTGGATCATGCCTCACGGTCGGTGCCCCGTTTGATCATGCCACACTTCCCCCCCTGAAGCCTAGTTGGAATCAGTCATCAAAAAACTTCACGCAAAACCAAAGTCATGTTCGGTGGCATGCCACCAAACATATCTCACCCGCCCACACACAAACATCCCCACAGTGAGATTGCCCTTTGAAACGGCCAACATTGCCCAGTAGGTCCCTGTGCTACAATTAACCTGGGGAAGATATATATGCATCCATGTTCGCTGTCACACCAGCGAACATGACTGCATGCCTCTGATATGCCCTCCACAATAAGTTGCTACAACCCACCCAATATCGGATATGCTAATGTCAACCTTGTTCCACCAAGGGTTTTGTACCTTGCTGCAGATCCAGCAGTCATATCGGTGCACCCACATTTTGGCCACCTTGCCTTGATATATGCCCCAAATCGGATATGAAAATTATGAGCCCAAGAGGCCCATCCCCATCAAGACCATGCACGTAACCACAGGCCATCCCCCTTTTGGCCTGTTGCTGCCACTCATATAAGTTCCCCACCTACGCTTATTCCTCTTCATTCCCTTTAGCTAACCCTTCCCGATCATATAATTTCCAACTGTCCCCAAATAATTTAACATAGCCATCATGTCAACCCCTTCACAACCACTTTGCATTGGGATGATTAATATTCGTATTCAAATAAATAGTGATATAACCTTAAAGCCTGAGAATTCCCACTTAGGTTCTTGGATTATCCTATGGCACAATCAACACAACATATTCGTATATCTCCCCACTCACCAGCATGCTATTGGCTCTCTACCTGCAACCCTTTCCAAAACGTTGATACCATTCCTCGGGGCACCAAAAACTTTCATGCACTGTGGTCCTGGTGGGGCATGGATTGAAAATTGCCAATCCAATCCTACTCAAATATTATTTGTTGAGGGAGTATTTATGACTGATGCAAATGATCCCTCCTCATCTCAGAAACCCAATCTAGCATTGATGTTCTTCACATGGTATCCAAACATTCTCTTCATAATGGAAAGCTTTCGAACACAAGATTTCAAGCTTAAAATGCCCAAAGAATATGACTGTACTACTCATTGTCAATGTCAACTCTTTACTCCGACATTTCCCGCTTCAATCTCGACGCCAGTTTCATATCCTGCTGTTTCATCATTGATTTCCAAGCAAAAACTGATACAATTACCCAGTGGATCAGACCTCCCCATGATGACCCTGCCCCATGCCATTATTCAAACCCCCCTCCTCCCTCATCAAAAGACCGGACTAGTGTTTCTCTGGGATCGAGAAATCCCCAATGGCCAATCAGCCCGTAACCTTTGGGCCACCTCACCCCCAGGATCCACTTTCAATGCCAGGCACATCATTACAAACAAGGTCGTTAGCTCATTTGAATCCCTTTCGACAAATACCCCTCTTGGAGGACTGCTCGCGGATGATATGGGATTAGGTAAAACCATTCAGGCCATTGCTCTAATTGGTACCTCCAAGGAGCGGATGATTGCAAACCCCCATCGCTCCACACCCACCATGATCATCTGCCCCCCTTGCTTAATTACCAACTGGCAATCAGAAATATCCAAGCATGCTCAGGCTGGAGCGCTGCATTCCAAAATCTACCATGGTCCCACTCGTCACTCATTATCCAAAGACGACATCTTAAAATATGATATCATCATCACTTCTTACAATACTATCACCCAAGAATTTAAGCAAACCAATCCCTCTACATCAATCATTTTTCAAATCAATTGGCATCGTATAATTCTGGATGAAGCACAGTGAGTGTCTGATCTTAAATGATTCGAATTACCTTTTATATCCAATAACCCTTGCCCCCTCTTATAGCTATATTCGCTCTCAATACACTGCCACTCACCGTGCCATTAATAGCCTCCTTTCATCCCGTCGAATATGCTTAACGGGCACACCTATTCACAACACCATTTATGACCTTTTGGGCATAATATCATTCATCACTCAACCACAGTGCACCAATCAAGATAACTGGTCACCATTCATCCTGAGTAGTCTTTCAAAAGGTTGCAATGATATTTTGCATTTGGCATTGCGGCATTTAAGTTTGCGCCACACCAAAACCACACATCTCGAATCCCTCCCCACTATTAGCCATCATTATGAGCTGCTCCCACTCAACCCGACCATGCAGCAAGAATATTCCACATTATATGAAGAATTCCTATCATCCAAAAGCAAAGGACCAGGAGAGTTTTTCAGAAACATTAATAAGCTGCGAATATGTTGTAACCATCACATCATGCTTAACACAATTGCAGAGGCGGAGTTGGAAGACCCCGAGGGCAGGAGCACTCAGGATAACTCGCCAACAATCACACGAACCATTGTGGATGTGGAAACATGCATGATGAGTAGTAAAATTGCACACCTCCTACAAAGCTTAATGAAGAACAAACAAACAAGGTGTGGTCCAACCAAATCGGTTGTTTATACCCAATGGACCCAATTTCTAGATTTGTGCGTTAAATCTAATATGCATCCATTACCAATTGACTCCATCTGACTTTTTTATATTGTAGAATTGGTATTGCTCTTTCCCATCACTCTATCCTTTCAGCACGAATTGATGGAACAAATACACCACGAGCGCAGGACAAGGCGCTTGAGAATTTCTTCAATAATCCTGAATGTGAAGTACTCATTGCATCCATTGCCGCGGCTGGAACTGGCCTCAATATAACTTGTGCTAATATAGTCTATTTAATGGTGAGTTTCCCCCCAAAATTCTCCCCTGATTTTCGGACCCTGACATCCACATTTCCAGGAGCCCAATTGGAACCCAGCCATTGAGGCTCAGGCTGTTGATCGTCTACATCGTATTGGCCAACAACGACCTGTACAGGTCATTCAGTTGAGGTCAACATGCGGAAGGTACCTTTCAAGCTCATCTTTCACTTGATTGTATTACTATTCTGAAATCCTTCCTTATGGGAATGCCATATTCCAATCACCAATAGGTCCAAGAAAAGAAAAAATCATTAACTGCGTGAGCCTTACTGATATTATATAATTTGTGATTGACAAAGTTGATAACCCCTGTTGACTCTGGCACAGGTCCACAATTATGAACACCATGAGCTGGATCGAACTTCTTCAATATTTCCTCAATGAAAATGAGCAATAGAGTTTTATTGCTAAGGGAGACGGTGATACATTTCAATTCATATTGTCTATATTCTAACATATTTAGCAAGTTGTTGCATCCTTAAGAGATAATAATCAGATTTTATTACACCTGCACAAATAATTCACAAAATGTTAATTTGTAAAGGTGCTATACATTTATATTACTAAGCTATTGCAGAGCATCACCATTCGGCCTAATAACTGGCATGTCAAGTATTTTGAGGGCGCTAGTCTGCATCTTACTACAGCCTTTGAGCCAATCTTGATCAAATACCTGAAATGATAAGCCTTCCGGAATATCACCATCATCTGTCAATCGTAATTCTGGCAATCTATCAATAGTTTTTTTACCCTTTTTTTTAATGCGATTACAAAACTCTATGTCTCGATCCATTTTTAATACCAATTCATTAAATAACTGGGAGCGCCAGCGTAATCCCACTTTGCAGTAAACTTGACGGCCATTTTCCAGTACCTCCTCAGTATCTGAACATACTCGAGGGTCATTGAATTTTGATGCTAGAATGGGAAAATTAGCCGTATCACACCATTCACGACGGCGCTCACAGGTCTGCATATAATGAAGTAGATCATCATCAGTCTTTTCTCACAATGAAGAAGAGATACATTAACTAACCCTTTGACAAATCTTCACGAGCTTTTGATTCTCCTTCTTTTTAACCAAATACTCGGCATCCTTTTGAATAGACTTCCATTCTCTTTTCAAATAAGTGAAATATCGCTCCATTAAAGCCGCCACGACCCCATAGTTATTATGATCCTTGTTCCAACAGTAATGATGATACTCGGTGCTGACCAGTGCAAGATGGAATGTACAGTAAAACACCATAGACATCAGCTCATTGAACGGATGTTGCCATGAGCTCTCCCAGTCCCAAGTGAACCGCTTTATTCCTAGCTTGTGGAGCTCATTTTCGCAGTAGCTTTGGAAACCCTGAGACTGAACCTGTGTTGATGGCTCATTGAAAACATCCTCGGGGACATATCCGAGATGACCAGCCACTTGAATTGCAATTTCACGCTCTTCTCTGCTGGGTGGTGCTGGTAGTGAGGAAAAATCCTTATCCCTAACTTTGAGTAGGAACAGGCAATGTGCGTGTACTGCTGATCTCATTCCATGGACATTCTCTGGAAGTTCTGCCTTCAGCCATTTTTGTTGCTCCTTCTGGCTTGCACGTTTCGCCACATTGTGAGCTTTGCGGGCCTGGTTCCTTTGCTGTCTGACCTCGGATTGTTCAAGCATACTCTGGGCAAGGCCCAGCTGAGGATGGGTGAACTCACTATTTGATTGAGTGCCTTGCTCATGCGCCGTGAAATCGTCCCTCCTTGATTCATCATTTGTTTCCATTTGAGTCGGAGACATGTTCTCATCCTCATCATCCACAATTCTTTCTCTTGATGAACTGGCATGACCCGTTCTTGGTTTGGAGGCATATGGATGATGACGTCCAGTGACTTTCTCTTTATGGACCAGAGGTGAAGACGCATAAAGTTCATCCCCTGCCATGCAAATCATCAGTTAACACATCAAAACATTAATGAAGACTGGTCATCCTCACGATCTTCAATTGGCTCCTGAGATCGGACTGACTTGCCTTTAGGTGCCATATCTAACCCATGAAACAAAAATATCAAATTGTGAAAAATGTTATACTCCAAAATTCAAATGACTTACTTTGATGAAGCGTCAATCCTGGATTTCCCTCCGACAGACCGCTCCAAGTTACATTTTCCAAAGGTCTTTTTTGTCGCCCGCCATCAACGGGCCTTTCATTTCCCACATGAGCCTGAGATCCTGATGGAATATTGAGGGTTGGCTGTTGACTTCGTCCAAAGGGATCCTGGGATGCAACTGGATTCCGACCGGGGTTAAGGAGGAACTCACGTGGAAATTTTGATTGGGGATTAGCGTTTGATGAGATTTGAGGTGTGCCTTCCGGCCCCTCAGACACATGCATTTGTGTATTAGTGGGATTCGGGGGAATTGGAGTGACAGAAATATTTGGGATCGCCCAAGTGCTGGAAGTTGGAGCCTTCGGATTTCCCACATCAATGTTAAGACCTGATACATTCATTGAGGATGCAATAGGGGTTGTGAGAGGAATGTTGGGACTCAATGGTGATTGTGTTTGAACATATTCTATGCTAGATTCACTATCTGAGTCATGAACAGAACCTGAACGGGATTGATGTGACTTGGAAGATGACATAAGGGCCGAAAAAGTACAGTAATATTTTTAACTAGATAAAACACCTCAGTATTATGATAAAATAGAGTGATATGAGATGAAATCTTTTCAAATTTAGAATAGAGAAATTCTATGAATAGTTGGAACTAAGTGTTGCGTGAAAGTCCAATAAGCCTCTTTTTAGGAGAATCCTCCCTGCCTCCTCTTGAGCTCCTCCGCTTTTGTCGGAAACCACCCTGCACGGCCTACCACCATATAATGTAATATTCCCTTGATCTCAAAGGGGACCCATCATCCATAAGTAATCATATTAGGTAACATTTCCGCCTCCCCATTGTCACATTTTGTGAATTATCCAAACTGCCAATATACGCATTGAAATTCCACAGCATTGTACATCTGTAAAGGGGTATATTCATGAAGGATTTACCCACAAAAGAGACATCACCTTTTCAAGAAAGGCGAGACAATCCAAATCACATTCCAACCGATTAAAAGCCTGCTGCACTCAAACCAAATACCAAGACTTCAGCTGCACTCCAACCCCTTATGTAATAGAGTTATATCGTTATGTCTGTAATAAGGTTTAAGCCATGTACGATGGCGTGCCAGTGTACATGGTTTGAATGTCAATCCCCTCAAATCAATGTTGACACATCCCTATTGCAACGCCCCTCAAGGGTCAAAACCGCAGTATCGCCATGTGTAAATAAAATAGAATATGTATGAGCATTGAGCTGCATGGCATTTTACCCCATTAAACTCCTAACCAATTCCGCCATCCAGATGAGACATGTTACACTCTATCAGCTGCAGCGCACACACCATTACAAATGGGATAAAACTCCCAGCTGGCTCAAATCATCTCCCCCTTCATAAAGAATCACTCAATTTTTTTGCCAATTAATAACACTCCTAAACACTTTCACATCAGCCATAGATATTTATACACAAACCAACTGTACTCCCAATTTCTGCAACAATGACAACCCGCCGCTATTCCTCAATGCATATATGCATGTGTCAACACTGCTCAGCTCAAACACACTCTTCCCCTGAGGGTGATAGGCCTGGAGTTGCCTTCACACCTTTCCAATATAAACAGCACATTAAAAAGCTCAAATCAACCATTGCACCCAAATCTCTTCCAAACATCCCTACTTCTGCATCAGGATCTGGGTGCCCACAAATTCTATTGGATCAAATCTTCCCAGCTGATTATTCACGTTTGACCCAAAGCACTTTCTCAACTCCAGCGGTTCTCAATTCAACTGCACAGAAACCATACAGCAGCAGTCAAACCCTTCCTCCACAAGACCTTGGAATGATAATATCTGCCATTCTATCATTAAGGTATAATATACCCCGCCGGGCTTCACGCATTCTCAACCCCGCCCTAAACCTGCTGATCAAGTCCAGCATCTCAAGCTCCGGTGGTCCCCCCATTCCTGCATTCCATATACCTCAAGATCTGAGTACCATATTTGAACATCTCCAATTGGAGCCAGTGATTCAAAACTATATATGTTGTCCTCAATGTTTCTCTCTTAATGGCCTTACTGAATCAGTCACAACTGACCAACCCCACTGTCAACGCCATAATGACCCAAATGATCATGATCCCCCTTGCACACAATCATTAGGCAAATTCATCTATTCATTTGAAGCCCACACCCAAAACACCACCAACGTGAAGCAAAAATTTATACCAAAAAAACATTTCATTTATCAACCATTCAAAAATTGGCTTGCCAGATTTCTCCAGCGGGCTGGAATTATGGACATTCTGCATCAACATCAACAATCCCAAACTCCCGAAGATTCCCCAAAATGTGACGTCTGGGATGGATTGGTCTGGAGACGCTTCACTGGCACTAGAAATATCCATGACCCCCCATTCATGTCCATTCCTGGTGCATTTGCCTTCTCGATTTATGTGGACTGGTTTAATGCACATGGAAAGTCCACCCGGTTGGCCAGCATTGGACCTATCATGCTTATTTGTCTTAATCTCCCCCCAAGTGAAAGATTGAAGCCAGAGAATGTCTATGTTGCAGGAATCATCCCTGGTCCAAAGGAGCCAACTTCCCTTCAATTGAATTATTTCTTAATGCCACTCATAAACGAGCTCAAAGAGCTATGGCAAGGTTACCATTTTTCACCCACCTCAACAGGTCCTTCAGGATCCTTTATCCGTGTTGCCATTCTCACAGCCATTGCGGATGTGGTTGCCATGTGCAAGCTTACTGGATTTATTTCCCATTCAGGCAACCACTTTTGTAATTTTTGCACCATTCACAAAGCTCAAATTGATGAAATTGGTCCTCAATTTCACTACACACGCTCATATCAAAATCATAAATCAACCATTGCCAAATGGCTTCGGGCAACCCCACAACAAAGACAAGCAATTTTCTCTGAGTATGGAGTGCGATATTCAATTTTAGAAGACCTTCCGTATTGGGATGCCACCAGAATGGTTAATCTTGACATAATGCATAATTTGATACTTGGAATTTTGAAGGATCATGCAACTTTCAAATTGTGCATTCCAGAGTCCAAATCAAAAATTTACCTCAGGTCCCGCAGGAAATCCAATGACACCAACAGTTCAGACTCAGATTCCATGACCTCCAACAGCTCTCTTGATAAAATCACATTGAGAGAGGCCCGCTCCCTGAGAAGAGACGCAGCAAAAATAATAAATGAGCCACTCCCCACTACTTCCACCCCAAAAAACTACTTCCCAATGCCCACCCCTAACACAGAACATCCATCTAGTGGTTCTGCGGAGATTCCTTCATTTGATGCCGATTACATCCCCACTTCTGAAATCCCCTCTGAATTGGATATCACTGCACTGAGTGATCACCAGATCAAGGGTGAGGCTCTGGAGCATCTCCAACAAATCATATCTGAGACAATAATTCCCTCATCATGGACAAGAGTACCTCGCAACATGGGTTCCCCCTCTCATGGTAGCTTAAAAGCCACTGAATGGGCTCTCTTATATAAGGTCTACATTCCATTTTTAATGCTCAGTCAACAGATGTCATTAGATGTACACCAATCCGCCAACATTCAAAGGCAAATGGGTCAGTCAGAAGAACTTGGAAATGAACTAACCAAGAATACATTCCATTTGATTAGTGCTATCAACATTGCCACAAGTTGGACTGTTTCAATAGGAGATGCGACTTCATTTGCTGAACATTGGAAAAAATTCCGCCTTTCCAATCAACTCCTGTTCCCAAAACAGAAAAGTAAACCAAATCATCATTTTGCTGACCATATTCCCGAACTCTTCCAACGTTGGGGCCCAGCACAAGCCTCAGCCACATGGGGTTATGAGCGCTTGATTGGAGTATTTGCAAAAATGCCAACAAATAACAAAATATGTACGTCAATTAATAAGATCAATATATTCACATTGATTAAACACCTGAACTGAATAAGATTAACTTCTTGCAACTCTAAATAGATGATATAGATAAAACCTTACTTCAACATATCTGTCGATGTTCCAACCTTTCCGTTCTCCTGAAATCCCCCTCCGTGCCATGTGAAATAAAACAGCTTTTCGAATCACAGCCACCTGCCCTGTTCAATGACCATAAATATAACAAACCATCCCGCCATGACCAAGAAAATTATGATTGCCTGGTTGAGTACTTACAGAATTTTCATGCAACAAGGGAAATAGTTGATTGGATCAGCTTAGACACTACTGTGCAATCCACAAGTCATCTCACTTCAAGGATTGTCTCACCTTGGTATTTTCCAGTTTCAAACATTAATATTGGGAACAATATATTTTCAACTGAATCCAAAAATGTCAGCAACAGTGTGATATCTTTTCTGAGGGGCAACTCACGACAATTTGGTATTATTAATAGCATTTTTAAAGTCTCTGAGCCATCTAGCATACTGAACAATAACTTTCTGATCTTAAAAACTTTGAAGATTGATGTGAATTTCTTACCAGATTGGCCGTATCTCAATATTTACAAAGCTATTGGTCTTGATGATGGACACTTGATTATATCTGAAGAAGAAATAGAAGGTAACTGTGGATTGTATGATAACAAAGTTCTGTCATGTGGACTGCTTGTAATGATAAAGCCGTTATTTCATGAAATTTAGTCTACAGAAATGCAAATATCTCAGATTCATTAGCAATTTTGCTAGTGAAATAACTGCCTCAAAATTTAGTGACAGAGACATGCCATTGTGACAAGCAAAGCCCATTATTTCACATTGCCACAAAGAACTTACTATTTTGACATTGGGTACAGTGTGAATAAGCCAAGTTCAATGATCAAATGACCCACACACTCACCTTTCACAGCATCCAAAATTTCTAACTGCGTCATCATCATGTTGGAAGGGGAAGCGGCCCTTGCGCACACGCCAATGCACACGCAAGCGCACCCGCACACGCCAATGCACACGCAAGCGCACCCGCACCCACACACGCAGTATTGTGCGGCGGGCTCTACCAGTGTCACCTGCAAAACGACAATCCCGCTCAGGCGGAGTCCTTTCATGGACAACCTGGTGAAGTCAAACCCCCCGCCAAAATTTCTAGCTGCGCCATCATCATGTAGGAAGGGGAAGCGACCCTTGCGCACCCGCACACCGCACGCGCCAATGCACACGCAAGCGCACCCGCACACGCCAATGCACACGCACACGCGGTATTGTGCGGCGGGCCCTACCAGTGTCACCTGCAAAACGACAATCCTGCTCAGGCGGGGTACTTTTATGGATGACCTGGTGAAGTCAAACCCCCCGCCTACATCAAGACTGGCTGAAGGACCTCTTTGATGTGTGTTTGTGCAAACAGGCGGGTCTTGTGTAATTTTCACCAACCATCGGACGGTTGCGGGATGATCAGGTGGTGAGGAATCTGAGTTGAAGGCACAGGGGAACCAATATTGGTGGATGTCACAGGATTTGGTGTAAGACAAGAGTAGGACGTGTGCTCGACGTTCGCTTGATTTTTGCTTGACGTGAGCTCGACTTTTATCCTGCTTGACGTTTGCTTGACGTGAAGTCAATCGCCAACAATTGACACGAGATTCGCCCTGGTGATGCCATTTGTGACATTAATAATGCCATTTGTCGCATTAATAATGCCATTTGTCACATTAATAATGCCATTTGTCGCATTAATAATGCCATTTGTCGCATTAATAATGCCATTTGTGGCATTAGTAATGCCATTTGCCGCATTAATAATGCCATTTGTCGCATTAATAATGCCATTTGTCGCATTAATAATGCCATTTGTGGCATTAATAATGCCATTTGTGGCATTAACAATGCCATTTGTGGCATTAATAATGCCATTTGTGGAATTAATAATGCCATTTGCCGCATTAATAATGCCATTTGTCGCATTAATAATGCCATTTGTGGCATTAATAATGCCATTTGTGGAATTAATAATGCCATTTGTGGCATTAATAATGCCATTTGTGGCATTAATAATGCCATTTGTGGCATTAACAATGCCATTTGTGGCATTAATAATGCCATTTGTGGCATTAATAATGCCATTTGTGGAATTAATAATGCCATTTGTGGCATTAATAATGCCATTTGTGCCATTAATAATGCCATTTGTGGTATTAATAATGCCATTTGTGGCATTAATAATGCCATTTGCGGCATTAATAATGCCATTTGTGGAATTAATAATGCCATTTGTGGCATTAATAATGCCATTTGTGGCATTAATAATGCCATTTGTGGCATTGATAATGCCATTTGTGGAATTAATAAAGCCATTTGTGGCATTAATAATGCCATTTGTGCCATTAATAATGCCATTTGTGGTATTAAGAATGCCATTTGTGGCATTAATAATGCCATTTGTGGAATTAATAATGCCATTTGTGGCATTAATAATGCCATTTGTCGCATTAATAATGCCATTTGTCGCATTAATAATGCCATTTGTCGCATTAATAATGCCATTTGTTGCATTAATAATGCCATTTGTCGCATTAATAATGCCATTTGTGGAATTAATAATGCCATTTGTCGCATTAATAATGCCATTTGTGGCATTAATAATGCCATTTGTCGCATTAATAATGCCATTTGTGGCATTAGTAATGCCATTTGTGGCATTAGTAATGCCATTTGTGGCATTAGTAATGCCATTTGTGGCATTAATAATGCCATTTGTGGCATTAATAATGCCATTTGTGGAATTAATAATGCCATTTGTGGAATTAATAATGCCATTTGCCGCATTAATAATGCCATTTGTCGCATTAATAATGCCATTTGTCGCATCAATAATGCCATTTGTCGCATTAATAATGCCATTTGTGGCATTAATAATGCCATTTGTGGAATTAATAATGCCATTTGTCGCATTAATAATGCCATTTGTGGCATTAATAATGCCATTTGTCGCATTAATAATGCCATTTGTGGCATTAATAATGCCATTTGTGGCATTCATAATGCCATTTGTGGCATTAATGATGCCATTTATGCAATTAATAATGCCATTTGTGGAATTAACAATCCAATTTATGGAATCAATAATGCCATTTATGGCATTGATGATTCCCTTTATTGTCAGGCTGAGTCTATGTTGAAGAAGTAATAAGGCTATTTACAACTAAAACTATGACTGTGACACGGTAAAAAAATGGTTTTAAAAGATAAAAGTTGATAAAGGATGATTAAATTGAGATTTTAAGGGCTTTACTATAGAAATATAGTGGTGGTGAGCGCTGCTGAAAGCCCTGGGTGCAGCTTTATCTGTTGGGTTACAATAATTAAATTTATAATTATACCTGATTATTAACCAAGAGTAAAACTGTTTTTGACAGTTTACTGTGTAGGTTATTCAAGAGCAGGATGAGGAGATGATTTTGGCTGTGAAAAGCCCTCCTTTTATCCTGAAATTGGGGTGGAAAGGCTGCTAGACCTTTCCACGTAGAGGAAGTGAATATTTTTCACTCTCCAGGACAGGCTTGTGGTTTGCAAACAGCCTTTATACCCTGTATTGGGCTCAGATGTGGTTTTGAAACCACATCTGGGCGGTTTTCACCAATACAGGGTGAAACTTTCATCTGGGGACCTCACAGCCTGATTCTGACGTGTATGATGCGTAGAATGCTGTACAGAAACTGTATGGGACCCCAGTATTGACTGACATATGAGGTATTGAAGTAAAAACATGCTTTTTTTTCTATTTGACACCTCATATTCATGAATAGGGGATTTCATCCCATGGTAAGGCTGTATGTGACAGCAGGTGGGATTTTGACCTTAAAACAGCGATACCTTTGCCAATTCTTGAGATATCAACCTCAAAATTGATTCAGTGTGTAGCCCTGTATGTGCTCTACACAATGGTACCTCATTTGATATGGGTATCATTAAATATGGCAAAGTTATCCCATGTACAAGATTTTTGTACTTTTGCGTGTTTTAGGCAAAAAGCTGTATTGAGCTTGTTTGCCCCATAACTTTTGTTCTAGTTGAGCTATGGGGAAATGGTTGGAACCATCAGATATCCCTGATTGTGCCCTTTCCAAAAATACCCCACTTCAGGTATCCCACACTAAAACTGTAGAAGTTAGATGAGAGGTGAATGTTTTGTTCACCCTTATTTGGCCTGAAATTGACCATAACTCCAGTAATATTGGTGCCAGCTCAGTTTGGCTGGTACCATTGGATAGCCCTGGCTTAGAGCTTCATTGTGAATACCCATTTGATGGGGTTAAGCCTCTCCTTCTAGATTTTAGATGAGAGGTGAAAATTAAGGTTTATGCTCAGCAATAACTTTGAGCAGGAATAACTTTGTTATTTCTTGTCCTATGGTGATGGGACTTATATTTTCAAAAAGGGGTGAGTTTCCTCTATCATTTGATACCTTTTGAGCTTATTTGGCTCAGCTCCATGTTTTGGTGGTATCTTGGCTATACCATTGGTGTATGGTATCTTGGCTGTCATGCTTGTGCTCTGGTTTTGAGTCACAGGCTGACATACCCTCCCTCCAAAAAAGGCTCATCATTGATGAGACTGTTCAGTCCTCCTAGAGGCTCTGAATCTTCTTCAATGAAGGTTCCCATCTGGTATGTCATCTTCTGCCAACAATTTGTCTTTATCTGCTGTCTGGTTCTTGAATCTGACTAGGTATTGTCTCTCATCCTTCCCATTGAGTCTGATCTTCCTGGCCCTGATGATCTTACTCACAGGTCCAGGGGAGTCCTCCACTTCCACTATCTGTTGTGGTGTGGGGTTCTTTCTCCTGGAGGGGAATTTATCCTCCTATGTCTGGAAGTATGGTTTGACCAAACTCACTGGAAAGACTGGATGTTTCCTTGAAAATTCCTCAGTGAGTTTGAATTCCACTGCATTTTTTCCTATCAACTTAATGATAGTGAAAGGTCCTACAAATGAGTCTCTCATCTTTTTAGGTCCTTTGAGATTGCTGAAGTTCAGTGTAGACACTAGCACTTGGTCCCCTTCTTTGAAGTCAGGTTCCATATGTGATTTGTCCCACCTCTGCTTATTGTATTCTTTTGCCTCAGCTATGCATTTGGCAGCTGTGTCACAGGCCCTCTTCCACATATCATGGAAGTCTTTGGCTGTGGGATGGATGGTCAGAAGGTTCTTCTTCAAGTGATCCACAGGCAACAGGGGATTCCACCCTTTCTCTACCAAGGCAGGTGTTTTTCCTGTGGTGGAGTGCTGACTTGTGTTGTAAGCCAGTTGGACAGCTGGTAAGAGGGTAACCCAATCATGGGTGTATCCCTCATGGTCCCTGTAACCCATGCCATAGGCACAGAATCTTCTGAGGATGTCTTCCATTGTTTGGATCATCCTTTCAGCTAGGCCATCTGTTTGTGGATGGTAAGCTGTGGAAAAAGCAAGTTTGGTACCAAGCATGTCATATAAGTTAGTCCAAGATTCAGATGTGAATTTTGGGTCCCTATCACTAATGATGATCTTAGGGACTCCACAGGTAGATATGATGTTATTCCAAAACAACAGAGCAGTATCCATGGCTGTGTCTTCTTTATGGCATGGTAGACACCTCATGCTCTTGCTGAACCTATCAACTATTATTAAACAGGCATTGTAGTTTTCTTTGCCTCCTGGGACAAGTCCTGTAACCCAGTCCATGTTGATGGTTTCCCATGGGTGCTTGGGTTCTTCTATGTGCTGAAGTAACCCATACTTCTTCCCATGTTTCCTATTTGCCTTTTGGCATCTTTCACAAGTGTTGATGTATTCACTCAACTCTTGTTCCCACTTGGGCCACCAAGCTGTGCTTGCTACCCTCTCTCTGGTCCTGTCTTCACTCATGTGTCCCATATAGGGGCAGTCATGGCATTCTTGTAGGATCAATGAGATGTGGTCTCTATCTACAACTGTGAGTGCACTTAAGTGCTTTTCTCTGTGGTAGAGCAGGCCATCTATAAGAAAAAACTTATTGTCCTTATAGGCCCTCAACCAGGGTTCTTCCAGCTGGGTTTCCAGCTCTGGGCTCCTGTACCATTGTTGAAGGAGTTGGAGTAGTATGCTACACTGTTTGTGTTTGGCATAATACTTCTGTACTGTACTGAAGAATTCATTGTGCAGTTCTGAGGAGCTTATTCCCAGTATGGGAGTTTCTGTTCCTTCTGAATCAGTTTTTCCACTGTCAAGGGTACCATTCCCTGGTGCCCATTCAGAAAATCTGAAGTTCCTCCTCCTATCTATTTCCATGAAATGGATAGGGATTTTGGCTGAAACGTCTGGGTCATAAGCTGGATTGCTCTTGACATTGTCCAGTGGCCATCTGCTGAGGCCATCTGCATTGGTATGGCTTTTACCTTCCTTGTATATGATGGTCATGCTCCCTCTATACTCCTGGATAGCTATTTGCCATCTCAGCATATGTCTATTAGTAGTCTTCATGTTTGGTAAAGACTTCAAGGCTGTGCAGTCTGTGTAGACTTCAAAGACTGCACCCTCCAAATAATAATGGAGTTTTTATAGAGCCCAGACTAGACATAGATATTCAGTCTGGGTGGCGCCATACCTGGCTTCTGAATCTTTCAGTTGCCTAGAGATGTAACATATTACACCCTCTCTTGGTTCACCATCCACAATTTGGCTTTGGTGAAGGGCTGCTCCTAAGCCTTGGCTGCATGCTGCATCTATATATAACTTGAATGGTAGTTCAAAGTCAGGTAAGATGAGCACTGGTGCATTGGTGAGTTCATATTTGATTCTCTCATATGCATCCCTCCTCTCCTTGGTTATTTCAAAAACTACATCTTTTGAACATAACTTGTATAAACTACTAGTTATGTGTGCAAAATGTTTGATATGGTTTCTATAGTAGCTAGCAAACCCAAGGAAAGATTGCATCTCTTTGATGTTCTTTGGTACTGGCTTTTGCAGTACTGCTGCTACTTTGTTCTGGTCAATTGCCAGACTAAGACCTGAGACTTTAAGTCCTAGAGCTAGTAGCTCTTGTTGGCCAACATTACACTTTTTGAGTGAAATTTTCAGATTAATGGGTATACATTTACTTAGAACTCTGTCTATGTATTGTATATGGTCTTCCCATGTCTCTGAGTATATAATGATATCATCAATATATACTACCATCCAGCCTTCCATTATTTCTTCTTGAAATATGGTGTCCATCATCCTTTGGAAGTGGGCTGGTGCATTCTTGATGCCAAATGGCATTCTGGTGTACTCATATATGCCCATATGGCATATTATTCTGAGTAATTTCATGGAGTTTGGTTTAACTCCATTTTGGTGGAAGCCTTTCATACAATCCATCTTGGTTATGTATTTGGCTTTGGCTAGCTTATCCAAAGCATGAGGTAGCCTTGGTATAGGGTACCTGTCTGCTTTTGTGTAGTTATTCAGGGATCTGAAGTTTCCAAACAATCTAGATTTGCCATCATGCCAAGGGATTAGGACAGGAGTGGTGATTTCCACTATTTCAGTATGTCCAATCTTCCTGATGACATCCATATCCAGGAGTTCATTGATGTGTTTCTCAATTTCTTTCCTGGTTTCCAGGCTTGCTGGATAAGGAGGTCTTCTCAGAATGGGTGGATAAGGCCTTTCCACATCCAGATATAGTTCTATATCATGGCGTTTGATATTGCCTAATGGTTCTTCACCAATGGCAAATGCTGGTCTGTTCTTTCTCAGCATCTTCAGTAAACTTAGTTTTTGTTTACTGGTGAGGGTAGTGCTAAACTGTCCCTCTCTGAATTCCTTCAGCAGTTCTTCCAGTGGATCCTGAGAAGATATCCGGTATATGTCAAGTGAAAATATCTTTTCCTTGTTAGTACCTATGGTGATGTGCCTATTTTTACTGTTGTAAATATCTATGCCATACATCCTCTGGTAATCTGTTCCCAGTAGAAACCCTTGGATGTGGGCATCATTAAGCACTACAAACTCTGGGTTGAGTCTGATATTACCCTTCCTGTGGGGTATAATTATCTCTTTGATAATTGTCCCAATAGAAGTCATCTTCCCTGATTCACTTTTAAAGTTCTTTGCCTTAGTGGGCAAGAGCTGTTTTTCCCAGTTTGGGAAGTGGGTATCCAGATAGTTTCTGGCTACTATGAAGCAGTGTGCTCCACTATCAATGATCAGTGGATGCTGAGCATTGTCAATACAAACAGTCATTTTTGTGGCTGTCCCATGTATATATGCCATTCCTTTGGTTGGTGTAACCAGGAATGTTTGTGCATCTTGTGTGTGTTTGCACAAGTTCTTGTTAGCAGTGTCTTGTGGCATTCCTGCTTCCAACTGTATGTCCTGGATTTCCAGTGGGGTTTCCTCTTGGTATTCCACTAGAAACTCCTCTCTTGGGTCTTGATCATCCTCAGATGGTTCTCTGATGGCATCACCCATAGAGTCTGATTCAGAATCCTCTGTTGGAGGTTCTTCCTCTGGGACTTTCTCAATGGCATAGACTTTTTTCTTTGCCTTTGGACAGTTGTTGGCATAGTTGTCTGTTGAACCACAGCTGTGACAAGAATTCTTCTTCTTAGCCACTTCTGCCACTCTTTCTCTGGGTTTGTCTTTAAACTCTACCCTGAGTGGTTGTTTCTCTTTGAAACTGCTGCTTCTATATGGGGTGAATTTCCCTATATTTGTTCTCTTCCTTATGTCTTGTAAGGTGTTGGCTATGTCATCTAAAGTGCAATTTTGGTTGCATCTGCATTTTACTGCATGCTCTAGCTCTCCTGGCAGTTGTGTCAGGAGTTTGTGATTCCTCATTTGGATGTTCATCTGAGGATCAATGTCTTTAAGTCTTTTAGACTGTCTAAGACACCACTCATATGGATCTTTTTCCACAGAGTATTTGTCATTTTCAAATGACATGGTCTTTTGCCATATCCAAGCTCCATTACTGTACTTTTGGATGATTTGATTCTTCCACCATGGCCAGTTTCTTCTGCCATGGATTTCTTTCATTTCTGTGTACCATATACTTGCATGACCTTTAAATGAAGTATTCAATCTAGCAGTGATCCAGTAGTCTGGTATGCTTGGTACATCAATGAAGAGTCCATCAATATAATCTATGAGTTCCATATGATCATATTCTCCTGATCCAGAGAATTTGGGCCAGTTGGAGGCCTCAGGAAGCTGTTTCAAGGCTTCCTTCTCTGAATAAGACATGCCATCTCTATCCTGGTATTGTGATGGAGATCTTGCCTTATTCAACATCATGGCATCTGGTTTGATGTCATCTGGTTGATATAGATTCTCCATGACTTGGCCTTGTGGTTGGGGCTTCAAGCTATGATAGGCATTAAACAATTTGTTAATGTCTTGATCCAGACACTCCCTGTCCCTTGTGCTGTGGTGTTGTTCTTCAAATACTATATTCAGTCTTTTGTTGGTTTCTTCAGAGGCTTTGCTCAGTTGAGCATATCCTTCTTGAAGATTTTTAACTATTTGTTCCAAGGAGGCTTGAGTTTGTCTCATCCTCTCTTGGCTAGCTTTAATTTCTGCAAACTGCTTTGCAGATTGTTCAGCATATTGGGACATTTGTAACCACAGTGTATCACTGTTGAAGTTACTCTCAGATGTGAAAATGTTATTTTCAGTCTCAGTGGGGGTAATGTTTCTATTACTAGGACTACTGATTCTAGAGTGGTTTACAGCTACTTCTGGTTCTTGTGTACTTCTTTTACCAAATCTAACAGCTTCTGGATCATGGGGTCTGAATCTTTCCTCCTCTGGTTGAAGGAGGCTTTGTTCTTGCCCTTGTTTCCTTGTCTTCTCCTGGAAACTTCCAGGAATTGTGAAGAATGGTGACTCTTGGCCACTGATCTGTTGGTTTCTGAATGGTGTGAAGCCACTGGAGAGCTGATTTGGCCTGCTCCTTGTGAACCTGAAGGAATCTGAGTAGGCCCTGTCTGGGTTAATTGTTCTTCTATTGCTTGGATAGTGGCTTGATTCTCCCTTATCCTCTGTGCCCTTGCCTCCAGGAGTCTGTGCTGCCTGGTAGGATTCCAACCTTTGGTGATTTCCATAAGGTCTTTGAAGTCTATCTCTTTGAGACAGATCTTCTGGCAACTTGATCCAAGTTCTGCCCAGTGAGTTGCTAGGTTGAACCTCTTGTTGTCCATGCTCCATTAAAACAAATCTTTGAGGAGTTGGTGGATCTGAAGAACTTGATCCATATCCTTCCAGTCCTCTGGGTTGAGGTTTCTGTTGAATTTGAGTGTGAATGGCAAGGTTGATATTATCTCCCTCATTGTTTTGCCATCCACCACTGTGTCCAAGGTGTCTTCTCCCAGGTCTGCTGGTTCTGGACAATCCTTCTCTGTCTTCTGGCTGGTTCCTTTGGAAGCCAAGATCTCTGAGGTATGCAGGGGACATATCAGTGTTTGCACGCAGTCAAAAACTTTATTTTCTTAGGTTATTTACCTCTGACTGTGCCTTGTACAAATTTATTGTCTGCTGACTTGGGCAGTTTGCCTTTGGAAGTTCCAACTGGGTTAATAATTGTAACCTTTCCTGTACAAGTGGTTAAGGTTGGTTTACCTTGTATGGATGCAGAGTTTCTTGGTTTTCTACTTCTCTGAGTGGCTATGGGTGTCCACCTTTTGGCTGTAATGAGACCTTCACTGTGCCTCTTTCCTTTGCCCTTGCTGCCCTCTGGTTCTGAGGGTGTCACTGGTGTGTTGGCCTGTGACTGGGTCACAAGTGGTATGTAATTTTCTTCCACTGAATCAAGGCAGGAAAAAAGAGGGCTTATGTCAGTTAAGACTTCTCAAGGATGCTGGTTTTGCACGTCTAAGATTGGCCTCTGGGCTTGTATGTTACTACAATGTGCCCTGTATAATGACAGTGTAATTGAATCAACAATTCCACGTCAGAATTACATCTTTTGGTACCCTGTCACACTGTTTGGGTGCCAGTATCCCACAGATACACTTGTGGTTTTCAAGTGTATTCTGTACAAGTGGTTTTGTATAAGTGTTATTGAGTTAACTATACACTTAACCACGCCTCAACTCATGGTTTTTCAGTCAGCGGTGTCCTTATTCAGTCAAGAATACAGGACTTATTGATGGCTTATGTGTTTTTATATACAAAACACGCCAAAAGTAGTTATTTTCAGTGGGTATTAACCACGTGAATAATACTCTTATAATATGAGTATATATAAAAAAAAGGATAAAAAATATATAAAATATATATTTTAATAGAGAAATTACGCCTAAAAAAGGATAAAACACTTGTTAATAAGTCATAAAGAGAGAAAGACTTACTTATCAGGTCCAAAAAAAGATTTAAAACACGGCCAGGCCCCCAAAATGTTAGGCTGAGTCTATGTTGAAGAAGTAATAAGGCTATTTACAACTAAAACTATGACTGTGACATGGTAAAAAAATGGTTTTAAAAGATAAAAGTTGATAAAGGATGATTAAAATGAGATTTTAAGGGCTCTACTATAGAAATATAGTGGTGGTGAGCGCTGCTGAAAGCCCTGGGTGCAGCTTTATCTGTTGGGTTACAATAATGAAAGACTACAATAATTAAATTTATAATTATACCTGATTATTAACCAAGAGTAAAACTGTTTTTGACAGTTTACTACGTAGGTTATTCAAGAGCAGGATGAGGAGATGATTTTGGCTGTGAAAAGCCCTCCTTTTATCCTGAAATTGGGGTGGAAAGGCTGCTAGACCTTTCCACGTAGAGGAAGTGAAGATTTTTCACTCTCCAGGACAGGCTTGTGGTTTGCAAACAGCCTGTATACCCTTTATTGGGCTCAGATGTGGTTTTGAAACCACATCTGGGCGGTTTTCACCAATACAGGGTGAAAATTTTCTTCTGGGGACCTCACAGCCTGATTCTGACGTGTATGACGCGTAGAATGCTGTACAGAAACTGTATGGGACCCCAGTATTGACTGAAATATGAGGTATTGAAGTAAAAACATGCTTCTTCATCTATTTGACACCTCATATTCATGATTAGGGGATATTATCCCATGGTAAGGCTGTATGTGACAGCAGGTGGGATTTTGACCTTAAAACAGCCATAACTTTGCCAATTCTTGAGATATCAACCTCAAAATTAGTTCAGTGTGTAGCCCTGTATGTGCTCTACACAATGGTACCTCATTTGATATGGGTATCATTAAATATGGCAAAGGTATCCCATGTACATGATTTTTGTACTTTTGCGTGTTTTAGGCAAAAAGCTGTATTGAGCTTGTTTGCCCCATAACGTTTGTTCTAGTTGAGCTATGGGGAAATGGATGGCACCATCAGATAGCCCTGATTGTGCTCTTTCCAAAAATCCCCCACTTCATGTATCCCACACTAAAACTGTAGAAGTTAGATGAGAGGTGAATGTTTTGTTCACCCTTATTTGGCCTGAAATTGACCATAACTCCAGTAATATTGGTGCCAGCTCAGTTTGGCTGGTACCATTGGATAGCCCTGGCTTAGAGCTTCATTTTGAATACCCATTTGATGTGGTTAAGCCTCTCCTTCTAGATTTTAGATGAAAGGTGAAAATTAAGGTTTATGCTCAGCAATAACTTTGTTATTTCTTGTCCTATGGTGATGGGACTTATATTTTCAGAAAGAGGTGAGTTTCCTCTATCCTTTGATACCTTTTGAGCTAATTTGGCTCAGCTCCATGTTTTGGTGGTATCTTGGCTATACCATTGGTGTATGGTATTTTGGCTGTCATGCTTGTGCTCTGGTTTTGAGTCACAGGCTGACATTTATTGCATTTATAATGCCATTAATAGCTTAAAAATGCCATTAATGGCATTAATAATGCCCTTTATTGCAGTGATAATGCCATTAATAGCCTTCAAAAGTCCATTAATGGCATTAATAATGCCCTTTATTGCATTTATAATGCCATTAATGGAATTAATAATGCCCTTTATTGCATTTAGAATGCCATTAATGGCATTAATGGCATTAATAATGCCCTTTATTGCATTAATAATGCCATTAATGGCATTAATGGCATTAATAATTCCCTTTATTGCATTGTTAATGCCATGAATGGCATTAATGGCATCAATAATGCCCTTAATTGCATTAATAATTCCATCAAAGGAATTAATGGAATTAATAATGCCCTTTATTGCATTGATAATGCCATTAATGGCATTAATGGCATTAATAATACCCTTTATTGCATTGATAATTCCATTAATGGCATTAATGGAATCAGAAATGCCATAAATAGCCAGATTTCATTTAAAAAACCACCCCTTAGGTGTTTTTTACCAATTGATGGTAAAAACATGTAAGCTTTTAGTAAAAACACGTAAGCTCTTATGTGTTTTTACCAATACACTTTTTTTATTATGATTATTTTTAGTAATTATATGAATTTGTTGCTATAATATTTAACTATATTATCTTTTTACTCAGGACAGTCATAGTAATCTTGATATTTTCTACTATTATCAAGAGTTTCATAGATTTTGTTACATCATCAAAACACTATTTTTGATTATTTTTCTTTTAACTCATCTTTTGTGTTGAAATTTACTATTTTGAAATTCAAACCATGATTTCAAGGTTTTATACCTTGGCTATGATAAATATTACATCATTCCTCACATATGAACTATTAGAATTTGAAAATCCATCTTGTTTCAATTTTGGAGCACTTTCAAAACAAAGTGGTCAACATCTTTAACAATTTTGTTCAATAAACCCTTACAAGCTATGACCTCTTTTATAAGTTGTCAAACAAATTTTATATCTTTATTTTCACATTAATTATGTGGTAACTTTTTTTTTTGGTTCAAATCTCTATAATGTATATTTCACGAGATATGAGCCAAAAACCATGAATATAGGTGCTAATCATAAAATTGCATATATTCAGCTTATTTTTCTAAGTATTGACTTTACAGATATAACATAAAAATGTTGTATGTGGTTTTTTTCATGGGTAATCTAATGGTGCAGTTTATTCTACATGATTTTGAATTGGTTTCTGAGATAAACAATAATTTATGCCTTTTCATGGCATTTTTACTTATGACACAATAAGTATTATCTTTACAGATATGACATAAAAATGACATATGTGTATTTTACCATGAGGAATCTAATGATACAACTCATTTCAAATTTTTATTGATTATACTATGAGGTAATCAACAGTTTATGCCTATTTATGGCATGTTTACTTATTTCAAGCTAATATTTCTGATTTTTATAATTGGAATAATTGTTGTAAAGTTATTTTGTGACCTTTTTGGATATGTTGTCATATCTCAAAGTCTCAAATTACCTATCACAAAGCAAGGTTGTACCACAATCTGATATAGTTAAGTAATGTATCATCCACTGTCCTACCTCTCCATTAGAATTTATTAGCCTTGAATCCCAATAATCCTTAGGTTTTCTATTCTTTAGGTCTTCTTTCATGTCTGAAACTTCTTAATAGCTTATTATAATTAGTCATATCTTTCTCAAGTAGCCATTCATCCTCTTTAGTTGGGTTTCTATACCTCACAGGTTATTCCCTTTCTTTTCTTTTCTAGTCCTTCTTTCTTTAAGGACTTTGACAATTTTATTTTCTCCTCCTTCTTCTAGAGGGGGAATTTCAAGTGGTGGTTTATCTCATAGGGAAAACAACTCTTTATGAATTGAGATGTGAGGTTTTATCAGAATTTCAGGGAAAGCTGGGTGTTTATTCATTAATTCACCTGGGAGTTCTATTTGCACAGCATTAGGGCCATGTAGTGCTCTTATCATAAAGGGTCCTGTAAAGGAATATTCCAATTTCTTTGTGAATTCAATGTTATTAAGGTTTAAAGTTGATACTAAGACCAAGTCTCCTACTTCAAAATCAGGTGGCTTATGACTTTTGTCCCATCTTTCTTTTGCATATTTGAAAGAATCTTTCATAAATATCTTGGCATGATGTCTTGCTTTTTTAAGCATAATTTTGAAACTTCTTGCTGTTGGATTTATATCCACTAGGTCCTTTTTGAGAGTATCATAGGTAGTTCTTGTATTCCAACACTTTTCCAGAAATTCTGGTATTTTTCCAGTTGAAGAATGGATTTATGTCTTAACTGCCAGTGCAAGAACTGGTATTAAGGTACACCAATCATGGGTAAAACCATCAGAATCTTTGAATTCTAGGCCATAAGCACAGAATCTTCTGATCATGTGCTCCAAATTTTGTATCATTCTTTCTGCTAAACCATCTGTTTGAGGATGGTAGGCTGTTGAGAATGATAAGTTTTTCCCAAACAAGCTATGGAGATTTTTCCATAATGCTGAAGTGAATTTTGGATAACTATCACTTATTATTTTTTGGATTGACCCTGTATGACTAATTATGCTATTCCATATCTTTCTGGCGGTGTCCATAGTTTTTTCATCTTCATGACATGGTAAGAACATTGAGGTTTTTCTGTACCTGTCAGCTAGTACTAGGCATGCATTTAAACCTCCGTCTCCTCCTGGAGGTAAGCCTGTGAGGTATGTATAACATACCCATAAGGCCACAAATAACTTTATACACAGTTAAAATTGTCTTCAACAGACTTTTTAATTGAATTTAAAATAAAAAATAACAAAAAATAAGTATAACTTTATTCTGGATAAACAAAGTTATAAATATTATGTCATTTTTGGATTCTACACCAAAAATAACCTAGGGTACATCCATAAGGTGTTATACCCAAAAACACTTATTTCTTATGTTATTAGAAGATTTATGAATCTCACAGTACTAATGTGACTTTTTTAAAATTTATTTAAAATTGTTAAATTTAAGCTTAAATAAGCTTAAATTTAAAGTTGCATAAGGTTTATGCAAACTTACCAAAATTTTAGTTAAAATTGAGGTGTGGTGTATATTTACTGAATTGGCTAAGGATTTGCCATACAGAATGTAAATCCTGTGTGAGCTCAATTTAAAGGGTTTAAGGCCATAGTATGGGTTTAAATAAATAAAAGGGCAAAATCCACGCAAAAAGGTGGGACAAAGGAAAAAGACCAAATAGAGCTGGGGTACCCAACTTTTTGGATCTGCAAGGATTCAATTAAGGTTGTCCACCTGTATTGGAGGATTTTCAACCTTATTTAAACTTTAAGATTAGACTTTGATCCAACATTAAAGTTTAAACTGGTTTTATCCCAAATTAGACAGGAATTTCAAGCTGCCAGAGGGTCAATCCCAATATGCAGGCTTGAATTCAAGGTTTTAAGAACTGTCAAAGCTTAATTAAGCTTAAAAAGCTTAAAGAAGCTCAAAACGCTAAGGTTACAAGCATTAAAACCTTATCAAAACTTAAGGTTTGGTGTGTATTGCTATTTTACGTGGAAAAATAGCAATAACTTCAAAAATTCATTAAAAATCCAATTCTTGATGGATTTGCTTGAAAATTTCACACAGCTTACAATTTAATATTATCTACATATAAATCAAATTTAAAGTAAATTTTATAAATGAATTTCCTGGGTAATTAGCCTGGAAATTTACTCTTTTAATTAAAGCTCAAAGAAAATTATAATTTCTCTAAAAATTAATTAAAAATTGAGTTTAAGAGATTTCTGCTTGAAACTCTATTTTTAAGTTGTTCATGTGATGAACTTTAATATAAATAAGTTTATTCCTATTAAAAGCTTGAAATAATTAGTTTAAATGAGCATTAAAGTTACATGGAGTTAAGAATAACCCTGTTAACTTTAAATTGGAATTGAGATTAAGTTACCTTAAGTTAAGAACTTTATTTTTAAGCATGGTTTTTCAGTTTTGACCTTAGCACGCCCTCTATATCCATTATGAATCATGAGAGCTGCTCTGAAGACATAAAAAGAGTCTTTTCATCACTGTTTTTGTCCATCATTCATTATCAATCCAATCATATTAGAAATTCAAACAGGTAAACTTTTATTAAATATAAGATCTTATTATTAAAGTACTTCTTAAGTTATTTTATTCTTTATTAATTAAAATTAAAGAATTGAAATCATACAATTTATATTATTGTTGTAATCACCAATAATATATTTTATTATATAAAATTGGATCATCTTAAATATCTTTTAAAAATCCACAAATTCCTCTTAAAAACTCTTTAATCTTATTTCTTATTATGGAAAGTTGTTTTATCTTTAAAATTATTAATTTTTGGCGTGTTTTTAACTTATAATTATTATTCAATATAATAACTGTTGTTGTTTTACTTGTTGTATTGAATAAATATTATAAGTAAGTTTTATATAAAGTTCTATATTTTTTTTATCTAGTATTAGTTTTTTTATATAGAATTTTTTATTCTATAAGAATTATTTCTGCACAGTGTGTGCTTAATTCTTTTATAAATAATATTTATATTATTTATAAGTGGTTAATATTCATATTTTCCACGTGTAATTGTCTCATTAAGAGCTTTACACTTCCTATTTTTATAACTGTCAGTGACTATAACAATAATAGAATAATTTTAATTTATTATAATTATTATTTTTTTTATTATTATATTTTTATAATAATAATTAAATTCATTTTTTTTATATAATTATTTTTAATAATTATATTTAAATTTGTGGTTATAATATCTTGTTATATTATATATTTCTACTGAGGACAGTCATAGTACTCTTTATTCTGCTACTATTATCAATAATTTAATAGACAAACCTTACAGTTACCCTGTAAGGTTTGACTATGAAACAATGGGTAAATATTACTAATATTTTACTTATTGTACTATCAATGTCCTTATAAATGCAATGAATAAAATAATTATAATTATAATAATAAAGAGTTATTATAATTATGGTGTAAAATAATTATATTATTAAATAGATATAATAATATAATTTATATCATAAGAAAAATATGATAAATAAATATATTAATATAAGATAATTAATATATTTAAAAGCACTTTAGTATTGTTACCAACAAATAATAAAGGCGTAAAAAATTGTTTTTTATTAATAAAAAACAATTAATAACAATTATATTACTAATGTTAAAGCTATGAATTAATATAAATACTATTTATATTAATTTAAGAATTATTAAAGTAATGATAGAGAAAAATTATTATAATAAGAGAAATAACCTACTTTTAATGCTTAATATAATAATTTTGGATACTTTTACGCCTAGAAATGTAGATACAACCTATTTAAATTGTAATCACAATAAAATTTGAGAGAAATTACAAATTTTCTTGATTTTACGTGGAATTGAGGTTTTTAAGATAAATTTAAACAAAAAAAATTAAATAATTGCAATAATCACGTCAAAGATGAAGATTATTATAAGATTACCTTTGGTCTTTAATAATATAAAAGTTTTATATATAAAAAATAAAGAAATTACCTTTTTATTTAATGATTTAATGTTTTGTAAGCGTCTGAGGGGGAAATAGAGTAAAAAGAGCTCTATTTATATTAAATTCCTTCCTCCTAGAGTCCAACAGGCTTCTAGTAGACCTGCACTGATCAATATTTTAAGGCTTGGTGATGATTACATCATGATCAAACCATCTTATCTCATTATTACGCCATTATTTAGAGTTATCACTATAACTCTAAGTTTGATGATGTCAAGGCTGGGAAGAACCCCAAGATTAGTGAGTTTTATTAGTTTCAATCTGACTATCAGTATTCACCAATTTTATCACTCATATGACTGTTAAACTTAATTTAAAGTTACAGTCAGTGATCATAAATGATCAAATTAAGCTCAAACTTTGATCCTTAATAACTTTCAAGTTTTACACGATACAGAAATTCAGAGAGTGAATTCTAATAGCTTGGCATAACCACATTAGGCTGTAAAGAGCATTTTATTACATCATCAAAACTCTATTTTGGATGATTTTTCTTGTAACTCATCTTTTCTGTCGAAATTTAATATTTTAAACTTCAAACCATGATTTCAAGGGGTTATACCTTGAATATTGTAATAAAAAATACACCATTCTTCACTAATGAACTAGTAGAATCAAACTGTGTACCCTTTTTTAAGTTTGGACCACTTTCACAACAAAGTGGTCAACAGCTCTATTAATTTTAATCAATAATCCCTTACTGGTTTTAACCTTGTTTATAGCTTGTGAAATAAAGTTCATTTCTGTATTCCTACAGTAATTAAGTGATGACTTTATTTTTGGTTTATTACTCTATCATGCATATTTAAAAATATATTAGCTAAAATCCTTGAATATATGCATTGACCAAAAAAGTGCATATATTCAGCTTAACTCCTTAAGTATTGACTTTGGAAATTAGCTTCTTAATTATTTTATGTGTGGAACTTTATGGAGAATCCAATGGTACCATTTATTCTACATGTTGTTTCATT
The DNA here is from genome assembly GCA_023105745.1 of Austropuccinia psidii. Classification (NCBI taxonomy): domain Eukaryota; kingdom Fungi; phylum Basidiomycota; class Pucciniomycetes; order Pucciniales; family Sphaerophragmiaceae; genus Austropuccinia; species Austropuccinia psidii. Next base: position 4,608,880 of record JALGQZ010000001.1, read on the forward strand.
GTTATTTGAAATAATCAAGGATTTATGTTTTTTATAAGGTATTATTACTTGTAGCTCATTAAATATTGACTTTACAGATATGCCATAGAAATAGTATATGTGTATTTTACCATGGGGAATCCAATGGTATAATTTATTTCACATGTTTATTCATTGGGGTTTAATTTAACCCAAGTTTTATGCCCATTTATGGCATTTTTGTAGTTTTAAGGTAATTATTTTTAATTTATAATTATTTTAAATATTTGTTGTGATCTTTTTGAGTATGTGGTCATATCTCAAAGGTTCACATACCCAATCCATGTCAAATATTTCTCATGGGGATTTTAGCTCTTGAATTTGCATCATCATTCCAAACTTCTTTCCTGTGTCTCTGTTTTCTTCTTTGAAATCTGTCACATGTTTGGGAATACTCTGAAACATCCTTTCTCCAATTTGGCCACCAAGAGCAGGTTTTCACTCTCTCTAGTGTCCTATCTTCTGAGAGATTTCCAGATGGAACACTATCATGTAATTCATGTAGTATAGTGTTTATCAGAGTTCTGTCTGTTAATTTCATAACACATGTGTTCTTGGCCTTATGATAAAGAATTCCATCAAGGTGGTGGAATCTTCCTTCATCATATGCTCTTTTCCATACTTCATCTAGTTTAGAGGATAATGATGGGTCTTTGCAATCTTTAATTAATATTTGGCGTAAGATATGAAGCTTTTTGTACATCTTGTAGCTTCATTTAACTATTTTGAAGAATTCTGTGCCAATATCTGTAACACATATGCCTTCTATATGATGTTCTTCCTGTGGTTCCCATGCTGGTATTTCAGGTGTGTTTCCTAAATCCCATTTGCTAAGACCATCTGAATCCTTGTAAATATTTCCAGATTTATGAACTATAGTCATATTTCCTCTATATTCTTGGATAGCAATCTGCCATATCAGCAGGTGTTTATTTGGTGTCTTCATGTTTAATAAAGATTTCACAGAATTGCAGTGTGTGATGAAATCAAACACTGTTCCATCCAAATACTAGTGCAATTTTTCTAGAGCCCACACTAAGAAAAGACATTCCATTTGGTTTTTCCATATCTTGCTTCTGTTGGCTTAATTTGCCTTGAAATGAAGCAAATTGGTCCTTCAATAGGTTTATCATTAATTATTTGTGTCTGGTGTAGTGCAGCACCTAGTCCTTCTCCACAAGCATCAATGTAAATTTTAAAAGATAATTTCCAATCTGGAATTAGGAGAAATGGGGCATTTGTGAGGGCATTTTTCAATTTCTCATATGCTTTTACCCTTTCTTCAGTAATTTCATAGACTCTCTGTTGGTCACAGAGCTTATACAATGATTTGTAAATTCTTGAAAAGTCCTTTATATGCTGTCTGTAATATCCGAAAAGTCCTATGAATGATTGAATTTCTTTCTTGGTTTGGGGAATTAGATTACCTATTACTGCTGCTACTTTGTTTTTGTCTATGCCCAAGCTTAATCAAAATATAATTTTTCCTGTGCTTTTACTTCACTATATTCAAAGTGAAATGTTTTAAAGGAAATTTCCATATTTACTTGCACTATCTTTTGTAAGACTCTTTCCAGTCTTTTTAAGTGATTTTCCCCATTTCTGAGCAAACCATGATATCATCAATATAAATGATTCACTATATTTCTGTTAACTCTTCAGTAAATATGGTATTCATAATTCTTTGATAGTGGTAAGGTCAATTTTGTATACCAAATAGCATCCTTAAATATTCATATATTCTACAGTGGACTATTATCCTCAGTAGTTTCTTGGAATTGTTTTTTAAGACATTTTGGTGAAAACCCTTTACAGAATCCATAGCTGTGAGAAATTTAGCCTGTGACAGTTGTGTTAATGTCTTGTGGATTATGGGTATTGGATATCTTTCAGGGATATTATAGGTATTTAAAGCTCTAAAGTCTCCTACCATCCTTGATTTTCCATTGTCCCAAGTTATAATGACAGATCTGGTGACTTCTACCTGTTCATTATGTCCTACTTTCCTCAACACCCCAAGGTCCATTAATTCTTTAATCTGTACCTCCAAGGATTCTCTAGCTCTTGGGCTAGCTGGGTAAACTGGTCTTCTCAGCAGAAGTGGATAAGGTTTTTCTACATTGAGAATAATGTCTACTTCATGTCCAATGATATCACCTAGTGGCTCTTTGTCAGTTGAAAAGGAAATTTTGTATTTAGATAAGAGCTCAATAAATCTTTCTTTCATTTTTTCTGTTAATGCTTGATTGAATTCTGCCTCTGTGAGCTGTTCACGTTTGAAAAAATTCTTTTCTGGGTTTGGTTCTTCATTCTTTATAACAGTCATTTTTCTCTTATTTTTCAAAAAACCAGGTTTCTGTTTTTTATTTTCTCCTATGGTAAAATATCTGTCTTTCTGCTTAGAGTTATCTATTCCATAAATTGACAAGTAGTCATTTCCTAGTATGAAATGGTTACTAGTATAGGTATCCATTACTGAATACTCTACTCTAATTCTTCTACATTGGGAAGGATAAGGAAAAATTAATTTTAAGTCAATTATTCCAAGGAGCTTCATGCTTTCACTTGCACTACCAAATTTAACCCCTTGTATTGGTATAAGTTTTTCTTCCCAATTTGGTATGATTTTTTTAAATAACTCTTACCAACACATGTGCAGTATGCTCCTGTGTCCAGGTTTACTTTTTCCTCTTTGTTTTCAACCATTAAAATACTTGTACTTGACTTTCCAGCTGTATATCCCATTCCTTTGGCAGGTTTGGTTCTATGCAGTTTGGCATCTTCTATGTTTGTGTGGCTTGTATCAGATGTTCCAACTTGTGGTAATTTGAATTAACATCTAGTACTTTGTATATTAAATCAATATTATTAATTTGTGAATTAATTATATTAATCTCATCACTTTCAGAAGTTTCTGACTCTTCAGTGTCTTTTTCTGAATCAGATTCATCTTCTTTATCATTTTGGTCTTCTTTTTCCACAATTTCATTGATTTTTGCCTTTTTGAGGAAATTATTGTCTAAGTGTCCAATACCACCAAATTTATGGAATTTTGTTTCTCATTAGTGCTGGGTGTATTGGGTTTGAAAGGTGCTCTTGGTTTATCTTTCTTAATAAATGCTTCATTTGTACTTTTAATATCCAATTTTTTCCATTTTCTGACAATCTTCGTTCTTTTCAATATGTCCTCTAGTGCATTAATTTACTCTTCTGTGGAGCATGGCGCTATGCACCTGCTCCTCAGTGCATGTTCCAGTTCTCCTCCACATTTTTTGAGTATCTTCAAATGCACCATTTTTTGTGACATTTCTGGGTACAGTGAATTCAATCTTTAAGCTTGTTTTAAGTACCAAGTCAAAGGTTTATTCTTATCTGGGTCAAAGAAGGAATTTTCATATGAATTTTCTATTTTGTACCTCCAGAAATTATTTTCCCACTTGGTTATTCTTTCATTTTTCCACCAAGACCAGGTATTTTTGCCATTTGTTTGTCTTATGCTATAATACCATCTTTTTGCAAATTTTTCAAATGATAAATGTACTCTTGAAGTGATTAATTCATCTGGTATGGCATAATCTTTTTTCAAAATGTCAATTGTTTTAATAAATGCCACATGGTCATATTCACCTTCACCTGTGAATGTTGGCCATTCTTTTAATTGAGATGCTTCCTTAATTAAGACTTGGTTATTGTCTTGATGGCTCAAGTCTGTTATGAATTGATTTGTTATTTCCTTTTTTGGTTTAACAGGAATTCTTATGTGAGAAAATGGTATTGATAACTTTGGTGTATTTAAGTTAGCCTCACTTATTTTATCCATTTTTCAGCAATAAGTCTTATTTCACTTTTAATATCATCTTTAGTATTCATTCTTGCTTCATCACTCTTTTCTACATGGTCTAGAAGTAGTTTTTTATGTGATGAAGTCTTCTCTTCAAATTTTTCAACAGAAGTTCTTAATTTGTTTAATTTTTCTGTCAAATTATCAGTACTCATGTCATGATTTATTTCAAAAGTCTTTTCTTTGATATCTTTTAGGTATTTATACAATTCCTGTTGTCCTTGTATCAATTTCTGAGTATTTCTAATTAAGACTTTTGGTTTGTTATTTTCAACCATAAATTTAATGCTGTCAATTTCTTTTTTATTTTGTACAAAAATTTTTGTTAAAGATAATAAACTATGATTTATTTCTTGTAAAGATAATAAACCATTTTAAATGTCTTTTAGTATTTTAAAGTACTCTTTTTAATTTCTGTTAAAGTGTTTACACCATGTGGAGACAAAGGTATTTTTCTGGGAAATGGGTTTGTCTTATTCTTTGTTCCTCTTTGTCCTTGAATTCCATCAAGGTTCTGGACATGTTGAAAACATTGTCCATGGCATCTTTTTGGATTTTTGGAATCCTGTAACTGGGGGAATATGGTCTCCTCCAATTCTTTTTCTTTTTCTTCTTCCCTTCTTGGGGAGGTTGGTTGACTGGAGGCTTGCTGGTAGAAGCTACTGGGGATTCTTCCTTTCATGCCTCCTTCTTTTTGGCACAGTACTCCTTTATCCTTTTGATTTGAGGTTTGGATGATAGTGGATTCCATCAATTGGAGTATCTCACAATTTCTCCCTCTTTGAGGAACTTTTTCAGGATATACTGGGAGTTCATCACTCCATGGGGTATTTTTGGAAACATTTCCCAATCCTTGTCCTTGTACACTATGTATTACTGCTTGTACTGGCTCATATATATGTCTATTTGAGCCCTCTGAATGTGATTTGTACCTGTTGGAACTACTCATACATAGTTCCAACTCTGGCTCAGATATTATGGGACTTTCTGGGACTTTCCTTTGGGATATGGCACTTCCTTGTGTGGATTCTGTTCCACTGGGTATTTTCCCTTTCTTTTCCCTTTTGAGGGATTGATTATACTTCTGAGTCCAGTTACATCTGTTTGGATGGAGTATTGGGATCCTCTTCTAGTATTCATAATTAAGGAATAAGAGATACAAAAAGATTTCAAAACACTAAAAAATCTTTTTATGGAAATTTTAAGAGAGGTACTAACCTTCAGAGCCCTGGAAAGACTAATTTCTTGGCCTCTCTTTTATTGACAACAGGTATTGGAGAACTTTGACAAGTCTATTTTACAAGTCTCTCCACAGTTTTCTGATTGTTTTCTGTTGGGTTGTCTTCAAACACTAAAAAAGACAAAAAAATGTAATTCTTTGATAAGGAGTGTTCTTTTCAAGAATATATGACAATTTACACATGAAAATTGCTTTTATATCCTTTTAAATAAGAGAAATTAATAAAATAAATGAATAAAAAGGAATAAAAATGATTTTTTATTATATTCTATATTTTTATTTTTAAAAAATGAAATAAAAGTTGAGATTATTCCTTTTTGAAATTAAATTATAGTATCAATTTATTCTTTAATTTATAAATATCTTTTTCAAATTCTACAATCACTCAAAAAAAGTTCTTGCAAGTCTAAGGATGTGAAACACCATGTGTAAGACAGTAAAATTGCTTTCTAGATGCCTCAATAGCTTTTAAAATCAATAAATATTGAATTCTTATATATTTTTTATTGGATAAACCCAATTTTAATCTTTTCAAAAATGTATTTTAAGTAAACATCATGGCCAGGACCCCAAATGTAAGGTTTGGCTATGAAACAATAAGTAAATATTAACAATATTTTACCTGTTGTACTATGGATGTCCTTATTAAATTAAAGAATAATGAGAAAATAATTATTATAATTATGGAATAAAAATATTTATATTATTAAATAAATATAATAATATAAATTATATTAAAGAAATAAATATATCAATATATAATAATTCATATATTTATAGCATTTTATTAATGTTACAAACAAGGAATAGAGGCTTAAAATATTTTTTAATAATAAGTAAAAAATTCATAACAATAATGTTGCCAATATTAAAGCTATTTATTAATATAAATACTATTTATATTAATAAAAAAATTATTAAAGTAATAATTAAGAGAAGATTATGATAAAAGATGAAAATAACCTCCTTTTGACACTTAATATATTAATTTTGAATAAATTTACACCTAAAAATTGAAAGAAAACTTATTTAAACTGTATTTACAATAAAAAATAGAATAAATTACAAATATTCTTATTTTTAAATTGTCAGCCTGTGACTCAAAACCAGAGCACAAGCATGACAGCCAAAATACCATAAACCAATGGTATAGCCAAGATACCACCAAAACATGGAGCTGAGCCAAATCAGCTCAAAAGGTATCAGAAGAAAGAGGAAACTCACCTCTTTCTGAAAATATAAGTCTCATCACCATAGGACAAGAAATAACAAAGTTATTCCTGCTCAAAGTTATTGCTGAGCATAAACCTTAATTTTCACCTCTCATCTAAAATCTAGAAGGAGAGGCTGAACCCCATCAAATGGGTACTCAAAATGAGTCTCTAAGCCAGGGCTATCCAATGGTACCAGCCAAACTGAGCTAGCACCAATATTACTGGAGTTATGGTCAATTTCAGGCCAAATAAGGGTGAACAAAACATTCACCTCTCATCTAACTTCTACAGTTTTAGCGTGGGATACCTGAAGTGGGGTCCTTTTGGAAAGAGCACAATCAGGGCTATCTGATGGTGTCATCCACTTCCTCATATCTGAACTACTGCAGATGTTATGGGGCAAACAAGCTCAATACAGCTTTTTGCCTAAAACACGCAAATGTACAAACGTCTTGTACATGGGATAACTTTGCCATATTGAATGATACCCATACCAAATGAGGTACCATTGTGTAGAGCACATACAGGGCTACACACTGAACCAATTTTGAGGTTGATATCTCAAGAATGGACAAAGTTATAGCTGTTTTAAGGCTAAAATCCCACCTGCTGTCATATACAGCCTTACCATGGGATAATATCCCATAATCATGAATATGAGGTGTCAAATAGACAAAGAAGCATGTTTTTACTTCAATACCTCATATTTCAGTCAATACTGGGGTCCCATACAGTTTCTGTACAGCATTCTAGGCGTCATACACGTCAGAATCAGGCTGTGAGGTCCCCAGATGAAAATTTCACCCTGTATTGGTGAAAACCGCCCAGATGTGGTTTCAAAACCACATCTGAGCCCAATACATGGCATACAGGCTGTTTGCAAATCACAAGTCAGTCCTAGAGAGTGAAAAATCTTCACTTCCTCTATGTGGAAAGGTCTAGCACCCTTTCCACCCCATTTCAGGATAAAAAGGAGGCTTTTCACAGCCAGAATTGTCTCCTCATCCTGCTCTTGAATACCCTACGTAGTAAACTGTCAAAAACAGTTTTACTCTTGGGTAATAAACAGGTATAATTATATATTTAATTATTGTAACTCTTATTATAGTAACCCAACTGGTAAGATTGCACCCTGGGTTCTCAATAGCGCTCACCACTACTATTATTCAATAGTAGAACCCCTTAATTATATTATAAATCTTCTTTTAAAACCCAATACTCTTATTTTAAATTAATTTTCTATGTGTCACAGTCATAATTCTAGTTGTAAATACTCTTATTACCACTTCAATATAGACTCAGCCTGACATTTTGGGGGCCTGGCCGTGTTTTAAAACTTTTTTGGACCTTATAAGTAAGTTTTTTATCTTATTTTCTATTTTCTGACAATTGTTTTATATTTTTTTAGGTGTATTTTCTTTTAAAATATATATATTTTTATAAATATTTTACTTTATTACTCATATTATAAGAGTACTTACCACGTGGTTAACACCCACTGGAACCTTTATTTTTGGGGTGTTTACATATAAAACACTTGAGCCATCAATAGGTCCTGTATTCTTGATTGAATAAGGACACCTCTGACTGAAAAACCATCAGTTGAGGCGTGGTTAAGTGTATTGTTAACTCAATTACACTTATACAGAGCCACTTATTCAGACTACACTTGAAAACCACAAGTGTATCTGTGGGATACTGGCACACAAACAGTGTGACAGGGTACCAAAAGCTGTAATTTTGATGTGGAATTGTTGATTCAATTACACTGTCATTATACAGGGCATATTGTAGTAACATACAAGCCCAGAGACCAATCCTAGACGTGCAAAACCAGCATTCTTGAGAAGTCTTAACTGACATAAGCCCTCTTTTTCCTGCCTTGATTCAGTGGAAGAAAATTACATCCCACTTGAGACCCAGTCACAGGCCAACACACCAGTGACACCCTCAGAACCAGAGGGCAGCAAGGTCAAAGCAAAGAGGCACAGTGAAGGTCTCATTACAGCCAAAAAGTGGACACCCATAGCCACTCAGAGGAGTAGAAAATCACAAAACTCTGCTTCAATACAAGATAAACCAACCTTAACCACTTGTACAGGAAAGATTACAATTATTAACCCAGTTGTAACTTCCAAAGGCAAACTGCCAAGTCAGCAGACAATAAATTTGTACAAGGCACAGTCAAAGGTAAATACCCTAAGAACATAAAGTTTTTGACTGCTTGTAATCACTGATATGTCCCCTGCATACCTCAGAGACCTTGGCTTCCAAAGGAACCAGCCAGAGGACAGAGAAGTATTGTCCAGAACCAGAAGACCTGAAAGAAGACACCTTGGACACAGTGGTGGATGGCAAAACAATGAGGGAGATAATATCAACCTTGCCATTCACACTCCAATTCAACAGAAACCTCAACCCAGAGGACTGGAAAGATATGGATCAAGTTCTTCAGATCCACCAACTCCTCAAAGATTTATTTCAATGGAGCATGGACAACAAGATGTTCAACCTAGCAGCTCACTGGGCAGAACTGGGATCAAGTTGCCAGAAGATCTGTCTCAAAGAGATAGACTTCAAAGACCTTATGGAAATCACCAAAGGTTGGAATCCTACCAGGCAGCACAGACTCCTGGAGGCAAGGGCACAGAGGATAAGGGAGAATCAAGCCACTATCCAAGCAATAGAAGAACAATTAACCCAGACAGGGCCTACTCAGATTCCTTCAGGTTCACAAGGAGCAGGCCAAATCAGCTCTCCAGTGGCTTCACACCATTCAGAAACCAGCAGATCAGTGGCCAAGAGTCACCATTCTTCACAATTCCAGGAAGTTTCCAGGAGAAGACAAGGAAACAAGGGCAAGAAAAAAACCTCCTTCAACCAGAGGAGGAAAGAGTCAGACCCCATGATCCAGAAGCTGTTAGATTTGGTAAAAGAAGTACACAAGAACCGGAAGTAGTTGTAAACCACTCTACAATCAGTAGTCCTAGTAATAGAAACATTACCCCCACTCAGACTGAAAATAACATTGTCACATCTGAGAGTAACATCAACAGTGATACACTGTGGTTACAAATGTCCCAATATGCTGAACAATCTGCAAAGCAGTTTGCAGAAATTAAAGCTAGCCAAGAGAGGATGAGACAAACTCAAGCCTCCTTGGAACAAATAGTTAAAAATCTTCAAGAAGGATATGCTCAACTGAGCAAAGCCTCTGAAGAAACCAACAAAATACTGAATATAGTCTTTGAAGAACAACACCACAGCACAAGGGACAGGGAGTGTCTGGATCAAGACATTAACAAATTGTTTAATGCCTACCATAGCTTGAAGCCCCAACCACAAGGCCAAGTTATGGAGAATCCATATCAACCAGATGACATCAAACCAGATGCCATGTTGTTGAATAAGGCAAGATCTCCATCACAATACCAGGATGGAGATGGCATGTCTTATTCAGAGAAGGAAGCCTTGAAACAGCTTCCTGAGGCCTCAAGCTGGCCCAAATTCTCTGGATCAAAGGAATATGATCATATGGAACTCATAGATTATATTGATGGACTCTTCATTGATGTACCAAGCATACCAGACTACTGGATCACTGCTAGATTGAATACTGCATTTAAAGGTCATGCAAGCATATGGTACACAGAAATGAAAGAAATTCATGGCCGAAGAAACTGACCATGGTGGAATAGTCAAATCATCCAAAAGTACAGTAATGGAACTTGGATATGGCAAAAGACCATGTCATTTGAGAATGACAAATACGCTGTGGACAAAGATCCATATGAGTGGTGTCTCAGACAGTCTAAAAGACTTAAAGCCATTGATCCTCAGATGAACATCCAAAGGAGGAATCACAAACTTCTGACACAACTGCCAGGAGAACTAGAGCATGCAGTAAAATGCAGATGCAACCAAAATTGCACTCTAGATGACATAGCCAACACCTTACAAGACATAAGGAAGAGGACTAATATAGGGAAATTCACCCCATATAGAAGCAGCAGTTTCAAAGAGAAACAACCACTCAGGGTAGAGTTTAAAGACAAACCCAGAGAAAGAGTGGCAGAAGTGGCTAAGAAGAAGAATTCTTGTCACAATTGTGGTTCAACAGACCACTATGCCAACAACTGTCCAAAAGCAAAGAAAAAAGTCTATGCCATAGAGAAAGTCCCTGAGGAAGAACCTCCAACAGAGGATTTTGAATCAGACTCCATGGGTGATGCCATCAGAAAACCATCTGAGGATGAGCAAGACCCAAGAGAAGAATTTCTAGTGGAATACCAAGAGGAAACCCCACTGGAAATCCAGGACATACAGTTGGAAGCAGGAATGCCACAAGACACTGCTAACAAGAACTTGTGCAAACACACACAAGATGCACAAACATTCCTGGTTACACCAACCAAAGGGATGGCATATATACATGGGACAGCCACAAAAATGACTGTTTGTATTGACAATGCTCAGCACCCACTGATCATTGATAGTGGAGCACACTGCTCCATAGTAGCCAGAAATTATCTGCATACCCACTTCCCAAATTGGAAAAAACAGCTCTTGCCCACTAAGGCAAAGATCTTTAAACGTGCATCAGGGAAGATGACTTCCATTGGGACAATTATAAAAGAGATAATTATACCCCACAGGAAAGGTAATATCACACTCAACCCACAGTTTGTAGTGCTTAATGATGCCCACATCCAAGGATTTTTACTGGGAACAGATTACCAGAGGATGTATTTCATACACATTTACAACAGTAAAAATAGGCACATCACCATTGGTACTAACAAGGAAAAGAAATTTTCACTTGACATATACCAGATATCTTCTCAAGATCCTGTCACAGGGGCTCTAGTGGAAATACAAGAGTGGCCTGGCACTCAGCAATCAGGGAACTCACTTGGAAGACTCCAAAAGAATAAAGAATAAAAAGAATAAGAATGAATTCCTCTAAAAGATATGCAGGTACAAGATGAGATGCAAAAGAGGAAAGGTAAGCCAAATGGCCGAAGAGCCAACCAAGTAAGTCCTTAATCACTGTTTCAACCTGCCAAAAATGAATAATGGAATTAGTAAGGATATGACCACCAAATATCCATTGATAGGCAAAGAAAGAGAAAGAGAAAGGTGCTAAATGACTGACTTAATAATATCAGTATTTTCTTAACTAAAATGAAAAGCAAATAAAAATAAAATAAAATCAAAGTATATTAATTAACTGGGGAAAAACCCCCCAGGGTGGAAAGGGTAGCCGGTATATGTGAAAAGTCGGAAGCTTGAGTTCTTCAGGCTGAAAACTGATCTGTATTGATCCTTGAGGCTGTATTGATTGTTTTGGGAATTGATACAGCTGGCTAATATTGAAATTGAATTCGGTTGAATGAATTTCCCATGATTGAAAATGAAATACAGTTCTTGATGGATCCAGACTGTATTGAAATGAATATGGTTGCCAAGATGGATTGAGTGGAGCTTTGACACTTGACAACTCCTTTTGGCACTGCCTCTTGAATACACTTTGAGAATGAATTGACAGTATTCCCTTGGAAGGAATACTTGGAGTGAGAATAACCAATGACTGCTTGCTGGTGTCATTGGTCTTTGACGCTGAAACACTTGCTCTTGAGCCTTTATGATTCCTCCGAATGATTGGGTGCCTTGATGACGTGATGAGATTTTGGAATGTTGAAATGACTATTGATATTGCCACCATTGAATTGCTGTTGAAAAATGATGCATAATGATATATAACATCATTTATGGCATATTGGTTCATTGGCAAGAAGATTACGTCCAAAGGTCTTGAGATGGAAAGGCAGAGGGGAAAAGGATGGATGTGATGGCTTCAGAGCTTGGAAAGGTGTTTCTGGGCCCTTTGGGGTTTTTGGCCACTTTTGGGTTCTGAGCCAAAAACTGGCCCAAAAGGCGGGAAAGTGTCTTTTGGACACTTTGCGTCAAAGTGCGCAAATGCGCAAAGTGCACAAATATGCGCAAATGCGCATTATGAGCCCAAATGGCCAAAAACAGCCATTTGGGCCATTTCCCCTGGTTTTGAGGGAAATGACCAGAAATACCCATTTGGGCATAAATTGCCGCTATGGGTTCTGGATTGAGGTGAAGGGCCATGAAGGCCCCAAAACACAAATGGCCATAAATGGTCCATAAGATGATGACGTGGCCATATTGGCTACTGGTGATGGATATGGCCAATTGGCCATAAAAGAACTGTGGCTTGATATGCCATATGGGGATCCAAGGAGGTGAATTGCCATGGTTGTGACAGTACCCCCCAACTTGGAATGGTGAGCTCCTGAGCACCAACACAAGGTGAAGCCTGTTGAGGCTATTGGACAGATTTTGAGAAAGTGATTCAACAGGATTGATTAAGATAAAAATTTGAAAACTGATATTAAAAATTTGACATTTGACGCAGGACTTGCTTGATCTTCTTTTTACATTGGCTTCATGATTTGAATTGAATTTTAAAATGGATAAAATTTTTTGACGTGATAATTGACGTGATAAAAGAAAATTTAAAATGAAAATAAAATAAAAATAAAGAATGAAAATGAAAATAAGAAAAGAAAAGAAAAGAGAAACATGAATTGAATCTTGAGGAGGTTCCAATCTTCATCACTGAGGTTGATAACTGATGTTGAAATTGGCCAAGGACCTGGAAAGAGAAATTTGATACCAGGTGCTCACAAAGTTGCCAAGGTGATGTTTTGAAAAGATTGTAGACCCCTCAGGGAAGTGCACACCAGGAGATGAACTTACTTTTGGTAGTTACCACTCCCGCCAGTGCCATAAAAATAAAACAACATTGTTGAAGGATTGAATTGAATTGAAAGACTTGGAAAAGAAAATTCAAAGAGTGGATGGTCCATTTGCCCCAGTGAAAATGGCCACAATTTTGGAATTGGATGTTGAAAAGCCCGGCCAAAGATCTGTGTCCAAAATTTGCAAAGTGCTCACAGAGTGGCCAAGGTGATGCTTACAACAATAAAAGAGTAGAATACCCCTAAAGGTGCATACCAGTAGTGGGACTTACTTTTGGTAATTCCTCTCCCCACCAAGCAACATAAAAATTCAAGCTCTTGAATAATTGGGCCCAGGCTTGTCAGCATATAATGAATGAAAATCTTTGACGAGTTCAGGACAATTCTTGAGGTTTTCAGTTGGTTCCCAAGTGGATCTTTCTGGGTCTTGACTGAAACCTTTCCATTCCACCAAATACCATAATTTTCCTCTCTTGAGCTTTGAGTCCAGTATTTGAGAGACTTCCCATTCTTCTTCTTCTTCAATGATTATTGGAGGAGGAGGCTCTTGATGCCTATTTGGGATTGTTGATGTCTTGACTGGTTCCAAAAGGGAAATATGGAAAGCTGGGTGGGTGGATTTCCATTGAGATGGAAGCTTGAGGTGGTAGGCATTAGTGCTGACTTTCTTCAAGATTGGAAAAGGACCCAGCCATCTTTCAGACAGCTTTTTGGTGGGTCTGGTTGATTTGATGTTCTTGGAAGAAAGCCATACCATGTCACCGGGATTGAAAACAGGTGGACTTGCTCTACGTTTATCTGCATACCTCTTAAACCTGTTTATGGCAACTTCAAGTTCTCTCTTGACATCTTGCTGTACTGATTGGATTTTTGTTGATAACTTTCCAGCCGGAGTATCTTGAGTGATGTGAGCTGAGTCGAAATGAGGATCTCTTCCATAAACAGTGAAAAACGGTGATTGTTTTGTTGAAGAGTGGTCAGAGTTATTGTAGGCAAATTCAGCCAGAGGGAGCCAGGTGTTCCAATCATCTTGATGATAACTGACATACATCTGAAGGCACTGTTCTAGTATCTGATTTACCCTCTCTGTCTGTCCATCAGTTTCTGGATGATAAGCAGTTGACAAGTCTCTTGAAATCTTGAGCTGCTGACAAAGGTTGGTCCAAAAGGAAGAAACAAAAAGAGAACCTCAATCACTAACAATGCTTGAAGGGATGCCATGCTTTGAGAAAATATTCTTGATGAATAAATGGGCCAAATCTAATGAAGTGATTGAAGCTATTGTTGGAATAAAAATCGCCATTTTTGAGAATCTGTCCACTATGACAAGGATTGAGTCAAAGGAATTGGACAGTGGCAATTGAGTGATGAAATCCATTGAAAGACAAATCCAAGGACCACTTGGAATTGGAAGAGGCTTGAGGAGTCCAAACTTCTTGTGATGAATATTTTTGTTTCTTGAACACTGTTGACAGGATGATACATAATCCTTGATAAATTGAGTCATGCCGGACCAGTGGAAATCCCGCTTGACAAGTTTGAGAGTCTTCTCTTGGCCAGGGTGTCCAGCTAGAGGAGAGTCATGCTGATTTTGAAGTATATTGAGTTGAATTGTGGGGTCATTTGGGACCACCACCCGATCTTTGAAAAGGAGAAGTTTGGAAGAGGAATCAAGAGAATAATCTTGGACAGATTTACCTTTACCCAAATCTTCAAGGACACTTCTATAGTGAGTATCTTGCCACACTGCCTTCTGAATTGAATCAATCAAATTTGAAAATGAATCCACCTTGACTGCAAAAAACTTTGAGGCTTGAATTTCATCTTGCTTGATTATCTTCTGATAGTTCATTGGATTCTTGCTGATGAAATCCTCCCCCCTCTCTGGGTAAACGTCGTCCCGACATGACAAGGAATCTGGAAGGGTGGCCAAGTGGCCAGGGCAGTAAGTGATTGAGAAATGAAATTCAGATAAAAATTCAGCCCAGCGGGCTTGACGGCAAGTGAGAATCTTGGAAGACATAAAATATTGAAGAGATGAATGATCAGTGAGAACTTCAAAAGGGGAAGAAATTGAAAGAAGGAAAGCTCTCCAGCGCTTGAGAGCCAAGACTATGCCAAGGAGTTCCTTGTCATGAATCTCATAATTGAGCTCAGCTGGGAGAAGCTTGCGGCTATCAAATGCAATGGGATGTTTTCCTGAGTCAGAGACCTGACTCAGTACAGCACCCAAGGCATAATCTGATGCATCGGTCTCTACAATGGTGGGTAGAGAAGGATTGGAGCAGTGGTGAATGCCTCTTTGAGTTGATGAAACTGTCTAAGAGCTTCCTCATTGAGGGGAAAACGGGAATCTTTCTTGAGGAAACTTGTGAGTGAACTAATCTTCTTTGAATAATTCTTGATAAAACGGCGGTAGAAATTGGCAAAACCAAGGAATGATTGAAGAGCCTTGAGGTTTCTTGGAGGTGGCCAATTGAGAATTTGCTGGACTTTTGCTTGGTCCATCTTGAGGCCTTCAGAAGAAACTACATAACCAAGATATTCCACACTTGAAACATGAAATAGGCATTTGGACGCCTTAGCAAAGAGGGTATTGGCTCTGAGTCTGGAAAGAACAGTGGACACATGAGTGACATGTTATTCCTCAGATTTGGAAAAGACCATAATGTCATCCAAATAAACCACAACATAAACATCAAGAAGATCATAAAAAATATCATTGACAAGGTTTTGAAAAGAAGCAGGAGCATTGGTAAGCCCAAATGGCATAACCAAGTACTCATAACTACCATATTTGGTTCTAAAACAAGTCAAATGTTCATCACCTTCCTTGATTCTAAGCAGTTTATATGCACCACGCAAATCAATCTTGGAGAAGATAGAAGAACCATTGAAAACAGTGAGAAGCTGATTCATAGGAGGAACAGGATACCTGTTCTTCCTAGTAACAGCATTGAGTTTGCGGTAATCAACACACAAACGAAGGCCACCATCTTTCTTTTTGACAAAAAGAACAGGTGCTCCTGTGGAAGAGGAGCTTGGCCGGATGAAACCTTTCTCTACATTCTCTGAAATGTAGGCCCTGAGTGTATCTGACTCTTGGTTTGATAAAGAGTAGATCACCCCAGCTGGAGGTAGAGACCCCTCCAGCTCGATATGATGATCACAGGCGCGGTGAGGAGGAAGTTTCTCTGATTTCACCTTGGAAAATACCTCCAAGTATTGGTGATAAACAGAAGGAACAACCTTCATCACGGTTTCTATTTCTTCTGGCTCTTCCTCTTCATCCCACAACTCCTCCAGGGAGTCATGATAAGATGAAGGAGGAAGGTCCATATTCCCAAAGAAGAGATGAAGTGAAGATACAGAATTATCTTCTCCAACATCTTGAATCTCTTTTAAGACTTCATCTCTAGATGATAGTAATGACTGATGGGAATTAAGGGAAGGAATATGGACAGAAGACGGAAATGATGGTGTTCTAGAATCACCAACCAGAGCTGCACATGATTTGGCAGAAGAAAAGTCATTACTAAAAGAAATTGAAGGATCATTATAGTCCTTATTATCAGAATTAAAGGTGATCAATCCTATCCTCCAATCAATAAATGGATTAAAATGATTGAGAAAGTCAAAGCCCAATATGAGGTCTTCTCCCTTGGGAGTATCAATGACTAAAAAGTCCCATTCAAAGCTTGGGAAGGAAGGGAGCTCAACCATATATTTAGTATGGTGAGTCACAAATAAGGAAGGAGACTCTTAGGAGTCAAGAATAATAAGGGTAATCTTCTCCGGGAGTTCTGATATGGTCAAAGAATACTTGTGAACAAACTGCTTTGCAATAAATGAGTTGGTAGCACCAGAATCAATGAGAATACTGTAAAACATATCAGAGAGAGAAGAAAAAACAAAAAATTTAAGAGAATTTTTGACACCAGTATTCAGAATGCACAATTGTGCTCTGGATGGAAAATAGTGAAGACCATTGAACACAACATGGTCTTCACTCAGGCTTTTCCCTGGCTGGGAAATTCGCCTGACGGTTGGGTAAGCTTGTTTTGAGGCCTTTTGAAACAGGACTCAAGACTATGCTTCCCACCACAATAGGTACAAAGACCCTCCTTGATTCTTCTTTATTTTTCAGAGTTCATGAGCTTGAAATCTTTATTCAATAAAGAAGAATGGGGCTTGTCCCTCTTCTGAAAATTCTTCTTCTTTTGACTTGAGGTTGAAGAATTTTGAGGCTTCTGGCTTCTTCTCTTGATGATGACTCTTTTCATTTTGCCTCTCATGGTACCTGGTATCAAGTTCCAGGGTAACGTCCATTAAGTCTTGAAAAGAGTCGATTCTTGAAGGATGGGAGGCCAATTGATCCAAAATCCTGGATGGCAATCCCTTCCTGAAATGATGGATGAGAGCTCTTTCACCCCAATCACCGATTCTTGCTACTAAACTTCTGAAATCAGCAATGTATAAGGATACATGCCCACCTTCTTTCATTCTTAAAGAATCCAACTCAGCTTCTGCTTTTCTGACTTCATTCGGGTCACCAAATAGAGTGAAAAGTTGAGATTCAAATAAAGGCCAAGAATTGAGAAGGTAATTTGAGTCTTGATTGGTGAGATTGGAAAGATAAGGCTCAATCCATTTTGCAGCCCTGCCAATAAGAAATGATGTGGCATAGAGAACTTTCTTTCTGTCTTGAGAGAAATTTGCCGGATCATTATGAAATATTAATTGACAAGACTGAATGAAACTTCTAACTTTGAAGGGCTGAGTCCCATCAAAGCATTCCGGTGCCTTCATAGATGGAGTCTTGAAGGCTGGTGGTCTTGATGCTTCAGAGGATGAAGCTGCTTGAAGATTGGCCATAATCTGAGTCATTTGCTGCATGATGGCCAATAAAGATGGTTCAGACTGATGAGAGACAGGCTGATTAGACTGGGCTAGAGTTGGCCCTCCAGTACCTTGGGATGCCTCCACCGGAGCAGGGACACCTTCAATACCATCAGACTCTTCCTCTTCCACAGAATTCTCCTCCTCCTCTTCACCATCTTCACCTGGACCTTTGAAAATAGTCCTTGAAGTTCCTAGAAATTCGCCAACTACTCCTGAAAATGAACTTGATCTTCTGGGCCCTCTTCCTTCCTTCCTGGATGGTGCTGCTCCTTCCATGCGGGGTCCTCTATCTAATTGGGCCCTCAGTTGAGGAACTGCTGGGGTGCCATCTAGAGGAGCTCTTGGAGTTGGAGTGAGAACAGCTTGAGCTCTGGCCTGAGATCTTGCCTGTCTTGCCAGAGGTGAGTGTTGAACAGGCATGATATCAGGAATAAAAATGAAATAGATGAATTAAAACCAAAATTTGCATGAAGTGAAAAGAGTCAACAATCAAATCTTGAGGGAAAAATCAATGAATAAAATGAAAATCTTCAAGTACGTCAATAAATCAAAATCAAATAAAGTCTTGAAGTCAAAATCAAATCAATGTCTTGAAGTAAATCAATGAGTCAAATCAAAATGAAGTCTTCAAGTCAATAAATCAATGAATCAAATCAATCAAAAATCAAAATCTTGCAAAAATCAGTCAATCAAATGAAATCTTGAAGAAAAATCAATTTATGTTAAAATTCTTGATGTGAAAAATCAGCAAAATCAATGAAATCTTCAAGTCAATCAATGTTCTTGAGGTCAATATCAAATATGTCAAATAAATCAATCAATCAAAATCAAGTGAATTTGTAAGATGTGACTATGAAACTGATGATAATATTACTATTAATCAACAGTACTATGTCTGTTCTTATGAAATATAATAATAAAAATTATTATAACCACAATTAAATAATTATAAAATTATTTCTTTCACGTGTTATACACTACTAGTGATTATAACAGTGAGCAGTAATTGTCTACAAGAATCAATTACAAGAAGAATTTAATAATAAAAACTTCTTTTATTCAAATAATAAAATTATTTTAATATATAATTATCTTTTACAAGAATAATTATAAAGATAATTCTTGAAGAAAACTATTACTAGAGAAAAACTTTAAGAATTAAAAATAAATGACTCACTAATACTCCAAAGAACTTATTGATAGATAAAAGTAGAGAAATTTGACGTGGAATTGTGGATTTAAGGTATCAAAAGGATTTATAACAGTATTACAACAATATATAGTTGGATTCTATGATTTCACGTCTTTCTGGTTGATTCTGAAAGATTTAGAACACTTAAGAATAGCTGTAACTAATACTTACTTGTTGGTAATAATGATTTAATAAATTGATAAGATGATTATGATTGGAAAAAACAGCAAGAAGAGGCTTCTTTTAAGTCAACAACAGCTCACAGAGGCGTGCCATGGAGCAAGCTGAAAAACCAGTGAGTGAGAAAACAATAAACCTTTTTGGATTAATGATTGCATCATCTGTTGTCACGTAATATTATCATAATTACTTAATTGATGCTTTTACGTGACTACCAACCCCAATATGGTTAAGAATAAAAGGAGTAACATCAGTAAATCTTCTTTTATTCCAAAATAATCATTAATTTTTCAAAGTTGTCAATGTTATTACCAATTTCATCACAGGTTTTAATTACTGTGAATTTTTGAAGATTCAGTGTTTCACATAGAATGGTCAAAAATGGACTGTAAGTAAAACTTTTAATTTTACTAGTAAAACTGTAATTCTTTTTGGTTGCACCTCAGATAATATAGTTCTTCATTGGTCCTGAATGTTTCAGAAGGATTCATTAAGAATTGTATTTTTATTGAATTTTTGAAGTTTTTACCTCATTTCTACGTAGAATTGCAAATATCAGTGTTTCACTGGTTGCTATGAGGTAAATCAATGGATACAAGTCCAAAAAAGGTTTTAATTACTCTTTTGGGGTTTATCCATGGAAAGTCATTAATAATTGACATGGTTACAGGAGTCTAAGTAGCTCTTTACCTCCTTGGCACATCAAAATAGCAGGTTATTTGCTATTTTCTTAAGATTTACAGTAGTTGTGACATGGTAACCAAGTTTCCAAAGAGGTTTAGTTTACCAATTGGGTCAAGATCAGCCATGGAACCAAGCTTTGGAGCTATCCACGCCTCTGAGTCCTCAGAAGTTGGGTACCCTGGCTCTCTTTGATGTCTTTTGTCCCCCTTGCCTATTTTTTACGTCAAAATAGTAATTTAAGCTTAAAGTGAGATATCCACTATGGGTGTACCAAAAGTCCATGTAAGAATACCATGATATTAAGTGCTCAAAACATGCATAACACTATTCTTAGTGTATATGTAACATGGGATTTCTCACTTTCCCATTATTTTGGCGTGAATTTAAGAAAAACAAAAATTTTCACGGATCTTTTATTCGGTATTGATGATGTGGTATTGAAGTATTTTCCATTTTACCACCTCAAAGAGTTAATTTGAGCTTATTCACTCTATGGAGCTACCCTAAGTGAATTTTTGTGTAGAATCCAAATCTGGCCTTAAATCCATGGATTTACTTACTCAATAAAAAGCTATTCATCTTTTCTGAAATCAAAAATGATGAATTTTGAATATATGCAAGATTTATGACTTATGTATAATTCAAAATTTCTTTTTAAAATAATTGTGGCCTATTTGGGTATGTAAAATATACCTCAAGGCTCACATTCCCTCCCACCAAAAAATAAAATTGTACTACAATTTTATTAGTGATAAAAGAATAAGGCCCCAAAGGGGGTTAATGTCCACTGTCCAACCTCTTTACATTACTCAGATCAAGTAATTTAAAGCACATTTATAGACATATTCAGGCTTGTGGCCTTCTTTCATGTCTAAATCTTCTTAAGAGTTTATCTGAGTCAGGTATTTCTGATTCTGCCATCCATTCATCTTCATGTACTGGATTTCTATATCTGATAAGATATTCTCTCTGATTTTTACCCCTAAGTCTCCTTTCTTTAATGACTTTCTTTATCTTTTTGTCTTCATTCTGTTCCACAGGTGGCACAGTTAAAGGAGTTGGGTTTCTTAAAGGAAACAATTCTTTGTCAGCTGGTTGATAAGGCTTTATCAAGCTGACTGGAAATGTGGGGTGTTTATTTTCCAATTCACCACTCAATTCCACTTGAACTGCATTGGTTCCATGTAAAGCAACAATAAAAAAAGGTCCTACATAAGAATCTTTAAGTTTCTTTGGGCCTTTGATATTATTAAAATTCAAGGTTGAAACTAAAACTAAGTCCCCTACTTTGAAGTCTGGTACTTTATGACTCTTGTCCCACTTCTGTTTTGCATAATCAAAAGCATCATCCATACTTTGTTTTGCGTGGTGTTTTACTTTATCAAGCATTATTTTGAAGCTGGAGGCTGTAGGATGAATTTTAATCAAGTCTTTCCTCAGTGTGTCTGCTGGGAGTCTTGGATTCCATCCTTTTTCTAACATAGCAGGAGTTTGTCCTGTGGAAGAATGGACTGATGTCTTGTATGCCAATTCTAGTGCAGGTACCAGAGTGCACCAGTCATGGGTAAAGCCATCTGAGTCTTTGAATTCTAATCCATAAGCACAAAATCTCCTGATCATGTCTTCTAAAGTTTGAATCATCCTCTCTGCTAGCCCATCTGTTTGAGGGTGATATGCTGTAGAGAATCATAACTTAGTCCCAAACAATCTATGAATATTGGTCCAAAGTGCAGATGTGAACTTGGGATCTCTGTCACTTATGATATTCTTGAATAATCCTGTATGAGAAATAACTCTACTCCATAAAAGAAGAGCTGTATCCATAGCAGTGTCATCTTTATGACATGGTAAGAATATGGGAGTTTTGCTATATCTATCTACAATGACTAGACAAGCATTATACCTTCTGTCACCACTTGGAGGAAGTGCTGTGACCCAATCCATGTGAACAACTTCCCATGGGGATTTTGGTTCTTGAATATGGATCATAAGTCCAAATTTGTAAGGTGTGGATATGAAACTTTGATTAAAAATCAAGTACTTTTCCTGTCCTAAAAATTTGTATAAGGTAAAAATCAATTAAAAATAGTATGAAATATTATTTTTAAGTGAAAACACGCCAATTTTATTGTTTATAACTTTATTAGTATAAAACAATAATATTATAAAAATTTATTGTTTTACCAACAATAAAAATTTATCCAAAAAATACTCTACAAGAGATATTTTAAGGCTACAAAAGAAATTTCTTCAAGAGCAATTTCAATTGGAATTAATTGAGCAAAGAACTGCAAGCAATTAATTAAAGAACAAAGTCTTTAAAAAGAATATTAAAGAGAAAACACGCCCAAAAGTGACCAGAGTGAATTTGGAAACAAAGTGACAAAGTTTACAGTGATGAAAGATGCTTTAATTCACTTTTGGGGTGGTTCAGGGGTAAAAATGATTATAAGAGTTACAAACAATGATTATAATTATTTTTTCACGTGGTTAAAAGGATTAAAATGATTTAAAAGTGGTGGTTGGAATCTTTGATTGATTGGTTTAACAGTTTTAAACTAATTAATAAAAGGAAAAGATTCTAACATGAAGAGAAAAGTGGGGCAAAAAAGACATTCTTTTATAGCCATCAATTCTCTTACTCCAAAAGTAAAATTTACTCTTGTCAGTCGTGAAAAACAGTCTGACAACAGAAAAGCCAATTACGGCATCATTGAACCCTGGTTTAGACCAAAAAGGGCTGGTTTAAGCCATTTTTAGCCATTTTTAGCCATTTTAGACCCTTAAATCAGCCATTACTATAGCAATACCAGGCCTAGAGCCTTCAAAACACGTCATAATGTGTTCAAGAGGCGTAGAAACCAGTTAAAACTGTTTTTACTATGGTTGTTTTATCTTAAGGGTAGTTTTACCCTCTTGGCAACAGCTAAAACTACCCCAGTTGGTATCAAAACCTCATCATCAATTGAGTCCACAGACCCTGTAACTCAATTCCAGGCCAAAAGTGATAAACTTTTGCGTAAATTTTGACATCCCACGCCTGTCAGCAAGGATTTTGGGGGTCTAGCTCCCCCTTAGAGCTGGAGTTCCTTTTCCCCCCCAATTTTAATCTTTCCAATTTATTTTCCTTTAATTCCTCATCATGTATTATATTTATAATTTACATATGTAATTCAATTCAATTGTACAGTACAATACAGTAATAATTGACACCTCATATCTAAATCAAAGTTCACTTATGTAATACACGCGCACATTTTGACATTTCAATTGAATTCAATTGAAAATACTTCAATTCCTCATAACTTCTAAACTAAACACAACACCTCAATTTTAACACAAAAATTGATGGTTAACACCACATGTGGTGTGAATTAAATTAAGGCTTTGAGGATTTTCAACTTTTGTATTGAAAATACTAAAAACTTAATTTAAGCTTATTTAGAGTTGAGTTACAAGAATTTCACTCAGAGGTGACCCCACCTGATTTTTTATGAGGAATCCAATGGTGAAATAAATTTCATATGTTTATTTATTGGATAAAAAGTTATAATAAATTTTATTTATCTTTTTTCCAAATTTATTTATTTTTTCACAATTTTGATAAAGTTTCATTTTTACTTAATTTTTTCAAGTATAAATGTAATTTTATATTTACAAAATTTAATGTATTTTTTATTTTTAAATTATAATTAATTTTTTATTTTGAATATAATTTTATATTTATATTTTGATTTTTATATAAATAAATTTATTTTATTTATATTAATTTGTTATTTTTTATATTTGTGGTCTTTTGGGTATATGAAATTACCTCTAAGGCTCACAAAATTCCTTGCCTGTACTCCTGTTTGCTTTTTGGCATCTGTCACAGGTATGGCAATATTCAATGGTTTCTTTTCTCCAAGATGGCCACCATGCACAATTATTCACTTTTTCAAGTGTTTTGTCTTCTGACAGGTGTCCAGAGTAGATACTATCATGACATGCATGATGAATGGTATTGATAAGTAATCTACTGCACAATTTCATAACACAAGAATGTTTTGTTCTGTGGTAAATGATTCCATCAAACAATTGAAATCTTCCTTCAGAATAGGAATTTTTCCAAACTTCATCAAGTGCATTAACTAAAGATGTATCTTTGCAGTCTTTATCTAATAAAGAAGTCAAGATATGGCAATTCTTGTCTTGTTTATAAGATTCTCTGACCTCCTCAAAGAATTCAGTCCCAATATCAGTTATGTTAATTCCTTCAATTGGAATCTGTGGTTCAGCTTCCAAAGGTACATAGGCTGGGTTATCAGGAGTGTTGGCTAAAGCCTATCTACTAAGTCCATCAGCATTCTTGTGAATGTTTCCTGCTTTATGAACTATAGTCATGTTTCCTCTATATTCTTGAATAGCTATTTGCCATCTCAACATATGTCTGTTGGGAGTTTTCATGTTAAGAAGTGATTTTACTGCATTACAGTCAGTTATCACTTCAAAAACACTGCCATCAAGGTAATAGTGTAATTTCTCAAGTTCCCATACCAAACATAAGCACTCCATTTGGCTTGCACCATATCTGGCTTCTGTTGGTTTGATTTGCCTTGAGATATAACAAACTGATCCTTCTGTAGGTTTGTCATCAATAATTTGGACTTGATGTAGGGCTTCCCCTAATCCATCTCCACATGCATCAATGTACAACTTAAAAGGAATATTCCAGTCAGGCATGAGGAGTAAAGGTGCTTCTGTAAGGGCTCTCTTTATCTTCGCATACGCTTTAATTCTTTCCTGTGTCATTTCAAATACAGTCTGTTGATCACAGATTCTATAGAGTGATTTGGCTATAATTGCAAAGTCTTTTAAATGTTGCCTATAGTAACTAGCAAATCCAAGAAAAGACATCATTTCTTTTTTATTCTGGGGTATTGGCTTAAGTAGTACTGCTGCCACTTTATTTTTGTCAATACCCAAGCTCAAACCAGAAACAACATGTCCTAATGCTTTAAGTTCTTCAAAACCAAAGTTGCATTTCTTAAGTGAAATCTTCACATTCACTTCTGCAACTTTGTGAAGTACTCTTGCTAGTCTTTCAAGGTGCAAAGACCATGAGTCAGAACATATGATAATATCATCAATATAAATGATAAGCCATCCTTCAGACAATTCTGTGGGGAAGATGGTATTCATCATTCTTTGATAATGAGATGGAGCATTTTTAATGCCAAATGGCATCCTAAGATACTCAAAAATACCACAGTGAGTGATAATTCTAAGTAATTTCTTAGCTTTAGATGTCAAAACATTTTGATGGAAACCTTTTAATGCATCCATTGATGTTATATACTTGGCTTTGGATAATTGAGTCAAGGTTTCTTGAATTCTAGGGATTGGATACCTATCTGGAACTGTGTAGGTATTCAAAGCTCTAAAATCTCCAACCATTCTTGACTTATCATTATGCCAAGCAATGATAACACGTGTTGTCACCTCAACCTCTTCATTATGGCCTACTTTCCTTAGTACACCAAGTTGAATTAACTCTTGGATATGTTTCTCCAAGGCTTCTCTAGCTCTGGGACTGGCTGGATAAGCTGGTCTTCTAAGTACTGGGGGATATGGTCTGTCAATATTAAGAGTAATATCAACCTCATGTCCTCTTATAGCACCTAATGGTTCATTATCAGAGGCAAATGGAGTATTGTATGTGTATAACACGTCAATAAGTTCATTTCTCATTTTTGGTGACAAAGATGGATTAATCTGTGCTTCAACAAGTTGATTGGACACAAATTCATCTTTATAAGTATCTTTGACAGAAGATACCACAGATATTTGTTTTGGAATATTGGAAAAGGCAAATTTTTGTCTTTTGTTATCCCCAATTGTGAAATATCTGTCTTTATGGTTGTTGATGTCAATACAATAGATATTCAAGTAATCATTTGCAAGAATGATGTGCTGAGATGTGCAATTATCCATTACAACAATTTCAGTTTTCATCCTTACACTTCCTGCTGGGTGTGGGAATACAAGATTAGTTTCTAATATACCCAAGGGGTACATATTGTTACTGGCACTACTAAATTGTACACCTTCTATTGGTAACAGATGGTTCTTCCATCCAGGAAGTATAATTTGGAGATAATCTTTGCCCACACAAGTGCAAAATGCCCCTGTATCCAAATTTACTTTGGCTTCAATATCACTCATTAGAACTGATGTGATACAGGATGCCCCAGCAGTATAACCCTTTCCTCTAGCAGGTTTTGTTTTACACATTCTGGCATCTTTGATATTGATCAGGTTGCAGCAATCCTAACTGTACTGTGGCAAGTGGGTATGGACTTCTGTGACCTCAAAGAAAGCTGAAATGTTCTCAATTGGATAGTCCTCCACTGGTGTATCTTCAGAGACTGCAGAATCTTGATCAGACTCTTCTTTCTCTTCAGTACACTGAATTTCTTAAATAACTTGAATTTCATTGATCTTTGTCTTCTTAGGACAAGTGTTGGCTAAATGTGAAGTACTTCCACATTTATGACACTTCAAGACAGGTCTTTCTGGTCTTCTTTCCTCTCTAGGAATCTTTGAGACTATTTTGGACTCTATTGGGTTTTTAATCCAAGTCTTACCAATTCTTGTTCTGGTAATGATATCTTCCATAGCATTAATGTAGTCCTCTGTTGAACAAGGTTCCACACATCTGCTTTTGATAGCATGTTCCAGTTCTCCTCCGGACTTTCTTAATATTTTCATATTAATCATAGTGTCAGACATATCTGGGTGTAAAGCAGATAATCTGTCTTTTTGTTTGAAGAACCAAGTAAGTGGTTTGTCTTTTTCTGAGTTAAAAATGGCACTTTCAAAAGCATTTTCCATTTTAAACCTCCAAGAATTATTGGCCCATTTGGTAATCACTTCAGATTTCCACCAAGACCAGTCATGTTTACCATGATCAATCCTCATTTTGTAATACCATTTCTTTGCAGTCCTGGTAAATAAACAGCGTAATTTTCCCACTATGATTTCATCAGGTATATTGAAGTCTTCTTGCAACATATCAATAGTCCTGATGAATTCAATATGGTTATATTCTCCTTCACCAGAGAATGTTGGCCATTCTTCTATTTTGGGAATATCTCTTGTAGAGTAGGCATTTTCTCCTAAGAATGGGGTGAGACTTTCTTTAACAGAACGTTTCTCTTCAGTTAAAAGTGTAGAATGTCTTGGCATATGTGGTTCATGATTCTTATGAATTTGTTCCACACTTGCAATTATTTCATTCTTCAACTTCTGCCTTTCACTGTCACTTTTTGCTAATTGTATGGCAAATTGATTGGTATTCTCAACTATTTTTAAGACATGGTCTTGCAAAGTCTTAAGTTGATCATTCATTTTAAAAATGGAAAGATCTTCCATCTCTTCATGCTGAACTTGGCACATGTTTTCAATTCTTATGCAAGAATTGGTAATTGAGTCAAGTTTGGCATTTGTCACTTGGTGTAATTCAAGGTATTTCTTGTCATTTTTCTTTAATTCAAGTATATCTGATGTAATTTTAGTTAACTTTCCATCAAGTTTACCAATTTCTACATTAATACTAGTCTGTACACCAATTATTTCCATGGAAAGTTTCTGTTCATCCTTTCCTGCTCTTTGGCTGTGAATTCCATCAGAGTTCTGGCCATATTGAAGACACTGTCCATGGCTGAAGGCTCCAATTTGGGGATCCCGTACCCCTGTGGGTAAGGTCTGTGCCAATTGGCTTTGCCTTTGCCCTTTCCTTCATGGTTCTTGGGACCTCTCTGCTTCTTCTGAGGTCCTTTGGGATTGTCTTTGGACATGTCTGGAGCTGGTTTGGAGCTGGTAGATGCTACTGGTGCCTCTGTCTCCAAAGCTGGAGTCATTTCCAACTCTTTCTTCTGGTCCGTGGATAAAAGACTTTGGTTCTTCAACCAATTCTTTATCTTTTTGACCTTGTCTTTGCAAGACAGGGGGCTCCAACCTCCTAAGAGTTTTATGTTCTTCTCCTGACCCAGAAAGCTCTTGATGTGTAAGTAGGAGTTCATGGCCCCCTGCCAAAGGCTTGGGCAGATCTCCCACTCCTCTTCCTTGGCTGTGCTGAACCAGTTTTTGTACTGGCATTGATATATTTCTATTTCTGCCACCTGAAAGTGGTTCAGCCCTGGAAATATTACCATAAATCAGTTCAGGCTCTGAATTCACGTCAAAATCTGTTGGTACAGACCTTGGGGAATGGGGGGAAACTCTGGCATCCTCCAAATGTGTCTTTCTTGTGGAAGACTTGGCACTTCTGGATTTGGTCTTGCCTCTTCCTTGTCCACATCCATCTGGTTGGACTGAATAGTTGCTTCCATTTCTGGTATGCACCATTTTTACGTCAATTTAAGGATAAAGAGTAAAAATAAAGATAAAAACACACCTTTTGGTGGTAATTTATTCTTTTCAGAATTAAATAAGGTGCCTCTTTTAGCAATTTGCACCTCAATACTTTCCTCAGATTCTGCTTCTGAACATTCTGGGCTAGTAATATATATTTTTTACTGAGTCTGTTTCCAGCTGCACAGTATTTGATTAAAGACACTAGAAAAATTATAAAAGAGAAAAATTATTTTTTATACTATTTAAAATATTTTTAAAGATTTCTTATAAGTTTTATATTTTTTAATATTAAAAAAATTATTCTTTTTAAAGAAAAAAATTAAAATTTAAGATTTTGAATGAAAATTAATTCAGAGTAACTCAAAGAATAATTTTATAAGTTTTTGGATGTGAAAAAGCCACGTGTAAAACAGTATAAAATCAAACCAAATTCCTCAATGAAAAAGATTTCCAAAACAATTTCAAAAATAAGAATTATTTTAACTTTAAAATGAAAGAAAGAAATATTAAATTAATATATTTTAGAGCTTAAAAATATATTAATTAAGGGTACAAGGTTCAAAAAACACGGCCAGGCCCCCAAATGTAAGATGTGGTAAATATGGTGGTTTTTTAGAACACAATAATTAAGTCTAGAATATGATTAAAGCCAAGTCTATGGATAAAATCACGGCCAGGCCCCCAAATGTAAGATGTGACTATGAAACTGATGATAATATTACTATTAATCAACAGTACTATGTCTGTTCTTATGAAATATAATAATAAAAATTATTATAACCACAATTAAATAATTATAAAATTATTTCTTTCATGTGTTATACACTACTAGTGACTATAACAGTGAGCAGTAATTGTCTACAAGAATCAATTACAAGAAGAATTTAATAATAAAAACTTATTTTATTAAAATAATAAAATTATTTTAATATATAATTATCTTTTACAAGAATAATTATAAAGATAATTCTTGAAGAAAACTATTACTAGAGAAAAACTTTAAGAATTAAAAATAAATGACTCACGAATACTCCAAAGAACTTATTGATAGATAAAAGTAGAGAAATTTGACGTGGAATTGTGGATTTAAGGTATCAAAAGGATTTATAACAGTATTACAACAATATATAGTTGTATTCTATGATTTCACGTCTTTCTGGTTGATTCTGAAAGATTTAAAACACTTAAGAATAGCTGTAACTAATACTTACTTGTTGGTAATAATGATTTAATAAATTGATACGATGATTATGATTGGAAAAAACAGCAAGAAGAGGCTTCTTTTAAGTCAACAACAGCTCACAGAGGCGTGCCATGGAGCAAACTGAAAAACCAGTGAGTGAGAAAACAATAAACCTTTTTGGATTATTGATTGCATCATCTGCTGTCACGTAAGATTATCATAATTACTTAATTGATGCTTTTACGTGACTACCAACCCCAATATGGTTAAGAATAAAAGGAGTAACATCAGTAAATCTTCTTTTATTCCAAAATAATCATTGATTTTTCAAAGTGATAAATGTTATTGCCAATTTCATCACAGGTCTTAATTACTGTGAATTTTTGAAGATTCAGTGTTTCACGTAGAATGGTCAAACATGGACTGTAAGTAAAACTTTGAATTTTACTAGTAAAGCTGTAATTCTTTTTGGTTGTACCATAGATAATATAGTTCTTCATTGGTCCTGAAAGTTTCAGAAGGATTCATTAAGAACTGTATTTTTAATGAATTTTTGAAGTCTTTACCTCATTTCTACATAGAATTGCAAATATCAGTGTTTCACTGGTTGCTATGAGGTAAATCAATGGATACAAGTCCAAAAAGGGTTTTAATTACTCTTTTGAGGTTTATCCATGGAAAGTCATTAAGAATTGACATGGTTACAGGAGTCTAAGTAGCTCTTTACCTCCTTGGCACATCAAAATAGCAGGTTATTTGCTATTTTCTTAAGATTTACAGTAGTTGTGACATGGTAACCAAGTTCCCAAAGAGGTTTAGTTTACCGATTGGGTCAAGATCAGCCATGGAACCAAGCTTTGGAGCTATCCACGCCTCTGAGTCCTCAGAAGTTGGGTACCCTGGCTGTAAGATGTGACTATGAAACTGATCATAATATTAATATTAATCAACAGTACTATGTCTGTTCTTATGAAATATAATAATAAAATATTATTATAACCACAATTAAATAATTGAGGAATTATTTCTTTCACGTGTTAAGCACTACTAGTGATTTTAACAGTGAGCAAGTAATTGTCTACAAGAATCAATTACAAGAAGAATTTAATAAAAACTTCTTTTATTAAAATAATAAAATTATTTTAATATATAATTATCTTTTGCAAGAATAATTATAATGATAATTCTTGAAGAAAACTAATTTTAAGAAAAAACTTTAAGAATTAAAAGTAAATCACTCACTAATATTCGAAAGCGCTTATTGAAAGATAAGGTAGAGAGATTTGACGTAGAATTGTAGATTTAGAGGATCAAAATGAATTTATAAATGTATTACAACAATATATATAGATTATTTCTATGATTTCACGTCTTTCTGATTGATTCTGAAAGAATAAAACACTTTAAGAAAAGTTTTAACTAATACTTACTTGTTGGTAATATTGATATAAATGATTAATAAGATGATGATTGGAAAAAACAGCAAGAAGAGGCTTCTTTTAAGTCAACAACAGCTCACAGAGGCGTGCCATGGAGCAAACTGAAAAACCAGTGAATGAGAAAACAATAAACCTTTTTGGATTATTGATTGCATCATCTGTTGTCATGTAAGATTATCATAATTACTTAATTGATGCTTTTACGTGACTACCAACCCCAATATGGTTAAGAATAAAAGGAGTAACATCTGTAAATATTCTGTTATTCTGAAATAATCATTGATTTCTCAAAGTTATCAATGTTATTGCCAATTTCATCACAGGTTGTAATTACTGTGAATTTTTGAAGATTCAGAGTTTCACATAGAATGGTCAAACATGGACTGTAAGTAAACCTTTTAATTTTACTAGTAAAACCATCATTCTTTTTGGTTGTACCATAGATAATACAGTTCTTCATTGGTCCTGAAAGTTTCAGGAAGATTCATTAAGAATTGTATTTTTAATGAATTTTTGACATTTTTACCTCATTTCTACGTAGAATTGCAAATAGCAGTATTTTGCTGGTTGCTATGAGGTAAATCAATGAATATGGATCCCAAAAGGGTTTTAATTACTCTTTTAGGGTCTAGTCATGGAAAGTCATCAAGAATTGACGTGGTTACGGGAGTCTAAGTAGCTCATTACCTCCTTGGCATGTCAAAATAGCAGGTTATTTGCTATTTTTCTTATGATTACAGTAGGTGTAACTTGGTAACCAAGTTCCCAAAGAGTTTTAGTTTACCAATTGGGCCAAGATGAGCCATGGATCCATGCTCTGGAGCTATCCACGCCTCTGAGGCATCAGAAGTTGGGTACCCTGGCTCTCTTTGATGTCTTTTGTCCCCCTTGCTTATTTTTTACGTCAAAATAGTAATTTAAGCTTAAAGTGAGATATCCACTATGGGTGTACCAAAAGTCCATGTAAGAATACCATGATATTAAGTGCTCAAAACATGCATAAAACTATTCTTAGTGTATATGTAACATGGGATTTCTCACTTTCCCATTATTTTAGCGTGAATTTAAGAAAAACAAAAATTTTCACGGATCTTTTATGTGGTATTGATGATGTGGTATTGAAGTATTTTCCATTTTACCACTTCAAAGAGTTAATTTGAGCTTATTCACTCTATGGAGCTACCCTAGGTGAATTTTTGTGTAGAATCCAAATCTGGCCTTAAATTTATGGATTTACTTACTCAATAAAAAGTTATTCATCTTTTCTGAAATCAAAAATGATGAATTTTGAATATATGCAAGATTTATGAGTTATGTATAATTCAAAATTTCTTTTTAAAATAATTGTGGCCTATTTGGGTATGTAAAAGATATCTCAAGGCTCACAGAATTATCCTTTAAAAATCAAAATTCTTGAAGAATGAATCAATTATGAATCTTGATGTGAATAATGTGTCTGAATATCTTCATGAAAAATTTGAGAATCAAAGAAAATCAAGATGACGCCTGAATTATGAATGAAATGAAAATTAATGATTTGAAAAAGATTTTTAAAAAGAATAACAAAAATAAAAATGGGTCAGATTTCAATTTTCAAAATGAAGAATGAGTGAAAGAAAATTGAGAGGTGACGATGAATCATTAAGTTCATAAGCGTAAAAGAATCATAATTTTGATGAAATGAGTTAATGAAATTATAAAGAAAGAATGAACAGAATGAAAAAGAAATTATGAGTTAATCAATATAATGTCACAGGGGCTCTAGTGGAAATACAAGAGTGGCCTGGCACTCAGCAATCAGGGAACTCACTTGGAAGACTCCAAAAGAATAAAGAATAAAAAGAATAAGAATGAATTCCTCTAAAAGATATGCAGGTACAAGATGAGATGCAAAAGAGGAAAGGTAAGCCAAATGGCCAAAGAGCCAACCAAGTAAGTCCTTAATCACTGTTTCAACCTGCCAAAAATGAATAATGGAATTAATAAGGATATGACCACCAAATATCCATTGACAGGCAAAGAAAGAGAAAGAGAAAGGTGCTAAATGACTGACTTAATAATATCAGTATTTGCTTAACTAAAATGAAAAGAAAATAAAGATAAAATAAAATCAAAGTATATTAATTAACTGGGGAAAACCCCCCAGGGTGGAAAGGGTAGCCGGTATATGTGAAAAGTCGGAAGCTTGAGTTCTTCAGGCTGAAAACTGATCTGTATTGATCCTTGAGGCTGTATTGATTGTTTTGGGAATTGATACAGCTGGCTAATATTGAAATTGAATTGGGTTGAATGAATTTCCCATGATTGAAAATGAAATACAGTTCTTGATGGATCCAGACTGTATTGAAATGAATATGGTTGCCAAGATGGATTGAGTGGAGCTTTGACACTTGACAACTTCTTTTGGAACTGCCTCTTGAATACACTTTGAGAATGAATTGACAGTATTCCCTTGGAAGGAATACTTGGAGTGAGAATAACCAATGACTGCTTGATGGTGTCATTGGTCTTTGACGCTGAAACACTTGCTCTTGAGCCTTTATGATTCCTCTGAATGATTGGGTGCCTTGATGACGTGATGAGATTTTGGAATGTTGAAATGACCATTGATATTGCCACCATTGAATTGCTGTTGAAAATTGATGCATAATGATATATAACATCATCTATGGCATATTGGTTCATTGGCAAGAAGATTACGTCCAAAGGTCTTGAGATGGAAAGGCAGAGGGGAAAAGGATGGATGTGATGGCTTCAGAGCTTGGAAAGGTGTTTCTGGGCCCTTTGGGGTTTTTGGCCACTTTTGGGTTCTGAGCCAAAAACTGGCCCAAAAGGCGGGAAAGTGTCTTTTGGACACTTTGCGTCAAAGTGCGCAAAAATGCACAAAATGCACAAATATGTGCAAATGCGCATTATGAGCCCAAATGGCCAAAAACAGCCATTTGGGCCATTTCCTCTGGTTTTGAGGGAAATGACCAGAAATACCCATTTGGGCATAAATTGCCGCTATGGGTTCTGGATTGAGGTGAAGGGCCATGAAGGCCCCAAAACACAAATGGCCATAAATGGTCCATAAGATGATGACGTGGCCATATTTGCCACTGGTGATGGATATGGCCAATTGGCCATAAAAGAACTGTGGCTTGATATGCCATATGGGGATCCAAGGAGGTGAATTGCCATGGTTGTGACAGATCCACTAGAAGATCTTCTGAAGGAATTCAGAGAGGGACAATTTAGCACTACCCTCACCAGTAAACAAAAACTAAGTTTACTGAAGATGCTGACAAAGAATAGACCAGCATTTGCCATTGGAGAAGAACCATTAGGCAAGATCAAAGGCCATGATATAGAACTATATCTGGATGTGGAAAGGCCTTATCCACCTATGCTGAGGAGACCTCCTTATCCAGCAAGCCTGGAAACCAGGAAGGAAATTGAGAAACACATCAATGAACTCCTGGACATGGATGTTATCAGAAACATTGGACATAATGAAATAGTGGAAATCACCACTCCTGTCCTCATCACCTGGCATGATGGCAAGTCTAGACTGTGTGGGGACTTCAGAGCCCTGAATAACTACACAAAAGCAGACAGGTTCCCTATACCAAGGATACCTCATGCCTTGGATAAGCTGGCCAAAGCCAAATACATAAACAAGATGGATTGTATGAAAGGCTTCCACCAAAATGGAGTTAAACCAAACTCCATGAAATTACTCAGAATAATATGCCATATAGGCATATATGAGTACACCAGAATGCCATTTGGCATCAAGAATGCACCAGCCCACTTCCAAAGGATGATGGACACAATATTTCAAGATGAAATATTGGAAGGCTGGATGGTAGTATATATTGATGATATCATTATATACTCAGACAGATGGGAAGACCATGTGCAATACATAGACAGAGTGCCAAGTAAATGCACATCCATCAATCTGAAAATTTCACTTAAAAAGTGCAATTTTGGCCAACAAGAGTTACTGGCTCTAGGACATAAAGTCTCAGGTCTTAGTCTAGCAATTGACCAGAATAAAGTAGCAGCAGTACTGCAAAAACCAGTACCAAAGAGCATCAAAGAGATGCAATCTTTCCTTGGGTTTGCTAGCTACTATAGAAACCATATCAAAAGTTTTGCACACATAACTAGTAGTTTATACAAGTTATGCTCAAAAGATGTAGTTTTTGAAATAACCAAGGAAAGGAGGGATGCATATGAGAGGATCAAATATGAACTCACTAATGCACCTGTTCTCATCCTACCTGACTTTGAACTACCATTCAAGTTATATATAGATGCAGCATGCAGTCAAGGCCTAGGAGCAGCCCTTCACCAAAGACAAATTGTGGATGGTGAACCAAGAGAAGGAGTAATTTGCTACATCTCAAGGCAGCTGAAAGATTCAGAAGCCAGGTATGGGGCCACCCAGACTGAATGTCTATGTCTAGTCTGGGCTCTAGAAAAACTCCATTATTATTTGGAGGGTGCAGTCTTTGAAGTCTACACAGACTGCACAGCCTTGAAGTCTTTACTAAACATGAAGACTACAAATAGACATATGCTGAGATGGCAAATAGCCATCCAGGAGTATAGAGGGAACATGACCATCATATACAAGGAAGGTAAAAGCCATACCAATGCAGATGGCCACTGGACAATGTCAAAAGCAATTCAGATTATGACCCAGAAGTTTCAGCAAAAATCCCTATCCATTTCATGGAAATAGGCAGGAGGAAGAACTTCAGAATATCTGAATGGGCACCAGAAAGTGGAACCCTTGACAGTGGAGACACTGACTCAGAAGGGACAGAAACCCCCATACTGGGAATAAGTTCCTCAGAACTGCACAATGAATTCTTCAGTGCAGTACAGAAGTCTTATGCCAAACACAAACAGTGTAGCATACTACTCCAACTACTTCAACAAAAGTACAGGAGTCCAGAACTGGAAACCCAGCTGGAAGAACCCTGGTTGAGGGACTATAAGGACAATAAGTTTTTTCTTATAGATGGCCTGCTCTACCACAGAGAAAAGCACACAAGTGCACTCACAGTGGTAGACAGAGACCACATCTTATTGATCCTACAAGAATGCCATGACTGCCCCTATATGGGACACATGAGTGAGGACAGGACCAAAGAGAGGGTAGCAAGCACAGCTTGGTGGCCCAAGTGGGAACAAGAGTTGAGTGAATACATCAACACTTGTGAAAGATGCCAAAAGGCAAATAGGAAACATGGGAAGAAGTATGGGTTACTTCAACACATAGAAGAACCCAAACACCCATGGGGAACCATCAACATGGACTGGGTAACGGGACTTGTCCCAGGGGGCAAAGAAAACTATAATGCCTGTTTGATCATACTTGATAGGTTCAGCAAGAGCATGAGGTGTCTACCATGCCATAAAGAAGACACAGCCATTGATACTGCTCTGTTGTTTTGGAATAACATCATATCTACCTGTGGAGTCCCTAAGATCATCATTAGTGATAGGGACCCAAAATTCACATCTGAATCTTGGACTAACTTATATGACATGCTTGGTACCAAACTTGCTTTTTCCACAGCTTACCATCCACAAACAGATGGCCTAGCTGAAAGGATGATCCAAACAAT
This sequence comes from Austropuccinia psidii, assembly GCA_023105745.1. Lineage (NCBI taxonomy): Eukaryota > Fungi > Basidiomycota > Pucciniomycetes > Pucciniales > Sphaerophragmiaceae > Austropuccinia > Austropuccinia psidii. The sequence goes on from JALGQZ010000001.1 coordinate 4,645,588, forward strand.
GGAGGACATCTTCAGAAGATTCTGTGCCTATGGAATGGGGTACAAGGACCATGAGGGATACACTCATGATTGGGTTACCCTCTTACCAGCTGTCCAACTGGCTTATAGCACAAGTCAGCACTCCACCACAGGAAAAACACCTGCCTTGGTAGAGAAAGGGTGGAATCCCCTGTTGCCTGTGGATCACTTGAAGAAAAACCTTCTGACCATCCATCCCACAGCCAAAGACTTCCATGATATGTGGAAGAGGGCCTGTGACACAGCTGCCAAATGCATAGCTGAGTCAAAAGAATACAATAAGCAGAGGTGGGACAAATCACATATGGAACCTGACTTCAAAGAAGGGGACCAGGTGTTAGTGTCTACACTGGACTTCAACAATCTCAAAGGACCTAAAAAGATGAGGGACTCATTTGTAGGACCTTTTACTATCATTAAGTTGATAGGGAAAAATGCAGTGGAAGTCAAACTCACTGAGGAGTTTTCAAGGAAACATCCAGTCTTTCCAGTGAGTTTGGTCAAACCATACTTCCAGACAGAGGAGGATAAATTCCCCTCCAGGAGAAAGAACCCCACACCACAAGAGATAGTGGAAGTGGAAGACTCCCCTGGACCTGTGAGTAAGATCATCAGGGCCAGGAAGATCAGACTCAATGGGAAGGATCAAAGACAAAACCTAGTCAGATTCAAGAACCAGACAGCAGATAAAGACAAATGGTTGGCAGAAGATGCCATACCAGATGGGAACCTTCATTTAAGGAGATTCAGAGCCTCTAGGAGGACTGAACAGTCCCATCAATGATGAGCCTTTTTTAGAGGGAGGGTATGTCAGCCTGTGACTCAAAACCAGAGCACAAGCATGACAGCCAAAATACCATAAACCAATGGTATAGCCAACATACCACCAAAACATGGAACTGAGCCAAATCAGCTCAAAAGGTATCAGAAGAAAGAGGAAACTCAGCTCTTTCTGAAAATATAAGTCCCATCACCATAGGACAAGAAATAACAAAGTTATTCCTGCTCAAAGTTATTGCTGAGCATAAACCTTAATTTTCACCTCTCATCTAAAATCTAGAAGGAGAGGCTTAACCCCATCCAATGGGTACTCAAAATGAAGCTCTACTCCAGGGCTATCCAATGGTACCAGCCAAACTGAGCTAGCACCAATATTACTGGAGTTATGGTCAATTTCAGGCCAAATAAGGGTGAACAAAACATTCACCTCTCATCTAACTTCTACAGTTTTAGCGTGGGATACCTGAAGTGGGGTCCTTTTGGAAAGAGCACAATCAGGGCTATCTGATGGTGTCATCCACTTCCTCATATCTCAACTACTGCAGAAGTTATGGGGCAAACAAGCTCAATACAGCTTTTTGCCTAAAACACGCAAATGTACAAAAATCTTGTACATGGGATAGCTTTTCCATATTTAATGATACCCATACCAAATGAGGTACCATTGTGTAGAGCACATACAGGGCTACACACTGAACCAATTTTGAGGTTGATATTGCAAGAATTGACAAAGTTATAGCTGTTTTAAGGTTAAAATCCCACCTGCTGTCATATACAGCCTTACCATGGGATAATATCCCATAATCATGAATATGAGGTGTCAAATAGACAAAGAAGCATGGTTTTACTTCAATACCTCATATGTCAGTCAATACTGGGTCCCATACAGTTTCTGTACAGCATTCTACACATCATACACGTCAGAATCAGGCTGCGAGGTCCCCAGATGAAAATTTTCACCCTGTATTGGTGAAAACCGCCCAGATGTGCTTTCAAAACCACATCTGAGCCCAATACATGGCATACAGGCTGTTTGCAAGCCACAAGTCAGTCCTAGAGAGTGAAAAATCTTCACTTCCTCTACGTGGAAAGGTCTAGCACCCTTTCCACCCCATTTCAGGATAAAAAGGAGGCTTTTCACAGCCAGAATTGTCTCCTCATCCTGCTCTTGAATACCCTACGTAGTAAACTGTCAAAAACAGCTTTACTCTTGGGTAATAAACAGGTATAATTATATATTTAATTATTGTAACTCTTATTATAGTAACCCAACTAGTAAGATTGCACCCTGGGTTCTCAATAGCGCTCACCACCACTATTATTCAATAGTAGAATCCCTTAACTATATTATAAGTCATCTTTTAAAACCCAATACTCTTATTTTAAATTAATTTTCTACGTGTCACAGTCATAATTCTAGTTGTAAATACTCTTATCACCACTTCAATATAGACTCAGCCTGACATAAATGGAATTAGAGATTTTTGAGAGAATTTAACAAAAACAACAAAATATTGAATGAATTACTTCAGAGCTGGTGATTGAAATAAAAATGCTCTTTCGCCTTTGATAATATAATAGATTTATATATAAATAATAAATATATTACCTTTGATTTGATGTTTTTTGTTGTTTTTGTTGCATCTGAGGGGGAAATAGAGGTAAAGAGTGCTCTATATATAGTAAAATCCTCCCTCCTAGAGTCCAGAATTCTTCTAGTAGACATGTATTGATGGTATCCACTGGAATTGATCAGTATTATAAGGTTTAGTGATCATTGCATCATAATTAAACCATCTTATCTAGTTATTCTACCATTATTTAGAGTTATCACTGTAACTTTAAGCCTGCTGATATCATAAGCTTTTCAGAAGGCTAAACTTTGTGAATTTCATTGTTTTTAATCATAATAAGCAATTATTCACCACTTTTATTACTTATATGACTGTTAAACCTAAATTAAGATTACAGTGAGTGGTAACAAATGATCACTTTTAAGCTTAACCTTTGATCATTAACAACTTTTTAATCATAAAACCTACAGCCATTGAAAGAGTTAATTCTGATAGCTTGGCATGTCATTAATAAAATTCCAAGAGAATTAAATTAAATCATCAAAGCTCTAGGTTTGATGATTTTTCTTGTAACTTATCTTTTCTGTTGAAATTTACTATTTTAAGCTTCAAACCATGATTTCAAGGGGTTATACCTTGAATATAATGATGAAAATTACGTAATTATTCATGTATGAACCATTAAAATCTTAATATCCACTTTTCTTTAAGTTTGGACCACCTTCACAACAAAGTGATCAACAGCTATAACAATTTTGTTCAATAAAACCTTACAGGTTATAACCTTGTTCATAAATTGTCAAATAAAGCTTATATATGTATTTTTACAGTAATTACGTGGTAACCTTACTTTTGGCTAATCTCTATCATTTTCATTTCAATAGATATGAGCTAAAAGCCATGAATATATGCACTGATCATAATAGTGCATATATTCAGGTTATTTCCTTAAGTATTGACTTTACATATATGACATAAAAATTTTATATGTTTAGTTTTTCATGGAGAATCCAATGTTGCAATTTATTTTACATTTTGTTTCATTTTTTTCTGATATAAACAACAATTTATGCCTTTTTATGGCATTTTTACCTATTACACAGTAATTATTATCTTTACAGATATGATATAAAAATGTTATATGTGTATTTTACCATGGGGAATCCAATGGTACAATTTATTTTACATTCTTATTTATTATTTTCTGAGTTAATCAAGAATTTATGCCTATTTATTGCATTTTTAATTATTTCAAGATAATATTTTTAATTACTATTGTTATAATAATTATTGTAAAGTTATTTTGTGACCTTTTTGGATATGTGGTTGTATCTCAAAGGCTCAAAAATGGAATAAAGCACTATCAAAGCCTAACTCATTCCTTGTCCACTATCAAAGAATGTGATCTTAAAGGGCGCTTTAGACCATTTTCTTCAAAATGAAATTCAACAAGGTAAGCCCATCATAATAAAATAATTCATACCTTCTATTTTATTCCTGAACATTTCTATATGTACTCAATATCTCAAAATAAATTTAGTTCATTTTAATTCCTCTTGATACCTATCCATTTCTATATGTGTAGGTTAGCTTTTTTTGATGACTTATGGAGATATGAAAATCAACAGCTTATAACCTTGTAGTTGGTCATAAATTCCTAAATTAAATTTTTGAAAATTCTTCTTTTTTCATCAATCAAAATTCTTTCAGTTTCTAGTTCAAAATAGTCACTTCATTTTTTCACAATCAATTGTTGGAGCAGTCCAAATGTGACTTCTTTGCTGGAAGTCACAGGCAACTTGAGTGAAAGAAACTTGAAGCTATCAATAATATTTGGCTTGAGTGATATTTAAGGTAACTTTTTACTCTATAAAATGCTCATATTTAATAATCAGTCACCAAAAAACTGCTTATTATATTCAGGAGACTACTGTGGAGGGTTTATTGCACAAGTCTTAATCAACATAGTACACAAATCTGCACAGGAAATACAAATGATGTGCATCACAACAAACGATTCCCCTATCAGAAGAAAGATGACCAAAGAAATGAAAGACCTTTCTCAAAGCTTCTGTGTCAAAACACAAGCCATAAGCTGAATGGCACACCTTATCATATGTGGATCAAATTACTAAATGATTAATGGAGCTGTGTCATTATATATACTATGAATCAAGCACCTTCATCTTGTATTTCCACTTTTAATTTTCTCACTATTATTTGTAAAAGAATCTGATCTCTCCTAGTCCATGAGCATCCAGTAGCATATTAAGAAATAAGATCACATGACATGGTATTTTACTTCTCCTTAAAAGGAGAGATGATCATGCTGAAATTATCCCATCTCACTCGAATTGCTATTTATTTTATTACACTTATTATAATCCAAGAAACCTTATTGTATTAAACACTTTCGGTATCAATATTGTGGTTTGTCTTATCTTGATAACTTACTTAAAATACTAGATTGCTAATTCTGTCCCTACAGTGTTTATTACCTACCTATTAGAAGGTTGTGGGTCTTATCGTTAGTTATATCGTCATAGGAGCATTAGGTTTCTATTCTATGTTGAACTCTATTATTCATAACTAATTTTGTTACTACAGCTGTGTCAGGTGTTCTGTTGTGTATCATCACTACCTCATCTTAGTTTTTTTGTATCAGTTGTTCAATCTTAGGTACATTATCATTTTTACTTATCTCACATAGTTGTATTCCTTGCATTAGTAGCTCATCTTAGTTTATTAATAATTTCACATTATTAATCCATATTCTTAGGCTTAAAAGTACTAACTCAGGCTTTTGATCTGTACAAAATTACTCTTATTGAGCCTGCATCACTGGCAACAATTTCCAAGCTTTTCAATCACCTCAACTTACTAGTAAACATCCCAGTCATGTGTGTAACAATCCTGGACCTATTATTTAAAATGCAGTTTTTTCAACAAACAAGCCCACCTTTAAAGGTTTTGGGACATCATTATCACGTCTCATGTGTATGCTTGAGGACAAGGCAAAAAATATTATACTTCAGTTCATACATGTATACCCCGAGCTACATCAGACAAGGAGACTTGTTTGCATGACAAGATGCACCCCACAACAACAATAGAGAACAGTACCTTGGAAAGTGAACTTAAGTGGTTTTGTCTGAAACTCTCGAATCAAAAGAGACTGATATTGAGTTCTTTTGGAAATCGCATGGTGTGTTATGGCACAGAAATTCTTGGCGATAGGAGAAACAAGTACACCATCTGAGTGGGTGTTTTTTTTGTGGTAAGAAAATAATGACAGCAAACATCTTTGTCATCAAGGCACATGAAGCAACTTGCTTGTGTTAAAAAATTAAGCTCATTAGTGAATGAACTTGGTGTTTTTTGTTTAAGCTAGTGGCTTACCCTAGTGAGTGGGTGGGAATTGCATTAGATTGCCTTAAGCTCTTACTGGTTTCGGTTAGTCTTCTAATACTAAATTTGTATCAAGATTGCTCAGATGGTTATTTTGAGAAGACAAGTTTATTTTTGAACATATTGCTTGACTCAAAAATATTTTTATAAAACAATGACAAAAAACAACCAAAATCAATAGAAGGTTTTAGAAGATAGGATGATGAAATAGTCGAGATACATTCACATAAGTTTGAAGACAAAAGGAGAATCAAAGAGAGAAAAATTTGGGCTGGATGTCTAAGTTTGTTGAAATATGTCTGCATAGCTCAACTTGGCTCAAGATGAGGCTGGATGAGTTGGTTAAAAGAGGCCAACAAACAGCCAGCGTATAGCTCATCAGCCTCTGGGCAATGGTAACTAGTGATGGTCCACTCCACACTAAGTCCAGTTTGAGTCTTCCATTCCAAAATATTCTGTGAGGTTCTATCTGCTTAGTCTGGCTCTGGCGTAACAACATCTCATTCCACGAGTCATGCCAAGGTCATACATTCTCTGGCTAGTGCTGCCCTATGGCCATCCTCAGTCAATGTGATGGTGTTTTGCAACAGCAGGCTAAAGCTTTTGACGCAAAGAAAATCGGTGCGCCATCGTCATCTATCTGAGCTCCTGTGGTCGTTGGGAGAGCAAGTCCTTGACTGTGTGAGTAATAAGACGATTAGCTTCCGGCGGCGGTGATTGACGGTCATAGAAACAGTGTTCAAGTTCCACTGGGTTACGCTGGAGGGAGGATTGCAGTTTTGATTTGGCGATAGTGAGAAAGTGAGAATGTGCCAAGACTACTGTCAACCGAATACAGCGAGCTTAATTTCTAATTACTAATCAATTTCAATTTTAAATTCATTGGCCGCCTTATTAGATTCTGACCCACTCCAACCCACTTCAATCCAACGAATGGATTAAAATCAAAACCTCAAATCTTGGTGAAATTCGAATTTGATCCTCCTGGAAACTAATTATAACGTCTCAGGATTCTTAAAGAGCTATCGATTTCGAAAATTTAAGAGTCAAATCGCGTTTTGGACGCATACTGTAGTCAGTTTAAGAAAGTAAGTCAGCCACCTTTCTAAGAATTTTCTTGAGTAGACTGTGCTGGATGCTGATTTTTGAAATTATCTTTGACGGGTTAAAACAGAAATTTTCACTGTAAATCAAATACTTTTTGATGGTTAATAGCACCTATTTAACAAGTCAGTAAATTGATATCGATTGTAGTCAAGGTTTTCCATTTATTCATCAAATCATCCTTTGTTATCAGCCGGCGAAATCCTCGCCACTTCGCCAGATGGTTTATCTTTTACCATTTATAATCCAGGTGATCTAGCTTGGGTTATCACATCTTCCGCTTTAGTCATGATTGTAAGCTGCTTTAATTAAGAATTCCCCTTAAAAATTATATCTTTCCTTTCGTGATCTAGCTCGTGAAACTTATCAGTCAAGTCTCTTTTCGTAGATGACGCCTGGTCTTGGTTTCTTTTATTCTGGTTTACTAAGAAGAAAAAACGCCCTATCGATGCTCTTCTTATCTTTAGCAGCCTACGCGCTCATCTCATTCCAATGGTTCTTTTGGGGCTATAGTCTCAGCTTTGCTCCAGATGCCTCTCGTTTTATTGGTACCCTATCTCAATTTGGTCTCATGAACGTCGATCTGCAACCTTCAATCGCCAGCCCAAAAGTAGTTTTAATTCCTAATTTAACCATCATTTCATCAAATCAATTAAATCGGTCCCTGAACTCAATTTTTCTCTTCAAATTTCGTTAGATTCCTACTTTAGCTTTTGCATTTTATCAAATGATGTTTGCTACCGTCAGTTTGTATTTTCATATCAAACAAAACTTGTCAGCTTTTTCTTGGTCTAGCTCAAATCTTCTCTCAAACTCTTTGTTTTTGATAGATTACAGCTGCAATCGTACTGGGCGCCATTGCTGAACGTGGCAGAATTGCACCCGCATTGGTGTTCATTTTGATCTGGATTACAATTGTCTATAACCCAATCGCTGTCAGCATGTGTCTTGTTTTTGCTATTTCATTACATCTTAGCTGCATCAACTACCGCTTGCTGTATTCAAGCTTTTTCCTCTGGTTTTATTTGATTAGTGCTGGACCTGGAACCCTCAAGGTTGGTCAGCCGTCTTGGGTACACTTGATTTTGCTGGTGGGGGCCCTGTTCACATGAGCTCAGGTACAGCAGCGTTGGCTTATAGCATTTGGCTCGGAAAGCGAAGGGGCTATGGAACAGAAAAGCTAGCTTACAAGCCTCACAATGTATCACATGTTGTACTTGGCACGGCTTTATTATGGTTTGGCTGGTGAGTTAGATTTCTTCTTGACCATATCTCCTTTTGCACGCGTTTTATTCTTCTTGGGTTATCAGGTTTGGCTTTAATGGAGGCTCTGCTCTCGCGGTTAACTTAAGAGCATTTCAAGCTGTCATGGTAACAAATACCTCAGCCGCTGTTGGCGGTTTGACTTGGTTGATCTTGGACTATTTTCAAGAGAAAAAGTGGTCTCCAGTCGGTTTTTGTGCCGGCGCCATTGCTGGGTTAGTTGGAATCACTCCTGCTTCAGGCTATGTCGGTACGCCAGCCAGTGTTGCGATTGGTGCATTGACGGCAATAGTCTGTAACTATGCTACAAAGTTAAAAATTATCTTTAGATGTGATGATGCCCTAGGTCAACTACCCCTTACCTTTTCTTCTCGATTCACCAATCTCGTCTCCACTGACTTTTGCCTTGGATTGCTGATGTAATCAATCAGATATTTTCGCATCTCATGGGATCGGTGGCTTCGTCGGGTCCTTATTGACTGGGATCTTTGCAGACAATAGGGTAGCCAGCTTTGATGGCACAACCTCGATCCCGGGTGGATGGCTGAATCATCATTACATGCAAATTCTTTATCAACTTGCCAGTTCAGTCGCTATCGTAGCGTATACATTTGTAGTCACTATGATCATTTTAGTCATCTTGAATCTGATACCTGGATTAGGATTGCGAGCCAATGAGGTAGCAGAAATCATTGGAATCGATGAAGATGAACTCGGCGAATGGTAAGTTGAAATTTTGATCGAGTGCTAACCTTGGTTAACAAAAGTTAGATTTGTTGACGAAAACGCGAACGTAGTGCCTATGACTATGCTTTGCTAGAAAGAGATCTCGAGAATACTGAATATCATCAAGAGCTCTCAAAAATTTCTAGCAGCATTCAACCTTCAACACCTAAGAATTGACAATATTTGCCTTAACCCCTAACCTCACCCATTTAATTCACGAGTTTGACTGAGATTCGAAATGCTACCATTTATTCAAGATATGTCAATCCAAAAAAAGTGTCATTTTGGTTGGCTTAAAACCAGCTCCGCTTCCTAAGAAGTATTATTGTATACCCCGCCTATTCGCTACAAAAGATTCAAGCTGACCTCCGAGGCGACGATCTTGTGACGACCGCCTAGGAATTTTTGTGTTAATAGGAATCTATTGGAGTTTTTGTAATTACCGTCTCATGTTCAATCAACACTTTCTGTTGTAGTTATTTTACACTTCATTTATTTTACTCATAAGATGGATTTAGTTGGACATTCAAGACACCTGGTCAAATATGCCGAAAGAAGAACTTGATGCCCAAACAAGGAAACTTACTATAGAGTCGGCTTGGTGGCCTATTACGGATCTTCATAATGTGTTGGAATAATAGTTGATGTCATGCGGAAATATAGAAATGATGTTTTGATTGCGCTCATAGAAAATAATGTCCCTTTCTCACTTGGGGAAGATAAGTCAAAACAACATAACAAGTCTAAAAATAAGTCTTTGATTCCTGCCTGCAATCACTCCTCTTTCCTGAAGACGTTAACTCCAGTAGAAAACGATACTCTTTATTTTTGCGAAAATTGGAATTAGAAAATATTTCCTCACCATTTCATTTTTGGTTGGGCAAACAAATTTTTGTGAGCGAATTTCATTTTATTTGAAACTTGGCAAAAATAAGCTGCATGCAAGGAAGCACAAGCAAAAAAAGAAAAAATGCTCAAGTGTTTTTGTATGTTTTTTTGCCTGTATTAGCTTAAAAACCAATCTTTTTTTCTCAAGTGCCTTGTAGTTCCAGTTCTGCACTATCTCTGTTAATTCGGGATTTGATCTAATCTGATTTAGTTAGTATTCAGATTAGGGCCGCAAACAACAGGTGCATAAATTCTCAAAAAGGTGCACAGCGCCTTGGACCGGCACCTACCTATAAAGCCATAGTAAGAGTTGTACAGTGCGCCGAAGCATGTATGTGGACCAGGGATGGCTAAGAGCATCTCCACCAGCGTTGCTATGCGCGGGGAAGCTAAAAGAAAAGATACCACCCGCATGCTGTGGAATAGCTACTTGAAGCACTCCGGCATTTTTCAGCGTAGGTATCTGGGGAGGCAAATTGTCACTTTCACAGAATTTTTTTTTTTTTTAATTGAGTTGGGGTGGTTGAGTGATGGTTTGGATGTTCCAAACACAAGTTTCACACACATTGATGAGTGTTGTGGGAGCTAGAGGATTACCAGATCTGGCAACCCAAGGTCTTTTTTTTAGCTAAGAGCATCTCCACGAGCGTTGCTATACTGCAAGATTTCACAGTTTACCTCCCGCGCATCCCAAAACCATGCCCCACCAGCGTTTCTAAACGCAATTTTATTTTAGCGCCGTTGCTAAAAATTCCCTTTGGGTTGCCAAATCTAGCAACCCGATACCTCCCCAGAACAACTGAAATGTCTGTGAAAGTCAGTTGATCTTGCTACTTCTACCAAATCTGTATGCTGTTTTCTCATAAAAAAATTTCTTCATTCAATCTTTTCATACCAAAAGCTCAATACCCCTCATCAATCAACAATGGATTCTAATGTGGACCCAACTCTCTTTTCTGGAGATGAACCACCTTTATCAAGCAGCTCAATAAATGCTGATGATTCTGTTGCAACAATTACTTGTTTGTGTTTTTTCAGTGAAGTTTCTTTCTCTTACTTCATCTTATGAATTTTCATTTCATTTTAGTGTCCAAAATAGATAAAAAACCAAGTTGATCAGCAAACTACAATGATCTAGAAGATATACAGCTGTGCAAATCATGGATTGAAGTTTCAGAGGACCCATTAACTGGAACTGATCAGACCAACAGCACCTTCTGGGCATGTGTATTGCAAAGCTATCAGCAGGGAACATCACATACACAATGGACAGCAGTCAGCCTCAAGAGTCGTTGGGGTGCCCTTCAACATTCTGTCAACAAATTTAGTGGATGTGTTCAGCAAATTCAGCGAATGAACCAAAGTGGGGTGACTGCACATGACCAACTTTCAAAAGCAACAAATTTATATTCCGAGCTTTACAAAAAGCCCTTTGTCAATATGTCAGCATATAACATACTATCAAAGGCACCTAAATGGAATCATCACATGCAAGATCTGGAGAAAACCAACTTCAAGGGCAAGAAACCAAAGGATGAAAGTCAAGAGCCATTAGCTTTGTCAACACCAGTTGAATCTGATACATCATGACCCACTGGCCAAAAGAGAATGAAGATGCTGATTGCTGAGTCCAAAGCAAATAAATGCAAAAGTACTATTGAAACCCAAAAACAAATTGCTGAAAACACAGAAAAACAAATTAAAGCCCTGGCTGAGCAAAGTGCAGCACTCAAAACAATTTCTGAAGACGTCATCATGAGTAAAGACATAGAAAAATTGGATGTGAGGCAGTGTGATTATTACAAGATGAAGCAGGAGATAATACTGAAGCAAACAAGGGATGATTTATCAAGACTCAGAAATGGTGAGGGCACCAAGGAAATTTAGTTTGTATATTATTTTATCATGATGAAGTTTTTGGGCTTGTAATTTCTTGGTCATTATGAGTAATGTTTGCCTTATCTTGAGAGTTAGTTGTGCTTGTTGGGAACAAATTTTTTTTTTTTCAAATCAAGTTGTTTTGGATTTAAAAAATAGAATTCTTTTATTGTACTTCAAATGAAATTTTCTTATAATAAAAATGATGCTATTATAAAATTATGACACTTTTAAGTAAAAAGATTTCTTTCTTAAAATTCTTGATGAGAAAATTACAACAACATGTGATAGAAATCTTACTAAATTTATTAAAATTCATTTTTCAAAAAGGTTTTGTTTTCTACAAGACCAACTGCTTATAAAAAAATTAATTAAATTTAATTAATGTGATCATTGAAATAAATAAAAATGATAAATAGTAAACAAATACCACAATTTAAATGAATGAGATTACTGAAATAAAATAACAAATGGTTTTTAATTGTGAAAAAAGTAAAACCAGTTCAGGATAAAATATTCCAATCAAGAAAACAGATACAAAAATAAATAAAGTTAAATTAATAAGATAAGTTGAATGAATAAAAAGATCAAAAATAATAAAAAATAATAAGAAGAGGATTAAAGCAATCTAATAATAATGTAAAATCAATGAAAGCTACAGAATATAATGGCAATCTTCAAGATTTGCTTATTAGGATAATAGAAAATTGAAATTAAAGTAATAAACATTTCATCATTTACAAAATAACAAATATATTTATAAAAGAATAAAAATTTAATTATCACATTAATAAATAAAATTCTATTAATAGAAATAACTTCATTTTTAAAAAAATAATAAAAATTTCATTATTGAAATTAAAACAATGTTATGATTCAAATAATAACAAAAAAAATATTACTTCAATAATAATAGGGGGTGTCAAAGTCACCAAATCCCGCCTTAAAATAACATGGGATTTGGACCCCAAATCCCAACACTAAATCCCGGGTTTTTTATGTCTAACTCCCATGGCTTTTCAACTGAGTCCCCTGGTATTTTGAAAAAATCCCATGAATCTGGGATTTCAGCTTGAAACCTAACCCAAATTAGTACTCACAATTCATACCTGCACAACATATTCTTCTACACTCCATTTTGGACAATCTGACCAAACAGCTTACAGTCCATTTATACTTCTTCATCCATATAATAATGCCTCGATCCAAAGCAAGAAAAATCAAGACAGATATGAAGATCACCTCTAGCCTGCCTCATCCATCAGGTCACTTAATACATACAGATTATTTAACCATAATTAATTGGCTTTCAGTCAAAGCCAATTTCGAGTCATGTTTTGGTACTAGTGGTTCAACATCTATTGGAAGATCTCCCTCATCAAAGCAGCATGGATTTCAGCTCATGGCGATTGAGGTCAACAAAAAATCACGTAATCGACTAAACCTTAGTTCAAGCAGCATCCGAGATTGATGGCAAACATATAAAAAGAAATATATGGCAGCAAAAAAATTCAAGAATTTAACTGGGGCTGGAATAACGGAAGAAAATGAGAGTAAAGGAATAAAGTCAATGAGTGAAAAGCTTGAAAGTATGTGTCCTTGCTATGCTGAAATGGATGCGCTCTTTGGCCACAAGCCCAATGTCACTCCCGTTGCAAGCTATGATTCACAAGCAATGTAAGATGTGACTATGAAACTGATGATAATATTACTATTAATCAACAGTACTATGTCTGTTCTTATGAAATATAATAATAAAATTATTATAACCACAATTAAATAATTATAAAATTATTTCTTTCACTTGTTATACACTACTAGTGATTATAACAGTGAGCAGTAATTGTCTACAAGAATCAATTACAAGAAGAATTTAATAATAAAAACTTCTTTTATTAAAATAATAAAATTATTTTAATATATAATTATCTTTTGCAAGAATAATTATAAAGATAATTCTTGAAGAAAACTAATTTTAGAGAAAAACTTTAAGAATTAAATATAAATGACTCACTAATACTCCAAAGAACTTATTGAAAGATAAGAGTAGAGAAATTTGACGTAGAATTGTGGATTTAAGGGATCAAGATGATTTATAACAGTATTACAACAATATATAGTTGGATTCTATGATTTCACTTCTTTCTGATTGATTCTGAAAGATTTAAAACACTTAAGAATAGCTGAACTAATACTTACTTGTTGGTAATAATGGTTTAATAAATTTATAAGATGATTTGGAAAAAACAGCAAGAGGAGGCCTCTTTTAAGTCTAAGACAGCTCACAGAGGCGTGCCATGGAGCAAACTGAAAAACCAGTGAGTGAGAAAACAATAAACACTTTTGGTTTATTGATTGCATCATTATTTGTCACGTAACATTATCATAATTACTTATTTGATGCTTTTACGTGACTACCAAGCCCAATATGGTTAAGAATAAAAGGAGTAACACTTGTAAATCTTCTTTTATTCTAAAATAATCATTGATTTCTCAAAGTTATCAATGTTATTGCCAATTTCATCACAGGTTGTAATTACTGTGAATTTTTGAAGATTCAGTGTTTCACGTAGAATAACCAAAAATGGACTGTAAGTAAAACCTTTAATTTTACTAGTAACACTGTAATTCTTTTTGGTTGTACCATAGATAATACAGTTCTCCTTTAGTCCTGAAAGTTTCAGAAAGATTCATTAAGAATTGTATTTTTAATGAATTTTTGAAGTTTTTACCTCATTTCTACGTAGAATTGCAAATAGCAGTGTTTTGCTGGTTGCTATGAGGTAAATCAATGAATATGGGTCCCAAAAGGGTTTTAATTACTCTTTTGGGGCTTATCCATGGAAAGTCATTAGTAATTGACATGGTTACAGGAGTGTAAGTAGCTCATTACCTCCTTGGCATGTCAAAATAGCAGGTTATTTGCTATTTTCTTATGATTACAGTAGGTGTAACTTGGTAACCAAGTTCCCAAAGAGGTTTAGTTTACCAATTGGGCTAAGATGAGCCATGGAACCAAGCTTTGGAGCTATCCACGCCTCTGAGGCCTCAGAAGTTGGGTACCCTGGCTCTCTTTGATGTCTTTTGTCACTCTTGCCTATTTTTCACGTCAAAATAGAAATTTAAGCTTAAAGTGAGATATCCACTATGGGTGTACCAAAAGTGCATGTAAGAATACCATAATATTAAGTGCTAAAAACATGCATAACACTATTCTTAGTGTATATGTAACATGGGATTTCTCACATTCCCATTATTTTGGCGTGAAATTAAGAAAAACAAAAATTTTCACGGATCTTTTATGTGGTGTTGATGATGTGGTGTTGATGATGTGGTGTTGAAGTATTTTCCATTTTACCACCTCAAAGAGTTAATTTGAGCTTATTCACTCTATGGAGCTACCCTAGGTGAATTTTTGTGTAGAATCCAAATCTGGCCTTAAATCCATGGATTTACTTACTCAATAAAAAGTTATTCAACTTTTCTGAAATCAAAAATAATAAAATTTGAATATATGCATGACTTATGAGGTATGCACTATTCAGAATTTATTTTTAAGATAATTGTGGCCTATTTGGGTATGTAAAATATACCTCAAGGCTCACATTCCCTGCCACCAAAAAATAAAATTGTACTACAATTTTATTAGTGATAAAAGAATAAGGCCCCAAAGGGGGTTAATGTCCACTGTCCAACCTCTTCACATTACTCAGATCAAGTAATTAAAGCACATTTATAGACATATTCAGGCTTGTGGCCTTCTTTCATGTCTAAATCTTCTCAAAAGTTTATCTGAGTCAGGTATATCTGATTCTGCCAGCCATTCATCTTCATGTACTGGATTTCTATATCTGACAAGATATTCTCTTTGATTTTTACCCCTGAGTCTCCTTTCTTTGATAACTTTCTTAATCTTTTTATCTTCATTCTGTTCCACTGGTGGTACAGTTAAAGGAGTTGGGTTTCTTAAAGGAAACAGTTCTTTATCAGCTGGTTGATAAGTTTTCATCAAGCTGACTGGAAAGGTGGGGTGTTTATTTTCCAA
Organism: Austropuccinia psidii; assembly: GCA_023105745.1. NCBI lineage: Eukaryota > Fungi > Basidiomycota > Pucciniomycetes > Pucciniales > Sphaerophragmiaceae > Austropuccinia > Austropuccinia psidii. The sequence goes on from JALGQZ010000001.1 coordinate 4,661,272, forward strand.
TTCACCACTCAATTCCACTTGAACTGCATTGGTTCCATGTAAGGCAACAATAACAAAAGGTCCTACATAAGAATCTTTAAGTTTCTTTGGGCCTTTGATATTGTTAAAATTCAAGGTTGAAACTAAAACTAAGTACCCTACTTTGAAGTCTGGTACTTTATGACTCTTGTCCCACTTCTGTTTGGCATAATCAAAAGCATCATCCATAATTTGTTTTGCATGATGTTTTACTTTATCAAGCATCAATTTGAAGCTGGAAGCTGTAGGATGAATGTCAATCAAGTCTTTCCTCAGTGTGTCTGCTGGGAGTCTTGGATTCCATCCTTTTTCTAACATAGCAGGAGTTTGTCCTGTGGAAGAATGGACTGATGTCTTATATGCCAATTCTAGTGCAGGTATCAGAGTGCACCAGTCATGAGTAAAGCCATCTGAGTCTTTGAATTCTAACCCATAAGCACAAAATCTCCTGATCATGTCTTCTAAAGTTTGAATCATCCTCTCTGCTAGCCCATCTTTTTGAGGGTGATATGCTGTAGAGAATGATAACTTGGTCCCAAACAATCTATGAAGATTGGTCCAAAGTGCAGATGTGAACTTGGGATCTCTGTCACTTATGATATTCTTAAATAATCCTGTATGGGAAATAACTCTATTCCATAAAAGAAGAGCTGTATCCATAGCTGTGTCATCTTTATGACATGGTAAGAATATGGGAGTTTTGCTATATCTGTCTACAATGACTAAACAAGCATTATAACTTTTGTCACCACTTGGAGGAAGTGCTATGACCCAATCCATGTGAACAACTTCCCAAGGGGATTTTGGTTCTTGAATATGGATCATAAGTCCAAATTTCTTGCCTGTACTCCTGTTTGCTTTCTGGCATCTATCACAGGTATGGCAATATTCAATGGTTTCTTTTCTCCAAGATGGCCACCATGCACAGTTCTTCACTTTTTCAAGTGTTCTGTCTTCTGACAGGTGTCCAGAGTAAATGCTATCATGGCATTCATGAAGAATGGTATTGATAAGCAATCTACTACACAGTGTCATCACACAAGAATGTTTTTTTCTATGGTAAATAATCCCATCAAACAAGTGAAATCTTCCTTCAGAATAGGAATTTTTCCAAACTTCATCTAATGCATTAGCCAAAGATGTGTCTTTGCAGTCTTTATCCAATAAAGAAGTCAAGATATGGCAATTCTTGTCTTGCTTATAAGATTCTCTGACTTCCTCAAAGAATTCAGTCCCAATATCAGTTATGTTAATGCCTTCAATTGGAATCTGTGGTTCTGCTTCCAAAGGTACATAAGCTGGGTTATCAGGAGTGTTGGCTAGTGCCCATCTACTAAGTCCATCAGCATTCTTGTGAATGTTTCCTGCTTTATGAACTATAGTCATGTTTCCTCTATACTCCTGAATGGCTATTTGCCATATCAACATATGTCTGTTGGGAGTTTTCATGTTAAGAAGTGATTTCACGGCATTACAGTCAGTTATCACCTCAAAAACACTGCCATCAAGATAATAGTGTAGTTTCTCAAGTGCCCATACCAAACATAAGAACTCCATTTGGCTTGCACCATATCTGGCTTCTGTTGGTTTGATTTGCCTTGAGATAAAACAAACTGGTCCTTCTGTAGGTTTGTCATCAATAATTTGGGCTTGATGTAGGGCTGCCCCTAATCCATCTCCACATGCATCAATGTACAGTTTAAAAGGAATATTCCAGTCAGGCATGAGGAGTAAAGGTGCTTCTGTAAGAGATTTCTTTATCTTCTCATAAGCTTTGATCCTTTCTTGTGTCATCTCAAATACAGTCTGTTGATCACAGATTCTATACAGTGATTTGGCTAGAATTGCAAAGTCCTTCAGGTGTTGCCTGTAGTGACTAGCAAATCCAAGAAAAGACATCATTGCTTTTATATTCTGGGGTATTGGCTTAAGTAACACTGCTGCCACTTTATTTTTGTCAATTCCCAGGCTTAAACCAGAAACAACATGTCCTAATGCTTTGAGTTCTTCAAATCCAAAATTGCATTTCTTAAGTGAAATTTTCATATTCACTTCTGCAACTTTGTGAAGTACTCTTGCAAGTCTTTCAAGGTGCAAAGAACATGTATCAGAACATATAATAATATAATCAATATAAATGATAAGCCATCCTTCAGACAATTCTGTGGGGAAGATGGTATTCATCATTCTTTGATAATGAGATGGAGCATTTTTAATGCCAAATGGCATTCTAAGATACTCAAAAATACCACAGTGAGTGATAATTCTAAGTAATTTCTTAGCTTTAGGCGTCAAAACATTTTGATGGAAGCCTTTCAATGCATCCATTGATGTTATATACTTGGCTTTAGACAATTGAGTCAGGGTTTCTTGAATTCTTGGAATTGGATACCTATCTGGAACTGTGTAGGTATTCAATTCTCTGAAATCTCCAACCATTCTTGACTTATCATTGTGCCAAGAAATAATAACAGGGGTTGTCACTTCAACTTCCTCATTATGGCCTACTTTCCTTAGTACACCAAGTTGGATTAATTCTTGGATATGTTTTTCCAAGGCCTCTCTAGCTCTGGGACTGGCTGGATAAGCTGGTCTTCTAAGTACTGGAGGATATGGTCTATCAATATTAAGACTAATATCAATTTCATGTCCTTTGATAGCACCTAATGGTTCATTATCAGAGGCAAATGCATTATTGTATGTATATAACACATCAATAAGTTCATTCCTCATTTTTGGTGACAATGATGGATTAATTTGTGCTTCAACAAGTTGATTAGACACAAATTTATCTTTATAAGTATCTTTTACAGAAGATACTACAGATATTTGTTTTGGCATATTGGAAAAAGCAAATTTTTGTCTTTTGTTATCTCCAATTGTGAAATATCTGTCCTTATGGTTGTTGATATCAATACCATAAATATTCAAGTAATCATTTCCAAGAATGATGTGCTGAGATGTGCAATTATCCATTACCACAATCTCAGTTTTCATTCTTACACTTCCTGCAGGATGTGGGAACACAATATTAGTGTCCAATATGCCTAATGGGTACATATTGTTACTAGCACTACTAAATTGTACACCTTCTATTGGTAATAGATGGTTTTTCCATTCTGGAAGTATAATTTGGATATAATCTTTGCCTACACAAGTGCAGAATGCCCCTGTATCCAAATTTACTTTGGCTTCAATATCATTAATCAAAACTGATGTGATACAGGAGGCTCCAGCAGTGTAGCCTTTGCCTTTAGCAGGTTTTGTCTTACACATTCTGGCATCCTGTATATTGATCAGGTTACAGCAGTCTTCACTATATTGTGGCAAGTGGGTATGGACTTCTGTGACTTCAAAGAAAGCTGTGATGTTTTCAATGGGATAGTCCTCCACTGGTGTATCCTCAGAGATTTCAGAGTCTTGATCAGATTCTTCTTTCTCTTCAGTACACTGAATTTCTTCAATGACTTGGACTTCATTGATTTTTGTCTTCTCAGGGCAAGTGTTGGCTAAATGTGAAGTACTTCCACATTTATGACACTTCAAGACAGGTCTTTCTGGTCTTTTGTCCTCTCTAGGAATTTTTGAGACCATTCTTGACTCTATTGGGTTTTTAATCCAAGTCTTACCAATCCTTGTTCTGGTAATGATATCTTCCATAGCATTAATGTAGTCCTCTGTTGAACAGGGTTCCACACATCTGCTTTTGATAGCATGTTCCAGTTCTCCTCCACACTTTCTCAATATTCTCATATTAATCATAGTGTCAGACATATCTGGATGTAAAGCAGATAATCTGTCTTTTTGTTTGAAGAACCAAGTAAGTGGTTTATCTTTTTCTGAGTTAAAAATGGCACTGTCAAAAGCATTTTCCATTTTAAACCTCCAAGAATTATTTGCCCATTTGGTAATCACTTCAGATTTCCACCAAGACCAGTCATGTCTTCCATGATCTATTCTCATCTTGTAATACCATTTCTTTGCAGTCTTGGTAAACAAACAATGTAATTTGCCCACTATGATTTCATCAGGTATATTAAAGTCTTCTTGCAACATATCAATAGTCCTGATGAATTCAATATGGTTGTATTCTCCTTCACCAGAGAATGTTGGCCATTCTTCTAATTTGGGAATATCCTTTGCAGAAATAACATTTTCTCCTAAGAATGGGGTCAAACTTTCTTTAACAGAAAGTTTTTCTTCAGTCAAAGGTGTAGAATGTCTTGGCATATGTGGTTCATGATTCTTATGAATTTGTTCCATACTTGCAATTATTTCATTCTTCAGCTTCTGCCTTTCACTGTCACTTTTTGCTAAATGTATAGCAAATTGATTGGTATTCTCAACTATTTCTAAGACATTGTCTTCAAGAGCTTTAAGTCTATCATTCATTTTAAAAATGGAAAGATCTTCCATGTCATTATTCTGAGCTTGACATTGGTTCTCAATTCTTTCACAAGCATTGCCAATTGACTCAAGGGTGACAGCTGTCAATTGATGCCATTCAGTATGTTGCTTGTCACTTTTCTTTAAATCATTGATGTCTAATGTAATTTGCTTTAACTTTGACTCAAGTTTGCCAATTTCTACACTAATAATTCTATGTACATCAGTTATTTGCGTGGAAAAGTCCTGTTCATCCTTTCCTGCTCTTTGGCTGTGAATTCCATAAGAGTTCTGGCCATATTGAAGACACTGTCCACGGCTGAAGGTTCCAATCTGGGGATCCTGTACCCTTGTGGGTAAGGTCTGTGCCAATTGGATTTGCCTTTGCCCTTGCCTTGATGGTTCTTGGGACCTCTCTGTTTCTTTTGAGGTCCTTTGGGCTTGTCCTTGGATGCTTCTGGAGCTGGTTTGGAGCTGGTAGATGCCACTGGTGCCTCTGTCTCCAAAGTTGGAGTCATTTCCAACTCTTTCTTCTGGTCTATGGATAAAAGACTCTGGTTCTTCAACCAATTCTTTATCTTTTTGACCTTGTCTTTGCAAGACAGGGGGCTCCATCCTCCTAAGAGTTCTATGGTCTTCTCCTGACCCAGAAAGCTCTTGATGTGTAAGTAGGAGTTCATGGCCCCCTGCCAAAGGCTTGGGCAGATTTCCCACTCCTCTTCTTTGGCTGCTCTGAACCAATTTTTGTACTGGCTCTGATATATTTCTATTGCTGCCACTTGAAAATGGTTCAGCCCTGGAAATATTATCATAAATTAGTTCAGGCTCAGAATTTACGTCAAAATCTGTTGGTACAGACCTTGGGGAATGGGGGGCAACTCTGGCATCCTCCAAATGTGTCTTTCCTGTGGAAGACTTGAAACTTCTGGATTTGGTCTTGCCTCTTCCTTGTCCACATCCATCTGGTTGGACTGAATAGTTGCTTCCATTTCTGGTATGCACCATTTTCACGTCAATTTAAGGATAAAAGGTGAAAATATAAGATAAAATACACACCTTTTGGTGGTAATTTAGCTTTTTCTGAGTTAAATAAGGTGCCTCTTTTAGCAATTTGCACCTCAATACTGTCTTCAGATTCTGCTTCTGAAGATTCTGGACTAGTGATATATCTTTTACTGAGTCTGTTGCCAGCTGCACAGTATTTGATTAAAGACACTAAAAAAAATTATAAAAGAGAAAAAATTATTTTTTATACTTTTTAAAATATTTTTTAAAGATTTTTTATAAGTTTTATATTTTTTAATATTAACAAAATTATTCTTTTTAAAGAAAAAAATTAAAATTTAAGATTTTGAATGAAAATTAATTCAGAGTAACTCAAAGAATAATTTTATAAGTTTTTGGATGTGAAAAAGCCACATGTAAAAACAATATAAAATTAAACCAAATTCCTCAATGAAAAAGATTTTAAAAAAATTTCAAAAATAAAAATATTTTAACTTTAAATTGAAAGAAAAAAATTAATTAAATTAATATATTTTAGAGCTTAAAAATATATTAATTAAGGGTACAAGGTTCAAAAAACACGGCCAGGCCCCCAAATGTAAGATGTGACTATGAAACTGATGATAATATTACTATTAATCAACAGTACTATGTCTGTTCTTATGAAATATAATAATAAAATTATTATAACCACAATTAAATAATTATAAAATTATTTCTTTCACTTGTTATACACTACTAGTGATTATAACAGTGAGCAGTAATTGTCTACAAGAATCAATTACAAGAAGAATTTAATAATAAAAACTTCTTTTATTAAAATAATAAAATTATTTTAATATATAATTATCTTTTGCAAGAATAATTATAAAGATAATTCTTGAAGAAAACTAATTTTAGAGAAAAACTTTAAGAATTAAATATAAATGACTCACTAATACTCCAAAGAACTTATTGAAAGATAAGAGTAGAGAAATTTGACGTAGAATTGTGGATTTAAGGGATCAAGATGATTTATAACAGTATTACAACAATATATAGTTGGATTCTATGATTTCACGTCTTTCTGATTGATTCTGAAAGATTTGAAACACTTAAGAATAGCTGAACTAATACTTACTTGTTGGTAATAATGGTTTAATAAATTTATAAGATGATTTGGAAAAAACAGCAAGAGGAGGCCTCTTTTAAGTCTAAGACAGCTCACAGAGGCGTGCCATGGAGCAAACTGAAAAACCAGTGAGTGAGAAAACAATAAACCCTTTTGGTTTATTGATTGCATCATTATTTGTCACATAACATTATCATAATTACTTATTTGATGCTTTTACGTGACTACCAACCCCAATATGGTTAAGAATAAAAGGAGTAACACTTGTAGATCTTCTTTTATTCTAAAATAATCATTGATTTCTCAAAGTTATCAATGTTATTGCCAATTTCATCACAGGTTGTAATTACTGTGAATTTTTGAAGATTCAGTGTTTCACGTAGAATAACCAAAAATGGACTGTAAGTAAAACTTTTAATTTTACTAGTAACACTGTAATTCTTTTTGGTTTTACCATAGATAATACAGTTCTCCTTTAGTCCTGAAAGTTTCAGAAAGATTCATTAAGAATTGTATTTTTAATGAATTTTTGAAGTTTTTACCTCATTTCTACATAGAATTGCAAATAGCAGTGTTTTGCTGGTTGCTATGAGGTAAATCAATGAATATGGGTCCCAAAAAGGTTTTAATTACTCTTTTGGGGTTTATCTATGGAAAGTCATTAGTAATTGACATGGTTACAGGAGTGTAAGTAGCTCATTACCTCCTTGGCACGTCAAAATAGCAGGTTATTTGCTATTTTCTTATGATTACAGTAGGTGTAACTTGGTAACCAAGTTCCCAAAGAGGTTTAGTTTACCAATTGGGCTAAGATGAGCCATGGAACCAAGCTTTGGAGCTATCCACGCCTCTGGGGCCTCAGAAGTTGGGTACCCTGGCTCTCTTTGATGTCTTTTGTCCCTCTTGCCTATTTTTCACGTCAAAATAGAAATTTAAGCTTAAAGTGAGATATCCACTATGGGTGTACCAAAAGTGCATGTAAGAATACCATAATATTAAGTGCTCAAAACATGCATAACACTATTCTTAGTGTATATGTAACATGGGATTTCTCACATTCCCATTATTTTGGCGTGAAATTAAGAAAGACAAAAATTTTCACGGATCTTTTATGTGGTATTGATGATGTGGTGTTGAAGTATTTTCCATTTTACCACCTCAAAGAGTTAATTTGAGCTTATTCACTCTATGGAGCTACCCTAGGTGAATTTTTGTGTAGAATCCAAATCTGGCCTTAAATCCATGGATTTACTTACTCAATAAAAAGTTATTCAACTTTTCTGAAATCAAAAATAATGAAATTTGAATATATGCATGACTTATGAGGTATGCATTATTCAGAATTTATTTTTAAGATAATTGTGGCCTATTTGGGTATGTAAAATATACCTCAAGGCTCACAAGCAAAAGACAGCTTAAATGGTGATGATGATGATGTTTTGCCCGATAAGGTAAGTTATTGTCTCTTCCTTTTTTACCTGTGATAATTAAAGTTCATGTGCTTTTTAAAGGAGAATAATGGATTGGAATCACCTCTCAATCTTGTTCCTTTGGTTCATAATGAAGATGACTTGGTTCAAGCGGAAAACCTTCAAGATGAATTAGTAAGTATGTTTAAGCCTGATACTTATGAAATACATTGTTGATTATTTCTCCTTTGAACAGAAAATCAAATCAATAACGCATTCAACACAAAAGCGTAATTGAGCATTGACACCCAACTTGAATGACAAGTGTGGCTCTAGGAAAAGGCCAATGCATATGTTTGAACCGACATATGCCAATTTTCTTGAATCACGGCAAAAGGGTATGTTTTGGACTTATGGCTACTCTGATCAATCCCACTGACTAAATTCATGATTTGTAGCCCGTGAAACCAGTGACAATGCTTGTTTGGAGTGGGACAGGGAGAGGTGGAATGAAGAGAAAGCAAGCAACATGGAAAAGCAACAGTTTGAAGAAGTCAAGTTGCAAAAGCAAATGGAGTTCGAGGAGAAGCAACATGCAAAGAAATATGAATTTGAAAAAGAAAAGTGGAATCGTGAATTGGAATTGAAGGAAAAGCAATGCCAGATGGATCTCACTATAGTGCCATTGTCATCAAGCAGGCCAATCAGGGAGCTGGAACGCATTATGGCATTAATCAATAAAAAATAACTTATTACATATATGTAATGTAATCAATTTATATGTGGTTCTTGTTCAATAAATCTTATATTTATGTTCAATTATTGATCTTATGTCATTAAATCTAACTCCACTTTATTACCAAATGGAAATTTCAATGTTTCTGCATAATTGGGGCACCAACTTGCAATTTCAATTTCATATGACATTTATTTGCAATTTCCGACAGATTTGAAAATTTGGGCAAGTTTTGCATTGAGAATTTATATGAAGTCTGTTCAAAAATCAAATTCAATGACGGCTTTTTTCCTTTTTTATGAAAATGTCATTTTATGGTTTTTTTTTTTAATTTTTTCATCTTTTTCTATATGTTTTTTTTAATTTAATGGTTATTTTTTATTTTTTAGTGTGAAGGGTTTCAACTTTTAATTGGGCAATGTCCCTTGTTTTGTTGATTTTTGATTTTTAATTCTTAATTTTTGATATTTTTCTTTAAAGTTGATTTTTTTCTTTAATTTCTTTGAATTTATTATTTTTTATTTTTACTTTTCACCCCTCCAATTTAAAAAAAAAAACACCTCTTTTTTTAATTTCAAATCTTAAATTTCATTTTTTTTGTTTTAATTTTTACTTTTCACCCCTCCCTCTTAAAAAACATTCACCAATTTTTTTTTATTTTTTTTTTTAAATTTTATTTTTTAATTCTCAATTAATTTTTTTCTAATTTTACTTTTCACCCTTCCCTCTAAAAAAAAAAACCCACTTTTTTTAAAATTCAGGTAAGTGAATTTCTCTTCTTTTTGTTTAATCACAACCATTTTTTTCTAATTTTTTTTTGTTTTTCTATAGGTAATTTTTTTTATTCATTTTTTTGCACCTCCCAAACTCACCCACCCATCACCATCATCATCCACAACTCACCCACCCATCACCATCATCATCCACAACTAACCCACCCATCACCATCATCAATCATCATCCACCTCCCAAAACCCCCCACCTAACTAACCCTGGAACCTCCCAAATAGGCTCCTGGGAGGTTCCAGGGCCTGAGGCCTTCAAATAGCTCCAAATTGATTCAGAATCGATTTGGAAGGCCTCCCGAATTGATTCGGCATCTTTTTAGTTATTTATCATTCTAATGGCCCCCAGAGGCCATTTGAATGATTATTTTTATTTTTATTTTTATTTTTATTTTTATTTTTATTTTTATTTTTATTTTTATTTTTATTTTTATTTTTATTTTTATTTTTATTTTTATTTTTATTTTTATTTTTATTTTTATTTTTTTAGTTCTATCATTGAATTAAAAAAAAATACTGATGATCTTTTTTTTTCTATAATCCACATTTCTTTTTTTTCTTTTTCATTTCTGGAATTTGCAAACTGATTTCATTTGTTTTTTTTCTTATTATTCATTTATTGAATTTGAATAATATTTTACTGATTTTTTTTTTGATTTTTTTTATTCATTTATTTTATTTCAAAAATCTTTTACTGATAATGATTTTTTTTTACTGATGATTTTTTTTTTGATTTTTTTTTAATTCATTTATTTTATTTCAAAATCATTTACTGATAATGATCTTTTTTTTACTGATGATATTTTTTTTCCTTTTTTTAATTTTTTGGGATAATAATCATTCCTGACCCTTGATTGATTTTTTATTTTAATTTTTGTTTCACTTTTTTATTTATTTGTTCATATAGGGGAGGAGTAATTATAAGAATTCATTTTGCAATGTCATTTCATTTCCCCTCCCTTCCATCATCCTTAAAATTCAAAAAAAAATCTCCACCTCTCTCCCATTCTTCCACTCATTTTGATGATGTCATGGTTAGGACTAAACCAGACTCAGCACATCATTAGAGTGATTTGAAAGATGATGAAGCTCATATTACTCCTCTTGATGTCATGGTTAAAACTAAACCAAATATAGAACATCATGAGGATAATAATACCAAATTAAATAATAAAAGAAAGCTCACCCAAAGCCAAAGACAACACATCCATGATTCAAAACAAATAATGTCTCACCTTGGCCATTCCAAAAAAGAATTTGAAAACTTTTCAACAATTTCGATTGACAAGAAATCTGCCAATGCCTCATGGTTAAAACTTCCATCATTTAACACTCTCCCCCATCGTTATATCCTCATTAATAAAACATCCAAGCCATTTTTGCCTGTCATCATATATGAAATAACCCCATTTGATAATTCTTCTGGCCACTATCAAATGCTGCAAAACATCATTGTGACATTAATGTCCTTATCTCAAAATTGACAAGAAATTAAAACCAATAAGCAACTCCAAGGTGGCATTATGAAAGGTATTGGGTTTTGATCTGGTTCTGATGCTGAAAAAACTGCAGGTGTGTGATATTTTTGGCATATTAACTTAATAATTACTGAATAATTACAAAATTATTAGGTGTTTACTCCAGAAAACCTGGTTTAACTCCTCATAAAATTGAAACAGATAACAATCAATGGATCAAGCTTCATCAATATGACAAATTTGTTTACTCAAGAATCTCCCATTTTTCGAAATTAGCAGCAAATGAAAATCAATCATTAATGCAAGCAGCCCAATTACCCAATTTCAGTCAACTCGAATGGACTTCTGCCAATCCCAAGGAAGAATTCAAATCATTTACCAATGTCATTGTTACCCAAGATGGATTTTTCAATAAGCCACACAAAGATTTAAACTATCTCAATGCCTGGACTTATGGTATATTTTCTTTTGTATCAAAAAAAGATTTCCTTCCACTTCCTACTGTATTCACCCCCTCTGGACATGGCTTACACTTCCCTGAATTGAAAATGGAGATTGATTTTTCAAAAAAACCTGGCATCATGGAAATTCTTTGGAAGACCTCAACAATGGTTCATCATACAACAAAACCACCTCCAGAAATTATCAATCATGAAAAAATTACTCATTTTGGATGTTCTTTTCAAATAAACCATAAATTATTTAATGTAGGTGACAAATTCTTGAAAATGACACCCACCAAAATTAATTCAAGAGTCAATGGGTACTTTGAAAGAAATATGAAGGATCAAAAAAGAACTAAAAAATCTTAATTGTAAATATTTTTATCTTATGAATAACAGCTCCACTCCATTGTATGCCAATAAATTAAGTTTATAAAACATTGGTCCTGATGAAATTTACAATTGACTATTTTTCCATGCCAAAGTGATTGGTTTAATTTTTTCACGCATATTTAGAACATCTTCCCCAATGTCATTGTTGGCCACATTTTATGCATGTGGCGGATCATTATCTTCATATAAATCAAACCACTCATCACCAATTTGAGCTAACATATTATGGAAAATCGTGCAAGACACAACCCAACTAACAAAATATTCAATTTCATGATTATCCCTCATTTGATTTCGCATTTCCCTTAGAGAAAACTACCTCCCCTTCAAAATTCCAATTGCATGCTTGATTCTGACCCTTGATTTTGATAGACAGTAATTGAAAGAACGGTTGTCTTCATTATGTGCTACAACTCCCTTATATGCTGGAACAACCCAAGGAGAGCTTGCATATGCCGAATCTGCAAGTAAGTATTGATCCTTTTCATAAAACTCTTGAGGTTTTTGTGCTATTTTCATATGTTGATAGACATTCGAATCATGAAGTGACCCAGTACAACCAACATGCAGAGCAGTGAACTGTTTGTTGATATTGCAAACCAGTTGTATTGACATAGAATACCTTATATGTAAACCATCAGTAAGATTGAAATAAAGAATAAAGATTTAACAGCTTACCTTTTTTTGCGATCAAAATACGCTTCACCAACATTGGGAGGACGTTGTGATAATGGTATGAGACTCCCATCAATAAACCCAATGCACCCAGGGAAGCCTTCTGCTTGCATTACTTGAGACATCTCTCTGCGTTGTTCTATTGTTGGCCACACAATCACTTTGCTATTCAACTTCATTAATATCTGGATGACTCTTTGAGTGTACAATACAATAGCCCCATGGCTAATTCCAAACAACATTCCAATCTTTCCCAAAGCGGCCCCATTTCCATTTGATCCTAGCCTTGATAATGCCACAGCCAATTGGATGGCAGGATTGTGTTGTTTGTTTTGTGATGAGTTTTGAAAGGTTTTATCAGCTTGAGTTTGTGCAACCAATTTTTCAAATGATTCATGTGTGGTCCTACATAGCTGTCGAAACTTTTCAGATGATAATGTCTGTAAATCATTCATTGTATACATGTAATGAGATGGATATCTTCTACGAGGATTGATGTATCTTTGTGATGTTATCATATCTAAGAAGATTATATCTTCCTGGATATCAGACTCACTATCAGAGTTGCGAGCATCAATGAACTGAAGTGAGTTCAAGGTCTGAAGTAAAGGTAGCCTTTGCAATGCCTTGGGAATGGTAAATGAAGAAAAGGCTGGTAGTAAATGCAATTTGAAATCAAATAACTTAATAAATGATGAGTGTATTTAAATTTTATGCAAGAGAAGGAAATTTTTATGCAATTTAACATGCCCTTACTGAGTTGTGTGTTTGAAAAATGTGCCTTTAAGGGAAGCTAAAGGCAGGATTTTGGTATTTAAACACAGGATTTGGTACCAAAAAACCTATGTTTTTGTACCTCAAAATACCTCACCTCTTGAGGTGTGGGATCTCCCAAATCCCAAAAAATTAATGCGGGATTTTGGCAAAAAAAAACTCGGGATTTTGAGTGTGGAATTTGGTAACTTTGACACCCCCTAATGCTATTATACAAAAATTAAAAACAGTTTTATTATCAATTGAATAATAATGCCAATGTGATCAGTATTTCAATAATCAGTTTATTAGCAAAATAAAACCAATTTTATTATTATTTTAATGATAATTTTATGACTTTTCTAATCATAATTTCATTATTATTTTGATAATAATCTTATTATTAAAATAAGAATAATTGTATTATTCAAATAATAAAAATTTTGTTATTAAAATAAAAACAATTCTTTTTATGATTATAATATAAAGAATGGTGTTATTAAAACATTTTTATTCTTCAAATACTAGCAATTTTATTCTGAAAGTAAGGAAAACAGTTTTATAATAAAAATCAAAGCAACAACTTCATTATCATCATAATGAGAACATCTTTGTTAGTATAGTAATAGCAAGGTTATTATCTCTATTGATTATCTTAAAAATGTTTAAGGTAAAGTATTGATGTCTTATTATATCCAATGTTCAAGATTTGAAAATAATTACATTATAATTAACTTTTGTTACTCAGATTTTCTTTGTGAATTTTGTAATCAAAAACTTTACACATAATCAATGGTCTCAAAGGCATTCAAATTAAATTAAGTTCATTCAAGATTTAATATGTTTGAAAATGTAAATGTTGGCGATTATTACAAGACTGAAGATCATTTGATAAGTAAACATTCAAGCTCTCACCTTTTTGTGCCCATAAGTGCTCAATAAGATCAAGCTTAAGAGCCTGATGGGCTGTTGAACTTTGTAGGTGTTTGAGGCGAGTGACATAATTAGCAAAAACTTTGTTATAAGATTTACATCTACTTTCACCTTCAGATAAGAACTCTTCAAGTTATAGGCCTGTTTCATCCTCCACAATCATATTGTGGAGGATGATACATGATTGCATGATATCATTAATTTTCTTCTGGCACCAAATATGTGCTGGAGATTTAATAATTGAAAATCTTGATTGGAGAACCCCAAAGGCTCGCTCAACATCTTTTCTTGCTGACTCCTGCATCTGTGAAAAGTGCTATTAAAGGGCAAATATTCATTAGTAATCAAATAAAATTGTCATTAATACCAATACATACCTGTCTTTTGGCCCCTTGTGGCTGACTGATGGTCTTCACTAATGTGTCCCAATCAGGGTAAATACCATCAGCAAGGTAGTATCCGTTGATGGTATACCTGCATGGTGGAGCATTTCCAGTTAAGATTTGATCAAAGAGTGGTGAAAGATTGAGCACATTGAGATAATTGTGAGAGCCTGGCATGTCAGAACCATAAATCTTGTGAGACAACTGCTTCAAGTATCAATGTGGGTGCCTTTCAATTAAAATGAATTAGACAAAACCTGAATAAAAACCAAACCTATGGAATAATGACGAACCTTTTCCTTTCCTTTATACTGTCCTGCCCAAGCACAAGGGCAATTTTCCCACACCCAGTGCATACAATCAACAGAATCAAGCATTCTAGGAAATCCTCTCTTCTCCACCATGTTCATTAAGCGCTCAATGTCATTTTGATTTGGATATCGAAGGTATGTTGGTCCATAGAGTTCAATTATTCCTTCACAGCATTGGTGTAAGCTGCTGAGTGAATTTGTTTCAGATAATCGCAGGTATTCATCCACTTGGTCTGCTGAAACCCCATATGAAAGCTGTTGCATGGCAGCAGTAATCTTCTGAAGGCCAGTGAGTCCAATCTTTCCAGCTGCATTTTTTGCTTGCTTGAAGTATGGATATTTATTTTCTAATGATGATACAATTTTAAGAAATAAAGGTCATTGCATTCGAAATCTTTGTCAAAAGAATTGATTGTTATAGATTGGGTCTTCACTGAAATAATCCTTGTACAGTCTCTGAGCACCACCTACATGATCACAAAAGTGATTACCATGTTTTCCTGGCTGGGATCCTCCATGAGAAAATTGGTCAGATTCATCCAAGTGAAAAATTCCAGATAATTGCTGATTGGTGAGCAAAACATGTGTTGTTGTTGTTAAAATAACTTTGATTATTTTGAGAGTATTCATTTGATTTTAATTATTTGAAAAGCAAGGAGTAATGAAAAGGAAAAAAGGGTGAGGAAGAAAAAATAAAATAAAAAATGTTGGAAGATGAAAAAACACTTTCTGTGAAAGCCAGTTTTTAGCTATGCTGAAAATTGGCACAGAAATCAGGGACACTATTGCGCAGCTTGGGGGAGCTATTCAGTGATTTAACTCCATGTGGTTTTGTACCGCTTGTGGAGATGATCTAAGGGGTTCTTACTTAATAAGTATGTCATCATTTATTGGCTAAACCAATCTTGATTTGGATGGCAAAAAATTATCTGGAAACTGAAATTTAAAACCTTTTTTTTATTGCATGCAAATACTTATTTTGAATATCTTTATCATACTGCACAAGAAATAATCAAAAAATTCCTGGTCATGTACTGTATTTCATGACCAGAGTGGCAACAGCCTGTCAGCCTGTGACTCAAAATCAGAGCACAAGCATGACAGCCAAATACCATAAACCAATGGTAAAGCTAAGATACCAACAAAACATGGAGCTGAGCCAAACCAGCTCAAAAGGTCTCAAAAGGAAGAGGAAACCAACCTCTTTACAAATATACAAGTCCCATCATCATAGTACAAAGAATAACAAAGTTATTCCCACTCAAAGTTGTTGCTGAGCATAAACCTTAATTTTCACCTCTCATCTGAAATACAGAGGAAGAAGATTAAACCCAGAAAATGGGTATTCAAATTGAAGCTCTAAGTCAGGGCTATCCAATGGTACTAGCCAAATTGGGCTAACACCAAAATTACAGAAGTTATGGCCAAAATAAGGTCAAATAAGGGTGAATAAAATCTTCACCTCTCATATAACTTCTACAGTTTGAGTGTGAGATCCTTAAAGTGAGGTATTTTTGGAAAGAGAACAATCAGTTATATTTGATGGTGCCTTTCATTTTACCATATCCCATCTAGAACAAAAGTTATGGAGCAAACAAGCTCCATACAGATGTTGAGAAACTCATATATCTGAATAACAAAACTTGTACATGGCATACCTTTGCCATATTTAATGTTACCCATACAAAATGAGGTAAAATTGTGTAGATATCATCCAGGGCTACAAAATGAACCAAGTTTGAGCTCAATATCTCAAAAAATGACAAAGGTATAGCAGCATTCAGGTTAAAATCCCACAATTGGGCCAATACACTTTTTCTGTGGGATAATATCCCATAACCATGATTATGAGGTTTCAAACAGACAAAGAAGCAAGTTTATACCTCAATAACTCATAGTTAATTCAATAATGGGGTCCCATACAGGTTCTGTACAGCAGTCTAAGTGTCATACATGTCAGAAGAGGGCTGTGTGGTCCCCAGATGAAAATTTTCACACTGTATTGGTAAAAACTGCCCAAATGTGGTTTCAAAACCACATCTGAGCCCAACAAAGTGTATACAGGCTTTGTGGAAGCCACAATCCAGTACTCTGAAGTGAAAAATCTTCACTTCTGAAGAAATAACACCCTCAATGCGCAACCTCCTCAAACATTTGGTATGAACAGACTCAGTTGTTATTTAAATATTATGCACTTTGCCATTAGACTCACTTAGAAAGCTAACTAATTACAATCTCTTGTAAATAGATGAGGCATAAAAAGGCCATCTTGTAGCTACTATTTTCATCCCCATCCTTCCATTAATGTCTTACTCTTTCTGTTCAAATAGGTTTGCTGCTGCTCCCAATTCTGCCCTACTTCCTATGGTTATTGATGATTGTCAAAACATCTTTACAAATTTTGTCTTTTTCAGATTATGAGACTGGATTCTGACCCTGGAATTTTTCAGTCCAGAATGGGAAACACCTAAAACCCTGAACTTTCTGAAAATATTCAACTAAATGGAGCCAACTATGCTGACTGGAAAAAATGTATGCGCTCCATACTGTTGATACGAGGATTCTATGATATGGTTACTGGTGTTGAAGCCATTGAAAAATGAGAAGAACAGGAAAAACTTGATCCTGACTGAAAACAATTAGCATATGCCATTATCTCTCTTAATTTTGATGTCAAGATAGCCTTACAATTTGATCACAAATGTGATCTTGACCCAATTCTACTCTGAGACTCCTTAGAAAAGTTCTACCTACCAAAAACTGTTCAAAACCAAGCCACTTGTTTGAACAGGATTTTCTTAACGTAATTACCTGAAAACAATATGATCAAGAACCTAGACAGAGTCCAAGAACTTACACGAAATCTATGCACTTTAATTGATGAAAAATCTCTTGAGCCCTCAGTCTTAGTAGATTTTGTAGTCACTTTATGGGTGGTAATCAATTTACCATCTGACTACAAAATTATTGGTGAGATGTGGTTAAAAGAATGTAAAATCAAAAAATGCTCCCCCACATTGGATGAAGCAATAGAGGAGATAAGAAGTGCCATTCAATGGAATGAAGAGAGCAAAGAGAAACAAGCCTTTGTTTCTAAAAAGAAAGAAAGTGAAAAGAATGACATACCATGGCCTACATGAAAACCTGGATCTCACAATCCCCTCACCAAACATTCTGAGGATGAATGCCAAAACCTTAAGAAAGGAAAACCAACTACCACTCTCATCTGCTGTGAAAAGGAGACCACTCAAAACTCAATTGTATTAGACTGTGGAGCTTCTAACTCTATGTTCAATGATGAAAAATATTTTATCAATTTTTCTCCTAGAGAAGACAAAGTTATACTTGCAGATGGATCATAAATCAAAGCTCTTGGAACTGGAACCATTCATTTAGATCTTCCTCATTTCTACCTAAAAATCAAAAATTTTCTACCGATCCCTCAATTATTGGTTAATATACTAAGCATGGCAACCTTCATTCAGGCAAATCACATTGTACAGAAATCTACTTCACCAAAATCCTTCAAAGTAATTGGTCCCAACCACAAAGTAGTAATAGATAGATCACTATAAAGTGGAAATTCTGTTGTCACCCAGAACAAAGGCACAGATTTTGCTGTTAATTCCACCTCTAAAACCATTATGCATCCTCATCAGGACAGTGGTCATCCATCCTATGAATATTTCAAGTGAATGTATCCAAATAGACAAATCCCTCACCTTTATTGCTCAACATGTAACACTAGAAAAATGACAAAATTTCATTTTAAAGGAGCTTTTCCAGCTTATCATTGGAAACTTGAATTTTTGAACTTGAATTTGTGTGGTCCCATCTCACCAGCCTCAGTTTCTAGATCTAAAAACTTCCTAAGAATAATGGCTGGGTACTCCCATTTTGTATGGATTTTTTTTTACAAATAAATCTGAAAGCTACCCTCTTATCAAAAAACACATACTCAAAATTTGACAAAAATCAAACTGTCATGTTTCTAACATTGTATCTGAAAATGGAACTCAATTTAAAAATGATGAGCTCACAATATTCTACCACCAAAAAGGAATCAGTAACCTCACAAAAGCTCCTTACACTCCAGAACAAAACCCCTTTTTCAAAAGGGGCAATCACACAACTGCCAATAAATCTAGATGTCTTCTTAAGGACTCTGGATTAAGCTTGTCTTACTGGGCTGAAGCTTCAAATAACACTGTATATTTAGAAAATCTAACTCCTAACAAAGCAATTCATTTTTAAACTCCTTATTTTAAGTGGTTTGAACGACATCCTTCCCTTAGAAATCCGCATCCTTTTGGATGAAAAGCTACGTCTCTTATCCTACCACCACCTAGTAAATTCACTCAAAAAGGGGAGTTACAAATTTTCATTGGATATGGGGAAGGGCATCAAACTTATCAGATCTTGAATTTGCAGAAAGGTAATGTAAAAATCAGTCATCAGGTCAAATTTCATAATAACATATTTCCTGCCTTCTCCTATCCTTATTCCAATAAAACTGACACTTTTACAATCTCAGATAACTTGTACCTCCCCATTATTGATCCTAATGTAAAAATCAACAGCCTTAGTAACCCTACCAAAGCGAATCCAACACAAACTAGTAATACTTTAGCCAATGAAGAAAATGAAATTCTAATTCAACCCATTGATCACGACCTCCCAATTGAATGAGCAGAGTCAGAAGAAAACATTACTAATCAAACTTCACTACCAAATTACAGAGGGTATATTTGGACAAAAAGACCTATTAACAAATCAAAAGTAACCAATGGTGAAGTTGGAAATCCCAAAAATACAATTAATACTTCAAGGTGACCAAAACACTCTGCTAATTTTTCCAAATTAACCTTACTTCATCCAAAAAACTACAAAAAAGCAATCAATAGCATTGAAAGCAAGAAATGGGAGGAAGCTATCTCACAAGAAATTCAAAACATGGCTATGATTTATGTTTTGTCACCATGAAATCAGCCTAATAATTGCAAACATCTTACTACTACCTGGTTTTTCAAGCAAAAACCAAATGAAAATGGAAATCTTACCCGGTTCAAAGTTAGACTATGTGTGCGAGGTTTTGATCAAAGAGAAGGGATAGATTACAAAAACGTTTTCTCACTCACTGGAAGGTTAACTTCTTTTGAACTTCTTCTCACTCTGTTCAAAATCAAAATTCATAGTCAAACAAATGGATGTTAGGTGTGCCTTTCCCAATGGCACTCCAGCCAAACCACTATAAATTTACCAGCCTGACAGGTACAAAGAAAACAAAAATTGCAGAATTTTCAAGCTCAATCAATCTTTGTATGGACTCAAACAGATTCCTTGATGTTGGCACAAATACCTCAAAGATGTGCTCCTCAAAATTGGGTTGTCTCCATTAAAAACTGACCCTTGTTTTTATATTTCAACAATCCGAAACAAACCAATGTGGCTTTTCATTCATGTAGACAACTTAATTTTTGGTAGAACTTGGAATGATGAATTTAAATAAAAAATAAAGCAAGATTTTGACATGGAAGACCCAGGAAAAGCAAAATATGCATTGGGAATTAGGATTACTCAAGAAACTGAGTACATTTCCCTTCTAAAAGGGAAATTCATTGATTGAATACTTGAAGAATTTTATCTCATAAATGCCAAACCTATGACTGCACCGTTACCAGGTAATATCAAAGATTTGTAAAATTCAATGGAAGAACAACCACAAAAAAGCTCCATTCAACTATCAACGTGCTATTGGTTGTAAGATGTGACTATGAAACTGATGATAATATTACTATTAATCAACAGCACTATGTCTGTTCTTATGAAATATAATAATAAAATATTATTATAACCACAATTAAATAATTAAAAATTATTTCTTTCACGTGTTAAGCACTACTAGTGATTTTAACAGTGAGCAAGTAATTGTCTACAAGAATCAATTACAAGAAGAATTTAATAATAAAAACTTCTTTATTAAAATAATAAAATTATTTTAATATATAATTATCTTTTGCAAGAATAATTATAAAGATAATTCTTGAAGAAAACTATTACTAGAGAAAAACTTTAAGAATTAAAGATAAATGACTCACTAATACTCCAAAGAACTTATTGATAATAAAAGTAGAGAAATTTGACGTGGAATTGTGGATTTAAGGGATCAAAAGGATTTATAACAGTATTACAGCAATATATAGTTGGATTCTATGATTTCACGTCTTTCTGATTGATTCTGAAAGAATTAAAACACTTAAGAATAGTTGAACTAATACTTACTTGTTGGTAATAAAGATTTAATAAATTGATAAGATGATCTTTGGAAAAAACAGCAAGAAGAGGCTTCTTTTAAGTCAACAACAGCTCACAGAGGCGTGCCATGGAGCAAACTGAAAAACAAGTGAGTGAGAAAACAATAAACCCTTTTGGATTAATGATTGCATCATCTGTTGTCACGTAAGATTATCATAATTACTTAATTGATGCTTTTACGTGACTACCAACCCCAATATGGTTAAGAATAAAAGGAGTAACACTTGTAAATCTTCTTTTATTCTAAAATAATCATTGATTTCTCAAAGTTATCAATGTTATTGCCAATTTCATCACAGGTTGTAATTACTGTGAATTTTTGAAGATTCAGTGTTTCACGTAGAATATCCAAAAATGGACTGTAAGTAAAACTTTTAATTTTACTAGTAAAACTGTAATTCTTTTTGGTTGTACCATAGATAATACAGTTCTCCTTTAGTCCTGAAAGTTTCAGAAAGATTCATTAAGAATTGTATTTTTAATGAATTTTTGAAGGTTTTACCTCATTTCTACGTAGAATTGCAAATAGCAGTGTTTTGCTGGTTGCTATGAGGTAAATCAATGAATATGGGTCCCAAAAGGGTTTTAATTACTCTTTTGGGGTTTATCCATGGAAAGTCATTAGTAATTGACATGGTTACAGGAGTGTAAGTAGCTCATTACCTCCTTGGCACGTCAAAATAGCAGGTTATTTGCTATTTTCTGATGTTTTACAGTAGTTGTAACTTGGTAACCAAGTTCCCAAAGAGTTTTAGTTTACCAATTGGGCCAAGATGAGCCATGGATCCATGCTCTGGAGCTATCCACGCCTCTGAGGCCTCAGAAGTTGGGTACCCTGGCTCTCTTTGATGTCTTTTGTCCCCCTTGCCTATTTTTTACGTCAAAATAGTAATTTAAGCTTAAAGTGAGATATCCACTATGGGTGTACCAAAAGTCTATGTAAGAATACCATGATATTAAGTGCTCAAAACATGCATAACACTATTCTTAGTGTATATGTAACATGGGATTTCTCACTTTCCCATTATTTTGGCTAGAAATCAAGAAAAACAAAAATTTTCACGGATCTTTTATGTGGTATTAATGATGTGGTATTGAAGTATTTTCCATTTTACCACCTCAAATACTTAAATTGAGCTTATTCACTCTATGGAGCTACCCTAGGTGAATTTTTGTGTAGAATCCAAATCTGGTCTTAAATCCATGGATTTACTTACTCAATAAAAAGTTATTCATCTTTTCTGAAATTGAAAATGATGAATTTTGGATATATGCATGACTTATGAGTTTTGCATAATTCAAAATTTCTTTTTAAGATAATTGTGGCCTATTTGGGTATGTAAAATATACCTCAAGGCTCACATTCCCTCCCACCAAAAAATAAAATTGTACTACAATTTTATTAGTGATAAAAAGAATAAGGCCCCAAAAGGGGGTTAATGTCCACTGTCCAACCTCTTCACATTACTCAGATCAAGTAATTTAAAGCACATTTATAGACATATTCAGGCTTGTGGCCTTCTTTCATGTCTAAATCTTCTTAAGAGTTTATCTGAGTCAGGTATTTCTGATTCTGCCATCCATTCATCTTCATGTACTGGATTTCTATATCTGACAAGATATTCTCTTTGATTTTTACCCCTAAGTCTCCTTTCTTTAATGACTTTCTTTATCTTTCTGTCTTCATTCTGTTCCACAGGTGGTACAGTTAAAGGAGTTGGGTTTCTTAAAGGAAACAATTCTTTATCAGCTGGTTGATAAGGTTTTATCAAGCTGACTGGAAATGTGGGGTGTTTATTTTCCAATTCACCACTCAATTCCACTTGAATTGCATTGGTTCCATGTAAAGCAACAATAACAAAAGGTCCTACATAAGAATCTTTAAGTTTCTTTGGGCCTTTGATATTATTAAAATTCAAGGTTGAAACTAGAACTAAGTCCCCTACTTTGAAGTCTGGTACTTTATGACTCTTGTCCCACTTCTGTTTTGCATAATCAAAAGCATCATCCATACTTTGTTTTGCATGGTGTTTTACTTTATCAAGCATTAATTTGAAGCTGGAGGCTGTAGGATGGATGTCAATCAAGTCTTTCCTCAGTGTGTCTGCTGGGAGTCTTGGATTCCATCCTTTTTCTAACATAGCAGGAGTTTGTCCTGTGGAAGAATGGACTGATGTCTTGTATGCCAATTCTAATGCAGGTATCAGAGTGCACCAGTCATGGGTAAAGCCATCTGAGTCTTTAAATTCTAATCCATAAGCACAAAATCTCCTGATCATGTCTTCTAAAGTTTGAATCATCCTCTCTGCTAGCCCATCTGTTTGAGGGTGATATGCTGTAGAGAATGATAACTTAGTCCCAAACAATCTATGAAGATTGGTCCAAAGTGCAGATGTGAACTTGGGGTCTCTGTCACTTATGATATTCTTAAATAACCCTGTATGAGAAATAACTCTACTCCATAAAAGAAGAGCTGTATCCATAGCAGTGTCATCTTTATGACATGGTAAGAATATGGGAGTTTTGCTATATCTGTCTACAATGACTAAACAAGCATTATAACTTTTGTCACCACTTGGATGAAGTGCTGTGACCCAATCCATGTGAACAACTTCCCAAGGGGATTTTGGTTCTTGAATATGGATCATTAATCCAAATTTCTTGCCTGTACTCCTGTTTGCTTTTTGGCATCTATCACAGGTATGGCAATATTCAATGGTTTCTTTTCTCCAAGATGGCCACCATGCACAGTTCTTCACCTTTTCAAGTGTTCTGTCTTCTGATAGGTGTCCAGAGTAAATGCTATCATGGCATTCATGAAGAATGGTATTGATGAGCAATCTACTACACAATGTCATCACACAAGAATGTTTTGTTCTATGGTAAATAATCCCATCAAACAAGTGAAATCTCCCTTCAGAATAGGAATTTTTCCAAACTTCATCTAGTGTATTAACCAAAGATGTGTCTTTGCAGTCTTTATCCAATAAAGAAGTCAAGATATGGCAATTCTTGTCTTGTTTATAAGACTCTCTGACCTCTTCAAAGAATTCAGTCCCAATATCAGTTATGTTAATCCCTTCTATTGGAATCTGTGGTTCAGCTTCCAAAGGTACATAAGCTGGGTTATCAGGAGTGTTGGCTAAAGCCCATCTACTAAGTCCATCAGCATTTTTGTGAATGTTTCCTGCTTTATGAACTATAGTCATGTTTCCTCTATATTCTTGAATGGCTATTTGCCATCTCAACATATGTCTGTTGGGAGTTTTCATGTTAAGAAGTGATTTCACGGCATTACAGTCAGTTATCACTTCAAAAACACTGCCATCAAGGTAATAGTGTAATTTCTCAAGTGCCCATACCAAACATAAGCACTCCATTTGGCTTGCACCATATCTGGCTTCTGTTGGTTTGATTTGTCTTGAGATATAACAAACTGGTCCTTCTGTAGGTTTGTCATCAATAATTTGGACTTGGTGTAGGGCTGCCCCTAATCCATCTCCACATGCATCAATGTACAATTTAAAAGGAATATTCCAGTCAGGCATGAGGAGTAAAGGTGCTTCTGTAAGGGCTTTCTTTGTCTTCTCATAAGCTTTAATTCTTTCCTGTGTCATTTCAAATACAGTCTGTTGATCACAGATTCTATAAAGTGACTTGGCTAGAATTGCAAAATCTTTCAAGTGTTGCCTATAGTAACTAGCAAATCCAAGAAAAGACATCATTTCTTTTTTATTCTGGGGTATTGGCTTAAGTAACACTGCTGCTACTTTATTCTTGTCAATACCCAAGCTCAAACCAGAAACAACATGTCCTAATGCTTTGAGTTCTTCAAAACCAAAATTGCATTTCTTAAGTGAAATTTTCATGTTCACTTCTGCAACTTTATGAAGTACTCTTGCAAGTCTTTCAAGGTGCAAAGACCATGAGTCAGAACATATAATAATATCATCAATATAAATGATAAGCCATCCTTCAGACAATTCTGTGGGGAAGATGGTATTCATCATTCTTTGATAATGAGATGGAGCATTTTTAATGCCAAATGGCATTCTAAGATACTCATAAATACCACAGTGAGTGATAATTCTAAGTAATTTCCTAGCTTTAGGCGTCAAAACATTTTGATGGAAGCCTTTTAATGCATCCATTGATGTTATATACTTGGCTTTAGACAATTGAGTCAAGGTTTCTTGGATCCTAGGGATTGGATACCTATCTGGAACTGTGTAGGTATTCAAAGCTCTAAAATCTCCAACCATTCTTGACTTATCATTATGCCATGCAATAATAACAGGTGTTGTCACTTCAACTTCCTCATTATGGCCTACTTTCCTTAGCACACCAAGTTGGATCAACTCTTGGATATGTTTTTCCAAGGCCTCTCTAGCTCTGGGACTGGCTGGATAAGCTGGTCTTCTAAGTACTGGAGGATATGGTCTATCAATATTAAGAGTAATATCAATTTCATGTCCCCTTATAGCGCCTAATGGTTCATTATCAGATGCAAATGCATTATTGTATGTATATAATACATCAATAAGTTCATTCCTCATCTTTGGTGACAATGATGGATTAATTTGTGCTTCAACAAGTTGTTTAGACACAAATTCATCTTTGTAAGTATCTTTGACAGAAGATACTACAGATATCTGTTTTGGCATATTGGAGAAAGCAAATTTTTGCCTTTTGTTATCTCCAATTGTGAAATATCTGTCTTTATGGTTATTTATATCAATACCATAAATATTCAAGTAATCATTTCCAAGAATGATATGCTGAGATGTACAATTATCCATTACTACAATCTCAGTTTTCATTCTTACACTTCCTGCTGGATGTGGGAATACAATATTAGTATCCAATATGCCCAAGGGGTACATATTGTTACTGGCACTACTGAACTGTACACCTTCTATTGGTAATAGATGGTTTTTCCATTCCGGAAGTATAATTTGGAGATAATCCTTGCCAATACAAGTGCAAAATGCCCCTGTATCCAGATTTACTTTGGCTTCAATATCACCCATTAGAACTGATGTGATACAGGATGCTCCAGCAGTGTAACCCTTTCCTCTAGCAGGTTTTGTTTTACACATTCTGGCATCTTGGATATTGATCAGGTTGTAGCAATCCTCACTGCACTGTGGCAAGTGGGTATGGACTTCTGTGACCTCAAAGAAAGCTGAAATGTTTTCAATGGGATAGTCCTCTACTGGTGTATCTTCAGAGACTGCAGAATCTTGATCAGACTCTTCTTTCTCTTCAGTACACTGAATGTCTTCAATGATTTGAACTTCATTGATCTTTGTCTTCTTAGGGCAAGTGTTGGCTAAATGTGAAGTACTTCCACATTTATGACACTTCAAGACAGGTCTTTCTGGTCTTCTTTCCTCTCTAGGAATCTTTGAGACTATTTTGGACTCTATTGGGTTTCTAACCCAAGTTTTACCAATTCTTGTTCTGGTAATGATATCTTCCATAGCATTAATGTAGTCCTCTGTTGAACAGGGTTCCACACATCTGCTTTTGATAGCATGTTCCAGTTCTCCTCCACATTTTCTTAATATTTTCATATTAATCATAGTGTCAGACATATCTGGGTGTAAAGCAGATAATCTGTCTTTTTGTTTGAAGAACCAAGTAAGTGGTTTGTCTTTTTCTGAGTTAAAAATGGCACTTTCAAAAGCATTCTCCATTTTAAACCTCCAAGAATTATTGGCCCATTTGGTAATCACTTCAGATTTCCACCAAGACCAGTCATGTCTTCCATGATCTATTCTCATCTTGTAATACCATTTCTTTGCAGTCTTGGTAAACAAACAATGTAATTTTCCTACTATGATTTCATCAGGTATATTAAAGTCTTCTTGCAACATATCAACAGTCCTGATGAATTCAATATGGTTGTATTCTCCTTCACCAGAGAATGTTGGCCATTCTTCTAATTTGGGAATATCCTTTGCAGAAATAACATTCTCTCCTAAGAATGGAGTCAAACTTTCTTTGACAGAAAGTTTTTCTTCAGTCAAAGGTGTAGAATGTCTTGGCATATGTGGTTCATGATTCTTATGAATTTGCTCCACACTTGCAATTATTTCATTCTTCAATTTCTGCCTTTCACTGTCACTTTTTGCTAAATGTATAGCAAATTGATTGGTGTTCTTGACTATTTGTAAGACATGGTCTTCAAGAGTTTTAAGTCTATCATTTACTTTAAAGATGGAAAGATCCTCTGTGTCATTATTTTGACATTGGTTCTCAATTCTTTCACAAGCATTGCTAATTGACTCAAGGGTGACAGTTGTCAATTTATGCCAATCAGAATGTTGCTTATCATTTTTCTTTAAATCATTGATGTCTAATGTAATTTGCTTTAACTTTGACTCAAGTTTGCCAATTTCTACACTAATACTTCTATGTACATCATTTATTTGCGTGGAAAAGTCCTGTTCATCCTTTCCTGCTCTTTGGCTGTGAATTCCATAAGAGTTCTGGCCATATTGAAGACACTGTCCACGGCTGAAGGCTCCAATCTGGGGATCCTGTACCCTTGTGGGTAAGGTCTGTGCCAATTGGCTTTGCCTTTGCCCTTGCCTTGATGGTTCTTGGGACCTCTCTGTTTCTTTTGAGGTCCTTTGGGCTTGTCCTTGGATGCTTCTGGAGCTGGTTTGGAGCTGGTAGATGCCACTGGTGCCTCTGTCTCCAAAGTTGGAGTCATTTCCAATTCTTTCTTCTGGTCTATGGATAAAAGACTCTGGTTCTTCAACCAATTCTTTATCTTTTTGACCTTGTCTTTGCAAGACAGGGGGCTCCAACCTCCTAAGAGTTCTATGGTCTTCTCCTGACCCAGAAAGCTCTTGATGTGTAAGTAGGAGTTCATGGCCCCCTGCCAAAGGCTTGGGCAGATTTCCCACTCCTCTTCTTTGGCTGCTCTGAACCAATTTTTGTACTGGCTCTGATATATTTCTATTGCTGCCACTTGAAAATGGTTCAGCCCTGGAAATATTATCATAAATTAGTTCAGGCTCAGAATTCACGTCAAAATCTGTTGGTACAGACCTTGGGGAATGGGGGGCAACTCTGGCATCCTCCAGATGTGCCTTTCTTGTGGAAGATTTGGCACTTCTGGATTTGGTCTTGCCTCTTCCTTGTCCACATCCATCTGGTTGGACTGAATAGTTGCTTCCATTTCTGGTATGCACCATTTTCACGTCAATTTAAAGATAAAAGGTGAAAATATAAGGTAAAATACACACCTTTTGGTGGTAATTTAGCTTTTTCTGAGTTGAATAAGGTGCCTCTTTTAGCAATCTGCACCTCAATACTGTCTTCAGATTCTGCTTCTGAAGATTCTGGACTAGTGATATATCTTTTACTGAGTCTGTTGCCAGCTGCACAGTATTTGATTAAAGACACTAAAAGAAATTATAAAAGAGAAAAAATTATTTTTTATACTTTTTAAAATATTTTTTTAAAGATTTTTTATAAGTTTTATATTTTTTAATATTAAAAAAATTATTCTTTCTAAAGAAAAAAAATTAAAATTTAAGATTTTGAATGAAAATTAATTCAGAGTAACTCAAAGAATAATTTTATGAGTTTTTGGATGTGAAAAAGCCACGTGTAAAAACAATATAAAATTAAACCAAATTCCTCAATGAAAAAGATTTTAAAACAATTTCAAAAATAAAAATATTTTAACTCCAAATTGAAAGAAAAAATTAATTAAATTAATATATTTTAGAGCTTAAAAATATATTAATTAAGGGTACAAGGTTCAAAAAACACGGCCAGGCCCCCAAATGTAAGATGTGACTATGAAACTGATGATAATATTACTATTAATCAACAGCACTATGTCTGTTCTTATGAAATATAATAATAAAATATTATTATAACCACAATTAAATAATTAAAAATTATTTCTTTCACGTGTTAAGCACTACTAGTGATTTTAACAGTGAGCAAGTAATTGTCTACAAGAATCAATTACAAGAAGAATTTAATAATAAAAACTTCTTTATTAAAATAATAAAATTATTTTAATATATAATTATCTTTTGCAAGAATAATTATAAAGATAATTCTTGAAGAAAACTATTACTAGAGAAAAACTTTAAGAATTAAAGATAAATGACTCACTAATACTCCAAAGAACTTATTGATAATAAAAGTAGAGAAATTTGACGTGGAATTGTGGATTTAAGGGATCAAAAGGATTTATAACAGTATTACAACAATATATAGTTGGATTCTATGATTTCACGTCTTTCTGATTGATTCTGAAAGAATTAAAACACTTAAGAATAGTTGAACTAATACTTACTTGTTGGTAATAAAGATTTAATAAATTGATAAGATGATCTTTGGAAAAAACAGCAAGAAGAGGCTTCTTTTAAGTCAACAACAGCTCACAGAGGCGTGCCATGGAGCAAACTGAAAAACCAGTGAGTGAGAAAACAATAAACCCTTTTGGATTAATGATTGCATCATCTGTTGTCACGTAAGATTATCATAATTACTTAATTGATGCTTTTACGTGACTACCAACCCCAATATGGTTAAGAATAAAAGGAGTAACACTTGTAAATCTTCTTTTATTATAAAATAATCATTGATTTCTCAAAGTTATCAATGTTATTGCCAATTTCATCACAGGTTGTAATTACTGTGAATTTTTGAAGATTCAGTGTTTCACGTAGAATATCCAAAAATGGACTGTAAGTAAAACTTTTAATTTTACTAGTAAAACTGTAATTCTTTTTGGTTGTACCATAGATAATACAGTTCTCCTTTAGTCCTGAAAGTTTCAGAAAGATTCATTAAGAATTGTATTTTTAATGAATTTTTGAAGGTTTTACCTCATTTCTACGTAGAATTGCAAATAGCAGTGTTTTGCTGGTTGCTATGAGGTAAATCAATGAATATGGGTCCCAAAAGGGTTTTAATTACTCTTTTGGGGTTTATCCATGGAAAGTCATTAGTAATTGACATGGTTACAGGAGTGTAAGTAGCTCATTACCTCCTTGGCACGTCAAAATAGCAGGTTATTTGCTATTTTCTGATGTTTTACAGTAGTTGTAACTTGGTAACCAAGTTCCCAAAGAGTTTTAGTTTACCAATTGGGCCAAGATGAGCCATGGATCCATGCTCTGGAGCTATCCACGCCTCTGAGGCCTCAGAAGTTGGGTACCCTGGCTCTCTTTGATGTCTTTTGTCCCCCTTGCCTATTTTTTACGTCAAAATAGTAATTTAAGCTTAAAGTGAGATATCCACTATGGGTGTACCAAAAGTCTATGTAAGAATACCATGATATTAAGTGCTCAAAACATGCATAACACTATTCTTAGTGTATATGTAACATGGGATTTCTCACTTTCCCATTATTTTGGCTAGAAATCAAGAAAAACAAAAATTTTCACGGATCTTTTATGTGGTATTAATGATGTGGTATTGAAGTATTTTCCATTTTACCACCTCAAATACTTAAATTGAGCTTATTCACTCTATGGAGCTACCCTAGGTGAATTTTTGTGTAGAATCCAAATCTGGTCTTAAATCCATGGATTTACTTACTCAATAAAAAGTTATTCATCTTTTCTGAAATTGAAAATGATGAATTTTGGATATATGCATGACTTATGAGTTTTGCATAATTCAAAATTTCTTTTTAAGATAATTGTGGCCTATTTGGGTATGTAAAATATACCTCAAGGCTCACATTGGTTTACTACAGTATCTTGTTCAATGTACAAGACCAGACTTAGCTTTTTCTGTATTCTTTTTATCTCAATTTTCGGAAACACCTAGCTCAAGTCATTTTAACGCTGTAAAACATGTACTTAAATATCTAATTGGAACAAAGAACTTCACTTTGAAATTGGGATCAAATCTCCTTGGGTCCTCTGATGCCCATTGGGGAGGAACAAAAGAATGCAAATATTTTTCAGGATCACCAATCTGCTAATTTGGAACAATTGGTTGAAGTTCTTATAAGCGAAAGGTAGTTTCACTGTCATCTTCTGAAGCAGAATACAACACTCTGACTGAATTCTCACAAGACATGCAATGGACAATACAACCTATCTATGAAGCAACTCAACTAGAATGTAGGAGTATCCTAAATTCCAACAACTAAAGTGCCATTGCAATTGCTTCAAATCACATCTATCCTCATGGAACAAGGCACATTAATTTTTGATAAAATTTTATCAGTGACCTAATTGACAATGACGTAATTAAGCTTAAATATCTTGACACCAACAACAAGGTTTATGACCCATTAACAAAGAATTTCTCCAAACTAAGGAATAAGAAGCACTTGAAGATAATGTTTGTAGCAGAACCACTAGGTACAGTGGTATGAAGAAATAAAACCCTCAATGCGCAACCTCCTAAAACATCCAGTATGAACAGACTCAGTTGTTATTTAAATATTATGCACTTTTCTGTCAGACTCACTTAGACGGTTAAATAATTACAATCTCTTGTAAATAGATGACGCATGAAAAGGCCATCTTGTAGCTACTCTTTTTATCCCCATACTTACATTACTGTCAGCCTGTGACTCAAAACCAGAGCACAAGAATGACAGCCAAAATACCATAAACCAATGGTATAGCCAAGATACCACCAAAACATGGAGCTGAGCCGAATCAGCTCAAAAGGTATCAAAAGAAAGAGGAAACTCACCTCTTTCTGAAAACATAAGTCCAATCACCATAGGACAAGAAATAACAAAGTTATTCCTGCTCAAAGTTATTGCTGAGCATAAACCTTAATTTTCACCTCTCATCTAAAATCCAGAAGGAGAGGCTTAGCCCCATCAAATGGGTACTCAAAATGAAGCTCTAAGCCAGGGCTATCCAATGGTACCAGCCAAACTGAGCTAGCACCATTATTACTGGAGTTATGGTCAATTTCAGGCCAAATAAGGGTGAACAAAACATTCACCTCTCATCTAACTTCTACAGTTTTAGTGTGAGATACTTGAAGTGGGGTCTTTTTGGAAAGAGAACAATAAGAGATATCTGATGGTGTCATCTATTTCTCCATATCTCAACTACAGCAGAAGTTATGGGGCAAATAAGCTCAATACAGCTTTTTGCCTAAAACACACATATGTACAAAAATCTTGAACATGGCATAACTTCACTATATTTAATGATAACCATCTCAAATAAGGTACAATTGTGTAGAACACATAAAGGGCTACACACTGGTTCAGTTTTGAAGTTGATATCTCAAGAACTGACAAAGGTATAGCTGTTTTAAGGTCAAAATCCCACATTCTGACCAATACAGCTTTACCATGGGATAAGATCCCATAACCATGAATATGAGGTGTCAAATAGATGAAGAAGTTTGTTTTTAACTCAAAACCTCATATTTCAGTCACTACTGGGGTCCCATACAGTTTCTGTACAGCATTCTACGCGTCATGCATGTCAGAATCAGGCTGTGAGGTCCCCAGATGAAACTTTTCACCCTGTATTGGTGAAAACTGCCCAGATGTGGTTTCAAAACCACATCTGAGCCCAATACAGGTTGTACAGGCTGTTTGCAAACCACAAGCCAGTGCTAGATAGTGAAACAATCTTCACTTCCTCTACGTGGAAAGGTCTATCAGCCTTTCCACCCCATTTCAGGATAAAAAGGAGGCTTTTCACAGCCAGAATTGTTTCCTCATCCTGCTCTTGAATAACCTATGTAGTAAACTGTCAAAAACAGTTTTACTCTTGGTTAATAATAAGGTATAATTATAAATTAATTATTGTAGTCTTTTATTATTGTAACTCAACAGATAAAGCTGCACCCAGGGCTTTCAACAGCGCTCACCACCACTATATCACATATAGTAAAGCCCTTTTGATCTTAAATTTAATTATCTTAAAACCTTATAAATCTTTTTAAACTATTCTTACTGTGTCACAAACATAGTTAAAGTTGTATTTAGCCTAATTACACCTTTATCATAGTTTCATCCTGACATTTTGGGGGCCTGGCCGTGTTTTAAACCTTTTTTGGACCTTATAAGTAAGTTTTTTCTCTTATTTTTTATATTCTGACAATTGTTTTATATTTTTTA
This sequence comes from Austropuccinia psidii, assembly GCA_023105745.1. Classification (NCBI taxonomy): domain Eukaryota; kingdom Fungi; phylum Basidiomycota; class Pucciniomycetes; order Pucciniales; family Sphaerophragmiaceae; genus Austropuccinia; species Austropuccinia psidii. The sequence continues at coordinate 4,694,497 of JALGQZ010000001.1, forward strand.
GGTGTATTCTCTTTTAAAATATATATTTTATATATACTTTAACCTATTACTCATATTATAAGAGTACTTACCACGTGGTTAATACCCACTGAAACCTTTATTGTTGGCGTGTTTACATATAAAACACATAAGCCATCAATAAGTCCTGTATTCTTGATGGAATAAGGACACCTCTGACTAAAACCCATCAGTTGAGGCGTGGTTAAGTGTATTGTTAACTCAATTACACTTACACAGAGCCACTTATTCAGATTGCACTTGAAAACCACAAGTGTATCTGTGGGATACTGGCACACAAACAGTGTGACAGGGTACCAGAAGGTGTAATTCTGACGTGGAATTGTTGATTCAATTACACTGTCATTGTACAGGGCACATTGTAGTAACATACAAGCCCAGAGGCCAATCTTAGACGTGCAAAACCAGCATTTCTGAGAAGTCTTAACTGACATAAGCCCTCTTTTTCCTGCCTTGATTCAGTGGAAGAAAATTACATCCCACTTGAGACCCAGTCACAGGCCAACACACCAGTGACACCCTCAGAACCAGAGGGCAGCAAGAGCAAAGGAAAGAGGCACAGTGAAGGTCTCATTACAGCCAAGAAGTGGACACCAATAGCCACTCAGAGGAGTAGAAAACCATGAAACTCTGCTTCAATACAAGGTATACCAACCTTAACCACTTGTACAGGGAAGATTACAATTATTAACCCAGTTGTAACCTCCAAAGGCAAACTTCCCAAATCAGCAGATAGCAAATTTGTACAAGGCACAGTAAAAGGTAAATACCCTAAGAATATAAAGTTTTTGACTGCTTGCAAACACTGATATGTCCCCTGCATACCTCAGAGAACTTGGCTTCCAAAGGAACCAGCCAGAGGACAGAGAAGGCTTGTCCAGAACCAGAAGACCTGGAAGAGGACACCTTGGACACAGTGGTGAATGGAAAAACAATGAGGGAGATAATATCAACCCTGCCATTCACACTCCAATTCAACAGGAACCTCAAACCAGAGGACTGGAAGGATATGGATCAAGTTCTTCAGCTCCACTAACTCCTCAAAGACTTTTTTCAATGGAGCATGGACAACAAGAGGTTCAACCTGGCAAGTCACTGGGCAGAACTTGGAGCAAGTTGCCAGAAGATCTGTCTCAAAGAGATAGACTTCAAAGACCTTATGGTAATCACCAAAGGTTGGAATCCTACCAGGCAGTTCAGACTCCTGGAGGCAAGGGCACAGAGAATAAGGGAGAATCAAGCCACTCTCCAAGCTATAGAAGAACAGTTAACCCAGACAGGGCCTACTCAGATTCCTTCAGGCTCACAAGGAGCAGGCGGAATCAGCTCTCCAGTGACTTCACACCATTCAGAAACCAGAAGATCAGTGGCCAAGAGTCACCAATCTTCAAAATTCCAGGAAGTTTCCAGGAGAAGACAAGGAAACAAGGGCAAGAACAAAGCCTCCTTCAACCAGAGGAGGAAAGAGTCAGACCCCATGATCCAGAAGCTGTTGGATTTGGTAAAAAAAGTGCACAAGAACCAAAATTAATTGTCAACCACTCTAGAATCAGTAGTCCTAGTAATAGAAACATTACCCCCACTCAGACTGAACATAACATTGTCACAGCTGAGAGTAACATCAACAGTGATACACTGTGGTTACAAATGTCCCAATATGCTGAGCAATCTGCAAAAAAGTTTTCAGAAATTGAAGCTGGCCAGGAGAGGATGAAAAAAACACAAGCCTCCTTGGAACAGATAGTTAAGAATCTTCAATTGAATGCTGTACTTTAGTTGTTGAGCCCTTTGGATCTGGTGTAAGAAGAAATTCCAGAACATCATAGGCAGGTTGATTGGTAAGACATTAGTATTTTGAGTCTGTCACAGCCATGGAGAAAGGCAGGGCATTACCACTCATTACTAATGGAAAATCTTCCAACACCTAATCAGCAAGGGGTTTCATGGAAGATTCACCAAATACAGTTCCAATCCTCAATACAGCTCAATACAGGCAAAACCCAAATACAGGATTCACCAAATACAGGCCTGCCTTCAATACAGGTGCAAATACCTTTGTTGATTCAAATATCTGTATTGGATACACCAATACAGTTTCACATCTCAAATACAGGTTTCTCAATCATAAAATCATGGTTTCTCAACACTCAAACTGCAGTCTGGCACTTTTTCACATATACCAGCCCCCTTTCACCCACCTGGGGGTGGCTCCCCCAGTTAATTAAAATATTTGATTTATTATTGAATATTAGTTTATTTCTCATTAAGAAATATTATTTTATTAATTATTAAGCTAGTCTTTGCCTTCCCTCACCTGTTCAGTAGAGTCCTGGTGGCCATATCCTTTATTAATCCTTTTCTCTTTTCTGAGCAGGTTGAAACAGTGGTACAGGATTATTTGTGGTTGGCTCTTTATTATTGCTTTTGTTTTTCTCTCATATTTTTTAATGCTTAGTATTTTATGACTAGGAATTTATCCTCTTATTTCATTACTCTTATCAATTGAGTATTTTATTCTGAGCCCTCCATAAGTAAGTCTGTTCACTGAGTGCCAGGCCCTCTTCGTTTTGAAGAGCCCGTGTGACAGAGTCTTATTGTGATTGTGAATGAATGAATCACATTTCTTCCCTGAGCCTTGGAGGTGGGAGCACAAGACTCTCAAATCATAAACAATTGTGTGGCCTAGGCGTGATGGTGTATCAAATTTAATCATGTGATTATTATTTGAAAAATCAAGTACATATGCATGGCAGGCTGACCCCATGATCATTGGATATTCCAGATGCATTTGTCTTGATAGAAACAGCCAAAATAATTGATGAGGGGGATGATGTGTCTTTCATCTCCAATGTAATCTGGTCCAAATGACAAGGCTTACTCTTTTGGGGAGATTTCCTTTTTGGATTTTGGATTTTTTACAATGGTAGCTACATAACCATCATAGTGCAATGTTACTGGTATGAAGTATGGCGAAAATTATGATTATCACTTTAATTGGATCGCCTTGGTAGTTGGAGCATCTTCATATTCACTATTGTCCATAGAAACCTGATGCACAGAGAGGTAATTGTCAAAAAATTTGTAATCTTCATCAGTAAGCTCCCCCATTAAGGATAGAAACTCATTTGCCATTAAATTGAACACATGACAGGAAAAAAATGAGATCTATTCTGTGAGCCTTTGAGATATGACCACATATTCAAAAAGGTCACAAAATAACTCTACAAAACTTATTTCAACAACAAGAATTGAAATTTTAATGTTAAAATAAGTAAAAGTGCCATAAAAAAGCTTAGATAGTTGAGTATCTCAGAAAAAAATGAATAAAAATGTAAGATAAGCTATACCATTGGGTTCCCCATCAAAATCTACACATATAAAATTCTTATGCCATATCTATAAAGTCCATACTTACTGAGATAACCTGGATATATGCACTTTTGTGATCAGGGCACATATTCATGGTTTTTAGCTCATATCCTTTGACAGATGCATGATAAAGAGAAGATCCAAGAAGAAATTTACCACAAAATAACTTTAAAAATCAAGAAATAAGAAAATCTAGAACTTGCAAGGGTTTATTGAGAAAAATAACAATAGCTGTTGACCAATTTAATTTGAAAGTGGTCCAAACTTAAAATAAAATGAATATTAAGGTTCTACTACTTTATACGTGAATAATGATGTAATATTCATCATGATATTTGAGGTATCGCCCCCTGATATTATAGTTTGAAGTTTAAAATAGTCAATCTCAACAGAGAAGATGAGTTACAAGAAAAATTATCAAAGATAGAGCTTTGATGATGTAATAAAATTATTTGTGCATCTTGGTAAGGAAATTCCAAGATATGGGAATCAACTCTCTGAATGGATTTAGAAGGAATAACTCAGATTTTATTAATGATCAAAGTTTCAGACTAAAAATGATCATTTATGATCACTAACTGTAATCTTAATTCAAGTTTAACAGTTTAATAAGTGATAAAACTGGTGGCTACTAGTATATTATTAGTAAAAATAATAAAATGTACAAAGTTTAAGGTTTTACTATGAAACAATAGGTAAATATTGCAAATATTTCACTTATTGTACTAGGAATGTCCTTATTGAATGAATTAAATAAATAATAATTATAATAATAAAGAATTATTACAAGTATTGCATAAAATTATTATATTATTAAATAAGAATAATGATATAGCTTATACTTTTAAATAAATGTAATAATATAGCTTATATTATAAAATTATAATATAATAAAAACAAATATATTAATATATTCAAAGCTCTTTAGTATTTTTGACAAAAAATAATAACACATAAATTTTTTTTTTTCAATAATAAAAAACAATTAATAACAATAATATTACCAATATTAATGTTACATATTAATATAGATACTATTTATATTAATAAAAGAATTATTAAGAGTAATAAAAGAGAGAAAGTATTATAAAGGAGAAAATAACCTTCTTTCAACACTTGATATAATAATTTTGAAAGAGTTTATGCCAAAAAATGTAAATACAACTTATTTAAATTGTAGTTACAAAATAAAATAAGAGAAATCACAAATATTCTTAATTTTATGTGGAAAATAAGATTTATAGAGAAATATAACAAAAAAAATTAACGAAATGGAGTAATCACATCAAGATCGATGATTATAATAAAAATTAAATTTGGTATTTGATAATATAAATGATTTATATATTAATAATAAAGATTTTACCTTTTTATTTAATGTTTTAGTGTTTTTGATGCATTTGGAGGAGAAATTGAGTAAAAAAGGCTCTATTCATAGTAAATTCCTCTCCTATAGAGTCCAGAAGGCTTCTAATAGACGTGTACTTATAGTATCCACTGGGAATGATCATTATTTTAAGGTTTAGTGATGATTACATCATGATCAAACCATCTTTATTTAGAGTTATCACTATAACTCTAAGTCTGATGACATCATAGGCTCGGAAGAAGCCTGATATTTGTAGATTTTTTTAGTAATAATAATAATTTAATAGTATTCACCAGTTTTAGCACTTATATAACTGTTAAACATGAGATAAGATTACAGTGAGTGATCATAAATGATAAATTTTAAGCTTAAGCTTTGATCATTAATGAATTTTGAGTTATACACGCTAAAGCCATTCAGGGAGTGAATTCTGATAGCTTTGAATGTCCTTATGAAACTTCCAAGAGCATTCTATTACATAATCAAAACTCTATTCTTGATGATTTTTCTTGTAACTCATATTTTATGTTGAAATTCAATATTTTAAACTTCAAACCTTGATTCCAGGGGGTTTTACCTTGAATATTATGATAGAAAATTAATCATTATTCACGTATGAACTATTAGAGCCTGAATATCAACTTATTCTTAAGTTTGGAACACTTTCACAGCAAAGTGGTCAACAGATCTAGCAACTTTTCTCAATAAACCCTTACAAGTTATATCCTTGTTTAACAATTGTCAAATAATTTTCATAGCTGTGTTCTTACAGTAATTATGTGTTAACCTTATATTTGGCTTAACTATCTATCATGTATGTTTCAAGAGATATTAGCTAAAAACCATGAATGTATGCACTGACCAAAAAAGTGCATATATTCAGCTTAATTACTTAAGTATTAACTTTAGAGCAATGAGATAAAATTTTTTTATGTGAAATGTTTCCTGGGGAATCCAATGGCACAATTTATTCTGAATGTTTTTTCATTGGTTTCTGAGATGAATAAGAATTTATATCTTTTTATGGCATTTTTAGCTCCTTACTCATTAGTTATTGACTTTACAGATATGCCATAAAAATTATATATGTGTGTTTAAGCATGGGAAATCTAATGGTGTAATTTTTCTCACATGTTTCTTCATCAGATTCCATATTAATTCAGCATTTATGCTTTTTTATGGTCTTTTTACTTATTTCAAGATAATTATTTGGAGGAATAATTATTGTGAAGTTTTTCTTGTTACCTTTTTGGATATGTGGTCATAACTCAAAGGCTCACATAAAGAGTAACATTTTTCCAAGCCTATGAGGTCAGCAAACTTAGAGTTTCAGTGATAAATCTAAATAATGGTGTAAATATGAGAGAAGAAGGTTTAATGATGATGTAATCATTACTAAAACTTGCAATATTAATTGATTCAAGTGGACAACATCAGTAAATGTCTACCAGAGGCCTTCTGGACTCCAGGAGGGAGTATCTTAATATGAATAGAGCTCTTTTTCCTATATTCTACCCGCAGACACAACAAAAACAATAATAAATCAAACACAAAGGTAATTCTATTTATTCTTTAAACATAAATCATTTATATTATTAAAGAACAAATTTGTGCCAATGAGTAATCACTTTTCAAATAATTTATTACATCAAAAAATATTATTGCTTTGTTAAACTCTCTCTAAATCCTCAATTCCATGTAAAAACAAGAAAATTTGTAACTTCTCTTATTTTTATTTTTAAATAAAATTTAAATAAGTTTTATTTCCATTATTAGGCATAAAAGTACCCAAAATTATTATCTTAAGTGTTGAAAGTAAGCTATTTCATCTTATTATCATCATTATAATAGCTTAATTGTTAATATAAATAGTATTTATAGTAATAAGAAACTTTAATATTAGTAATATTATTGTCATTAGTTGTTATTTATGATTAAATAACAATTTTTATGCATTTATTATGTATTTGTAAAAATAATTAATTGCCATTAATATATCAATTATTATACCTTAATATATGTATTTTATTTTAGTATTTTTAAATATATCATTATTTTATTTTATTTATTGAAGAACAATTTACACCATAATTGTAATAATTTTATTAAAATTCCTATTTCAATCTCATTTATCATTGAAATTGGGTCATTTATAGTACAATAAGTAACATATTAGTAATATTTAGTTATTGTTTCATAGTCAAACCTTACCTTTGGGGGCCTGGAAGTGATATTTACTTGAAAGAACTTGAAAAAAGATTCAAATTTGGTTTATCCAATAATAAATAATACTTATAATCATAAAATTATATGATAATCTTATATTTATTGATTTTAAAAGATATTGAGGAATTTGGAAAGAAATTTTATTGTCTTACACATGGTTTTTCACATCCTTAATGTAAGGTGTGGATATGAAACTTTGATTAAAAATCAAGTACTTTTCCTGTCCTCAAAATTGTATAAGGTAAAATTCAGTTAAAAATAGTATGAAATATTATTTTTAAGAGAAAACACGCCAATTTTATTGTTTATAACTTTATTAGTATAAAACAATAATATAAAAATTTATTGTTTTACCAACAATAAAGATTTATCCAAAAAATACTCTACAAGAGATATTTTAAGGCTACAAAAGAAATTTCTTCAAGAGCAATTTCAATTGGAATTAATTGAGAAAAGAACTGCAAGCAATTAATTAAAGAACAAAGTCTTTAAAAAGAATATTAAAGAGAAAACACGCCCAAAAGTGACCAGAGTGAATTTGGAAACAAAGTGACAAAGTTTACAGTGATGAAAGATGCTTTAATTAACTTTTGGGGTGGTTCAGGGGTAAAAATGATTATAAGAGTTACAAACAATGATTATAATGATTTTTTCACGTGGTTAAAAGGATTAAAATGATTTAAAAGTGGTGGTTGGAATCTTTGATTGATTGGTTTAACAGTTTTAAACTAATTAATAAAAGGAAAAGATTCTAACATGAAGAGAAAAGTGGGGCAAAGAAGACATTCTTTTATAGCCATCAATTCTCTTGCTCCAAAAGTAAAATTTACTCTTGTCAGTCGTGAAAAACAGTCTGACAACAGAAAAGCCAATTATGGCATCATTGAACCCTGGTTTAGACCAAAAAAGGCTGGTTTAAGCCATTTTTAGCCATTTTAGACCCTTAAATCAGCCATTACTATAGCAATACCAGGCCTAGAGCCTTCAAAACACGTCAGAATGTGTGTCAGAGGCGTAGAAACCAGTTAAAACTGTTTTTATTATGATTGTTTTATCTTAAGGGTAGTTTTACCCTCTTGGCAACAGCTAAAACTACCCCAGTTGGTATCAAAACCTCATCATCAATTGAGTCCACAGACCCTGTAACTCAATTCCAGGCCAAAAGTGATGAACTTTTGCGTGAATTTTGACATCCCACGCCTGTCAGCAAGGATTTTGGGGGTCTAGCTCCCCCTTAGAGCTGGAGTTCCTTTTCCCCCCCAAATTTAATCTTTCCAATTTATTTTTCTTTTAATTCCTCATCATGTATTATACTTATAATTTACATATGTAATTCAATTCAATTGTACAGTACAATACAGTAATAATTGACACCTCATATGTAAATCAAAGTTCACTTATGTAATACACGCGCACATTTTGACATTTCAATTGAATTCAATTGAAAATACTTCAATTCCTCATAACTTCTAAACTAAACACAACACCTCAATTTTAACACAAAAATTGATGGTTAACACCACATGTGGTGTGAATTAAATTAAGGTTTTGAGGATTTTCAACTTTTGTATTGAAAATACTAAAAACTTAATTTAAGCTTATTTAGAGTTGAGTTACAAAAATTTCACTCAGAGGTGACCCCACCTGATTTTTTATGAGGAATCCAATGGTGAAATAAAATTTATATGTTTATTTATTGGATAAAAAGTTATAATAAATTTTATTTAACTTTTTTCCAAATTTATTTATTTTTTCACAATTTTGTTAAAATTTCATTTTTACTTAAATTTTTCAAGTATAAATGTAATTTTATATTTACAAAATTTAAAGTAATTTTATTTTTAATTATAATTAATTTTTTATTTTTAATATAATTTTATATTTATATTTTTCATTTTTATTTTAATAATATAAATAAATTTATTTTATTTATATTAATATGTTATTTTTGTATTTGTGGTCTTTTGGGTATATGAAATTACCTCTAAGGCTCACATTCCCTCCCCCTAAAAAAGAATATTACTTTGTAATATTGGTGTTTCTAGTGTGTCTGAATCTCCTCAGGAGTTTGGTGGCTTCTGGTATATCTTTATCTTCTAACCATTCATCTTCACAAGTTGGGTCACTGTACCTAACAAGGTATTCCCTTACTTTCTTGGTTCTTAATTTCCTTTCTTTAAGAACTTTGGTTATTTTCTTAGTACCAGATGTTTCAATAGGAGGTATAACTTGGGGAATCTTATTCCTCAAGGGAAATTTCTCAGCATCACTAGATTTGTATGGCTTTATCAAGCTTACTGGAAATGTAGGGTGCTTATTGCTAAGTTCTTCAGATAACTCCACTTCAACAGCATTTTCTCCATGGAGGGCCTTAATCACAAAAGGTCCTGCAAAGGAGTCTTTTAACTTTTTACATCCTTTGATGTTATTGAAGTTAGTGGTGGATACAAGAACTAGGTCCCCCACTTTGAAATCTGGAGTTGCATGAGATTTATCCCATTTGTCTTTAGCATATGCAAAAGAGTCCTCCATGCATCTTACTGCATGCTTTCTAGCTTTGTCTAGCATTCCTTTGAAGCTAGCAGCTGTGGGATGTATTTCAATTAAGTCTTTCCTCAAGGAATCTTGGGGTAACTTGGGGTTCCATCCTTTTTCTAGAATAGCAGGAGTCTGATTGGTACTGGAATGGATTGATGTTTTATATGCTAATTCCAGTGCTGGTAACAGAGTACACCAATCATGGGTAAATCCATCACAATCTTTGAATTCAAGGCCATACGCACAAAATCTTCTCACCATGTCCTCTAAGGTTTGGATCATTCTTTCAGCCAGACCATCAGTTTGTGGGTGGTAGGCTGTAGAGAAAGACAGTTTTGTGCCAAATAATTGGTGAAGATTTGTCCATAGAGCTGAAGTGAATTTGGGATCTCTATCACTGATGATATTTGTAAATATCCCAGTCCATGACACTACTCTATTCCATATCAGAAGAGCTGTATCCATGGCTGTATCATCTTTGTGACATGGTAAAAAGATTGGAGTTTTACTGAATCTGTCCACAATTACTAGGCAAGCATTATAGCTCCTGTCACCTCCTGGTGGTAGGCCAGTTACCCAATCCATATGGACAATTTCCCAAGGTCTGTTTGGTTCTTGGATTTTCATCATATTTCCAAGTCTTTTGCCAGTGGATTTATTTGCCTTTTGGCATCTGTCACAGGTTTTGCAATATTCTGCAACATCTTTTTGCCACATTGGCCACCATATGCAGGTCTTTACTTTCTCTCTTGTTCTGTCCTCAGAAAGATGTCCTGAAAAGGGACTATCATGGCATTCTTTCAGTACAAGATTGATTAATGACCTGTCTACAACTGTCATGACACATGTGTGCTTGGTTCTGTGGTAAATTATACCATCCAGTAGGTGAAATCTCCCTTCATTATAAGATTTTCTCCATACTTCATCCAAGGCATGTATTAGAGAGTTGTCTTTACAGTCTTTGTTAAGTAATTGGCATAAGATGCTACAATTCTTATCTTGAGTGTAACTATTTCTGACTTCTTCAAAGAAGGTGGTGTTCAAGTCTGTAACACTTATTCCTTCTATTGGAATTTGTGGTGAAGCTTCTTCTGGAACATAAGCAGGATTATCAATGTTATTTGGTAATGGCCATCTGCTTAGTCCATCTGCATTCTTATGAATATTCCCATCCTTATGAACAATAGTCATATTGCCTCTGTATTCTTGTATGGCTATTTGCCATCTGAGCATGTGTCTGTTAGGTGTTTTCATGTTCAAAAGTGATTTCACAGCTGTACAATCTGTTATTACTTCAAAAACACATCCCTCTAAGAAATAGTTCAATTTCTCTAAGGCCCAGACAAGGCATAGACATTCCATTTGACTTGCTCCATATCTGGCTTCAGTTGGTTTGATTTGCCTGGATATGAAACATATTGGTCCTTCTACAGGTTTGTCATTTATGATCTGAACTTGGTGAAGTGCAGCACCTAGTCCATCCCCTGATGCATCAATATACAGTTTGAAAGGCAATTTAAAGTCTGGCATCAGTGAGAGTGGAGCAGTGGTCAATGCTTCTCTTAGAGACTCAAAAGCTTTGACTCTGTCAACAGTCATCTCAAATACTGTGTCTTTGTCACACAACTTATAAAGTGGTCTTGCTATGGATGCAAAGTCTTTAATGTGTTGCCTGTAATATCCTGCAAAACCTAAGAATGACTGAATTTCTTTCTTATTCTGAGGCATGGGTTTTAACAATACTGCTGCAACTTTGTTTTTATCAATTCCAAGGGACAAACCAGATACAACATGTCCTAGTGCCTTAAGTTCTTTAAATCCAAAATGACATTTCTTCAAGGAGATTTTCATGTTTACTGATTGGATTTTTGTCAAAACTCTTGATAATCTGTACATGTGCTCCTCCCAAGTCTTTGAACAGATAATAATGTCATCAATGTAAATGATTAACCATCCCTCTGAGAGTTCTTCAGGGAAGATTTCATTCATCATTCTTTGGAAGTGTGAAGGTGCATTTTTGATACCAAAGGGCATCCTTAAGTATTCATACACTCCACAATGAACAATAATTCTCAAATATTTTCTTGCTCTTGGTGTTACTACATTTTGATGGAATCCTTTAAGGGCATCCATAGTGGTTATATACACTGCTTGAGATATTTGAGTAAGGGCAATTTGGATTTTTGGTATTGGGTATCTGTCTGGAACAGTGTAAGTGTTCAGAGCTCTAAAGTCCCCAACCATTCTGGATTTTCCATTATGCCACGCCACTATGACTGGTGTAGTTATTTCTACTTCCTCATTGTGGCCTACTTTTCTTATTACACCAAGGTCTAGAAGTTCTTTGATATGAATTTCTAGAGCTTCTCTTGATTTTGGACTTGCTGGATAAGCAGGTCTTCTTAAGAGTGGTGGATAAGGTCTCTCAATGTTAAGAATGAGGTCAACTTCATGACCAATAATTGCTCCCAGGGGTTCTTTGTCTGTAGCAAATGCTCCTCTGTGGTCATACAAAAGGGAAGAAAGTTCATTTTCTTGCTTATCAGTCAGATGAAGGCTTATTTCAGCCTCACTTAACTGTTCAGACTTGAATTTCTCTAACTCTAAGTTGACTGGTGATACTTTGTTTACTGTAATTTGTCTTTTAAAGGGTAAAAAGGCAAATTTCTGGCGCTTATTGTCTCCAATTGTAAAGTATCTGTCTTTGTTATTATGTAAATCTATTCCATACATGATTAAATAGTCATTTCCCAATATAAAATGGGTACTAGAGCAATTTTCCATAACAACAAATTCAACTGTGATCCTTAAATTCCCATTTATGTGTGGGAATATGACATTGGTCTCAAAGATTCCTAATGCTTTCATTGGGTTACTTGCACTGTTGAGTTTTATACCATCAATTGGTAACAATTGGTCTTCAAAATTTGGTACACAAGTCTTAAGAAAAGATTTTCCAACACAAGAGCAGAAGGCTCCTGGGTCAAGCAAAAGTTTGGTGGGTTTGTTATCAATCACCACTTCTGTTATACAGGAGTTACCAGCTGTATAACCTTTTCCTCTGTTTGGTTTTGTCTTCATAAGTTGTGCATCTTGAACTTTTGATAAATCAACTTGACCATTGCTCAATTGTGGTAAGTGGGAATAAGATTCCATGATGTCAAAAGTGGCATTGATATTTTCTATATCTTTTGAAGATTCAGAGAATATGGATGACTTATCATCTGAATTGTCTTCAATTATGTCTTCTTTTTCAACATCTGGTTCTTTTTCAATGTCAATTTCATTGATTTTCCCCCTTTTTGGACATGTATTGGCTAAATGGGTGGTGCTTTGGCAAATATGGCATTTTCTGACTGTATCTGCAGATTTATATTTAATATTACTAGAATTTTGTTTGGGGTTTTTGTCCACAGAATCTTTCCAAGGTGTATCAAACCTTGTTTTAAGATTCACCCTACTAGAACCAATTTTGGTTCTGGTGGTTACTTCTTCCAGTATATTGATAATATCCTCTGCTGAAGATTGTTCAGTAGTCCTGCTTTTGACAGCATGCTCTAAGTCACCTCCACATTGTCTCAGAATTTTTCTATGGATCATAAATTCTGACATGTCAGGATATAATGCTGTTAATCTGTCCTTTTGTTGGCAAAACCATGGTAAAGCTTTGTCTTTATCAGCATTAAATTTGGCAGATTCAAAGGCTGTTTCAACTTTAAACCTCCAAGCATCATTTGCCCATTTGTTGATGATTTGGGTTTTCCACCAAGTCCAACTCTGGTGTCCATGTGCTTGTCTTATTTTGATGTACCATCTGTGAGCTGATCTGGTAAACAAGGTGTTAAACCTGGCTGTTACCAATCTGTCTGGTAATTCAAAATCCTCTTTGATCATGTCAATACCTCTAATGAATTCCATATGGTCATACTCTCCTTCACCACTGAAGTGAGGCCATTCTTTAAGTTTTGGAACTTCTTTCAAGAGTGCTTGGCCCATTGATGGTTCCAAGTTATGAAAAGAAGTGGATAATTCATTTTTTAATTGTGAATTATCAGGATCCAATACTTGTGGATTTGAAATTCTTGTGCCCTCATTTTGATTTAGAGGTGTAGACATTCTTGGTAGGGTGTTCAGTAATTGTTCAATGTCATTCATTTTACTGTTGCTACACCTTTGGGAATTTCTGTATTCATGTTGGAAGCTTTGTATTAAATTTATTACTTCAATTTTATACATGTCTTCTTTATGTGTAAGTTCTTGCCATAACTCTGTCTGTCTTGTATTATCAGCAGTGACTTGATTCAATTTCATTGATAATTTTGATACTTCTTCTTGTGAAGCATCAAAACACTTTTTCAAGGCAATGGTATATGTCTTTACTTCAGTAAATGAATTTGAAATGTCATCAAGGACTTTCTTGTTATCTGTCTTGATAATATTTATGGCTTGTTTAATTCTTGTTTCAATTATGTCATCAATATTGAATTTAGAATATTTATCTGTTAATTCTTTAATAATGGCAGATTGTTCATTTATTTTATTGTTAGAAGAATTATCATTATTGGAATTTTTAATTGTTCTCAAAACTTTTTCAAAACACATAAGTGTTTCATTAATTTGGCACAGACTCAGGTTGTTTGTTTTAATGTTGTTACAAATGCTGTCATTTTTATCAGAAAGATGTTTTTTCACGTCATTTATAGCATTATACAACTCTGGGATGGAATCAAATATGTCAGAAATCATTTCTGGAACCTTAATCTGGCTTCCTCCTTCTTCTGTAATTCCATCATGGTTCTGGCCATCTGAAATACATTTTCCATGGCATCCTGCTGAATCTTTGGGATTCTGTAGCCCTGGCTGTAAGGTTTTGGGGCTGGTGCCTTCCCTTTGCCCTTGTTTGGAGGTTGTGGCTGCTTTTTCACGTTGGAATTGCTGCTGCTGGCCACTGGGGCTGTTTTTGGCAATGGTTTTGGTGGTGGAGGGTTGTTTTTCCTTCATTCTAGTGTCAAAAGCATCATGTTTTTCTTCTCCATTAATGGATGCCATCCATTGAGCAATTTGCAAGTGTTGGGATGGCCCAAGAATTTTCTTACTGTCAGGTAAGAATTCATGCAATTCTTCCACAGGTCTGCAAGGATCTGGTACTCCTTGAATTGGAGTGCATTGTTGTATGCACTGTGGCTGGCTTTGTATATGTCCACAGAGGCTTGTTGTGGCGGTGTCAGCTCTTTTTGAAGGTAAAATGGTATTATCAGCTTCAGAATGACCCATTTTAGTTGTTTGGAAGTCATCAACTGACCCTTTTCCTTCTGTACCTGGTTGGCCTCTGCCATAATCACGTCTATTACCTTTTTGGGAGCTGCTTGAGGGGTTGTAGCTGGCTCCTGACCTGGTTGAAGGCATAATTATGGTTAAAAAAGGCTTAAAATAGTATTTTTACGTCAAAAACTTACTATTGGCCAAATTTTTGGCTTTCTGAAGTGTATTACTTATATCCAAGTTAATTAATTCAGAGGATATTGGTTCAGGTTGATTATTTTGAGTCACAATAACAGTACTATTATGATCAGAATTAACAGTACTGGCAGGGATAATGCTGGTTACTGTTGAGGCTGTTTCAATGTTTTCTTGTCTTACCACGTTGTCAGACACTAAAATTAATGAAAAAGCCAATTAATTAAGTAAAAAAAAGGTTATTTCAAAAAAGAAATAAAAATATAAGCCTCACTTATAATATGAAAAAAATTATTTTTTAAGGATTTTTTTTTGGATTATAAGTATTTTTTATATGTTTTTAAATTTTTCAATATAAGAAAAAAGATTTAAAAAGAGTAAAAAAAAATATGTCACAGGTAAAATATCACGGCTGGGCCCCCAAATGTAAGGTGTGGATATGAAACTTTGATTAAAAATCAAGTACTTTTCCTGTCCTCAAAATTGTATAAGGTAAAATTCAGTTAAAAATAGTATGAAATATTATTTTTAAGAGAAAACACGCCAATTTTATTGTTTATAACTTTATTAGTATAAAACAATAATATAAAAATTTATTGTTTTACCAACAATAAAGATTTATCCAAAAAATACTCTACAAGAGATATTTTAAGGCTACAAAAGAAATTTCTTCAAGAGCAATTTCAATTGGAATTAATTGAGCAAAGAACTGCAAGCAATTAATTAAAGAACAAAGTCTTTAAAAAGAATATTAAAGAGAAAACACGCCCAAAAGTGACCAGAGTGAATTTGGAAACAAAGTGACAAAGTTTACAGTGATGAAAGATGCTTTAATTCACTTTTGGGGTGGTTCAGGGGTAAAAATGATTATAAGAGTTACAAACAATGATTATAATGATTTTTTCACGTGGTTAAAAGGATTAAAATGATTTAAAAGTGGTGGTTGGAATCTTTGATTGATTGGTTTAACAGTTTTAAACTAATTAATAAAAGGAAAAGATTCTAACATGAAGAGAAAAGTGGGGCAAAGAAGACATTCTTTTATAGCCATCAATTCTCTTGCTCCAAAAGTAAAATTTACTCTTGTCAGTCGTGAAAAACAGTCTGACAACAGAAAAGCCAATTATGGCATCATTGAACCCTGGTTTAGACCAAAAAAGGCTGGTTTAAGCCATTTTTAGCCATTTTAGACCCTTAAATCAGCCATTACTATAGCAATACCAGGCCTAGAGCCTTCAAAACACGTCAGAATGTGTGTCAGAGGCGTAGAAACCAGTTAAAACTGTTTTTATTATGATTATTTTATCTTAAGGGTAGTTTTACCCTCTTGGCAACAGCTAAAACTACCCCAGTTGGTATCAAAACCTCATCATCAATTGAGTCCACAGACCCTGTAACTCAATTCCAGGCCAAAAGTGATGAACTTTTGCGTGAATTTTGACATCCCACGCCTGTCAGCAAGGATTTTGGGGGTCTAGCTCCCCCTTAGAGCTGGAGTTCCTTTTCCCCCCCAAATTTAATCTTTCCAATTTATTTTTCTTTTAATTCCTCATCATGTATTATACTTATAATTTACATATGTAATTCAATTCAATTGTACAGTACAATACAGTAATAATTGACACCTCATATGTAAATCAAAGTTCACTTATGTAATACACGCGCACATTTTGACATTTCAATTGAATTCAATTGAAAATACTTCAATTCCTCATAACTTCTAAACTAAACACAACACCTCAATTTTAACACAAAAATTGATGGTTAACACCACATGTGGTGTGAATTAAATTAAGGTTTTGAGGATTTTCAACTTTTGTATTGAAAATACTAAAAACTTAATTTAAGCTTATTTAGAGTTGAGTTACAAAAATTTCACTCAGAGGTGACCCCACCTGATTTTTTATGAGGAATCCAATGGTGAAATAAAATTTATATGTTTATTTATTGGATAAAAAGTTATAATAAATTTTATTTAACTTTTTTCCAAATTTATTTATTTTTTCACAATTTTGTTAAAATTTCATTTTTACTTAAATTTTTCAAGTATAAATGTAATTTTATATTTACAAAATTTAAAGTAATTTTATTTTTAATTATAATCAATTTTTTATTTTTAATATAATTTTATATTTATATTTTTTATTTTTATTTTAATAATATAAATAAATTTATTTTATTTATATTAATATGTTATTTTTGTATTTGTGGTCTTTTGGGTATATGAAATTACCTCTAAGGCTCACACTTAAGCTTGCAAGAACTGTCTTTGAGTGACTGTAGTAATTAAAAAAGATATTTATAAATTAAAAATAAATTTATACCATAATATAATTTTTGGACTCATTAATTTTCTTTTATTCTTTAAAAAGAAAAATAAAAAATAATAATAATGAAAAGAATAATAAAAAACAACATTTTATTAATTTTTATTCTGTTCTTCTACTCATTTCTCTTATTAAAAAGGATATGAAAGAAATGTTTATGTGGAAATTTCCATATTTTCCCAAAGATAACACTTTTTGATATAAAGACTTACATTTATTTTTATTTTTATTTTTTGAAGGAAATTTAACTGGGGACAATCAAGCCACTGTTGCAAGACTTGTGGGAGAAACTTGTGAAAGGTCTCTAATACCAAAATTCAATAAGAAAAGAAAAGAGAAGAAATTGGTTTTTGGAGGACACACTATTCAGGACTCTGAAAGTGAGTACCTCTTTTGAATTTCTATAAAATTATTTCTAAATATCTTTTTGTTTTCTATTCTTTCAATATGACTACTAAAAGAGGTTCCCAATACTCCATTAAATCAGATAGAGGTGGACTCAGAAGTAAAATTGATCCTAAAAAAGGGAAAAGAAAGGGCAAAATCCCCAGTGGAACATAATCAAAACAGGGAAGTGCTATATTTCAAAGGCAAGTCCTTGAAATACCTATTATCTCTGAACATGAATTGGAACTAAGTATGAGTCACTCCAACAGAAACAAATCACTTTCAGGGGGCTCAGATAGACATGTAAATGAGCCACTACAAGAAAGATTACACAGTATACAAAGACAAAGACTGGAAAATGTTGGAAAAAATTCACCAAGGATTGATGAAATCCTAGAAAATCCCCAAAAAGTTCCTCAAGGAGGAAGAAATAGTGAAATACTCCAATGGATAGAATCCACTGCCATCCAAGCCCCAAATTAAAAAGATAAAATTGTACCATGCCAAAAAGAGGGAGGAAAGAAAGGGAGAAGCCCAAGTAGCTTCTAGAAGCAAGCCACAAGTCAAAGATCCTCCCCAAGAAGGGAAGAAGAGAAAAAAGAAGCACTTCAGGAAACCATATTCCCCTAGTTACAGGATTCCAAATATCCAAAAAGATGCCATAAAAAATGTTTTCAACATGTCCAGAACCTTGATGGAATTCAAGGACAAAGAGGAGCAGAGAATGAGGGAACCAAGTTTCCCAAAGCAGTAAATTTGAACCCTGTTGTAAATAATTTAACAAAAACTAAAAACAGCATATTAACCTTAAAAGAAATTAAAAATATTCTATTATATCACAAAGAAAAAAAAATAGTATAGTATCTTACACACTAATTGTTTTACAAAATCAAGAAGAAATAGATCACATTAAATGTATGGCTGAAAATAGCAAACCAAAATTATTATTTGAAAATACTCAGAAATTAATACAAGGACAACAAGAAGTGTATAAATACATATGAGATATCAAAGAAAAAACTTCAAAAATCAATTATTACCAGAGTATTGACAACCTGACAGAAAAACTGAATGAATGAACCATTTCTGTTGAAACATTTGAATAAAAGACTTAATAACACCAAAAGTTAACTCTAGACCATGTAGAAAAGAAATGATGAAGAATGACTGAATATTGGAGATGACATTCAAAGTGAAATAAGACTTATTACTGAGAAAATGAACAAAATGAAGAGGATAACTTAAATATGGCAAAGCTATCAAACCCATTTTTCTACACAAGAATCCCTTTTAAATCAAAAGAAGAGATAAAAAATACCTTCATTGTAAGGTGTGGATATGAAACTTTGATTAAAAATCAAGTAATTTTCCTGTCCTTAAAATTTGTATAAGGTAAAAATCAATTAAAAATAGTAAGAAATATTATTTTTAAGAGAAAACACGCCAATTTTATTATTTATAACTTTATTAGTATAAAACAATAATATTATAAAAATTTATTGTTTTACCAACAATAAAAATTTAACCAAAAAATACTCTACAAGAGATATTATAAGGCTACAAAAGAAATTTCTTCAAGAGCAATTTCAATTGGAATTAATTGAGCAAAGAACTGCAAGCAATTAATTAAAGAACAGAGTCTTTAAAAACAATATTAAAGAGAAAACACTCCCAAAAGTGAACAGAGTGAATTTGGAAACAAAGTGACAAAGTTAACAGTGATGAAAGATGCTTTAATTCACTTTTAGGGTGGTTCAGGGGTAAAAATGATTATAAGAGTTACAAAAAATGATTATACTGATTTTTTCAAATGGTTAAAAGGTTTAAAATGATTTTAAAAAGGTGGTTGGAATCTTTTATTGATTGGTTTAACAGTGTTTAAACTAAATATAAAAGGAAAAGATTCTAACATGAAGAGAAAAGTGGGGCAAAGAAGACATTCTTTTATAGCCATCAATTTTCTTACTCCAAAAGTAAATTTTACTCTTGTCAGTCGTGAAAAACAGTCTGACAACAGAAAAGCCAATTATGGCATGATTGAACCCTGGTTTAGACCAAAAAAGGGCTGGTTTAAGCCATTTTTAGCCATTTTAGACCCTTAAATCAGCCATTACTATAGCAATACCTGGCCTAGAGCCTTCAAAACACGTCAGAATGTGTGTAAGAGACGTAGAAACCAGTTAAAACTGTTTTTACTATGATTGTTTTATCTTAAGGGTAGTTTTACCCTCTTGGCAACAGCTAAAACTACCCCAGCTGGTATCAAAACCTCATCATCAATTGAGTTCACAGACCCTGTAGCTCAATTCCAGGCCAAAAGTGATGAACTTTTGCGTGAATTTTGACATCCCACGCCTGTCAGCAAGGAATTTGGGGGTCTAGCTCCCCCTTAGAGCTGGAGTTCCTTTTCCCCCCCAAATTTAATCTTTCCAATTTATTTTTCCTTTAATTCCTCATCATGTATTATACTTATAATTTACATATGTAATTCAATTGAGTTGTACAGTACAATACAGTAATGATTGATACCTCATATGTAAATCAAAGTTCACTTATGTAATACACGCGCACATTTTGACATTTCAATTGAATTCAATTGAAAATACTTTAATTCCTCATAGCTTCTAAAATATACACAACAACTCAATTTTAACACAAATTTTGGTGATTAACACTACATGTGGTGTGAATTAAATTAAAGTTTTTAGGATTTTAAATTTTTGTATTGAAAATACTAAAAACTTAATTTAAGCTTATTTAGAGTTGAGTTACAAAAATTTCACTCAGAGGTGACCCCACCTAATTTTTTATGAGGAATCAAATGATGAAATAATTTTTATATGTTTATTCATTGGATAAAAAGTTCCAATAATCTTTATTTAACTTTTTTCCAAATTTATTTCATTTTTTACAATTTTATGAAAAATTCATTTTTACTTAATTTTTTCAAGTATAAATGTAATTTTACAATTTCAAAATTTAATGTAATTTTCTTTTTAAATTGTAATTAAATTTTTAATTTTGAATATAATTTTATATTTATTTTTTTATTTTTATTTTAATAATATAAATAAATTAATTTTATTTATATTTATATGTTAATTTTGTATTTGTGGTCTTTTGGGTATATGAAATTACCTCTAAGGCTGACATTCCCTCCCCCTAAAATAAGGATTTTACTTTGTGATATTGGTATTTCTAGTGTGTCTGAATCTCCTGAGGAGTCTGGTAGCTTCTGGTATATATTTTTCTTCTAACAATTCATCTTCACAAATTGGGTCACTGTACCTAACAAGGTATTCCCTCACTTTCTTGGTTCTTAATTTTCCTTCTTTTAGAACTTTGGTAATTTTCTTAGTACCAGATGTCTCAATAGGAGGTATAACTTGGGGAACTTTATTCCTCAAGGGAAATTTCTCAGCATCACTAGATTTATATGGCTTCACCAAGCTCACTGGAAAGGTAGGATGCTTATTACTAAGTTTTCAGATAATTCTACTTCAACAGAATTTTCTCCATGGAGGGCTTTAATAACAAAAGGTCCGGAAAAGGAGTCTTTGAGTTTTTTACATCCTTTGATTTTATTGAAGTTAGTAGTGGATACTAGTACTAAATCCCCCACTTTGAAATCTGGAGTGGCATGAGATTTGTCCCATTTATCTTTAGCATATGCAAATGAGTCTTCCATGCACCTTACTGCATGCTTTCTGGCTCTGTCTAGCATTCCTTTGAAGCTGGCAGCTGTAGGAGGTATTTCAACCAAATCCTTCCTTAAAGAATCTTGGGGTAACTTGAGATTCCATCCTTTTTCCATAATAGCAGGAGTCTCATTGGTACTGGCATGAATGGATGTTTTGTATGCCAGTTCCAGTGCAGGTGAAAGAGTACACCAATCATGGGTGAAACCATCACTATCTTTAAATTCAAGGCCATATGCACAAAGTATTCTCACCATATCTTCTAAGGTTTGAATCATTCTTTCAGCCAGACCATCAGTTTGTGGGTGGTAGGCTGTGGAGAAGGATAATTCTGTCCCAAATAGTTGGTGAAGATTTGTCCAGAGTGCTGAGGTAAATTTAGGATCTGTCACTAATGATATTTGTAAATATTCCAGTCCATGATACTACTCTATTCCATATCAGAAGAGCTGTATCCATGGCTGTATCATCTTTGTGACATGGCAAAAAGATTGGAGTTTTACTAAATCTGTCCACAATTACTAGGCAAGCATTGTAACTTCTGTCACCCCCTGGTGGTAGGCCAGTTACCCAATCCATATGGACAATTTCCCAAGGTCTGCTGGGTTCTTGGATTTTGATCATATTTCCAAGTCTTTTGCCAGTGGATTTATTTGCTTTTTGACATCTGTCACAGGTTTTGCAATACTCTGCAACATCTTTCTGCCACATTGGCCACAAGATACAGGTCGTCACTTTCTCCCTTGTTCTGTCTTCAGACAGATGTCCTGAGAAGGGGCTGTCATGGCATTCTTTCAGTACAAGATTGATTAATGACCTGTCCACAACTGTCATGACGCATGTGTGCTTGGTTCTGTGGTAAATTATACCATCCAGTAGGTGGAATCTTCCTTCATCATAAGATCTCTTCCATACTTCATCCAAGGCATGTATGAGAGAGTTGTCTTTACAGTCTTTGTTAATCAATTGGAATAAGATGCTACAATTCTTATCTTGAGTGTAACTATGTCTTACGTCTTCAAAGAAGGTGGTGTTCAAGTCTGTAACACTTATTCCTTCTATTGGGATCTGTGGTGAAGCTTCTTCTGGCACATAAGCAGGATTATCAATATTATTTGGTAATGGCCATCTGCTTAGTCCATCTGCATTCTTATGAATATTCCCATCCTTATGAACAATAGTCATATTGCCTCTGTATTCTTGTATGGCTATTTGCCATCTGAGAATATGTCTGTTGGGGGTTTTCATGTTTAAAAGTGATTTGACAGCTGTTCAATCTGTTATCACCTCAAAAACACATCCCTCTAAGAAGTAGTTCAATTTCTCCAAGGCCCAGACAAGGCATAGACATTCCATTTGACTTGCCCCATATCTGGCTTCAGTTGGTTTGATTTGCCTGGATATGAAACATATGGGTCCTTCTACAGGTTTGTCATTTATTATCTGAACTTGGTGAAGTGCAGCACCCAGCCCATCCCCTGATGCATCAATATAAAATTTAAAAGGCAATTTAAAGTCTGGCATCAGTAAGAGTGGAGCGGTGGTCAAGGCCTCTCTTAGAGACTCAAAAGCTTTGACTCTGTCAAAAGTCATTTCAAATACTGTGTCTTTGTCACACAATTTATAAAGTGGTCTTGCTATGAATGCAAAATCTTTAATGTGTTGCCTGTAATATCCTGCAAAACCTAAGAATGACTGAATTTCTTTCTTGTTCTGAGGCATGGGTTTTGGCAATACTGCTGCAACTTTGTTTTTGTCAATTCCAAGGGACAAACCAGATACAACATATCCTAGTGCTTTAAGTTCTTTAAATCCAAAATGACATTTCTTCAAAGAGAATTTCATGTTTACTGATTGAATTTTTGTTAAAACTCTGGAAAATCTGTACATGTGCTCTTCCCAAGTCTTGGAACAGACAATAATGTCATCAATGTAAATGATTAACCATCCCTCTGAAAGTTCTTCAGGGAAGATTTTATTCATCATTTTTTGGAAGTGTGAAGGTGCATTTTTGATACCAAAGGGCATCCTCAAGTATTCATACACTCCACAATGAACAATAATTCTCAAGTATTTTCTTGCTCTTGGTGTCACCACATTTTGATGGAGTCCTTTAAGGGCATCCATTGTGGCTATATACACTGCCTGAGATATTTGAGTAAGGGCAATTTGGATTTTTGGTATTGGGTATCTGTCTGGAACAGTGTAAGTGTTCAGAGCTCTAAAGTCCCCAACCATTCTAGATTTTCCATTATGCCATGCCACTATGACTGGTGTAGTTATTTCCACGTCTTCATTGTGGCCTACTTTTCTTATTAAACCAAGGTCCAGAAGTTCTTTGATATGGATTTCTAGGGCTTCTCTTGATTTTGGACTTGCTGGATATGCAGGTCTTCTTAAGAGTGGTGGATAAGGTCTCTCAATGTTAAGAATGATGTCAATTTCATGACCAATAATTGCTCCTAGAGGTTCTTTGTCTGAAGCAAATGCTCCTATGTGGTCATACAAAAGGGAAGAAAGTTCATTTTCTTGTTTATAAGTCAGATGAAGGCTTATTTAAGCCTCCTTTAACTGTTCAGACTTGAATTTCTCTAATTCTAAGTTGACTGGTGATACTTTGTTTACTGTAATTTGTCTTTTAAATGGTAAAAAGGCAAATTTTTGGCGCTTATTGTCTCCAATAGTAAAGTATCTGTCTTTGTTGTTATGCAAATCTACCCCATACATGATTAAATAGTCATTTCCCAATATAAAATGGGTACTAGAGCAATTTTCCATAACAACAAACTCAACTGTGATTCTTAAATTCCCATTTATGTGTGGGAATATGACATTGGTCTCAAAAATTCCTAATGCTTTCATTGGATTACTTGGACTATTGAATTTTATACCACCAATTGGTAACAATTGGTCTTCAAAATTTGGTACACAAGTCTTAAGGAAAGATTTTCCAACACAACAGCAGAAGGCTCCTGGGTCAAGCAAAAGTTTGGTGGGCTTGTTGTCAATTACCACTTCTGTTATACAGGAGTTACAAGCTGTATAGCCTTTCCCCCTGTTTGGTTTTGTTTTCATAAGTTGTGCATCTTGAACTTTTGATAAATCAAGTTGACCATTGCTTAATTGTGGCAAGTGGGAATAAGATTCCATGATGTCAAAAGTGGCATTAATATTTTCTATATCTTTTGAAGATTCAGAAAATATTGATGACTTATCATCTGAATTGTCTTCAATTATGTCATCCTTTTCAACATCAGGTTCCTTTTCAATGTTAATTTCATTGATTTTCCCCCTTTTTGGAAATGTATTGGCTAAATGGGTGGTGCTTTGGCAAATATGGCACTTTCTGATTGTATCTGCAGATTTATACTTAACATTATTAGAATTTTCTTTGGGGTTTTTGTCCACAGAATCTTTCCAAGGTGTATTGAACCTTGTTTTGAGATTCACCCTGCTAGAACCAATTTTGGTTCTGGTGGTTACTTCCTCTAATATATTGATAATATCTTCTGCTGAAGATTGTTCAGTAGTCCTGCTTTTGACAGCATGCTTTAAGTCACCCCCACATTGTCTCAGATTCTTTCTATGGATCATAAATTCTGACATGTCTGGATATAATGCTGTTAATCTGTCTTTTTGTTGGCAAAACCATGGTAAAGCTTTGTCTTTATCAGCATTAAATTTGGCATATTCAAAGGCTGTTTCAACTTTAAACCTCCAAGCATCATTTGCCCATTTGTTAATGATTTGGGTTTTCCACCAAGTCCAACTCTGGTGTCCATGTGCTTGTCTTAATTTGATGTACCATCTGTGAGCTGATTTGGTAAACAAGGTGTTAAATATGGCTGTTACCAATCTGTCTGGTAATTCAAAATCCTCTTTGATCATGTCAATACCTCTAATGAATTCCATATGCTCATACTCTCATTCACCACTGAAGTGAGGCCATTCTTTAAGTTTTGGTACTTCTTTCAAAAGTGCTTGGCCCATTGATGGTTCCAAGTTATGAAAAGAAGTGGATAATTCATTTTTTAACTGTGAATTATCAGGATCCAATACTTGTGGATTTGGAATTCTTGTGCCCTCATTTTGATTCAGAGGTGTAGACATTCTTGGTAAGGTGTTCAGTATTTGTTCAATATCATTCATTTTACTGTTGCTACACCTTTTGAAATTTCTGTATTCATGTTGGAAGCCTTGTATTAAGTTTATTACTTCAATTTTATACATGTCTTCTTTATGTGTCAGTTCTTGCTATAACTCTGTCTGTCTTGTATTATCAGCAGTGACTTGATTCAATTTCATTGATAATTTTGATACTTCTTCTTGTGAAGCATCAAAACACTTTTTCAAGGCAATGGTATATATCTTTACTTAAGTAAATGAATTTGAAATGTCATCAAGAACTTTCTTGTTATCTGTTTTGATAATATTTATGGATTGTTGAATTCTTGTTTCAATTATGTCATCAATATTGAATTTAGAATATTTATCTGTTAATTCTTTAATAATGGCAGATTGTTCATTTATTTTATTGTCAAAAGAATTATTAATATTGGAAATTTTAATTGTTCTTAAACCTTTTTCAAAACACATAAGTGTTTCATTAATTTGGCACAGACTCAGGTTGTTTGTTTTAATGTTGTTACAAATGGTTTCATTTTTATCAGAAAGATGTTTTTTCACGTCATTTATAGCATCATACAGCTCTGGGATGGAATCAAATATATCAGAAATCATTTCTGGAATCTTAATCTGGCTTCCTCCTTCTTCTGTAACTCCATCATGGTTCTGGCCATCTGAAATACATTTTCCATGGCATCCTGTTGAATCTTGGGGATTCTGTATCCTTGGCTGTAAGGATTTGGGGCTGGTGTCTTCCCTTTGCCATTGTTTGGAGTTTGTGGCTGCTTTTTCACGTTGGAATTGCTGCTGCTGGCCACTGGGGCTGTTTTTGGCACTGGTTTGGGTGGTGGAGGGTTGTTTTTCCTCCATTCTAGTGTCAAAAGCATCATGATTTTCTTCTCCATCAATGGATGCCATCCATTGAGAAATTTGCAAGTGTTGGGATGGCCCAGGAATTTTCTCACAGTCAGGTAAGAATTCATGCAATTTTTCCACAGGTCTGCAAGAATCTAGTACTCCTTGAATTGAACTGCATTGTTGTATGCACTGTGGCTGTCTTTGTATATGTCCACAGAGGCTTGTTGTGGTGGTGTCAGCTCTTTTTGAAGGTAAAATGGTATTATCAGCTTCAGAATGACCCATTTTAGTTGTTTGGAAGTCATCAACCAACCCTTTTCCTTCTGTACCTGAGTGGCCTCTGCCATAATCACATCTATTACCTTTCTGGGAGCTGCTTGAGGGGTTATAGCTGGCTCCTGATCTAGTTGAAGGCATATTTTATGATTAAAAAGGTCTAAAATAGTATTTTTACGTCAAACACTTACTATTGGCCAAATTCTTAGCCTTCTGAAGGGTATTACTTATGTCCAAGTTAATCAATTCAGAAGATATTGGTTCAGGTTGGATATTCTGAGTCAAAATAACAGTACTATTATGATCAGAATTAACAGTACTGGCAGGAATAATGCTGGTTACTGTTGAGGCTGTTTCAATGTTTTCTTGTCTTACCACGTTGTCAGACACTAAAATTAATGAAAAAACCAATTAATTAAGTAAAAAAATTATTTCAAAAAAGAAATTAAAATATAAGCCTCACTTATAATATTAAAAAATTATTTTTTTATTGATTTTTTGAATTATAAGTATTTTTTATATGTTTTTAAATTTTTCAATATAAGAAAAAAGATTTAAAAAGAGTAAAAAAATATGTCACAGGTAAAATATCATGGCTGGGCCCCCAAATGTAAGGTGTGGATATGAAACTTTGATTAAAAATCAAGTACTTTTCCTGTCCTCAAAAGTTGTATAAGGTAAAAATCAATTAAAAAGTAGTAAGAAATATTATTTTTAAGAGAAAACACACCAATTTTATTGTTCATAACTTTATTAGTATAAACAATAATATTAAAAAATTTATTGTTTTACCAACAATAAAAATTTATCCAAAAAATACTCTACAAGAGATATTTTAAGGCTACAAAAGAAATTTCTTCAAGAGCAATTTCAATTGGAATTAATTGAGCAAAGAGCTGCAAGCAATTAATTAAAGAACAGAGTCTTTAAAAAGAATATTAAAGAGAAAACACGCCCAAAAGTGACCAGAGTGAATTTGGAAACAAAGTGACAAAGTTAACAGTGATGAAAGATGCTTTAATTCACTTTTGGGGTGGTTCAGGGGTAAAAATGATTATAAGAGTTACAAACAATGATTATACTGATTTTTTCAAGTGGTTAAAAGGTTTAAAATGATTATAAAAAGGTGGTTGGAATCTTTTATTGATTGGTTTAACAGTGTTTAAACTAATTATAAAAGGAAAAGATTCTAACATGAAGAGAAAAGTGGGGCAAAGAAGACATTCTTTTATAGCCATCAATTTTCTTACTCCAAAAGTAAATTTTACTCTTGTCAGTCGTGAAAAACAGTCTGACAACAGAAAAGCCAATTATGGCATGATTGAACCCTGGTTTAGACCAAAAAAGGGCTGGTTTAAGCCATTTTTAGCCATTTTAGATCCTTAAATCAGCCATTACTATAGCAATACCTGGCCTAGAGCCTTCAAAGCACGTCCGAATGTGTGTAAGAGACATAGAAACCAGTTAAAACTGTTTTTACTATGATTGTTTTATCTTAAGGGTAGTTTTACCCTCTTGGCAACAGCTAAAACTACCCCAGTTGGTATCAAAATCTCATCATCAATTGAGTTCACAGACCCTATAGCTCAATTCCAGGCCAAAAGTGATGAACTTTTGCGTGAATTTTGACATCCCACGCCTGTCAGCAAGGATTTTGGGGGTCTAGCTCCCCCGTAGAGCTGGAGTTCCTTTTCCCCCCCAAATGTAATCTTTCCAATTTATTTTTCCTTTAATTCCTCATCATGTATTATACTTAGAATTTACATATTTAATTCAATTGAGTTGTACAGTTAAATACAGTAGTAATTGATACCTCATATGTAAACCAAAGTTCACTTATGTACTACACGCGCACATTTTGACATTTCAATTGAATTCAATTGAAAATACTTTAATTCCTCATAACTTCTAAGATATACACAACACCTCAATTTTAACACAAATTTTGGTGATTAAAACTACATGTGGTGTGAATTAAATTAAAGTTTTGAGGATTTTCAATTTCTGTATTGAAAATACTAAAAACTTAATTTAAGCTTATTTAGAGTTGAGTTACAAAAATTTCACTCAGAGGTGACCCCACCTAATTTTTTATGAGGAATCAAATGGTGAAATAATTTTTATATGTTTATTCATTGGATGAAAAGTTCCAATAATCTTTATTTAACTTTTTTCCAAATTTATTTCATTTTTTACAATTTTATGAAAAATTCATTTTTACTTAATTTTTTCAAGTATAAATGTAATTTTACAATTTCAAAATTTAATGTAATTTTCTTTTTAAATTGTAATTAAATTTTTAATTTTGAATATAATTTTATATTTATTTTTTTATTTTTATTTTACTAATATAAATAAATTAATTTTATTTATATTTATATGTTAATTTTGTATTTGTGGTCTTTTAAGTATATGAAATTACCTCTAAGGCTCATATTCATAGCAGACCTAAGCCATCAAGACAACAATCAATTCTGGATGAAAGAGGCACCTCAACTTAAAGAATGGCCCAGATTCAAAGGTGAAGGTGAATATTACCACTTGTCATTTATCAAACAAATTGACATTTTACAAGAAGCTTATTCCATACCCCATGAGTTAATCACTGCAAGATTACACTCCTTATTTAAAAAATATGCAAAAAGATGATATTATGGAATAAGACAGACAAATAGCAAACCTGGTCTTTGTGGAAAAATGGAATAATCACAACATGGGAAAATAATTCCTGGAGGTATAAAATGGAAAATGAATTTGAAATTTCATTCTTTGACCCAGAAGAGGATAAAATTTTGATTTGGTTCTTGAAACAAGTTGAAAGGTTAAATGCACTGCCTCCAGAAATGTCACAAAAAATAGTGAATATGAGGATACTTAAAAAATGTGTAGGGGAACTGGAACATTTCCTGAGAGTAAGATTCATAGAACCATGTTCCACAGAGGAGTATATTAGTTCACTGGAAGATATACTGACAAGGACCAAAATTGGCAAAAAATGGAAAAAATTGGATAGGAAGAGTCCAAATAAGCCATTTATTAAGAAGGACAAACCAGAAAGCCCTTTCAAACCCAATAAATCCAACACTAATAAGCAAAGAAAACAGTATAAATGTGGTGGTATTGGACACTTAACCAATATTTGCCTCAAAAACGCAAAAATCAATGAAATTGTAGAAACAGAAAGCCACAGTGACAAAGAAGAGGAAGCTGAGTCTGAAAGAGATACTGAATAATCAGACACCTCTGAAAGTGATGAAATAAATATGATTAATTCACAAACTGATATATTAATTACTGGATGTAAACTCAAGCTAGCCATAAGTTGAAACAGCTGATAAAGCCCTTGCAAATATACAAGATGCCAAGATGTATAGAGCCAAACCTGCAAAAGGAATGGGATATACAGCTAGAAAATGAATGAAGAGTATTGTTATGGTAGAAAACCAAGAGGAAAAAGTAAACATGGACATAGGGTAACACTGCACCTGTGTTGGTAAAAATCATACAAGATTGGGAAGAGAAAATCATACCAATACAAGGTATTGAGCTTAGTAGTACAAGTGAAAGGATGAAGCCCCTTGGAATAATCAACTTAAAATTGCTTTTTCCCCATCCTTCCTGATGAATAAGATGAAAAGTAGAGTTTTCAGTAATGGAAAACTGTACTAGTAATCATTCTATACTTGGAAATGATTACTTGTCAATTTATGTTATAGATATATATAACCAAAAAGACAGAGATTTCATCAGAAGGAAAGAGAAAAAGATAGAAATTTGGTTTTTTAAAACAACCAAAAACAAATTCCTGTTATAAAAAATGAAGCAACAAGCACGAAACCACTTTTGTTCATAGGTGAACAGCTTATAAAGGAGGAATTAAACAAAGACTACACAGAAAAAATGAAAGAAAAATAGATTTATCACTTATAAAAGCACAAAAGTGCCTTTGAAACTGACAAGAAACCACTAGGTGCTATTATTGGAAATGAGGTGGAAATTCTTTTACATATGGAAAAACCTTATCCACCCCTGTTAAAAAAACCAGCTTATCCAGCTTGTTCAAGGGCTAGCAAAGCCATAGAGGTCCACATTGTAGAATTAATGGACCTAGGGTTGTTAAAAAAGTAGGACATAATGAACATGTAGAAGTCACAACACCTGCTATTATAACCTGGCAAAATGGAAAATAAAGGATGGTAGGGGACTTGAGAGCTCTAAATAGCTATACTATCCCTGACAGAGACACAATACCCAGAATCTATGAGACATTAAAACAAGTGTCACAAGCTAATTTCATTACCGCCATGGATTCTCTCAAGGGGTTTTAACAAAATGTCTTAACAGAAAATTCCAGAATACTACTGTGGGAACTCCTCTGCGTGTGGGATAAAATGAGGCAGTACCTGGAAGGGGAAATTACAAGAAAACAGTTTTGAATTGCTGTTTGAGATTTGTAATCCTTTCTCTTCTTGTGTGCTAGAATAATCTAGACTGCCCTTCCTAATATGCTAAGCTATCTTTACTGAGTTCACCAAATCAATTTTATTATTGATAGTGGCTTGATCAGAAAAGATTGTACTCAACAATCTCTAATTAGACTTTGCTCTACTAAAAACAGTGGTTATTTAAAACCTTAAAAATTAAATTCTTTTTAAAACTTTCAGCAGGCTGAGTGGATTCCACCAGATGATAGTACAGCAATATATCAAATAATATAATAACTAAAATAAATAAAACATACCAGGAAACACTATCTTCTAATACAAAACCACAAAATATTCTTTTGTTGATAATTCTTTAATAAGTATAGAAACTAATAGCTAGGATAACAACAATCTTCAATTCTCTGAAATAATAAGCTTGAAAAGGATAAAAATATATTTCAAGCCCTTTGTGATGTGATGGATAGGCTACAAATCTAATAATTGTTAATGATATAGTAAAATATGGGTAGTTTAATGTTATGTGTCGTGATGTCATGTAATAATAGATTATATGATCTCTTCTGGTTGTTTTTCATATACTAATCCTAGCTAATTGCTATAGGTTTAATATAAATCTTAACTAAACACTAAAGTATTTAATTTGATTTAGTTCCTCTGTTGATAATTTATTAAGTATTACCCAATAAATACAAATCCACTTTTATTTTGAAAGTAGTAAAATTACTTTGGTTGTGCAGGTTTTCTTTTAAAATAAGCAAAATTACTCTCTTTGAGGAAGTTTACAACAAAAACTAGCCCAAAACTAATTATAATGGTTAGGTTTTATTTTGAAGCCTACAAAATTACTTTGGTTTGAGGGTTTTATTTTAAAACTCTCTAAAAATTACTTTTAAGGATTTAAACACTAAACTCCAGAGACGCCTTGCTCATGAGCTTCAAGCTTTAACATCCTAATTAAATAAGGAACTAGTCTACCTGCTAGTAAGGGATGAATTAAAGTCTTTTCACACTATTGGTTCTCTTGATCTATGTCAACAACAAACCTCAGTTACTAGGCTTAATTTATCAAATAAATTTCTAGTATACATCCTAGAAGAGGGATCAGAAAAAATAAATTCAATTTACAATTTCTAGATGGGGAAGAGGGCCTCTATTTATAGCCGTGGGGCATCCATAGCAGTGCAAAAAAGAGGGGACTTAGAAATTTTCAGCCTCTGGTGGCTGTGAAAAGCTGTGCAAACTTTAATTTTGGATTTGCAGGGGCAACGTGTTGTGACGTGACACAAGTCTAGATTTCTGACCAATCAGATTGCTTCACTTGACTTTTCATAATGAAGTGACGTGTTTCTGACCAATCAGATCAATTAATTCTTCTCTCACCTATTCACGTGATGTGTTTGTGACATGTGGCTGTGAAATACAGTCAAACCTTAATTTCTGGCCTTGGAACCCTTATCTCCATGTATTACTCAATTGATTACTAATCTTTCAGCTTATTTTACTGGATTACAGTTTTTAGGCCTTTGAGGGCTGACTTGTGGGTTAGGTTTCACCTTTTTATGAAACTTCATAAAGGACAGATTACCCGTATTCCTTGTTGGCCTGTATTACCTGTATTCTTCCTGAAAATTCCTAACACATATCCCTTCCAACATCCAGTCCCACTCTTCATTTATGCAGCTTCAATGAGAAATTTGGGGGTTACATTAACAGAAAACTTGATGTAATATGGCCTTTCCAATTCAGCAATAAAATATTTCAGTATTAAATAATTAATCCTTCAATCATCTAAAGGAACTCAATGATGCTTATCCCCTCTTTGGGTGGTTCATTGAGTTCCTTTAGATTATTGAAGGATCAATTATTTAATACTGAAATATTTTATTGCTGAATTGGAAAGGCCATATTACATCAAGTTTTCTGTTAATGTAACCCCCAAATTTCTCATTGAAGCTGCATAAATGAAGAGTGGGACTGGATGTTGGAAGGGATATGTGTTAGGAATTTTCAGGAAGAATACAGGTAATACAGGCCAACAAGGAATACGGGTAATCTGTCCTTTATGAAGTTTCATAAAAAGGTGAAACCTAACCCACAAGTCAGCCCTCAAAGGCCTAAAAACTGTAATCCAGTAAAATAAGCTGACAGATTAGTAATCAATTGAGTAATACATGGAGATAAGGGTTCCAAGGCCAGAAATTAAGGTTTGACTGTATTTCACAGCCACATGTCACAAACACATCACATGAATAGGTGAGAGAAGAATTAATTGATCTGATTGGTCAGAAACACGTCACTTCATTATGAAAAGTCAAGTGAAGCAATCTGATTGGTCAGAAATCTAGACTTGTGTCACGTCACAACACGTTGCCCCTGCAAATCCAAAATTAAAGTTTGCACAGCTTTGCACAGCCACCAGAGGCTGAAAATTTCTAAGTCCCCTCTTTTTTGCACTGCTATGGATGCCCCATGGCTATAAATAGAGGCCCTCTTCCCCATCTAGAAATTGTAAATTGAATTTATTTTTTCTGATCCCTCTTCTAGGATGTATACCAGAAATTTATTTGATAAATTAAGCCTAGTAACTGAGGTTTGTTGTTGACATAGATCAAGAGAACCAATAGTGTGAAAAGACTACATGAACCTTCCCAAAATTGATACTTCAAAAGTGTTTTGTTCCACACCTTGAATCTTCTATGTCCCCTATGATGCCTACAGCTCTGCTCTTTATTAATTGGAGTCCGCATTGTGACCCTTATTATATTAATCACCCAATTGCTTATATTTAAGCATATTAAAAAATATATATGAAAGAATTATTTACAGAGAAAATTGAAAAATGTCTTTGATTTGGGTACTGTCCATCAAAATTATGTGTTGGATAGTGCAGTGGGGTGACACTGGAAGAGAAAACCTGTGGTTAATTTTCCTTAATGAATATAACATTTGTGTTATTCCATGTTTATTTGACTGTTATTTTCCCTCAAAGGTGATTTAATACTATTGATATCCTCTTTTATATAAATAATTACCATAAAAATAAAAAATTTATTCAGCTGAACTGTCATGGTATACCACACTACTAATTATAATAGTCCATTGTGGCATATATGACTACCTAAGACTGCCTTTTGGTATAAAGAATTCCCCTTACCATTATCAAAAATGATTAATACCATATTTTCTGAAGAATTACCAGAACAATGGGTAATAATATACATTGATGATATTATAGTTTTCTCAGAAACTTAGGAAAATCACCTAACAAGACTAGAAAGAGTCTTGCAAAAGATAGTTAAAGTGATGATGAAAATTTCTTCGAGAAAATGTTGTTTTGCATATAGTCAACTAAAAGCACTGGGACATGTTGTATCTGGACTAAGCTTGGGCATAGATAAAAACAAAGTAGCAGAAGTAATACTGAAACCAATGCCCCAAACTTAAAAGGAAATGAAATCATCTCTAGGATTTTATGAATATTACAGACAGCATAAAAAAGACTTAGCAAGAACTGCCAAATCCTTATCTAAACTCTATTACCAACAGACAGTCTATAAAATTACTGATGAAAGGGTTAAGGAATATCAGGAACTGAGGAAATTACTTAAAAATGACACATTTATTCTATTTAAATATTGGAAATTACCTTTTGAGCAGTAAATTGATGCTTGTGGAGAAGGATTAGGTGCTGCAGTACTGTCACAACCATGGGAAGAACCTCCCAATCAGGATTTATGGCAATTTCAGCCTGACCCAATTTATGGCCAAAAATCTTCCTTATGTCCTTCTCTTTGGCCAATTCACTACCTCTCCAAACCCCAGGACAATTCCCTTGCCTTTGCGCCCCTGGATCACCCCCTTTTATTAGGGGTTTGTAAGCCTCTAAAGCCCATGGTTTGTATAATGTGGTCACTAGGCCACCTACTGCAGCCCAAAGGCCATGGGACCACTTAGGCCCCTTTTGGCCTAAATAAAATGGGGCAGCCCATCAGTCCCAATGCCACGTGGGTACCAAAACACGAGTGGGCCCACCTGAGCACCATTTTTTGGACAATACCCCAAAGGACCCAGGAACCTCAAAATGGCCATACATGGCCATGGACCCCAAAATTCCACCTATGACCTCTGGAAACTACCAGAGGCCACCAACTCAGATCTAGCAGGGTTTCCCCTCAGTTATGGGCCCCGCATTGAAGGAGCCACGAATGGGGCATATTTGGTATTATATACCATTATGCACCATTGTTCCTCAGCAATCCAATTGGTGACATTTTCAAGATTCAATTAATTCATTTAAAGTTACTCCACCAGCCCATCAGTCCATTTCCAAGGGAGGGCTTGTCTCACTCAAGGTGGCACTGCATGGTGGAATCCACAAGACCATTTGAGGATACTGTCACAACCATGGGAAAGACCCTTCCCAATTGATGTTTTAAGGAAGTTAAAGCCTCCACCAATATATGGTGAATTGGCCATATTATTATTTATAGGCTAATTGGCCTTTGGGCCACACTCATATTCCCTGGCCATATCCTGCTTAATTGGCCCATTATTTACCCCTCCAAACCCCAGGCCATTTCCTTGATTTTGTGCCTGGGGGTCTTTGCCCCTGGCCCACCCCCTTTGATTAGGGGGTTGTGGGCCATTTAGGCCCTTTACACCCTCTATAGCCTGCGGTCCATAGGCTGTGCTCCATGGGACCACTTAGGCCCCTTTTGGCCTAAATACAATGAGGCCAAGAGGGGACAAGGGGGGCTATACCTCAAGAAACAATACCAGGTGGGTCCCAAACCATAATCTGGCCCACCTGGCCCATCAATTCATGCGGACCAAAAAGCCCAAGGGACTCAAAATGGCCAGAACTGGCCATTGATCCCAAAAATCAAGTCATGGCCTCTGGAAACCACCAGAGGCCACCAGACACCTTCAAAAAGGTTTCCCCTCAATATAAGGGAAACATTGGGCCATTTCAATGGACCAAAGCCTATAGGAACCAGGATTGGTTCATATATGGTATTATATACCATTATGCACCATTTTTCCTCAGAAATCCAATGGTGATGGTTTCAGGAGCCCATTAAATCACTTCAAATCAAGTCCCCAAGTCCATTACTCCATTCTGAAGGAAGACTTCAGTCAATGACTCTTGCAATCCATGGTGGCTATCAAAAGACTATTTGAGGACACCAATCACCTGGTCCTTCAGGTGGTGGTTAGTTCATTTAAACTGCATGCCCCCAAGGGAATACTGGCCGAAGATTTGTCAAGGGAAATTCCAAGTGGTTTTTGATCATAAAGTCAGTTGTCAAGTCATCAAGCACTCCAGAACTTCTTGGAAAACTGAATTGGTTCATACAGGCGGTATTCAGGAAACCTGTATGGCATTGGCCCATTTGGGACAATTCATATTTCACTATGGGAATTCAAAGCACACAGTTCATTCCTCAAGATGGCCAGATCTGTATTGCTCCAAAACAGTGAATACAGCTCGGTGATCAACCCTCCAGGATCAGTATTCAACCTTTCACATATACTGGCTACCTTTCCATCCCTGGGGACGTTTTCCCCAGGTAATCAATATATTGTATTTGTTTTTATTATTATTTCCTTTTCATTCTTGAAAGTGAATACTGATATTCTCAATTAAGTCATTTGAAACTTTATCTTTGCCTGTCAGTGGATATTGGTGGCAATATCCTTTACTAATTACAGTGTTCTTTCTGGAAGGTTGAGGCAGTGAATAGAGGTTTAATTTTGTTAGCTCTTTGGCCTGTTGTTTTATTTATTATCCTTGGCCCTTGGCTTTCTTCTTATCTTTGGCATATCTCATACTTTCTGTTATTTCATTTTACAGAAATATATTATTCTTTTATTCTCTTTTTCTTTTGGAGCCCTCAAAGTGGGTTCTTCATTCCTGAGATCAAGTCCACTCTTGTTATTCCCAAGAGGCCCTGTGAAATTATATTAATTAGCTCATAAGTGATTATTTATTTTTACCTTCAAATCATTCATTCATAAACTATGACTCTTCTATTAATTTAATAATTTTTCTTTGAATTCTCAATTCTCAATCACTCTTTTGCTCATGAAAATTGATTTTCTCTTTAGGAATATTCTCTCAATTTTATGAAAATACCTTTTCTTTCAGAACTGTGTGGATGACAATTGTTTTTAGTCATTCTTATTCCACTCAATTTTCATTCAGGTCCCAGGTTCAATTTGAATTTGAATTGTTCTCAAAATTCATTTCTGACACACATCATCATTGATCAAGATTAATTTTGAAATATTCTTCAAAAAAATTTATTCACAGAGAGATTTTCACTTGATTTGATTTTGATTCATTGATTTGACATATTTGAATTTGACCTCAAGATTCATTTACCTGAAAATACCATTTTTTCATTTTGAATTGATTTGATTCTGATTATTGATTGATTTAACCCAAGACTTATTGGCTTAAATTTATCAAGATATTGACTCATTTATTCTTTTATTCTTCAGGTTTCCATTTGAAATTCAATAGATTGATTGACTTAAAGTTGTTTCATTATGATTTGTTGACTTTATCAAGATATTCATTTATTGATTTGACTCTAAGCCATGTTGCCAAATTGCCTAAAGGTCTCAAATTCATTTCTGATTTATCTTCAAATCTTATTTTATTTTTATTGTGAAGAATCATGTCTGTCAAACACTCACCTCCTGCAAGACAGACCAGATCTCAGGAAAGAGCTCAAGCCCTAATCACTCAAACAAGAGTTCCTCTTGATGGAACCCCAGCAGTTCCTCAACTGAGGACCCATTGAGAAAGAAGACCAGTCATAGAGGGGGCAGCACCATTGAGGAAGGAAGGAAGAGGGAATAGAAGATCAATCTCATTCTCTGGAGTAATTGGTGCTTTCCCCGGAATTTCAAGGACCACACTAAAAGGTCCAGGGGAAGATGATGCAGAGGAAGAGAATTCTGTGGAAGAGGAAGCGTATGACATTACTGAGGATTCTCCGACTTCTCTGGGGGCATCTCAAGGTACTGGAGGGCCAACTCTAGCACAGTATAATCAGAATGTCTCTCATCAGTCTGAACCATCTTTATTGGCCATTTTGCAACAAATGACCTAGATTTTGGCCAATCTTCAATCTTCTTCATCTTCTGAAGATCCTATACCACTAGCCTTTAAGACTCCATCTATGAAGGAAACATACTTCTTTTATGGGACTCAACCCTTCAAGGTCAGAGGTTTTATTCAGTCTTGCCAGCTTCCTTTACATAATGAAAAGGCAAATTTCACTGAAGACAAGAAAAAAGCCCTTTATTCCACTTCATTTCTCATTGGCAGGGCTGAAAAATGGATTGAGCTTTATCTTTCCAATCTCATCAATCAAGACCCAAAATACCTCTTCAATACTTGGGCCTTATTTGAATACAAACTCTTTACTTTACTTAGGGACCCAAATTAATTTAGAAAATATGAAGCAGAGCTGGATTTCCTCAGAATGAAAGAAGGTGGAAATGAATCATTATACATTGCAGATTTCAAAATTCTAGTGTCAAAAATTGGGTATTGGGGTGACAGGGCTCTTCTTCATAATTTCAAGAAATTGGCCTCCCATCCTTCAAGCATTGATTCTCTTCAATACTGAATGGATGTTATCCCGGACTTTGATACCAGGTACCATGAGGGGCAAAAGGAGAAGAATAGTCATCAACACTCTTCAAGCCCAAGTCACAAGAAGAATAATTTTAGGGTTTGGAACAGGGAAAAGCCCCATTATTCCCTTTGGAATAGGGATCACAAGTTGATTGGTTCTGAAAAGGAAAGAAGAATAAAGGAGGGCTTGTGTGCCTATTGTGGTAGGAAGCATAGTCTTGAGGCCTGTTTCAAAACGCCTCAGAATAAGTTTACTCAGACATCAGGCAAGCTTCCTAGCCAGGGAGAATCCTGAGTGAAGATCAGGTTGTGTTCAATGATCTGCACTGTCTTCCACCAGGACCACAATTGTGCATTCTGAATACTGGTGTAAACAATTCTCTAAAACGTTTTTTTATTTATTCTCTCTCTGATGTGTTTTACAGTATTCTCATTGATTCTGGTGCCACCAACTTATTTATTGCAAAGTAGTTTGTTCACAAGTATTCTTTGACCATGTCATAACTCACAGAGAAGATTCCCCTTATCATTTTAGACTCCTCTGAGTCCCCTTCTTTATGGGTGACTCACCATACTAAATATATATTAGAGCTCCCTTCTTTCCAAAGATTTGAATGGAAATTTTTAATCATTGATACTCCCAAGGGAGGGGACCCCATATTGGGCTTTGAATTTCTCAATCATTTTAATCCATCTGTTTATTAAAGGCAAGGGCTGATCACCTTTAATGCTTATGATAAGGAATATTATGATCTTTCTAACTCTTCCAGTAATAACCTTTCTTCTGAAAAATAATTTTCAGGTCTGGTGGTAATTCTAGAGCACCAAAAATCCCATCTTCTGTCCATATTACTTTGCTTAATTCCCATCAGTCATCACTATCCTCTAGAGATGAAGTCTTGGAAGAGATTCAAGATGTTGGAAAAGATAATTCTGGATCTGCATTTCATCTCTTCCTTGGGATTGTGGAATTTCCTCCAGCATCTTATCATGACTCCTTAGAGGAGCTGTGGGATTTAGAGGAATAGCCAGAACAAATTGAAAGTGTAATTGTAAGATGTGTCTCTGAAAATGTTGATAATATTACTATTAATCAATAGTACTATGACTGTTCTTATGAAATATAATAATAAGAATTATTATTACTACAATTAAATAGGTAAATAATCAATTATTTCTTTCACTTGCTATACACTACTAGTGATTACAATAATGAGCAGTAATTGTCTACTAGAAGCAATTACAAGAAGTATTTAATAATAAAACTTCTTTATTGAAAGAAAATTATTTTAATGAATAATTATCTTTTTAAAGAATAATTATAAATATAATTCTTGAAGAAAACAATTACTAGAGAAAAGCTTTAAGAATTAAGACAAAACACTTACTAATACTCCAAAGAACTTCTTAAAGATAATAGTAGAGAAATTTGATGGATAATTGTGGATTTAAAGGATCAAAAATGGATTTAGAACAGTATTAAAGAAATATATAGTTGATTTATATGATTTCATGTCTTTCTGTTTTATTCTAAAAGAATAAAACACTTAAGAAAAGACTAACTAATACTTACTTGTTGGTAATAATGGTATAATTGAATAATGTGATGATTCTGAAAAAAAGGAAGAGGAGGCCTCTTTTAAGTCTAAGACAGCTCACAGAGGCATTCCATGGAGAAAGCCTGGTGAGTGAGAAAGCAATAATTATTTTTGGATTAATAATTGCATCATCTGTTGTCATGTAAGATTATCATAATTACTTATATAATTGATGCTTTTACATGACTACCAACCCAAATATGGTTAAGAATAAAAGGAGTAACAACTGTAAATCTTCTTTTATTTCAAAATAACATTTATTTCTAAAAGTTATCAATGTTATTGGAAATCTCATCACAGAGTGTATTTTCAGTGAATTTTTGAAGATTCAGTGTTTCACGTGGAATCATCAAAAATGGACTTTAAGTAAACTTTTTAATTTTAATTATAAAAGTATAATTATTTTTGGTTTTTATATGAATTAGAATGTTCTTAATTGGTCTCAAAAGTTCAAGAAAGATTAATCAAGAATTGTCTTTTTACTGAATTTTTGAAGTTTTTACCTCATTTCTATGTAGAATTGTAAATAATACTATAATTCTGGTTGCTATGAGGTAAATCAATGGATACTAGTCCAAAAAGGGTTTTAATTACTCCTTTGGGGTTTATCCATGGAAATTCATTAATAATTGACAGTGTTACAGGAGTCTAAGTTGCTCTTTACCTCCTTGGCATATCAAAATAGCAGCTTATTTGCTATTTTATTATGATTTGATGAGATTTTAACTTGGTAACCAAGTTCCCAAAAGGCTTTAGTATACCAATTGGGTCACAATCAGCCATGTATCCACGGTTTAGAGATTTCCATGCCCCAGAGGCCTCAGAAGTTAGGTACCCTGGCTCTCTTTGATGTCTTTTGTCCCCCTTGACTATTTTTTATGTCAAAATAGAAATTCAGGCTTAAAGACTGATATCCACCATGGGTGTATCAAAGGTGTATGTAAGAATACCATAATATAAAGTTACACAAGCATGCATAACACCATTCTTAGTGTATATGTAACATGGGATTTCTCACATTCCCATTATTTTGGCGTGAAATTGAGAAAATAAATTTTTAAACAATTCTTTTGTGTGGTATTCATGATTTGGTATTCAAGTAGTTTCCATAATGCCACCTCACAGAGTTGATTTGTGCTTATTCACTCTATGGAGCTACCCTAGGTGGCCTTTTGTGTAGAATCCAAATCTGGCCTTAAAATCATGGATTTACTTACTCAACAAAAGGTTATTCATCTTTTCTGAAATCCAAACTGATCAATTTTGAATAAATGCATGACTAATAGGTTAGGAATAGTTCAGAATTCATTTTAAATATAATTGTGGCCTATTTGGGTATGTAAAATATTGTCAGGCTGAGTCTATATTGAAGCTGTAATAAAAGTATTTACAACTAGAATTATGACTGTGACACGTAGAAAATTGATTTAAAATAAGGGTATTTGGTTTAAAATATGATTTATAATATAATTAAGGGGTTCTAGTATTGAACAATAGTGGTGGTGAGCGCTATTGAGAACCCAGGGTGCAATCTTACCAGTTGGGTTACTATAATAAGAGTTACAATAATTAAATATATAATTATACCTGTTTATTACCCAAGAGTAAAACTGTTTTTGACAGTTTACTACGTAGGGTATTCAAGAGCAGGATGAGGAAACAATTCTGGCTGTGAAAAGCCTCCTTTTTATCCTGAAATGGGGTGAAAAGGGTGCTAGACCTTTCCACGTAGAGGAAGTGAAGATTTTTCACTCTCTAGTACTGGCTTGTGGTTTGCAAACAGCCTGTATAACCTGTATTGGGTTCAGATGTGGTTTTGAAACCACATCTGGGCAGTTTTCACCAATACAGGGTGAACAGTTTCATCTGGGGACCTCACAGCCTGATTCTGATGTGTATGACGCGTAGAATGCTGTACAGAAACTGTATGGGACCCCAGTATTGACTGACAAATGTTGTATTGAAGTGAAAACATTCTTCTTTGTCTATTTGACACCTCATATTCATGGTTATGGGATATTATCCCATGGTAAGGCTGTATATGACAGCAGGTGGGATTTTGACCTTAAAACAGCCATACCTTTGTCAATTCTTGAGATATCAACCTCAAAATTGGTTCGGTGTGTAGCCCTGTATGTGATCTACACAATGGTACCTCATTGTATATGGGTATCATTCAATATGGCAAAGTTATCCCATGTACAAGAATTTTGTACATTTGCGTGTTTTAGGCAAAAAGCTGTATTGAGCTTGTTTGCCCCATAACTTCTGCAGTAGTTGAGATATGGGGGAGTGGATGACACTATCAGATAGCCCTGACTGTGCCCTTTCCAAAAAGACCCCACTTCAAGTATCCCACACTAAAACTGTAGAAGTTAGATGAGAGGTGAATGTTTTGTTCACCCTTATTTGGCCTGAAATTGGCCATAACTCCAGTAATATTGGTGCTAGCTCAGTTTGGCTGGTACCATTGGATAGCCCTGGCTTAGAGACTAATTTTGAATACCCATTTAATGGGTTTAAGCCTCTCCTTCTAGATTTTAGATGAGAGGTGAAAATTAAGGTTTATGCTCAGCAATAGCTTTGAGCAGGAATAACTTTGTTATTTCTTGTCCTATGGTGATGGGACTTATATTTTCAGAAAGGGGTGAGTTTCCTTTTTCGTTTGATACCTTTTGAGCTAATTTGGCTCAGTTCCATGTTTCAGTGGTATCTTGGCTATACCATTGGTTTATGGTATTTTGGCTGTCATGCTTGTGCTCTGGTTTTGAGTCAAAGGCTGACATACCCTCCCTCTAAAAAAGGCTCATCATTGATGAGACTGTTCAGTCCTTCTAGAGGCTCTGAATCTCTTTAGATGAAGGTTCCCATCTGGTATGGCATCTTCTGCCAACTATTTGTCTTTATCAGCTGTTTGGTGCTTAAATCTGACTAAATATTGTCTTTGATCCTTCCCATTAAGTCTGATCTTCCTGGCCCTGATGATCTTACTCACAGGTCCTGGGGAGTCTTCCACTTCCACTATGTCAGGTGGTGTGGGGTTCTTCTTCCTGGAGGGGAATTTATCCTCCTCTGTTTGGAAGTATGGTTTGACCAAACTTACTGGGAAGACTAGGTGCTTCCTGGAAAATTCCTCTGTAAGTTTGACTTCCACTGCACTCTTTCCTATCAACCTAATGATAGTGAAAGGCCC
Organism: Austropuccinia psidii; assembly: GCA_023105745.1. Lineage (NCBI taxonomy): Eukaryota > Fungi > Basidiomycota > Pucciniomycetes > Pucciniales > Sphaerophragmiaceae > Austropuccinia > Austropuccinia psidii. Next base: position 4,738,032 of record JALGQZ010000001.1, read on the forward strand.
TACAAATGAGTCCCTCATCTTCTTGGGTCCTTTAAGATTGTTAAAGTTCAGTGTAGACACTAGCACCTGGTCCCCCTCCTTAAAGTCAGTTTCCATGTGTGTCTTGTCCCACCTCTGCTTGTTATAATCTTTTGCTTCAGCTATGCATACAGCAGCTGTGTCACAAGCCTTCTTCCACATATCATGGAAGTCTTTGGCTGTGGGGTGGATGGTTAGAAGATTCTTCTTCAGATGATCCACAGGCAATAAGGGGTTCCACCCTTTTTCTACCAGTGCAGGTGTTTTTCCTGTGGTAGAGTGCTGACTTGTATTATAAGCCAGTTGGAAAGCTGGTAGAAGGGTAATCCAATCATGGGTGTATCGTTCATGGTCCTTATATTCCATGCCATAGGCACAGAATCTTTTAAGGATGTACTCCATAGTCTGGATCATCTGTTTGGGGATGGTAAGCTGTGGAAAAAGCAAGCTTGGTGCCAAGCATGTCATACAAGTTGGTCCAAAATTCAGATGTGAATTTTGGGTCCCTATCACTAATGATGATTTTAGGGACTCCACAGGTAGATATTATGTTATTCCAAAATAACAAAGCAGTATCCATGGCTGTGTCCTCTTTGTGGCATGGTAGACACCTCATGCTCTTGCTGAACCTATCAACTATGATCAAGCAGGCATTGTAGTTTTCTTTGCCTCCTGGGACAAGTCCTGTAACCCAGTCCATATTGATGGTTTCCCATGGGTGCTTGGGTTCTTCTATGTGTTGAAGTAACCCATACTTCTTCCCATGTTTCCTATTTGCCTTTTGGCATCTTTCACAAGTGTTGATGTATTCACTAAACTCTTGTTCCCACTTGGGCCACCAAGGTGTGCTTGCTACCCTCTCTTTGGTCCTGTCCTCACTCATGTGTCCCATGTAGGGGCAGTCATGGCATTCTTGCAGGACCAATGAAATGTGGTCTCTTTCTACCACTGTGAGTGCACTTGTGTACTTTTCTCTGTGGTAGAGCAGGCCATCTATAAGGGAAAACTTGTTGTCCTTATAGGCCCTCAACCAGGGTTCTTCCCGCTGGGATTCCAGTTCTGGACTCCTGTAATTTTGTTGAAGGAGTTGTAGTAATAGGCCACACTGTTTTTGTTTGGAATAAGACTTCCGTACTGCACTGAAAAATTCATTGTGTAGTTCTGAGGAACTTATTCCCAGTATGGGAGTTTCTGTCCCTTCTGAATTAGTGTTTCCACTGTCAAGGGTGCCACTTTCTGGTGCCCATTCAGAAAATCTGAAGTTCTTTTTCCTATCTATTTCCATGAAATGGATAGGAATCTTGGCTGCAGCTTCAGGGTCATAAGGTGGATTGCTTTTGACATTGTTCAGTGGCCATCTGCTAAGGCCATCTGCATTGGTATGACTTTTACCTTCTTTGTATATGATGGTCATGTTCCGTCTATACTCCTGGATGGCTATTTGCCATCTCAGCATATGTCTATTTGTGGTCTTCATGTTTAGTAAAGACTTCAAGGCTGTGCAGTCTGTGTAGACTTCAAAGATTGCACCCTCCAAATAATAATGGAGTTTCTCTAGAGCCCAGACTAGACATAGGCATTCAGTCTGGGTAGCCCCATACCTGGCTTCTGAATCTTTCAGCTGCCTTGAGATGTAGCAAATTACTCCTTCTCTTGGTTCACCATCCACAATTTGTCTTTGGTGAAGGGCTGCTCCTAGGCCTTGACTGCATGCTGCATCTATATACAACTTGAATGGTAGTTCAAAGTGAGGTAAGATGAGCACAGGTGCATTTGTGAGTTCATGTTTGATCCTCTCATATGCATCCCTTCTTTCCTTGGTTATTTCAAAAACTACATCTTTTGAGCATAACTTGTATAAACTACTAGTTATATGGGCAAAATTCTTGATGTGGTTTCTATAGTAGCTAGCAAACCCAAGAAAAGATTGCATCTCTTTGATGCTCTTTGGTACTGGCTTTTGCAGTACTGCTGCTACTTTATTCTGGTCAATTGCCAGACTAAGGCCTGAGACTTTGTGTCCTAGAGCTAGTAGCTCTTGTTGGCCAAAATTACACTTTTTAAGTGAAATTTTTAGATTGATGGGTGTAAATTTACTTAGCACTCTGTCTATGTATTGTACATGGTCTTCCCATGTCTCTGAGTATATAATGATATCATCAATATCTACTACCATCCAGCCTTCCATTATTTCTTCTTGAGATATGGTGTCCATCATCCTTTGGAAGTGGGCTGGTGCATTTTTGATGCCAAATGGAATTCTGGTGTACTAATATATGCCCATATGGCATATTATTCTGAGTAATTTCATGGAGTTTGGTTTAACTCCATTTTGGTGGAAGCCCTTCATACAATCCATATTGGTTATGTATTTAGCTTTGGCCAGTTTATCCAAGGCATGAGGTATCCTTGGTATAGGGTACCTGTCTGCTTTTGTGTAGTTATTCAGAGCTCTGAAGTCTCCACACAATCTAGACTTGCCATCATGCCAGGTGATGAGGACAGGAGTGGTGATTTCTATTATTTCATTATGTCCAATCTTCCTGAAAACATCCATGTCCAGGAGTTCATTGATATGTTTCTCAATTTCCTTCCTGGTTTCCAGGCTTTCTGGATAAGGAGGTCTCCTCAGCATGGGTGGATAAGGCCTTTCCACATCCAGATATAGCTCTATATCATGGCCTTTGATCTTGCCTAATGGTTCTTCACCAATGGAAAATGCTGGTCTATTCTTTCTCAGCATCTTCAGTAAACTTAGTTTTTGTTTACTGGTGAGGGTAGTGCTAAACTGTCCTTCTCTGAATTCCTTCAGAAGTTCTTCTAGAGGGTCTTGGGAAGATATCTGGTATATATCAAGTGAAAATTTCTTTTCCTTGTTAGTACCAATGGTGATGTGCCTATTTTTACTGTTGTAAATATCTATGCCATACATCCTCTGGTAATCTGTTCCCAGTAGGAACCCTTGGATGTGGGCATCATTAAGCACTACAAGCTCTGGGTTGAGTCTGATATTGCCCTTCCTGTGGGGTATAATTATCTCTTTGATAATTGTCCCAATGGAAGTCATCTTCCCTGATGCACTCTTGAAGTTCTTTGCTTTAGTGGGCAAGAGCTGTTTCTCCCAGTTTGGGAAGTGGTTGTCCAGATAATCTCTGGCCACTATGGAGCAGTGTGCTCCACTGTCAATGATCAATGGATGTTGAGCATTGTCAATAAATACAGTCATTTTTGTGGCTGTTCCATGTATGTATGCCATTCCTTTGGTTGGTGTAACCAGGAATGTTTGTGCATCTTGTGTGTGTTTGCACAAGTTCTTGTTAGAAGTGTCCTGTGGCATGCCTGCTTCCAACTGTATGTCCTAGATTTCTAGTGGTGTTTCCACTTGGTATTCCACTAGAAATTCCTCTCTTGAGTCTTGATCATCATCAGATGGTTCTCTGATGGCATCACCCATGGAGTCTGATTCAGAATCCTCTGTTGGAGGTTCTTCCTCTGGGACTTTTCAATGGCATAGACTTTTTTCTTTGCCTTTGGACAGTTGTTGGCATAGTGGTCTGTTGAACCACAATTGTGACAAGAATTCTTCTTCTTAGCCACTTCTGCCACTCTTTCTTTGGGTTTGTCTTTAAACTCTACCCTGAAAGGTTGTTTCTCTTTGAAACTGCTGCTCTTATATGGGGTGAATTTCCCTATATCAGTCCTTTTCCTTATGACTTGTAAGGTGTTGGCTATGTCATCTAGAGTGCAATTTTGGTTGCATCTACATTTTACCGCCTGCTCTAGTTCTCCTGGCAGATGTGTCAGAAGCTTGTGAGTCCTCATTTGGATGTTCATCTGAGGATCAATGGCTTTAAGTCTTTTAGACTGTCTAAGACACCACTCATATGGATCTTTGTCCACTGAGTATTTGTCATTTTCAAATGACACTTTCTTCTGCCATATCCAAGTTCCATTACTGTACTTTTGGATGATTTGACTCTTCCACCATGACCAGTTTCTTCTGCCATGAATGTCACATGGTGGAATGTGATCTACAACTTGCCAGTATTAATCGGTCTTTCAACCGGTTTAATAGCCTTTTCGGCAAGAGTTCCCTTTGCTGAGGTCTGGCAGACAGCATTGTGACAATAAACCGGTTACCAACGTCATGGGTTCGATTCTGGTTGGAGACAAGAGGTGGTCTCAATCAAAAAACCAGAAATCGCTGGGTTTTCCACTCCATTGGCGTACAAGGGTTCCGCCCCTTGGGGGTTCCTTGTAGGCTCCTGTTGTGACTAATGTAGCTCCATGATGGTCACATGGGTAATGCCATCAGTTACATGCACTTCGGGATGCAGTGCGCTGAACCCGGGGGTACTGTCACATGGTGGAATGTGATCTAAAACTTGCCAGTATTAATTGGTATTTCAACCGGTTAAATAGCCTTTTTGGCAAGAGTTCCCTTTGCTGAGGTCTGGCAGACAGCATTGTGACTGTAACAACCATCCATCAGGGGTAGGGGTATTCATTCATACACCCACTCAAACACCCCAAATCAGCAAACCCAGTATCTGCATCAGCATTCAGTTTCAGCAATCTCCATTCTGAAACATGCATACAGCTTGGTACATCAATACAGCCTGTCAATACCTGTACAGGTTGGATTCACCCAATACAGTTTCAACACACCAGTATGAAACTGTATGATCACTCAAATACACCACACCTCTTGTACAGGTTCTGTACAGCTGTACAGGACCTGTATTGGCCAGACTCAATTCAATCATCAATTATTCTCATGAAAATTCTTCCTCTGGATCAGGGCTGGTGATTCTCACATATACCAGCCCCTCTTTCTCCCCCCTGGGGAATTTTCCCCAGTTAATTAATTGAGTTATTTATTATTTCATAATTATTCTTATCCTTATATTTGGGTATTATAATTATTTAATTTTAAGTTAGTCTTTGCCTTTTTCTTCCTTCGCCTGTACAGTATGAGTTGGGTGGCCATATCCTTATTAACCCTTCTCTTTCCATTCTGACAGGTTGAAACAGTGGACTTGGACTTGTTTGTGGTTGGCTCTTCTATTTCTTACTCTTATTTCTTTGTTGCTGCTTTTCTTATATTTATTCTTTTAGTAATTTATCCTTAACACTCTTAAGTGTATCCCTTCTTATCGTATCTTTGAGCCCTCCATAAGTGAGTCCCAGTTTACTGAGTGCCAGGCCCTCTTCACTTCGAAGAGCCCCTGGGACATTAAATTAATTAACTCATATTTGATTCTTTCTTTCATTCATTTTATTCATTTCTCTCATTCTTCAATTATGACCTTTTCATGATTTTCTATGAATTTTTCTCTCTCATCAATTTTCATCTCATTCATTTCATTCAAAATGAAAATTGATTCTTTTCTCATTTCAAAAATTCTGCTGACCATTTCATTTATTCTTTATCATTCTCATTTCTCTTTTTGTCTGAATTCAGGTTTTTATCAGGTTATTTGAGTGGAATTATTTGGGTTAATTGATTCATCATTCAGGGATTTTGTTTTATTGATTTGGGGTATTCAGTGATTTTGGTTTTGAATTTTCTCAAACTTATTGATTGATTCCTCAAGAAATTGATTTCACCTCAAGACTTTGATTTGACTTTGATTGATTTGATTGATTGGCTTGATTTGATTCCTCAAGATAGCTGATTTATCCTCAAGATTTGATTTGATTTATTGATTTGAATTTGATTCTTCAAGAAAATTGAATTGATTTTGAAGATATTGATTGAAATCCTCAAGAATTAATTGATTTGATTTTGATTGACTTGATTTGACTTATTGATTGAAATTGATTGTTCATAAGAATTTGACTTTGTCATCTTCACTCTTCAAGATTTATTCATATTGATTCACTTCAAGACTATTGATTGATTTCTCAGGTTCATCAAGATTCTCATTTGATTGTTTTGGTCAAGCCTTATTTTATTCAAAGTATCATCAAGTTTTATTTCATTTATTTCAAAATGCCAGATCAGCATAGTCCCCCAGCCAAAAATACTAGATCCCAAAGAATTCAAGCTGTTCTCACTCCTACAGAAAGGGCTCCTCTTGACCGCACACCATCAGTTCATCAACTGAGTGCAAATTTGGACAGAGGACCACCAATGGAAGGAGCAGCACCCTCAAGAAGAGGTGGAATGAAATCTAGAAGATCAAGATCTTTCTCTGGACTTTTGGGTGGCTACCCTGGCATGTCTGAAGGTGCAAGAGCAAGACAAGGGGAAGTTGAAGATGAAGAGGGGGAAGAGTCTGTGGAAGAGGAAGATTCTGGGGAAGCTGAAGTGGCAGATGCCTTGGCAAATGCTCCAGAGGTGCCGCAGGGTTCTAATCTAGCCCTTTCTAGTCAACCTCTTGTCTCTCAAACTGATCCAAGTCTCCTCAAGATGATGGAGCAGATGACTCAATTAATGGGGCAACTCACTCAAGCAGTTGCTCCCAGGGACAATTCCAAAACCCCTGCTTTCAAGACTCCATCCATGAAGGCACCTGATTCTTTTGATGGTACTCAAGCTCATAAATTGAGAGGGTTTATCCAATCCTGTCAATTGATCTTTCATAATGATCCAGCAAATCTCTTCTCTGACAGGAAGAAAGTTCTTTACTTAACTTCTTTTCTCACTGGTAGAGCTGGAAAGTGGATTGAACCCTACCTCTCAAATATCTCCAATGAAGACCCTTCCTACCTCCTCAATAATTGGCCATTATTTGAATCTCAGTTATTCACTCTGTTTGGTGATCCCAATGAAGTCAGGAAAGCTGAACAAGAGTTGGACAATTTGAGGATGAAGGAAAGTGGTCATGTCTCCTTGTACATTGCAGATTTCAGAAGTTTAATGTCAAGAATTGGAGATTGGGGGGAAAGAGCTTATATTCATGTTTACAGAAGAGGATTGGCATCAAGATTATTGGATCAGTTGGCTTCTCATCCTGGAACTTTTGATACTCTGCAAGAACTTATGGATGTCACCTTAGAATTAGACACAAGATATCATGAGAGGCAAAAGGAAAAGGGTGGCAATCAAGAGAAGAAGCCTCCAGTCAATGGATCCAATCAGTCTAGGCCTCCTCAAAACTCATCTTCAAAGAGGCCTCACCAGAAGAAGAACAAGAAGGGCAAGCAATTCCAATCTTCAAAGGACAAGCCCCATGCTGCTCTCCTCAATAAGGACAAGAAGTTAATTGGTTCTGAAAAGGAGAGGAGGATTAAAGAGGGGTTGTGTACTTATTGTGGTGGAAAGCACCCAATTGAAAAATGCTTCAAGAGACCTCAGAACAAGCCTGGGTCATCATCAAGAGGCTTCCCTAGCAAGCAGGGAAAAGCCTGAGTGGGGATCATGATGTGTTCAATGGTTCCCACTTATTTCCTTCAAGAGCACAATTGTGCACTCTGAATACTAGTGTCAAGAAATCTTTAAAATTTCTTATTTTCTCTTCTGTCTCTGATATTTTTTATAGTATTCTCATTGATTCTGGTGCTACAAACTCTTTTATTGCAAAGAATTTTGTTCTCAAGTACTCATTGACTCTATCAGAGCTCCCTGAAAAGATTCCTCTTTTCATTTTGGATTCTAATGAATCCCCTGCCTTGTTCATCACCCATTATACCAAGTGGGTAGTTGACTTGCCTTCCTTCCCAAGCTTTGAATGGGACTTCTTTATCATAGATTCACCCAAGGGAGAAGACCTGATATTGGGCTATGATTTCCTTCACCATTTTAATCCCATTATTGATTGGAAAAATGGATTGATCACCTATGACTCTAGTCATAAGGATTCTAGTGGTATTATTCCTCCTACTAGTAATGACTTTGCCACTGCTGTCAACAGTGTTGCTCTGGTTGGTGAACTTAAGACACCTTCCCTTCCTTCTTCTGTCCATATCCCTTCCATTATTCCCTCTCAGTCATTACTTCCATTAAGAGATGAAGTCTTCAAAGAGATAAAGGATGTTGGAGAAGATGTTGCCATATCTTCACTTCATCTCTTTCAAGGGGATATGGACCTTCCTCCCTTATCTTTTCATGCATCCCTGGAGGAGCAGTGGGATGAGGAGGAAGAGCCAGAAGAAATTGAAACTGTGTTGAAGGTTGTTCCTCCTGCTTATCACCAATATTTGGATGTATTCTCCAAGGTGAAAGCAGAGAAACTTACTTCACACCGCGCCTGTGATCACCATATCAAATTGGAGGGTCTTCTACCTCCAATTGGTGTTATCTACTCATTATCAAATCAAGAGTCAGAAACACTACGGGCCTACATTTCAGAGAATGTAGAGAAAGTTTTCATTAGACCAAGCTCCTCTTCAACAGGAGCACCTGTCCTTTTTGTCAAGAAAAAGGATGGAGGTCTTCGTTTGTGTGTTGACTACCGCAAACTCAATGTTGTCACTAGGAAGAACAGATACCCTGTTCCTCCTATGAACCAGCTTCTTACCGTATTCAACGGTTCCACTATCTTCTCCAAGATAGATTTGCGTGGTGCATATAACCTTCTGAGAATCAAAGAGGGGGATGAGCACTTAACTGCCTTTAGAACCAAATATGGCAGTTATGAGTATTTGGTCATGCCATTTGGTTTGACCAATGCTCCTGCTTTCCAAAATCTAGTAAATGATATCTTTGCAGATTTTTTGGATGTGTTTGTTGTGGTTTATCTAGATGATATTATGGTCTTTTCCAGTTCTGAGGAGGAACATGTCAAACATGTGCCCTCTGTCCTCCAAAGACTGAGGGACAATAATCTGTTTGCCAAAGCCTCCAAGTGTGTATTCCATGCCTCAAGTGTGGAATACTTGGGCTATGTCGTTTCAAGTGATGGCCTCAAGATGGATTCTTCAAAAGTTCAGCAAATCCTCAATTGGCCTCAGCCCAAAAACATCAAGGCTCTTCAATCCTTTCTTGGCTTTGCCAATTTTTATCGTCGTTTCATTAAAAATTATTCCAAAAAAAACACTTCTCTCACTCCCCTTCTCAAAAAAGATTCTCCTTTCATCTTCAATGAGGAAGCTCTTAGTCAGTTTCAAGCACTCAAAGAAGCTTTCACCTCTGCTCCTATCTTATCCCATTTCAATCCATCTCTACCTACTATTGTAGAGACTGATGCTTCTGATTATGCATTGGGCGCCGTACTGAGTCAGGTGAATGACTCTGGAAAGAATCCCATTGCATTTGATAGTCGCAAGCTCTTACCAGCTGAACTCAACTATGAAATTCATGACAAGGAACTCCTTGGCATAGTTTGGGCGCTCAAGCGCTGGAGAGCATTTCTTCTTTCTCTTTCCAATCCTTTTGAGGTCTTGACAGACCACTCTTCCTTGCAGTATTTCATGTCTTCCAAAGTTCTTACTCGCCGTCAGGCCCGTTGGGCTGAATTTCTCTCAGAATTTCATTTCACTATCACTTACCGCCCAGGAAGGCTGGCCACTTTACCAGATGCCTTGTCATGTCGGGACGACGTGTACCCAGAGAGGGGAGTGGACTTCATCAGCAAGAATCCTCAAAATTTTCATCAAGTACTTATGCAAGATGGAATTCAAGAGTCAAGATTCTTCTCAATAAAAGTGGAAATTTTCTCAGATCTAGTGGACAAGATTCAAAAAGAAGTATGGCAAGACAAAGACTATAAAGAAATACTCAAGCAACTAGCAAGAGGTGAATCAGTTCCAGATTATACTCTTGAACCTCAAGCCAAGTTATTATTATTCAAAGATAGAGTGGTAATTCCAAGCAATGAAGAACTTCAACTCAATATTCTTCAAAAGCGTCATGACTCACCATTGGCTGGCCATCCTGGCCAGGAGAAGACCCTCAAGCTCATCAAGAGGGATTTTTATTGGGCTGGCATGAATCAATTCATCAAGGACTATGTGACCTCATGTCAGCAATGTTCAAGAAACAAGAACATTCATCACAAGAAGTTTGGATTACTCAAGCCTCTTTCACTTCCGTCTGGTCCTTGGAATTCATTATCAATGGACTTCATCACCCAATTGCCGCTGTCAAACAACTTTGATTCAATTTTAGTAGTTGTGGACATATTCTCAAAAATGGCAATCTTTATTCCAACTTATGGAACAATCACTGCTCTGGACTTAGCTCAAATCTTCATCAGTCATGTATTTTCCAAGCATGGCCTTCCAGTCAGTATCATCAGTGATAGAGGATCCTTATTTGTTTCATCATTTTGGACTCAATTGTGTCAGCAGCTCAAGATATCAAGAGATCTTTCGACTTCCTTTCACCCTGAAACAGATGGACAGACAGAGAGGGTAAATCAGATACTAGAACAGTACCTTCAGATGTATGTCAGCTATCATCAAGATGACTGGTACACCTGGCTCCCTCTGGCTGAATTTGCCTATAATAATGCAGAACATTCATCAACAAAGCAATCACCTTTTTTCACCATTTATGGAAGAAATCCCAGCTTTGACTCAATCCATATTTCTCAAGACTCACCTGCTGGAAAGTTATCAACAAAACTCCAATCTGTACAGCAAGTTGTCAAAGAAGAATTAGAGTCAGCAATAAGGAGATTCAAGAAGTATGCAGATAGAAATAGGGCAATTCCACCTGATTTCCAACCTGGGGACAAAGTATGGCTGGCTTCCAAGAACATCAAGACAACAAGACCCACCAAGAAATTATCAGAAAGATGGTTGGGACCCTTTGAAGTTCTTAAGAAGATTGGCAGCCATGCATATCACCTCAAGTTGCCTCAGCAATGGAAGACAGTTCACCCTGTATTCCATGTGTCCTTATTAGAACCAGTCAAGCATTCAACTATCCCAAATCGTCACCAATTGCCGCCACCACCAGTTTTAGTGGAGGAGCAAGAAGAATGGGAAGTGGCTCAGGTTCTGGACTCAAAGCTCAAAAGAGGTAAATTATGGTATCTTGTAGAGTGGAAAGGATTCAGTGAAGACCCAGAAAGAACCACTTGGGAACCATCTTCCAACCTTACCAACTCACCAGACCTTGTCAAGTATTTCCATTCATTGTATCCAGACAAGCCTGGTCCAAATACCTCAAGAGTTTGATTTATGGTGCTTGGTGGGGAGAAGAAGTTATGAAAGTAAGTTCCTCTCCTGGAATGCACCTTTAAGGGGGTATTCTACCCATATGTTGTTGTAAGCATCACCTTGGCCACTTTGTGAGCACTTGTCGATTCTTTGGACAGGTTTAGGAAGCATACAACACCAATACCCTCCGATTTGGACCTTATCAAGATATGGCCAAATGTTTCTTTCTTTCATTTTCCTTTCTTGCTCTTTTAATTCTCATTTCATTTATGCCAATCATCATAATTCAAGACACTCATTACTTCAAGTCATTTACGGCAAATCTTTTCAGAAGTCATTTATGGCAATTCATCTCAGAAGTCATTTATGGCAATTCTTTTCAATTTTATGGTGCTTGGTGGGGAGTGGAAGTTATGAAAGTAAGTTCCATCTCCTGGTATGCATCCCTTAGGGTTCTACTTCTTGTAAAACATTACCTTGGCCACTCTGTGAGCATCAAATGCTTGGGTTTAATGTTTCAGACACTTATTGGCCAAAATCAAGCAACTCACCACAAGAAGGACCAACCACCAGGATTTTTCTTTATTTCTTTCTTTACTCTCATTTTCTCTTATTCTTTTATTTTTCTTTCTTTCTTTACTTGTATAATTTTCTTTTTTTTATTTCTTTAAAGCAGCAGCATCCCCTCCCCAAATCATGTATTGGGAGGTTCCATTATTTTTTCATTTTTTAGTATTTATAAGAGTTGGGATAGAAGGCAAACCAAACACAAACAAGGAAAAGGAAAACTAGTTATCTCTACCCAAATCATCAAAAGTTCTCTGGAAATCATTTATCAACTCATCTTCATACCAGGAAAATTTTGCAGCCATCTCTTCAGAAGCAGTACCTGGAATAGTCCTGTCATTGGCATACATAATCACCTCTCTTCTATTTCTATCAACCCTCCTGAACAATCTGGCCACAGCATCTTGATTTTCACTATCCGCATTGGGATCTTCTCTGGTAACCCGGATAGGCCAACGTTCTCTTCTTTGAAATACTTGAGCGGCAGGAAACGGCAAAGGGGACAATCCATCTCTTCTTCTGCTGGAGCTGGCCACAGGTTGGAGTTGACAGGAGGTGTTTATGGGTGAGTTCCTGGGCTGTTGAACTGGGGATGGTCTTACTGCTGGATTCAAGGCAGGCCTTGTGGTGTGGGAAGTAGTTGGTGAAGGAGGCGGAAGGGGTTTAGGAATGGAGGCAAGCATTGGTTGGAAGGTTCTTGGAGTACTGGGAATGACTTGACTTGGGAATCTGGTGTTGGCAAGAGGTTGAGAAGAGGAATTGCTGGATGGATGGCCAATGGAATGAGGAATAACTTGTACTTCTTCACCATCCAACTCATCACTTCCTTCAGCATCTGGATCTGATGGGGAATCAACAATTCTTCTTAGCTTCTTCACTAATTTCACCACTCCATCAGCATTGGTCCTTGAAACTGAAATTTCTGAGCTGTAGTGGATGGGCCTACCACCAATTGGAATGGACCCTCCAACATTAGTCCATCTGGCCACATCCCTCTGCCTGGAACCAGTCACTACATCAAGATATCAGCACCAATCCAATCAAAATATGCAAATCACTCACATTGAGAAAATCCAGAAGTGGCATCAGGGGTAGGCTCCTCAAGAATGGGGAATTCCTGCCCATAAGGCCCATCTTTCCTACTCTATAAGTGTCTCCTGACCTGGGACAAAGTCGATCCAGTACGACGGCATGGCTTCTTCCCAACAAAACAAAAATGGCATTTTCATGATCGAGGATTGTAATGTTGAAAGCAATCTTTTCCCTTGGCCAAACACTCAGTACAGGTAGGATCAAGAACTTCAACTGCTCTGAACCCATCATATGTTTGGGAAGGATCAAAATGGCCAGAAGACGCCATGGAAAGGGAGGACAATCAACTGAAGACGCCAGAACCATGAAGAACAGACGGTGGCGGTGCAGAAGGAGAAGATTCAGTGAGTCGGCCCACGGCCCGCGGACCGTAGGACCCCAAAGACTTAAAAAGGCCAAAAAAGGCCAAAAAATCAAGATATGAGGGTTTTTCACCAGAGCACCCAAAAAGGCCCAAAGGCCATAAAAATCAAGGGGCCTCAAATTTCATCAGAGCAGAGGCCACAGACCAAAGTACTTTGTAGGGCTGTTAAGGCCATCTCCATGGATTATGGGGACAAGACCCCTTGGAGGAAATTTTTCATTTTTTCAATTTTTCAGAGGTTTAAGGCTTGCCCAATGAGTACACTTCATATACTCATTGGGCATCATTTTTTGAGCACAAGAGCTCAGTGGTCCTTATTCTGGGATATATCCCAAGGCCACACCCCAAGGGCATGGTTGATTGAATCAGAAGAAAAAGAATGCATATTTCAAAGTGGAATACTTACTCAAACTTGGAAAAAGGGGAGAATCAATTGAATTTGACAGAGAAGAAGTAATGAAGGATTTTCAGGATAATGGCCAAGAGGAAAAGAAAATTAAAAGAAATTTTTTGAAAAAAGTGTGGGGATATTGAGATGCCACCCAACAGTGGCAGGGTATTATGGTGTTCAGGAGCCCACCAGTTTCAAGAGGGGGATACTGTAACAACCATCAATCAGGGGTAGGGGTATTCATTCATACACCCACTCAAACACCCCAAATTAGCAAACCCAGTATCTGCATCAGCATTCAGTTTCAGCAATCTTCATTCTGAAACATGCATACAGCTTGGTACATCAATAAAGCCTGTCAATACCTGTACAGGTTGGATTCACCCAATACAGTTTCAACACACCAGTATGAAACTGTATGATCACTCAAATACACCACACCTCTTGTACAGGTTCTGTACAGCTGTACAGGACCTGTATTGGCCAGACTCAATTCAATCATCAATTATTCTCATGAAAATTCTTCCTCTGGATCAGGGCTGGTGATTCTCACATATACCAGCCCCTCTTTCTCCCCCCTGGGGAATTTTCCCCAGTTAATTGATTTAGTTATTTATTATTTCATAATTATTCTTATCCTTATATTTGGGTATTATAATTATTTAATTTTAAGTTAGTCTTTGCCTTTTTCTTCCTTCGCCTGTACAGTATGAGTTGGGTGGCCATATCCTTATTAACCCTTCTCTTTCCATTCTGACAGGTTGAAACAGTGGACTTGGACTTGTTTGTGGTTGGCTCTTCTATTTCTTACTCTTATTTCTTTGTTGCTGCTTTTCTTATATTTATTCTTTTAGTAATTCATCCTTAACACTCTTAAGTGTATTCCTTCTTATCGTATCTTTGAGCCCTCCATAAGTGAGTCCCAGTTTACTGAGTGCCAGGCCCTCTTAACTTCGAAGAGCCCCTGTGACAATGAATTTCTTTCATTTCTGTGTACCATATACTACCATGACCTTTAAATGCAGTATTCAGTCTAGCAGTAATCCAGTAGTCTGGTATGCTTGGTACATCAATGAAGAGTCCATCAATATAATCTATGAGTTCCATATGATCATATTCTCCTGTTCCAGAGAATTTGGGCCAGCTTGAGGCCTCAGGAAGCTGTTTCAAGGCTTCCTTCTCTGAATAAGACATGCCATCTCCATCCTGGTATTGTGATGGAGATCTTGCCTTATTCAACAACATGGCATCTGGTTTGATGTCATCTGGTTGATATGGATTCTCCATAGCTTGGCCTTGTGGTTGGGGCTTTAAGCTATGGTAGGCATCAAACAATTTGTTGATGTCTTGGTTCAGACACTCCCTGTCCCTTCTGCTATGGTGTTGTTCTTCAGAGACTTGATTCAGTCTCTTGTTGGTTTCTTCAGAGGCTTTGCTCAGTTGAGCATATCCTTCCTGAAGGTTTTTAACTATCTGCTCCAATGAGGCTTGAGTTTTTCTCATCCTCTCTTGGGAAGCTGCAAATTCTGCAGCCTGTTTTGCAGATTGCTCAGCATATTGGGACATTTGCAACCACAGTGTGAGCCTTTGAGATATGACCACATACCCAATAAGGTCACAAAAAAAAGATTAAGAATAATTATACCTTTAATATAATTATATTAAAATTACTTAGAATAATTATACATTAAAAATAATTACTTAAATATACAAAAAATACCATAAATTGGTACAAAAATTGGTTTAACTTAAAAACCAATTAATCAACATGTAAAATAAATTATACCATTGGATTCCTCATGGAAAAATACACATATACCATTTTTATGGCATATCTGTAAAGTCAATATTTAATGAATTATAAGGTATAATACCTTATAAAAACCATAAAACTTTATTTATCTCAAATATTAATGAAACAACATGTGAAATAAATTGTACCAGTGGATTCCCCAAGAAAGCCCACACATAAAACAATTAATGAGCTAATTTCCAAAGTCAATACTTAAGGAATTATCCTGAATATATGCAATTTTTTGGTCAACGCATATATTCAAGGATCATAGCTAATATCTTCTAAACTATACATGATAGAATGATGAACCAAAAATAAAGTTACCACGTAATTACTGTAAGAACACAGATATGAACTTTATTTTACAAATTATAAACAATGTTAAAACCTATGATGAAATATTGATAAAAATCAACAGAGCTGTTGACCACTTTGTTGTGAAAGTGGTCCAAACTTAAAAAAAAGTATACAGTTGGATTCTACTAGTTCATTCGTGAAGAATGATGTAATTTTTATTATTAAATTCAGGGTATAACCCCCTGAAATCAAGGTTTGAAGTTTAAAATATTGAATTTCGACAGAAAAGATGAGTTACAAGAAAAATCATCAAAATTAGAGTTTTGATGATGTAATAAAAAGCTCTTGGCAGCATAATAAGGTTATGCGAGGCTATCAGAATTCACTCTCTGAATTCCTGTAGCGTTTAAAGATTAAAGGTTAAACAGGATCAAAGTTTGAGCTTAAATTGAGCAGTTATGATCACCTACTGTAACCTTAAATTAAGTTTAACAGTCATAAGAGTGATAAAATTGGTGAATAATATTAGTTTATGATTAAAACTAATAAAATCCACGAAATTTGGGGTTCTGCCAAGCCTCTGATGTCATCAAACTTAGAGTTATAGTGATAACTCTAAATAATGGTGTAATAATGATGTAATATGGTTTGATCATGATGTAATCACCCTCAAACCTTAAATTATTGATCAATTCCAGTGGATATAATCAGTACACGTCTACTAGAAGCCTGTTGGACTCTAGGAGGGAGGTATTTACTATAAATAGAGCTCTTTTTACTCTATTTTCCCCTCAGACGCATCAAAAACATTAAATCAATTAAATCAAAAGGTAATTTCTTTATTCTTTATATATAAAAGCATTATATTATTAAAGACCAAAGACCACCTTTCTATAATCATCTATTTTGACGTGATTAAATCATTTATTTAATTGTTTTTGTTAAAAATCTCTCTAAAAACTCATTTCCACGTAAAAATCCAGAATAATTTGTAATTTTCTTTATTTTTATTGTAAATATAATTTGAAAAAAGTTGTATTTATATTTTTTTTGGCGTAAAATACTTCAAAATTATTATATTAAGTGTTAAAAGTAGGTTATTTTCTCTTATTATAATATTTTCTCTATTATTACTCTCTTAATAATTCTTTAATTAATATAAATAGTATTTATATTAATTCATAACTTTAATATTAGTAATATTATTGTTATTAATTGTTTTTTATTAATAAAAAACAATTTTTTACGCCTTTATTATTTGTTGGTAACAATAATAAAGAGCTTGTTAATATATTAATTATTTTATATTAATATATTTACTTATTATATTATATTTTCATAATATAAATTATATTATTATATTTATTTAATAATATAATTATTTTACGCCATAATAATAATAATTATTTATTATTATTATATTTTTAATCTTATTCATTCAATTTATAAGGACATTCAGAGTACAATAAGTAATAAATTAGTAATTTTTACTTATTGTTTCATAGTCAAACCTTACACACAGTGTGTCACTGTTGATGTTGCTCTCAGATGTGATAATGTTATTTTCAGTCTGAGTGGGGGTAATGTTTCTATTACTAGGACTACTGATTCTAGAGTGGTTTACAGCTACTTCTGGTTCTTGTGTACTTCTTTTACCAAATCTAACAGCTTCTGGATCATGGGGTCTGACTCTTTCCTCCTCTGGTTGAAGGAGGCTTTGTTCTTGCCCTTGTTGCCTTGTCTTCTCCTGGAAACTTCCTGGAATTGTGAAGAATGGTGACTCTTTGCCACTGATCTGCTGGTTTCTGAATGGTGAGAAGCCACTGGAGAGCTTATTTGGCTTGCTCCTTGTGAACCTGAAGGAATCTGAGTAGGCCCTGTCTGGGTTAACTGTTCTTCTATAGCTTGGATAGTGGCTTGGTTCTCCCTTATCCTCTGTGCCCTTGCCTCCAGGAGTCTGTGCTGCCTGGTAGGGTTCCAACCCTTGGTGATTACCATAAGGTCCTTGAAGCCTATCTCTTTGAGACAGATCTTCTGGCAACTTGATCCCAGTTCTGCCCAGTGAGTTGCTAGGTTGAACCTCTTGTTGTCCATGCTCCATTGAAACAAATCTTTGAGGAGTTGGTGGATTTGAAGAACTTGATCCATATCCTTCCAGTCCTCTGGTTTGAGGTTTCTGTTGAATTGGAGTGTGAATGGCAAGGTTGATATTATCTCCCTCATTGTTTTGCCATCCACCACTGTGTCCAATGTGTCTTCTTTCAGGTCTTCTGGTTCTAGACATTCCTGCTCTATCCTCTGGCTGGTTCCTTTGGAAGCCAAGGTCTCTGAGGTATGCAGGGGACATATCAGTGTTTGCAAGCAGTCAAAAA
Organism: Austropuccinia psidii; assembly: GCA_023105745.1. Lineage (NCBI taxonomy): Eukaryota > Fungi > Basidiomycota > Pucciniomycetes > Pucciniales > Sphaerophragmiaceae > Austropuccinia > Austropuccinia psidii. The sequence goes on from JALGQZ010000001.1 coordinate 4,755,980, forward strand.
CTTTATGTTCTTAGGGTATTTACCTTTGACTGTGCCTTGTACAAATTTGCTATCTGCTGATTTGGGAAGTTTGCCTTTGGAGGTTACAACTGGGTTAATAATTGTAATCTTCCCTGTACAAGTGGTTAAGGTTGGTATACCTTGTATTGAAGCAGAGTTTCATGGTTTTCTACTCCTCTGAGTGGCTATTGGTGTCCACTTCTTGGCTGTAATGAGGCCTTTACTAAGCCTTTTTCCTTTACCCTTGCTGCCCTCTGGTTCTGAGGGTGTCACTGGTGTGTTGGCCTGTGACTGGGTTTCAAGTGGGATGTAGTTTTCTTCCACTGAATCAAAACAGGAAAAAAGAGGGCTTATGTCAGTTAAGACTTCTTAAAAGGCTGGTTTTGCACGTCTAAGAATTGCCTCTGGGCTTGTATATTATTACAGTATGCCCTTGTATAATGACAGTGTAATTGAATTAACAATTTCACGTCAAAAATACAGCTTATGGTGTCCTGTCACACTGTTTGTGTGTCAGTATCCCTCAGATACACTTGTGGTTTGCAAGTGTATTCTGTAAAAGTGGTTTGTATACAAGTGTTATTGAATCAACAATACACTTGACCACGCCTCAACTGATGGTTTTTCAGTCAGAGGTGTCCTTATTCAGTCAAGAATACAGGACTTTATTAGTGGCTTATGTGTTTTTATATGCAAAACACGCCAAAAATAATAAATTACTGTGGGTGTTAACCACGTAAAAAATACTCTTATAATATGAGTATATAAAAAAAAGGTAAAAATATATAAAATATATATATTTAAATAGAAATTACGCCTAAAAAGGATGAAACAATGTGTTAATAAGTCATAAAAAAGAGAAAAGACTTACTTGTAAGGTCCAAAAAAGTCAAAAAACACGGCCAGGCCCCCAAAATGTCAGGATGATACTATGATAAAGGTATAACTAGGCTAATTACAACTTTAACTGTGTATGTGACACGGCAAAAAATGATTTAAAAGAGGTTTATAAAGGTTTATAATAAGATAAAAGGGTTCTACTATTGATAAATAGTGGTGGTGAGCGCTATTGAGAACCCTGGGTGCAGGCTTTATCTGTTGGATTACAATAAGAAAGTCTACAATAATTAAAGATTATCATTATACCTGATTATTTAACCAAGAGTAAAACTGTTTTTGACAGTTTACTACGTAGGTTATTCAAGAGCAGGATGAGGAAAGGTTTTTGGCAGTGAAAAGCCCTCCTTTTATCCTGAAATTGAGGTGAAAAGGCTATTAGACCTTTTCACGTAGAGGAAGTGAAGATTTTTCACTCCTCATGACAGGCTTGTGGTTTGCAAACAGCCTGTATACACTGTATTGGGCTCAGATGTGGTTTTGAAACCACATCTGGGCAGTTTTCACCAATACAGGGTGAAAAGTTTCATCTGGGGACCTCACAGCCTGATTCTGACGTGTATGACGCGTAGAATGCTGTACAGAAACTGTATGGGACCCCAGTATTGACTGACATATGAGGTATTGAAGTAAAAACATGCTTCTTCGTCTATTTGACACCTCATATTCATGGTTATAGGGTATTATCCCATGGTAAAGCTGTATATGACAGCAGGTGGGAGTTTTACCTTAAAGTGGTCATAACTCTGTCAGTTTTCAAGATATCAAGCTCAAAGTTGGTTCGTTGAATAGCCCTGTATGAGCCCTACACAATGGTACAAAACTTGACATGGCTATCATTAAATATGGCAAAGTTATCCCATGTACAAGTCTTTTTATACATTGGCGTGGTTTGGGCAAAAGCTGTATTAAGCTTGTTTGGCCAATAACTTCTGTTCTAGTTGAGATATGGGGAAATGGATGACACCATCAGATAGCCCTGATTGTGCTCTTTCCAAAAAGACCCCACCTTAAGTATCTCACACTAAAACTGTAAAAGTTAGATGAGAGGTGAATGTTTTGCTCACCCTTATTTGGTCTGAATTTGACCATAACTCAAGTAATACTGGTGCTAGCTCAGTTTGGCTAGTACCATTGGATAGCCCTGGCTTAGAGCTTCATTTTGAATACCCATTTGATGGGGTTAAGCCTCTCCTTCTAGATTTTAGATGAGAGGTGAAAATTAAGGTTTATGCTCAGCAATAACTTTGAGCAGGAATAACTTTGTTATTTCTTGTCCTATGGTGATGGGACTTAAATTTTCAGAAAGAGGTGAGTTTCCTCTTTCTTTTGATACCTTTTGAGCTAATTTGGCTCAGTTCCATGTTTTGGTGGTATTTTGGCTATACCATTGGTTTATGGTATTTTGGCTGTCATGCTTGTGCTCTGGTTTTGAGTCACAGGCTGACAGGGGTGATAGTGCTCTCATTCATCATTTCAGTAAGGGATTGGCCTCCAGAATTCTGGATTAATTGACTTCTCATCCTTCAAGCATTGATTCTCTTCAAAACTTAAGGGAAGTTACCCTAGAGCTTGATACAAGGTACCATCAGAGGCAAAGTAAGAATAAGTTTGAAGAGAAGAATCCTGAAGCCTCAAATTCAAGCTATCCTCATAATAAAAATTCCTCAAGCTCAAGTCATAAGGAGAAGAATTTTAGGGTTCAGAAAAGGGAAAAGCCTCATTATTCCCTCCTGAATAGGGACCAAATGCTGATGGGTTCTGGGAAGAGAAGAAAAATAAAGGAGGGCTTGTGCGCCTATTGTGGTGGGAAGTATATTATTGAGGCCTGTTTCAAAAGGCCTCAGACTCAGCTCACTCAACCCTCAGGCAGGTCTCCCACCCAGGGAAAAGCCTGAGGGAAGATCATGTTGTGTTCAATGGTCTTCACTGTTTTCCATCCAGAGCACAATTGTGCATTCTGAATACTGGTGTCAAAAATTCCCTTAAATTTTTTGTTTTTTCTTCTCTCTTTGATGTGTTTTACAGTATTCTCATTGATTCTGGTGCTACCAACTCATTCATTGAAAAGCAGTTTGCTCACAAGTATTCTTTGACCAGGTAATAACTCCCAGAGAAGATTCCTCTTATCAGTTTGGAATCCTCTGAGTCCCCTTCTTCATTGTTAACTCACCATACTAAATATAGGGCTGAGCTCCCTTCCTTCCCAAGCTTTTAATGAGACTTTTTAGTCATTGATTGTCACAGCCACAATTAGGGGATAATGGTATTCAGTCCTACCTTTAATTATACCAATCAGACTAGTAGATCAGTAGCACAAATCAGCATCCAGCTTCAGAAAATATCTTGAATAGTGCAATACAGTGTGGAATCCCCAATACAGCATTGTATTTTTCATACAGACTGTGCTCACCCAATACAGCCTTGGGGTAATTAATCTGGTACTGTCTGATCACCTATTCCCACCACACCTTCTGTACAGCCCCTGGGCCTCAATACAGGGCCTGTATTATCCAAACTCAATTCAATCAATTATTCCTCTGAATAAAACTCATTTTTGGATCAGGGCTGGTGGATTCTCACATCTCCCAGCCCCTCCTTCTTCCCCTAGGGACCTTTCCCCAGTTAATAAATATAGTTGATTTATTATTTGATGAATATTCTGACTCTTATTTTTGGGTATTATATTTATTTGTATTAAGTAAGTATTTGCATATTTTCCTCACCTGTTCAGTGGAGTTGTGGTGGCCATATCCTTATTAACCCTATTCTCTCTCTCTGACAGGTTGGAAAAGTGGACTTTGACTTTTTTGTGGTTGGATCTTTTATTCTTATTCTTATTCTCTTTGTTTCTGCTTTTCTGATATTTATTATATTAGCAATATTAATTGTACTCCCTCATATTCCAATCATTGAGCCCTTCATAAGTGAGACCCAGTTCACTGAGTTCCAGGCCCTCTTCACTTTGAAGAGCCCCTGTAATATTATATTAATTAACTAAAAATTGCTTCTTTTTTCATTCTTTTAAGATTAACTTCTCTAATTCATTAAATATGATTTATTTACAAATTTATGATTTTTATGACCTTATGATTTCTCATCAATTTTCATCTCATTCATTGCATTCATATGAAAATTGACTCCTTTTCAATTCTCAATTCTTCTGACCATTTCTCTCTATCCTAATTCTTCAATCATTTTCAAATTTCATTTCTTTTTTTGATTCAGGCTTATAGGCTTTATATTGAGTGATTGCTTAATTAGGATTCATTAGGATAATTGATTCAGATTCAGAATTTTGTGGAATTGGATTGATTTTAATTGAACATTGAATTACTCAAGATTGATTTTTTGACCTCACTAGTTGATTTTATCGATTGAGCTGATTTTGAGTAATCAATATATTTATTGACTGATTTGATACCTCAAGACTTTTAATTGCTTTGAAGATATTATTCATATTGGTTTTGAATTGAATTGATAATTGATTGAGTTGATTGATTTACTGATTGAAATTTATTTTAAAATCTTCAAGAAGTCTTATTTTATTAACAAGAATTTGACTATTTTGTTTTCATTCCTCAAGATGCGTTCTCATTGATCTCACCTCAAGATGTGTTCTCATTGATTTCACCTCAAGACTGCTAATTGCTTCCTCAAGTTCATACAGACTCTAATTTTCCATTAGTTGATTTTTTCAAAACCTCATTTGTTCTTCTCAAATTATCATCAAGTTCAAATTTTCTTATTCTTCAATTATACCAGTTCAGCATAGCCCTCAAGCCAAGAAGACAAGATATCAAAGGCATCAGGCTGGTCTCACTGCTACAGAAAGGGCTCCTGTTGACTGCACACCATCAGTTCATCAACTGAGTGCAAATTTGGACAGAGGACCACCAATAGAAGAAGAATAACCCTCAAAAAGAGTAGGTGTGACTTCAAGAAGATCAAGATCATTCTCTGACTTTTTGGGTGGCTATTAAAGCATTTCTCAAGGGCTTAGAAGTAGATTAGGGGAAGCCTGATTCTTTGGATGGAACTCAAGCCCATGAATTGGGAGGATTTATCCGATACTTCTAATTAATTTTCCACAATGACTCATCAAATTTCTTCTCTAACAGGAATAAGGTTCTTTACTCAAATTCTTTTCTAACTGATAGAGCTGGAAAATGGATTGAACCATTTCTTTCAAATATCTCCAATGAAGACCCATCCTATCTCCTCAATAACTGGAAGTTTTTTTAAACCCAGTTGTGATCTGCATTTGGTGACCACAATGAATTTGGTAAAGCTGAAATAGAGTTGTATAATCTCAGGATGAAGGAAGGTGGTCATATATCTTTATACATTGCTTATTTCAGAAGCTTAATGTCAAGAATTGGAGATCGGGGGAAAGGGCTTATATCAATGTTTATAGAAGAGAATTGGCATCAAGACCTTTGGACCAGTTGTGTTCTCATCTTGGTAGGCTTGATAATCTTCAAGAACATATGGACATTACTTTGGAATTAGATACAAGGTACCATGAGGGAAGAAGGAAAAGGGTTGCCATCAAGAGAAGAAAGTTCCAGTTACTGGATCTAATTCTTCCAGGCTTCCTCAGGATTCATCTTCAAAGAAGCCTCATCACAAGAAGAGAGAGAAGGGGAAGAATTTCTAAGTTTCAAAGGATAAGCATAATGCTTCTCTCCTCACTAAGGACAGTGAATTAATTTTTTCTGAAAAATAGAGGAGGATTGAAGAGGTTTTATGCACTTATTGTGGTGGAAAGCGCCCAATTTAAAAATGCTACAAGAGGCCTCAGAATAGCCAAGGGTCATGAAGAGGCTTCCCTAACATGCAGGGAAAAGCCTGATTGGGAATAATGAGGTGTTCAATGACTCTCATGTATTTCCTTCAAGAGCACAATTGTGCACTCTGAATACTAGTGTCAAGAAATCTTCAAAATTTCTTATTTTCTATTCTGTCTTTGATATATTTTATAGTATTCTAAGTGATTCTGGTGCTAAAAACTCTTTTAATTAAAGGAATTTTTTTCTCAAGTACTCATTGAGTATGTCAGAGCTCCCTAAAAACATTTGTCTTTTCATTTTGGTTTCTGATGAATTGGCTTCTTTGTTCATCACTCATTATACCAAGTGGGTTGTTTATGTAAGGTTTGTCTATTAAACTCTTGATAATAGTAGCAATATCAAGAGTACTATGACTGTCCTCAGTAGAAAAATATAATATAATGAAATATTATAACCACAAATTTAAATATAATTATTAAAAAAAATTATATAAAAAAAAATAAATTTAATTATTATTATAAAAATATAATAATAAAAAAAATATAAGAATTATAATAAATTATAATTATTCTATTATTGTTATAGTCACTGACAATTATAACAATAAGAAGTGTAAAGCTCTTAATGAGACAATTACACGTGGAAAATATGAATATTTAACCACTTATAAATAATATAAATATTATTTATAAAATAATTATAACACAAACTGTGCAGAAAATAATTCTTATAGAAAAATTCTATATAAAAAAACTAATACTAGATAAAAAAAATGATATAGAATTTTAGAGAAAACTTACTTATAAGATTTATTTAATACAACAAGTCAAATACAACAGTTATTATATTAAAATAAGGATTATAAGTTAAAAACACGCCAAAAATCAATAAATTTAAAGATAAAACAACTTTTTATAATATAAATTATGATTAAAGAGTTTTTGAGAGGAATTTGTGGATTTTAAAACATATTTAAGATGATAATTTTATATAATAAAATTTATTATAGATGATTACAACAATAATCTGAATTCTATGAATTCAATTCTTTAATTTAATAAATAAAGAATAAAAATAACTTAAGAATTACTTTTAATAATAAGATTTTATATTTAATAAAACTTTACCTGTTTAAATTTCTAATATGATTGGATTGATAATTGATGATGGACAAAAACAGTGATGAAAGACTCTTTTTATGTCTTCAGAGCAGCTCTCATGATTCATAATGAATGTAGAGGGCGTTCTCAGGTCAAAACTGAAAAATCATGCTTAAAAATAAAGTTCTTAACTTAAGGCAACTTATTTTTACTTCCAATTTAAAGTTACCAGTGTTATTCTTAACTCCAAGTAACTTTAATCCTCATTTAGTTTAATTATTTTAAGTTTTAATATAAAATAAGTTTATTTATATCAAAGTTAATCACATGAACAACATAAAATTAGAGTTTCAAGCAGAAATCTCTTAAACTCAATTTTTAATTAATTTTTAAAGAAATCATAATTTTCTTTGAGCTTAATTAAAAAAGTAAATTTCCAGGCTAATTACCCAGGAAACTTATTTATAAAAAATACTTAAAATTTGATTTATATATAGATAATATTAAATTCTAAGCTGTGTGAAGTTTTCAAGCAAATCCATTAAGATTTGGATTTTTAATGAATTTTTGAAGTTATTGCTATTTTTCCATGTAAAATAGCAATACACACCAAACCTTAGCTTTTGATAAGGTTTCAATGCTTGGAACCTTAACGTTTTAAGCTTATTTAAGCTTTTTAAACTTAATTTAGCTTTGAAAGTTCTTAAAACCTTGATTTCAAGCCTGCATATTGGGATTTACCCTTTGGCAGCTTGAAATTCCTGTTCAAATTGGGATAAAACCAGTTCAAACCTTAAGGTTGGATCAAAGTCTAATCTTAAAGTTTAAATAAGGTTGAAAATCCTCCAATACAGGTGGACAACCTTAATTGAATCATTGCAGATCCAAAAAGTTGGGTACCTCAGCTCTATTTGGTCTTTTTCCTTTGTCCCACCTTTTTGCGTGGATTTTGCCCATTTATTTATTTAAAGCCATACTATGGCCTTAAACCCTTTTAAATTGAGCTCACGCAGGATTTACATTCTGTATGGCAAATCCTTAGCCAATTCAGTAAATATACACCACACCTCAATTTTAACTAAAATTTTGGTAAAGTTGCATAAACCTTATGTAACTACAAATTTAAGCTTAATTAAGCTTAAATTTAACGATTTTAAAAAAAATGTTAAAAAAGTTACATTGGTACTGTGAGATTCTTAAATCTTCCAATAACACAAGAAATAAGTGTTTTTGGGTATAACACCCTATGGGTGCACCCCATGTTTTTTTTGGTGTAGAATCCAAAAATGACATAATAATTATAACTTTGTTTATCCAAAAAAAAGTTATACTTATTTTTTATTATTTTTTATTTTTAATTCAACTAAAAAGTCTGTTTAAGACAAAATTAATTGTTTATAAAATCATTTGTGGCCTTATGGGTATGTTATACATACCTCACAGGCTCACAGTTTACTTGCCTTCTTTTCCAAGCTTGGAATAGGACTTTTTTATTATAGATTTTCCCAAGGGAGAAGATATAATATTGGGCTATGATTTCCTTTACCATTTTAATCCAATATTTGAGGAAGAAGAAAAAAAAGGAATAATATTAAAGAACAAAAGAGCCAACCACAAACAAGTCCAGTGTGGAATACCTGGGCTATTTTGTGTCAAGTGAGGGACTCAAGATAGATTCTTCAAAGGTTAATCAAATCCTCAATGAGCCTCAGCCCAAAAACATCAAAGAGCTTCAATCATTTCTTGGCTTTTGCAACTTCTATCATTGTTTCATTAAAAATTACTCCAAAAAAATAACTGCAATAACTTCCCTTCTTAAAAAATATTCTCCCTTTATCTTCAATGAGAAAGCTCTTAGTAAGTTTCAATTACTCACAAAAGCCTTCACCACTGCTCCTATCCTTTCTCATTTCAATCATTTTCTACCAGCTATTGTGGAGACTGATGCTTCTTATTATTCCTTGGATACTAGACTGAGTCAGGTGAATGACTCAGGAAATCATCCCATTGCATTTGATAGTCGCACCCTTCTTCCAGCTGAGCTTCACCAACAAATTAATGACAAGGAACTCCTTGGGATAGTTTGGGCTCTCAAGCACTGAAAAGCGTTTCTTCTTTACCTTTATCAATCCTTTGATGCCTTTACAGCTCATCCTTTTCTTAAGTACTTTATTTCTTCCATAGTCCTTGCTTCTTGTAAAGCCCACTGGGATGGATTTCTCTCTGAGTTTTATTTCACTATGGCTTACCACCCAGTAAGGCTGACCACTCTACCAGATTCCTTGTCACGTTGGGACAGTGTGTAACCAGTGAGGGGGGTGGACTTCATTGGCAAGAATCCTGAAAGTTTTCATCAAGTTCTCAAGAAATATGAAATTCAAGAATCAATATTCTTCTAAATCAAGGTAGAAATGCTCTCATATCTAGTTTACCAAATTAAAAAAGGAATATGCAAAGACAAAGATTATAAAGAAGTACTCAAGAAACTAGCAAGAGGTGAATCAGTCTCACATTATTCTCTTGAACCTCAAGCCTAGATATTATTATTCAAAGATAGAGTATTCATCCCAATAATCATGAAATTCAATTGGATATCTTTCAAAGGCATCATGACCCACCACTGGCATACCACCATGGCCAGAAAAGACCCTCAAGCTCATCAAGAGAGATTTTTAATGGGATGTAATGAATCAAATCATCAAGGACTATGTGTACACATGTGATAAATGTTCAAGAAACAAGAACATTTATCATAAGAATTTTTGATTACTCAAGCCTCTTCAAATTTCATCTGGTCCTTGGAATTCCTTATCAATGGACTTTATCACTAAATTTCCACTGTCATACCACTTTTATGTGATTTTGGAAATTGTAGACAGATTCTCAAAAATAGAAATATTCAGTTCAACGTATTCAACAATTACTTCCCAGGACATATCTGAAATTTTCATCAGTCCTGTCTTTTCCAACCATGGCTTTAAAATCAGTATTGTTAGTGATAGAGGATCCTTTTTTTCATAGGTCTGGACCCACTTACATCAGCAGCTCAAGATAACAAGAGATATTACAACTGATTTCCACCCTGAAACAAATGAACAGACAGAGAGGGTAAGTAAGCTTCTGGAACAATAGCTTTGGATGTATGTCAGTTATGATAAGGATTACCGGCATATCTGGCTCCCTCTGGCTGAATTTTCCTATAATACTTCAGAACATTAATCAACAAAAAACATCTTTTTTCACAATTTATGGAGGAACTCCCAGCTTTGATTAAATTTACATTTGTCAAGACACGCCTTCTGGAAATTTTTCAACAAAACTCTGATAAATACAGAAAGTAGTCAAAGAAGAATCAGAGTCAGCAATAAGGTGTTTTAAGAAGTATGCAGATAGAAACAGGACAATTCCACCTGATTTTCAACCTGGGGACAAAGTATAACTAGCCTCAAAGAGTATCAGTACTACAACAGTCATAAAGATTCTCTCAGAAAGATGGTTGGGACCCTTTGAAGTCTTGAAGAAGATTGGAACCCATGCATCTCACCTCAAGTTGCCTCAAAAATGGAAGTCTGTTTACCCTGTCTTCCATGTGTACTTATTACAACCAGTCAAGCAATAAACTATCCCAAACCAACAACACTTGACACCTCTGCCAGTCTTAGTGGAGGGGAAAGAGGAATGGGAAGTGGCTCAGGTTCTGGACGCAAACCTCAAGAGAGGTAAAGTATGGTATCTTGTAGAGTAGAAAGGATTCAGTGAAGACCCAGAAAGAAGAAATTGGGAACCAGCTTCCAGCCTTACAAGCTCACCATACATTTTAACTGATTTCCATACCTTTTATCCTGAAAGCCCTGGCCCAAATGTCTCAATAGCTCGATTTTATAGTGCTTGGTGGGGAGTAGAAGTTATGAAAGTAAGTTCCTTTCCTGGCATGCACCTTTAAGGGGGTATTCTACCCAGAATTCTTTTTAAGAATTGCCTTGGCCACTTTTTTACCACTTGTCAGCTCTTTTGAAAGATTCAGAAGGTCTTTTAACATCAATACCCTCAACTCTGGACCTTTCATCAAGATATGGCCAAAACCCCCTTTTTTCTAATTATGTCCTTAATCAATATTCAAGACATTACTTACATCAAGTCAGTTTATGGGAAAGGTTTTTCTGTTCTTTTATGATGTTTGGTGGGGAGTTGAATTTAGAAAACTTTGTTTCATCTGCCAGTATGAATCTCTGAGGGTTTCTACTTCTTGTAAAAAACATCTTGGCCCCTGTGTGAGCATCAAATTTTGGGTTTTTATCCTTCAGGTTGTTTTTTTATATGGCCGAAATCAAGAAACTCACTGGAGAATGGACACCTGTCAGAAGTCTCTTTCTTTTTCTTTTTCTTTACTCTCTTTTTTCTCTCAATTCTTATTTTCTTTTCTTCTTCTTTCTTTCACTTTTCTAACTCTTGTTTCATTTTATTTTTTTTATGAAGAAGCAGTATCCCCTCCCATATCATGTATTAAGAGGTTCCTTTTTTTTTCTTAGTATCTATAAAAGTGATGATAAAAGACAAACTAAATATAAAAAAGGAGTATAAACTAGCTTTCTATACCCAACTCATCAACCTTTCTTTGAAAATTACTAATAAACTCATATTCATACCATAAAACCTCAACCGCCATGTTATCAGAAGGGGTACCAGAAATCACTTAATGATTAGCATATGAAATACGCTCTCTACTTTTTCTCTAAACCCTTCTAAACAATCTGGACGCAGAATTGTACAGACCATGGCCTATGGACCGCAGACTGCCCATCACAGGCAGTAGACCATAAAGCACCTAAAATGCCAGAAATGGCCGTGCAAGGTGCAAAATGAACATTTCGCCATAATATGGCAGGGACAAAAAGAGCCATACAGAACCCAAATCCCTCAAAAGGCCATTTGAGCTCATTTTTCTGGATTATAGGGACAAGACCCCCTTTCAAGATATTCATTTTAAGGAAATATGGTACAATGAAAGTTTTCAAGACAACATGGCCCATTCTTGTGGGGGTTATAAATGAATAGAGCCATTTTTGACTATTTTTCAAGCTGGAGAAAATGGTGGCCTTTCATGTAAGATTCAGTCCATGGCCATTGACGAGAATTGGTTTCAAGAAGTAAAAAGACTCAAAGGGGGAAATACTGAAGATAAGACAAGATTTTTCTTACTTAGAGAAGGCAGAAATTGCTTAAAGAATAAGGATGTGAAGAAGGAATTCCAGGATAATAATCCAGAGAAAAGAAGATGTACATTCAAAAGGTTTAGAAAGAATTTGGGTATTTGGGGCTCATACTCAAGAGTTGCAGTATATTATGGTGTTCAGGCGCCCACCAGTTTCAAGAGGGGGATACTGTCACAGCCACTATCAGTGGTAAGGGCCTTCAACCTTTAACCCACTCAAACTCACCAACCCAAATATATGGTATAATATACCATTATGCACCAATTTTTCTCAGCAATCCAATGGTGATGTTTTCAGGACCAAATTATTCCATTCCAATTCAAGTCCCCAAATGCATCACCCATCCTAAGGAAGTCCTTTCAGTCATTTGGTCTTGCAATCCATGGCGGCTACCAGAAGACCGTTCAAGGACTCCAACCACCTGGCCCTGCAGGAGTTAGGTTGTAGTTTCTTTTCAGGATTATTTTAAGGGTAATTTCAAGAGGTTACCAATAGTTCACTCAGCTGTCGAGGCATTAAGTACTTCAGTACTTCTTGAAAAATTCAATTGGTCCATACAGGCAGCATTTGTAAGGTTTGACTATGAAACAATAAGTAAAAATTACTAAAATCTTACTTATTGTACTATGAATGTCCTTATAAATGAAATAAATAAGATAAAAATAATTTTAATAATAAAGAATTACTATAATTATGGCATAAAATAATTATGTTATTAAACAAATATAATAATGTAATTCATATTATAAAAAAATATATATATCAAATAAATATATTAATATATGATAATTAATATATTCAAAAGCACTTCATTATTGCTACCAACAAATAATAAAGGCGTAAAAAATCGTTTTTTATTAATAAAAAACAATTAATAGCAATAATATTACCAATATTAAAGATATAAATTAATATAAATACTATTTATATCAATCATAGAATTATTAAAAGTAATAATACAGAAAAATCATTATAATAAGAGAAATAACCTACTTTTAATGCTTAATCTAATAATTTTGAATACGTTTACGCCTAGAAATGTAAATACAACTTATTTAAATTGTAGTTACAATAGGATTTAACAGAAATTACAAATTCTCTTTGTTTTATGTGGAATTGAGGTTTTGAAGAGAAATTTAAACAAAACAATTGAATAATTGCAATAATCACGTCAAAGATGAAGATTATTATAAGATTATCTTTGGTCTTTAATAATATAAAAGTTTCATATATAAATAATAAAGAAATTACCTTTTTATTCAATGATTTAATGTTTTGTAAATTAGCCAAAACAGATCATCAATTGTATTACGCTAAAGAGGGAATTAACCTATTTTCAAATATATAGCTCCCATAACCATAAGACAAATAATGACAAATTTATTCTCTTTCAAAGCAAGAACTGAGCATAAACCTTACTTTTAACCTCTCATCTAAATTCCAGAGAAAGAGGAGGAACCCCATCAAATGGGTGTTCAAATAAAATACCTAAACCAGGGATATTAAATGGTACAAGCCAAATTAAGCTAGGATCAAAACTACAGAAGCTATTTCCAAAAATAAGCCAAATAAGGGTGAATTGAGTATTCACCTGCAATACAAATTCTTAATTTTTATTGTGAGAGGCCTAAGATGGAAAGAGAAAAATCATTTATTCCTTGTAGTGACATCCATTTTTTCATAACTCATCTATAATAAAAGTCATGGATAAAACAAGTGCTATATAGCATTTAAGAAAAATTCATGCCTGAATAAGGGGCTTTAGAAGTGGAATACCTCTTCCATATTTAATCTTAACCATATAAAATGAAATATAAATGTTTATCCCTCATCTAAGAATACAAAAAGAATTAATTTCATCTTATTATCTTCAAAACTGACAAAGATGTGGCAGCTTTAACGTCAAAAGCTCATTACTGTGGGATACTATCCCAAATTTTCTAATGTGATGTGTCAAATCTACAAAGGAGCTTGTTTATCTTTCAAAACCTCATATTTTTTCCTGTATGGGGTCCCCACTGATCATATCCACTGTAATCGCTCAATATTTTAAGGTTTGGTGATGATTACATCATGATCAAACCATCTTATCACAATATTATGCCATTATTTAGAGTTATCTCTATAACTCTAAGTTTTGATGCCGTTAAGGCTTGGAAAAACCCCAAAATTTGTGGATTTTATTAGTTATAATCATAAACTAACAGTATTCACCAATTTGATCACTCATATGACTGTTAAACTTAATTTAAGGTTACAGTGAGTGATCATAAATGATCAAATTAAGCTCAAACTTTGATCCTGTTTAACCTTTAATCTTTAAACGCTAAAGCAATTAAGAGAGTGAATTATAATATCTTGGCATAACCTTATTATGTTGCCAAGAGCATTTTATTACATCATGAAAACTCTAGTTTTGATGATTTTTCTTGTAACTCATCTTTTCTGTTGAAATTTAATATTTTAAACTTCAAACCATGATTTCAAAGGGTTATACCTTGAATATTATAATGAAAAATACATCATTCTTCACGAATGAGCTAGTAGAATCCAACTTTCTACTTTTTTTTAAGTTTGGACTACTTTCACAACAAAGTGGTCAACAGCTCTATTGATTTTAATCAATAATCCCTTACAGGTTTTAACTTTGTTTATAACTTGTAAAAGAAAGTTCATTTATGTACTCCTACAGTAATTACGTGATGACTTTATTTTTGGTTCATCACTCTATCATGCATATTTCAAAAGATATTAGCTAAAATCCTTGAATATATGCATTGACCAAAAAAGTGCATATATTCAGCTTAACTCCTTAAGTATTGACTTTGGAGATTATCTTCTTGCTTGTTTTATGCGTGGAAATTTATGGAGAATCCAATGGTACCATTTATTTCACATGTTGTTTGATTGGTATTTGAAATAATTAAGGATTTATGTTTTTTATAAGGTATTATTAATTATAACTCATTAAATATTGACTTTACAGATATTCCATAAAAATGGTATATGTATATTTTACAATGGGGAATCCAATGGTATAATTCATTTAAAATTTTCATTCATTGGTTTTTAATTTAAACCAAGTTTTATGCCAATTTATGGAATTTTTGTATCTTTAAGGTAATCATTTTTAATGTATAATTATTTTAAATATTTCTTGTGAACATTTTGGGTATGTGGTCATATCTCAAAGGTTCACATTCCCTACCACCAAAAAGGATTGTACCACAATCTGATATGTGTAATTAGGGTATCATCCATTGTCCTACCTCTTCAATAGACTTTGTTAGTCTTGAAGCTCAATAATGCTTAGCTTTTCTATTCTTTAGGTTTTCTTTGATGTCTGAACCTTCTTAGTAGTTTATCAGCATTTGTTATATCTCTCTCAAGTAGCCATTCATCTTCTTGAGTTGAATTTCTATACCTTACAAGGTATTCTCTTTCTTTTTTTGTTTCTTGTCCTTCTTTCTTTAAGGACTTTTACAATTTTCTTTTCTTCTCCTTCTTCCAACAGGGGAATTTCAAGTGGGGGTTTATTTTATAGTTGAAATTGTTCCTTATCACTTGAGCTGTAAGGTTTTATCAGACTTACAGGGAAAGTTGGGTGTTTGTTCATTAATTCACCTGTCAGTTCCAATTGCAGAGCATTGGGTCCATGGAGTGCTTTTATCATAAATGATCCTGCAAAGGAATCTTTCAATTTCTTTGGACCTTTTATGTTATTGAAATTGAGGGTTGATACTAGGACCAATTCTCCTATTTTGAAGTCAGGTGGTTCATGACTTTTATCACATCTTTCTTTTGCATATTTGAAAGAATCTTGCATACATCTGTTTGCATGGTGTCTTGCTTTGTCAAGCATTATCTTAAAACTGCTTGCTGTTGGATGTATATCCACTAAGTCCTTTTTGAGGGTATCATAGGGAAGTCTTGGATTCCAACCTTTTTCTAGCATTGCTGGTTTTTTTCCAGTAGAAGAATGGCTTGATGTTTTATATGCCAGTGCAAGAGCTGGTATTAGTGTACACGAATCATGGGTAAAACCATCAGAATCTTTGAATTCTAGCCCATAAGCGCAGAATCTTCTGATCATGTCCTCCAAGGTCTGTCTCATTCTTTCTACTAAACCATCAGTTTGAGGATGTTAAGCTGTTGAGAATGATGATTTTGTCCCAAACAAGTTATGGAGATTTGTCCAGAATGCTGAAGTGAATTTTGGGTCTCTATCACTTATAATATTCTGGAATAAGCCTGTATGGCTAATGACCTTATTCCATCACATTATGGCTGTGTCCATAGCTGTGTCATCCTTTTGACATGGTACGAACATGGGAGTTTTGCTATACCTGTCAACTAATACTAGGCATGCATTATAGCTTCTGTCTCCTCCTGGAGGTAATGCTGTTACCCAATCCATATGAACTATTTCCCAAGGGGATTTTGGTTCTTGGATTTGGATCATCATTCCAAATTTCTTTCCTGTGGCTCTGTTGGCTTTTTGACATCTTTCACAGGTTTGGAAGTATTCTGCAACATCTTTCTTCCAATTTGGCCACCAAGAGCAGGTTTTTCACCCTTTCTAGTGTTCTGTCTTCTGAAAGATGTCCAGCTGCAACACTATCATGACACTCATGTAAAATAGTGTTTATCAGGGTTCTATCTGTTAAGGACATAACACATGTATGTTTTGTTCTATGGTAAAGGATTCCATCAAGGAGGTGGAATCTTCCTTCATCATATGCCTTTTTCCATGTTTCATCTAATTTTGATGAAAGTGATGTATCTTTGAAGTCTTTAATTAGAATTTGGCTTAAGATATGGCAATTCTTGTCTATCTTATATCTTTCTTTAACTTGGCTAAAGAATTCTGTTCCAATGTCTGTAACACATATTCCTTCTATATGGTGCTCTTCCTGTGGTACCCATGCTGGATTGTCAGGGGTATTTGCTAGAGCCCATCTGCTAAGACCATCTGCATTTTTATGAATATTTCCAGATTTATGAACAATAGTCATATTTCCTCTGTATTCTTGGATAGCAATTTGCCATCTCAGCATATGTCCATTTGGAGTTTTCATATTTAATCGAGATTTTACAGCATTACAGTCTGTAATCACATCAAATACTGTTCCATCAAAGTAATAATGTAATTTTTCTAAAGCCCACACTAAGCAGAGGCATTCTATTTGGCTTGCTCCATATCTTGCTTCTGTTGGCTTTATTTGTCTTGAAATAAAACAAATTGGTCCTTCCACTGGTTTGTCATTGATAATTTGTGTCTGGTGTAGTGAAGCACCTAGTCCTTCTCCACAAGCATCAATGTACAGTTTGAAGGGTAGTTTCCAATCTGGAATTAGAAGAAATGGGACATTTGTTAAGGAATTTTTCAATTCTTCATATGCCTTGACTCTTTCTTCTGTCATTTCATAGACTGTTTGCTGATCACATAGTTTATACAAGGATTTGGCAATTTTTGCCAAGTCCTTTATATGCTGTCTATAGTAACAAGCAAATCCTAGAAATGATTGAATTTCTTTTTTCCGTTTGAGGCATTGGTTTAAGTAGTACTGCTGCTACTTTATTCTTGTCTATGCCTAGACTAAGTCCAGATACAACATGTCCTAGTGCTTTTAGTTCACTGTATGCAAAATGACTCTTTTTCAAGGAAATTTTCATATTTACTTGCACTATCTTTTGTAGTACCCTTTCTAGTCTTGTATGGTGTTTTTCCCAAGTTTCTGGGCAAACTATGATATCATCAATATAGATAATTAATTATCCTTCTGATAGTTCTTCAGGAAATATGGTATTCATCATCCTTTGATAATGGGAAGGTGCATTTGTTATGCCAAATGGCATTCTTAAGTATTCAAAAAATCCACAGTGGTTTATTATCCTCAGTAGTTTCTTGGCATTGTCTGTTAAGACATTTTGTTGAAAACCCTTTAAGGCATCCATGGCTGTAATGAACTTAGCTTGTGACAATTGTGTCAATGTCTCATGGATTCTGGGTATTGGATATCTGTCTGGAATGGTATAGGCTTTCAGGGCTCTGAAGTCCCCTACAATCCTTGATTTTCCATTATGCCAAGTTATAATGGCAGGTGTAGTGACTTCTACTTGTTCATTATGTCTTAATTTTCTTAATACTCCAAGGTCCATTAATTCTTTAATGTGTACCTCCAAGGCTTCTTTAGCCCTTGGACTAGCTGGGTAAGCAGGTCTCCTTAATAAAGGTGGGTAAGGTTTTTCCACATTAAGAATTATATCCACCTCATGCCCAATTATGGCACCTAGTGGCTCCTTGTCAGTTGCAAAGGCATTTTTGTACTTAAATAGGAGGTTAATCAATTTTTCTTTCCCTTTTTTTTGTTAATTCTTGATTGAATTCTGCCTCTTTGAGCTGTTCAGATATAAAAAGTTCCTTTTCTGGAATTTTCTCCTCATTCTTAATAACTGTGATTTGTTTTTTGTTATTTAAGAAGCCAAACTTTTGTCTTTTGTTGTCTTCTATGGTAAAATATCTATCTTTTTGGTTAGAGATATCTATACCTTAAAGTGATAGTTAGTCATTTCCAAGTATGAAGTTATTACTAGTACAGTTGTCCATTACTACAAACTCTACTTTAATTCTGACACATTGTGAGGGTTGAGGAAAAATTAGTGTTAAATCAATTATTCCAAGGTGCGTCATGCTCTCACTTGCACTACTAAATTTGACACCTTGTATTGGCATAAGTTTTTCTTTCCAGTCTGGGACAATGGTTTTTAAATAACTTTTACCAATACAGGTGCAATATGCTCCTGTATCCAAGTTCACTTTTCCTTCTTGGTTATCAACCATAACAATACTTATACTTGATTTTCCAGCTGTATATCTCATTCCTCTTGCAGGTTTGGTTCTATACATTTTGGCATCTTGTATATTTGTCAGGTTTGTGCCAGATGTTCCCAATTGTGGTAAGTTTGAGTTAACATCTAGTACTTCATAAATTATATCAATATTCTTAATTTGTGCATTAATTATATTAATTTCATCACTTTCAGAACTTTCTGACTCTTCTGTTTCTTTTTCAGAGTCAGATTCCTCTTATTTGTCATTGTGGTTTTCTGTTTCCACAATTTCATTAATCTTTGCCTTTTTGAGGCAATTATTGGCTAAGTGTCCAATACCTCCACATTTATGGCATTTTCTTTGCTCATTATTGTTGGATGTATAGGGCTTGAAAGCTTCTTTTGATTTATCTTTTTTGATAAATGGCTTATTTGGACTTTTAATGTCCAATTTCTTCCAACTTATGCCAATTTTTGTCCTTGTAACTATGTCTTCTAGTTCATTGATAGACTCTTCTGTGGAGCATGGTTCTATACACCTGCTTCTTAGGGCTTGTTCTAGCTCTCCTCCACATTTCTTAAGTATTTTCATGTGCACCATTTTTCGTGACATTTCTGGGTACAATGCATTGAGTCTTGCAACTTGTTTTAAGAACCAAGTTAAAGGCTTGTCTTTTTCTGGGTCAAAGAAGGAATTTTCAAATGCATTTTCTACCTTGTGCCTCCAGGCATCATTAGCCCACATGGTTATTATTTCTTGTTTCCACCAAGACCAGGTATTTTTGCCATTTGTTTTCCTTATGCCATAATACCATCTTTTTGCAGATTTTTCAAACAATGAATGTAATCTTGCAGTGATTAATTCATCTGGTATGGCATAATCTTCTTGTAGAATGTCAATTGTTTGATAAATGACATGTGGTCATATTCACCTTCTCCTGTGAATGTTGGCCATTATTTTAATTGAGGTGCTTCCTTCATTAAGACTTGGTTATTGTCTTGGTGACCTAAGTCTGTTATGAATGGATTTTTTAATTCCTCTTTTGGTTTAACAGGGCTTCTTATGTGAGAAAATTGGGTTGATAACTTTGGCATATTTGAGTTATCCTCATTAATTTTATCCATTTTTTCAGTAATAAGCCTTATTTCACTTTGAATGTCATCTTTCAGATGCATTCTTGCTTCATCACTTTTTTCCACATGGTCCAAAAGTAATTTTTGGTGTGATGAAGTCTTTTCTTCAAATGTTTCAACAGAAATGCTTAATTTGTTTAATTTTTCTGTAAGATTATCAATACTCACATCATAATTGATTGTCAAAGTTTCTTCTTTGATATCACTTATGCATTTGTACAGCTCTTGTTGTCCTTGTATTAATTTCTGAGTATTATCAATTAATACTTTTGGTTTATTATTTTCAATCATAAATTTTATTTTATCAATTTCTTTTTTGTTTTGTACAACAAGTTTTGTTAAATCTGATAAGCTATTATTTATTTCTTGGAAAGATAATAAACTATTTTTAATTTCTTTAAGAGGTAAAATACTATTTTTAAGCTCTTTTAAAGTATTTACAACATCAGGAGACAAGGTCATTTCTTGGGGAAATGGGGTTGTCTCATTCTTTGCTCCTCTTTTCCTTTTAATTCCATCAAGCTTCTGGCCATGTTGAATACATTGTCCATGGCATCCTTTTGGCTTTTTCGAATCCTGTAGCTTGGGGAATATGGTTTTCTCCAATTCTTTTTCTTGTTCTTCTTCCCTTCTTGGGGGAAGTGGGTTGGCTTGGGGCTTGTTCCTTGGTTGCTTCCTTCTTTTTGGCATGGTACTCCTTGATCTTTTTGATTTGAGGTTTGGATGATAGTGGATTCCATCCATTGGAGTATCTCACTATTTCCTCCTCTTTGAGGAACTTTTTCAGGATGTGCCAGGAGTTCATCACTCCTTGGTGTATTTGGGGCAACATTTCAAACTCCTTGTCTTTGTACACTGTGTAGTACTGTTTGTACTGGCTCATTTAAATGTCTCTTTGAGCCCTCTGAATGTGATTTGTACCTGTTTGAGTCACTCATACTTAGTTCCAAATCTGGTTCAGATATCATGGGCATTTCTGCGACTTGCCTTTGGGATAAGGCACTTCCTTGTGTTGATTCTGTTCCACTGGGGATATTGCCCTTCCTTTTCCCTTTTGAGGAATCAATTCTACCTCAGAGTCCAGCTCCATCTGATTGGGTGGAGTATTGGGATCTTCTTCTGGTAGTCATAGTTTAAGGAAAATAAGAAATAAGAGGATTTCAGAACAGGAATTCTTGTTATGTTAATTTATAAATGAGGTACTCACCTTCAGAGTCCTGAATAGTGGGTCCTGGAAAGTCCAATTTCTTGGCTTTCTTTTTCTTAGTGATTGTTGGTGTTGGAGAACTTTGACAAGTTTTTTCCACCAATCTTTCAACAGTGGTTTGGTTGTCCTCTGTTGGATTGTCTTCAAACACTAAAAAAGACCAATAAATAAGATTATTTTATATAAAAGTGTTATTTTTGGTAAGATATGGCAATTTTCCACGTAAAAATTGCTTTTATATCTTTCAAAAAGTGAAAATAATTAAAGAAATGAAATTAAAATGAATAAAATAACTTTTTTATGGGTTTTTAATATTTTTTATGTTTTTATTTTTAAAGAATAAAATAAAAATGAATATGATTATTTTTAAACTTAATTTATAATATAAAATTATTTTTAATTTATAAAATATCTTTTTTAATCACTGGAGTCACTCAAAGAAAGTTCTTGCAAGTCTAAGGATGTGAAAATTCACGTGTAAGACAGTACAATTGCTTTCCAAATGCCTCAATAGTATTTAAAGTCAATAAATATAAAATTATTATATAATTCTTTGATTATGATTATAATTTATCATTGGATAAACCCAAAGAAAATCTTTTTAAAGGTCTTTTAGAGTAAATATCACGGCCAGGCCCGCAAATGTAAGGTTTGACTATGAGACAATATGTGAAAATTACTAATATTTTACTTATTGTACTATTAATTTCCTTATAACTGAAATAAAGAAGATAAAAATAATTGTAATAATAAAGAATTATTATAATTATGGCATAAAATAATTATATTAGTAAATAAATATAATAGAATAATTTATATTATAAAAAAAAATATTTAAAATAAATATATTAATATAAGATAATTAATATATTTTAAAGCACTTTATTATTGTTACCAACAAATAATAAAGGCGTAAAAAATTGTTTTTTATTAATAAAAAACAATTAATAACAATAATATTACCAATATTAAAGATATAAATTAATATAAATACTATTTATATCAATCATAGAATTATTAAAAGTAATAATAGAGAAAAATCATTATAATAAGAGAAATAGCCTACTTTTAATGCTTAATCTAATAACTTTGAATACATTTACGCCTAGAAATGTAAATACAACTTATTTAAATTGTAGTTACAATAGGATTTAACAGAAATTACAAATTTTCTTGGTTTTACGTAGAATTGAGGTTTTGAAGAGAAATTTAAACAAAACAATTAAATAATTGCAATAATCACATCAAAGATGAAGATTATTATAAGATTATCTTTTGTGTTTAATAATATAAAAGTTTCATATATAAATAATGAAGAAATTACCTTTTTATTTAATTATCTAATGTTTTGTAAGCGTCTGAGGGTGAAATAGAGTAAAAAGAGCTCTATTTATATTAAATTACTTCCTCCTAGAGTCCAACAGGCTTCTAGTAGACGTGCACTGATCATATCCACTGGAATTGCTCAATAGTTTAAGGTTTGGTGATGATTACCTCATTATCAATCCATCTTATCTCAATATTATGCCATTATTTAGAGTTATCTCTATAACTCTAAGCTTTGATGGCTTCAAGGCTTGGCAGAACCCCAAAAATTTGTGGATTTTATTAGTTTTAATCATAAACTAACAGTATTCACCAATTTCATCACTCATATGACTGTTAAACTTAATTTAAGGTTACAGTGAGTGATCATAAATGATCAAATTAAGCTCAACCTTTGATCCTTAATAATGTTTAGGTTTTACACACTACAGAAATTAAAAGAGTGAAATCTAATACCTTGGCATAACCGTATTATGCTGCCAAGAGAATTTCATTACATCATCAAAACTCTATTTTTGATGATTTTTCTTGTAACTCATCTTTTCTGTCTTAATATTTTAAGCTTCAAACCATGATTTCAAAGGGTTATACCTTGAATATTATAATGAAAAATACATCATTCTTCACGAATTAGCTAGTATAATCCAACTTTCTACTTGTTTTTACGTTTGGACTACTTTCACAACAAAGTGGTCAACAGCTCTATTGATTTTAATCAATAATCCCTTACAGGTTTTAACCTTGTTTATAACTTGTAAAAGAAAACTCATTTATGTATTTCTAAAGGAATTAGGTGATGACTTTATTTTTGATTAATCAACCTATCATGCATATTTCAAAAGATATTAGCTAAAATCCTTGAATATATGCATTGACCAAAAAAGTGCATATATTCAGCTTAACTCCTTAAGTATTGAGTTTGGAGATTAGCTTCCTAATTGTTTTATATGTGAAATTGTATGAAGAATCCAATGGTACCGTTTATTGTACATTTTGTTTCATTGGTATTTGAAATAATTAAGTATTTATGTTTTTTATAAGGTATTATTACTTATAACTCATTAAATATTGACTTTACAGATATGCCATAAAAATGGTATATGTATATTTTACCATGGGGAATCCAATGGTATAATTTATTTCACATTGTTATTCATTTCATTTTAAGTTAAACCAAGTTTTATGACAATTTATGCCATTTTTGTAGCTTTAAGGTAATTATTTTTAATGTATAATTCTTTTAAATATTTCTTGTGACCTTTTTGGGCATGTGGTCATATCTCAAAGGTTCACAGCATTCAAGCAATCTGTATGGCCTTGGCCCTTTTGTGACAATTCAAATTCCACTGTGGGAATTCCATCACACAGTTCAATTCTCAAGATAGCCAGCTCTGTATTGACCCAAAACAGTCAATCAAGCTGGGGATCAACCCTCTAGGATCAGTCTTCAGCTTTTCACATATACTGGCCACCCTTTCTTCCCTGGGGACTTTTTCCCCAGTTAATTAATATATTGGATTTAGTTTTATCCTTATTTCCTTTTCATTTATTAAAGTAAATACTGATAATCTTAATTCAGTAATTTGCACCTATTCTTCTTTGCCTGTCAGTGGATATTGGTGGTCATATCCTTTACCAATTCCATTGTTCTTTCTGACAGGCTGAGACAGTGAATTGAAGATTCATTTGGCTCGCTCTTTGGCTTTTTGCTTTCTTTCTTAACTTAGAAATTGGTTTTCTTTTTTCTTTTATCTTTGAAATACTTGTCTTTACTCTTATTCTTCCTTAAAGGAATATATTCCTTTATTTCTTTATTCTTTTGGAGCCCTCCAAGTGAGTACTTGAATCCTGAGTGCCAGGCCACTCTTGATTTCCACAAGTGCCCCTGTAACATTATATTACTTAACTCATGATTTCTTTTAATTCTGATTCATTCTTTCTTTATAGTTTCATTCACTCTTTTCATTGAAATTATGACTCTTTAATTCTTATGAACTTCATGATTGATTGTCACTTCTCAATTTTCTTGCATTCAATCTTCATTTTGAAAATTGAAACCTGACCCAATTTTTTTTTTGTTTTCTCTTTAAATCTTATCTCATTCATAATTCAGGGGTAATCCTAAATTTCATTTGATTTTCAAAGGGCTCATCAAATTATCCAGACACATTCTTCACATCAAGATTCATATTGATTCATTCTTCAATAAATTTTTATTTTAGAAAAGAACCCATTTGATTCTATTTAATTAATTTATTTGACATAATTGATATGGACTTCAAGAAAATTGATTTACCTGAATATTTCATTTGATTTTGCTGATTTTTCACATCAAGAATTTTGACATAAAATTGATTTTTCCTCAAGAATTAATTTGATTGATTCATTTTGCAAGATTTTTACATTTGATTGATTTTACATATTGATTTATTAACTTTAATAATTCATTTTGACATTTTATTGATTGATTTACCTCAAGAGTTCAATTTGATTGATTGGTTTTTCTTCAAGAAATTTATTCTGATTTTTTATCTTGACTTCAAGTTCTAATTGATTTGCCTCCAGCTTTTCACCTTCAAATTTTGATTTTAGTAATTTGTTTTAATTTTTTATTCCTGAAATCAAGCCTATTCAACATTCACCTCCTGCAAGACAGCCCAGATCTCAGGCCAAAGCTCAAGCTGTTCTTACTCCAACTCCAAAAGCTCCTCTTGACAGAACCCCAGCAGTTCCTCAACTGAGGTCCCATCATGGAAGGAGTAGCATAATCCAGGAAGCAAGAGGTCCCAGCAGATCAAAGTCTTCTTCAGGAGTAGTTGACGAATTTCCAGAACTTTCAAGGACCACTTTCAAAGATCCTAGTGAAGATGGTGAAGAGGAGGAGGAGAATTCTGATGGTACTGAAGGTGTTCCTGCTCCTGTGGGGGCATCCCAAGGTACTGGAGGGCCAACTCTAGCCCAGTCTAATCAGCCTGTCTCTCATCAGTCTGAAACATCCTTATTTGCCATCATGAAGCAAATGACTTGGATTATGACCAATCTTCAAGCAGCTTCATCTTCTGATTCATCAAGACCACCAGCCTTCAAGACTCCATCTATGAAGGCACCAGAATGCTTTGATGGGACTCAGCCCTTCAAATTTAGAAGCTTTATTCAGTCTTGTCAATTAATTTTTCATAATGATCCAGAAAACCTCTTTCAAGAAAGAAAGAAGGTCCTTTATGCCACTTCATTTCTCATGGCAGGGCTGAAAAATAGATTGAACCCTATATCTCCAATCTCATGAATCAAGATCCAAATCACCTTCTCAATTCATGAAAATTATTTTAATCTCAGCTCTTTAATTTATTTGGGGACATGAATGCAGTCAGAAACGCTGAAGCAGAGCTCGAATCTTTGAGAATGAAAGAAGGTGGGCATGTATAATTATACATTGCTGATTTAAGAAGTTTTGTCTGAAGAATCAGGGATTGGGCTGAAAGAGCTCTCATCCATCATTTCAGGAAGGTATTTCCGTCCAGGATTTTGGATCAGTTGGCCTCGCATCCTTCAAGAATTTACTAATTTCAATACTTGTTGGATATTACCCTGGAGCTTGATACCAGGTACCATGAGAGGCAAAAAGAGAAGAAGCCTGAAGCCTCGAAGTCAAATTTTTCTCATCCTCAAAAGAAGGAGAAATGTTTTCAGAAGAGGGACAAGCCCCATTCTTCTGTGTTGAATAAAGATCTCAAGTTGATGAATCCTGAAAAAGAAAGAATAATCAAGGGGGGTCTATGCACATATTGTGGTGGGAAGCATAGTCTTGAGTCCTGTTTCAAAAGGCCTCAAAAAAATCTTACCCAACTGTCAGGCCGATTTCCCAGCCATGGAAAAGGCTGAGTTGAGATCATTTTGTGTTCAATGGTCTTCACTATTTTCCATACAGAGGACAATTGTGCATTCTGAATACTGGTGTCAAGAATTCTTTTGAAGTCTTTGTTTTTTCTTCTCTTTCTGATGTTTTTTGAAGTATTCTCATTGATTCTGGTGCTACCAACTCATTTATTGCAAAGCAGTTTGTTCACAAGTATTCTTTGACTATGTAAGAACTCCAAGAGAAGAATCCACTTATCATTTTGGACTCCTCTGAGTCCCCTTCCTTATTTGTGACTTTCCATACTAAATCTATGGTTGAGCTTCCTTCATTCCCAAGCTTTGAATGGTATTTCTTAGTCATTTATACTCCCAAGGGAGAAGACCTCATATTGGGATTTGACTTTCTTAATCAGTTTAATCCATCTATTGATTGGAGGCAAGGGCTGATCACCTTTGATGCTGATCATAAGGACTATTATGATCCTTCAAAATCTTTCAGTAATGACTTTTCTTCTTCCAAATCATGTGCAGCTCTGATTGGTGGTTCTAGAACACCATCAGTTCCATGTTCTATCCATATTCCTTCCTATAATTCCCATCAGTCATTACTATCCTCTAGAGATGAAGTCTTAAGAGAGATTCAAGATTTTGGAGAAGATAATTCTGTATCTTCACTTAATCTCTTCTTTGTGAATATGGACCTTCCTCCTTCATCTTATCATGACTCCCTGGAGGAGTTGTGTGATGAAGAGGAAGAGCCATAAGAAGTAGAAACCGTGATGAAGGTTGTTCCCTCTGACTATCACCAGTACTTGGATGTATTCTCCAAGGTGAAAGCAGAGAAACCTCCTCCTCACCATGCCTGTGATCATCATATCAAGATGGAGGGGTCTCTACCTCCAGTTGGAGTGATCTACTCTCTGTCAAACCAGGAGTCAGATACACTCAGGGCCTACATTTCAGAGAATGTAGAGAAAGGTTTCATCCAGCCAAGCTCCTCTTCAATAGGAGCACCTGTTCTTCTTGTCAAAAAGAAGTATGGTCTCCTCCGTTCATGTGTTTATTACCACAAACTCAATGCTGTTACTAGGAAGAACAAGTATCCTGTTCCTCCTATGAACCAGCTTCTCACTTTCTTGAATGGTTCTTCTATCTTCTCCAAGATTGATTTGTGTGGTGCATATAACCTTCTTAGAATCAAGGAGGGTGATGAACACTTGACAGCTTTTAGAGCTAAATATGGCAGCTATGGATATTTGGTGATGCCATTTGGACTCACCAATCCTCCTGCCTCTTTTCAAAATCTTGTCAATGATATTTTCTATGATCTTCTTGATATTTATGTTGTGGTTTATCTGGATGCAATTATGGTCTTTTCCAAGTCTGAGGCAGAACATGTCACCCATGTGTCCACTGTTCTTTCCAGGCTCAGCGCCAATAACCTCTTTGCTAAGGCCTCAAAGTGCATATTGCATGTTTCTAGTGTAGAATATCTAGGGTATATTGTTTCTTCTGAAGGCCTCAAGATGGACCAGGCAAAATTCCAGCAAATTCCCAATTGGCCACCTCCAAGAAACCTCAAGGCTCTTCAATAATTCCTTGGCTTTGCCAATTTCTACCACTGTTTCATCAAGAATTATTCAAAGAATATTAGTTAACACACCATTTTCCTCAAGAAAGATTCCCGTTTTACCCTCAATGAGGAAGCTTTGAGTCAGTTTCATCAACTCAAAGAGGCCTTCACCACAGCCCCAATCTTTTCCCACTTCCATACTTTTCTACCCACCATTATGGAGACCAATGTATCTGATTATGCCTTGGGTTTTGTACTGAGTCAGGCT
Organism: Austropuccinia psidii; assembly: GCA_023105745.1. Lineage (NCBI taxonomy): Eukaryota > Fungi > Basidiomycota > Pucciniomycetes > Pucciniales > Sphaerophragmiaceae > Austropuccinia > Austropuccinia psidii. The sequence goes on from JALGQZ010000001.1 coordinate 4,784,183, forward strand.
TCTGACTCAGGAAAACATGCCATTGCATTTGATAGCCGCAAGCATATTCCAGCAGAGCTCAACTATGAGATTCATGACAAGGAGGTCCGTGGCATAGTCTGGGCTTTCAAGCGCTGGAGGGCTTTTCTTCTTTCACTCTCTTCCCCTTTTGAAGTTCTCACCAATAATGCTTCCTTGCAATACTTCATGTCTTCAAAAGTCCTTACTAGCCATCAAGCCCGCTGGGCTGAATTCCATTTCTCTAGCACTTACCGCCCTGGCCGCCTAACTACTCTTCTGGATGCCTTATCACATTGGGACGACGTTTATCCAGAGAGGGGGGAGGATTCCATCAGCAAGAATCCAATGAATTTTTGGCAACTCATTAAGCAAGATGAAGTTCAACCCTCAAGATTTTTTGCAGTCAAGGTGGAAGTCTTTTCAAATTTGATTTAATCAATGCAGAAGGAATTATGGCAATATATTATCAGTACAGAAGTATTCTTCAAGAATTGGGTAAAGATAAATCTGTGCAAGATTATTCTCTTGATTCCTCTTCCCAACTTCATTTATCCAAAGATCAGGTGGTGGTTCTAAATGACCCCACAATTCAACTCAGCATAATTCAAAAGAGACATTACTCTCCCCTAGCTGGACACCCTGGCTAAGAGAAGACTCTCAAACTTGTCAAGTGGGATTTTTACTGGTCCGGAATGACTCAATTTATCAAGAATTATGTATTATCCTGTCAACAGTGCTCAAGAAACAAAAAATATTCATCACAAGAAGTTTGGACTCCTCAAACCTCTTCCAATTCCAAATGGTACTTAGATTTGTCTTTCAATGGATTTCATCACTCAATTGCCACTGTCCAATTCTTTTGACTCAATTCTTGTCATAGTGGACAAATTCTCAAAAATTGCAGTTTTATTCCAACAATGTCTACAATAACTTGACTGTATTTGGCCAATTTATTCATAAAGAATATCTTCTCAAAGCTTGGCCTTTCTTCAAGCATTGTTAGTGATAGAGGTTCACTTTTTGTTTCTTCCTTTTGGACCAATCTTTGTCAGCAGCTCAACATTTTAAGAGATCTGTTGATTGCTTATTATCTAGAAACTGATGAACAGACAGAGAGGGTAAGTCAGATACTAGAACAGTAACTTTGGATGTATGTCAGTTATCATCAAGATAATTGGAACACCTGCCTCCCTCTGGCTGTGTTTGCCTACAATAATTCTGATCACTCTTCAACAAAACAATCACCGTTTTTTACTGTTTATGGAAGAGAGCCACAATTTGACTCAGTTCACCTCACTCAATATACTCCTGCTAGAGAGTTATCAACAAAAATCCAATCAGTACAGTAAGATGTCAAGAGAGAACTTGAAGTTGCCATAAACAGGTTTAAGAGGTATGCAGATAAAAGTAGAGCAAGTCCACCTGTTTTCATTCTGGGTTACATGGTAATTCTTTCTTCCAAGAACATCAAATCAACTACACCCACCAAAAAACTGTCTGAAAGATGGCTTGGTCCTGATCCAATCTGGAAGAAAGTCTGTACTCATGCCTATCACCTCAAGCTTCCAACCCAATGGAAATCCATCTACCCAGTTTTCCAAATTTCCCTCCTTGAACCAGTCAAGACATCAACAATCCCAAATCGGCATCAAGGGCCTCCTCCTCCAATCATCATTTAAGAAGAAGAGGAATGGGAAGTCTCTCAAATTCTGGATTCCAAGATTAAGAGAGGAAAACTATGGTACTTGGTGGAATGGAAATGCTTCAGTCCAGACCCATAAAGATTCACTTGGGAAACAACTAGAAACCTCAATAATTGCCCTGAGCTTATGAAGGATTTTCATTCTTTATCTCCTGAAAAGCCAGGGCCCAATTCTTCAAAAGGTTGATCATTTATTGTGTTTGGTGGGGAGAGGAACTACCAAAAGTAAGTCCCAGTCCTGGTATGCACCTTTGGAGGTCTTCTACTCTTTTTTTGTATCCCTTACCTTGCCCACTCTGTCAGCACTCTGCAATTTTTGGGCACAGATCTTTGGCCTGGCTTTAAACATCAATTCCAAAATTTATGGCCATTTCAACTTGGTCAAATGGGACATTCATTATTCTTTTCACTTTCCAATTTTATTCTTTTCAAATTCATTCCTTCAGCAAATGTTCAATTTTATGGCACTGGCGGGAGTGGTAGCTACCAAAAGTGACTTCCTCTCCTGGTGTGCACTTCCCTGAGGGGTCTAAAATCTTTCAAAAACATCACCTTGGCCACTCTGTGAGAACCTGGAATCAAATCTTTTTTTCCAGGTACTTGGCCAATTCAAATCCGCTGTCCACTTCCTTGATCAAGATTTCATTTCTTTTTATTTCTTTTTCTTATTTTCTCTTTATGTTTCTTTCTCTTTCTCTCTTTATATTTTTTAAACATTTACCTTCTTATAATCTTAATGAAAAAAGCTTTACATAAACTCATTTCTTCAAAACTTCCAAAGCCAAAAGGCAGAAGAAGACCAAATCATCCTCACGTCATCTGCAAACTGAGTACCAGTCATCAAATTCCTTTTAAGATGAAATACCTCTGGAATCCCTGCGTCAAATCCTTCCCAAAAGCCTCATCAGGCTTTTACCTTTGTTTGGTACTCAGGAGCCCACCATTCAAGGTGGGGGGTACTTTCACAACAATGTGTAACCAACCCCCCAATGGTTGTTTGCAGCAAATATAGCCTGACCTCATTTTATGGCCAATTGGTCCAGGCATTAGTTTTCAATGACATTTGACTGGAAACTGATTGCCCCAAGCCTCATTTATGTCCTCAGGCAATATCCTGCACCATTGGCCTTTTTTGGGCAATTCACCACCTCACAAACCCCTAGTCCAATACTTTTGTTTTGAGCCTGAGGGTCCATCTGGACTTCTAGGGGCTTCTGGCCCCTCTAGCTATAACCAGGTTTCTTGGCCCCACCCCTTTGAGTATGGGGTCTAGGGTCTAAATGGCCTTTTTGGGCTATTTAGGCCCCCTAAGGCATCTATGGTCTGCAGGCCGTAATCCAAAGCCCATGGTCCTAGGACCCTTAGGCTCCTTTTGGCCTAAATCCAATGAGGCCAAAAAGGGTCAACCACCAACCCCAAAGGCCAGGTGGGTCCCAAACCACAAGTAGGCAGGAAATCTCCACCTTCCCCAAAATTATCAAAAGGACTTCAGGACCCAAATTGGCCATTTACAACCCCTGGCCTCTGGAAACCACCAGGGGCCACCAGCTCAAGTTCAGCAAGCCTTCCCCTCCATTCTGGGGAAGAACTCTCCTTTGCAAATGTACTCTGTCCCAGGATTCAAGCATGGTGCATATATGATATAATATACCATTATGCACCAATTTCGCTCAGCAATCCAATGGTGATGTTTCCAGGAACCAATCATTCCATTAAAATTCAAGTCCCCAAATGCATCACCCATTTTGAAGGAAGGCCTTGCAATCCATGGTGGCTACCAGAAGACCATTCAGGGACCCCAACCACTGGCCCTTCAGTATTTGGGTTGTAGTTTCTTTTCAGGATTATTCCAAGGGTAATAATATCAAGAGGTGATCAATCATTCAATCATTTGTCAAGGCAACAAGTACTGCATTATTCCTTGGACAACTCAATTGGTCCATACAGGCGGTGTTCAAGCAATCTGTATGGTCTTGGCCCTTTTTGGCCAATTCATATTCCACTGTGGGAATTCCATCAAAAAATTCAATTCTCAAGATGGCCAGATCTTTATTGACCCAAAACAGTCAATACAGCCAGGGATGAACCCTCTAGAATCAGTCTTCAGCTTTTCACATATACTGGCCACCTTTTCTTCCATGGGGACCTTTTCCCCAGTTAATTAATCTGTTGGATTTATTTTTATCCTTATTTTCTTTTCATTTATTAACGTAAATACTGATAATATTGATTCAGTCATTTACACCTTTTCTTCTTCACCTGTCAGTGGATATTTGTGGTCATATCCTTGACTAATTGAATTGTTCTTTCTGACAGGTTGAAACAGTGAATTGGGGATTCATTTGGTTGGCTCGTTTTCTCTTGCCTTTCTTTATTATCATTGCCATTGGCTTCCTTTTGATTTCATCCTTGGCATACTTGTATTTACTCTTATTCTTCCTTAAACAAACATATTCCTTTGTTTCTTTATTGTTTTGAAGCCCTCAAAGTGGTTCCTTGATTCCTGAGTGCCAGGAAACTCTTAATTTCCACAAGAGTCCCTGTGAGGAACAATGTCAGCCTGTGACTCAAAACTAGAGCACAAGCATGAGAGCCAAATACCATATATCAATGGTAAAGCCAAGATACCACCCAAATATGGAGCAGAGACAAATCAGCTCAAAATTTATCAAAAGGAAGAGGAAAGGCACCCCTTTCAAAATATACAAGTCCCATAATCATAGGACAAAGAATAAGAAATTTATTCCTGCCCAAAGCTGTTGCTGAGAATAAACCTTAATTTTCACCTCTCATCTTAAATACAGCGTAAGAGGCTTAACCCCGACAAATGAGTATACAAAATTAATACCTAAGTAAGGGCTATCCAATGGTACCAGCCAAACGGACCTAGCACCAGTATTACAGAAGTTAAGGGCAAATTCAAGCTAAATAAGGGTGAATAAAATATTCACCTCTCATCTAACTTCTACAGTTTTAGTGTGAGATACCTAAAGCGGGGTCTGTTTGGGAAGAGCACAATCAGGGCTATCTGATGGTGCCATTCATTTACCCATATCTCATCTAGAGCAAAGGCTATAAGGCAAACAAGCCCAATACAGCATTTTACCTAAAACCTGCATATGTACAAAAGTCTTGTACATGGAATAATTTTGCCATATTTAATGATAACCATATCAAATGAGGTACCATTGTGTAGAACACATACAGGGCTATACACTGAACAAATTTTGAAGCTTTTATCTCAAACACTGACAAAGGTATGGCTGTTTAAAGGTCAAAATCCCACAGTTTGGCCCATACAGCCTTATAGTGGGATACTATCCCATAACCATGATTATGAGGTGTAAAACAGACAAAGAATCTTGTTTATACTTCAATACCTCATAGTTCATGCAATACTGGGGTCCCAAACAGGTTCTGTACAGCATTCTACACATAATACATGTCAGAATAAGGCTATGTGGTCCAAAGATGAAAATTTTTACCCTGTATTGGTGAAAACTGCCCATATGTGGTTTCAAAACCACATCTGAGCACAATACAGGCTATACAGGATTTGTGAAAACCACAAGCCAGTACTTGGGAGTGAAAAATCTTCACTTCCTCTACATGGAAAGGTCTAGAATCCTTTTCACCCCATTTTAGGATAAAAAGGGGCCTTTTCACAGCCAGAAAATGTTTCCTCATCCTGCTCTTGAATTCCTACATAGTCCAACTGTCAAAAACAGCTATACTCTTGCAAAATAAACAGGTTATACTTTAAACTTAATTATTGTAGTTCTTATTATAGTAACCCTACTGGTAAGACTGCAACCGGGGCTTTCAGCAGTGCTCACCACCACTATATTATTATAGTAAAGCCCTTCATATCTTATTTGAAACCACCAATTATCATTATCAAAAACGTCTTATATCATTTTCACTGTGTCAAAGTCATAGTTAAAGTTTGTAAATACCATTATACACCTTTATCATACACTCAGCCTGACAAACAAATTCTTTCCAAATAGTCTTAAAGATAAAACGCACCCAAAAGTGACCAGAGTGAATTTGGAAACAAAGCAATAAAGCTAACAGTGATGACAGATGCTTTAATTCACTTATGGGGTGGTTCAAGGGTAAACATTATTATTAAAGCTACAAACATTTATTAGAAGGATTTTTTTCACTTGTTCAAAAGGTTTAAAATGATTTAAGAGAGGTGGTTGGAATATTGTATTGATATTTTTAACAGTGCTTAAACTAATTATAAAAGGAAAAGATTCTAACATGATCAGAAAAGTGGGGCAAAGAAGACATTCCTTTATAGCCATCAATTCTGTTACTTCAAAGGTGAAATTTACTCTTGTCAGTCGTGAAAAACACTCTGAAAACAGAAAGGTCAGTTATGGCCTCATTGAACCCTGGTTTGGACCAAAAAGGGCTGGTTTTAGCCATTCCAGACCCTTGAATAAGCCATTGCTACAGTAATACCTGGCTTCAAGCATTCAAAACACGACATAATATGTGTAAGAGACATCAAAGCCAGTAAAAGCTGTAATTACTAGGATTTTTTACCTTACAGGTAGTTTTGACCTATTGGCAACAGTTAAAACTGCCCTGGTTGGTATAAAAACCCCATCATCAATGGAGTCACAGACCCTGTGACTCAATTCCAGGCCAAAAGTGCTGAAATTTCGCATTAATTTTGACAACCCATGCCATTCAGAAATAATTTGGAGGAGTCTAGTACCCTTGGAGCCAAGATTCCTTTGCCCCCCCCCCAGAATTAATCTTTCCAATTTATTTTTTTGTTAATTCCTCATCATGTATTATACTTATATTTTACATATGCAATTCAATTTAGTTTTTAAATTACATGACTGTAATAATTGATACCTCATATGTAAATCAATTTTCACTCATGTAATACATGAGCACATTTTGACATTTCAATTGAAAATACTTCCAATCCTCATAACTTCTAAACTACACACAACACCTCACTTTCAACACTAATGTTGATGGTTAACACCAGATGTGGTGTAAATGAAATTAAGGCTTTGAGATTTTTCAATTTTCATACAGAAAATACTAAAAACTCAATTTAAGCTTATTTAGAGTTTGGTTGCAGAAATTCCACCCAGAGATGACCCCACCTTATTTATCATGAGAACTCCAATGGTGAAATAATTTTCATAAGCTTATTTACTGGAAAAAAGGTATAATAAATTTTATTCAACTTTCTTCCAAAAATATTTTAATTTTAATATTTTTTGTTGAAGATTTATTTTTGGTTAAATTTCTGAAGTAACATTTTTTTTCTCTCAATTTTAAATTCCAATGTAATTTCAATTTTAAATTATAATAAAAAAAATTCAGTTTTATATATAAATCTTATATTTATATTTTAATATTTGTTTTATAATATAAATAAAAAAAATTATTTATAATTATAACATGATTTGCTATTTGTGGTCTTTTCAGTATATATAATAGCATTAAGGCTCACAATTATCATTCAAATGAATTCTGAACTATACATAAGCCAGAATTCAAGCATATATCCAAAATTCATCATTTTTCATTTTGGAAAAGATGAATGACTTTTGTGTGAGTAAGTCAACCAATTAATTTAAGGCAAGATTTGGATTCTACACAAAAGTTTACCTAGGGTAGCTCCATAGAGTTAATAAGCTTTAATAAACTCTATGAGGTGGTAATATGGTAAATACTTCAATACCACCTAAAAGAATTGTGAAAATGTTTGTTTTTCTCAATTTCATGCCAAAAAAATGTGAATGTGAGAAATCTAATTTTACATATACACTAACATTAGTGTTATGCATACTTGTGGCACTTAAAAAATATATATATTGTACACCCATAGTGGATATCAGTATTGAGCCTGAATTACTATTTTTTGACATGAAAATAGCTAGCGGAGACAAAAGACATCAAAGAGAGCCAGGTTACCCAGCTTCTGAAGACTCTGGGGCACAGATAGCTATAAAGCTTGGATCCATGGCTTATAATGTCACAATTAGTATATCAAAACCTTTTTGGGAACTTGGTTACCAAGCTAAACTCACATTAAAGCATAAGAAAAATGCAAATAAGCTGCTATTTTGACATAACAAGAACATAAAGGACAATTTACACTCCTTTAATCTTGTTTATTCTTACTCATTTTCCATGAATAAGCCCTAAAAGATTAATTAAAGCCCTTTTTGGACTAGTATCCATTGATATACCTCATAAAAACCTGCTGTGCTATTTGCAATTCTACATAGAAATAAGGTACAAACTTCAAAAATTCATTGAAAATGAAAATTGAGATGAATCTTTCTTAAACTTGAAGAACAAATGGAGAATTTATTTATTCATGAATTAACCAAAAATAATTATGGTTTCATTATTAATTTTATATTCCTTATTTAAAGTCCATTTTTGATGATTCCATGTGAAACACTGAATCTTCAAAGATTCAGAGAAAATACAACCTGTTTTTGAATTTCCAATAGCTTTGATAACTTTGAGAAAAAAAATTTTCTTTTAAAATAAAATAATATTTACAGCTTTTAATTCTTTTATTCTTAATCATAAATGGGTTGGTAGTCACATAAAAAGCCTTAATTGAGTAATTATGATAATCTTACATGACAACAGATGATGCAATCAATAATCCAGAAAGTATGATTGCTTTCCCACTCACTTGTTTTTATTTTTCTCCATGGCATGCCTTTGTGAGCTTTTGTTGACTTAAAAGAGGCTTCCTCTTGCTTTTTTTTCCAGATCATCTTATTATCCAATTATACCTTTATTACCAACAAGTATTAGTGAAAACGTTTCTTAAGTGTTTCATTCTTTCAGAACCAATCAGAGGGACTTGAAATCATAGAAATAAACTATGATTTGTTGTAATATTGCTATAAATCATTTTTGATTCTTTAAATCCACAATTTATCCATCAAATCTCTCTACCAATTCTTTTCAAGGCTTTATTGGAGTATTAGTGAGTGGTTTTGATTAATTCTTAATCTTTTTCTCTGACATTAGTTTTCTTCAATAATTATACTTATAATTATCCTTACAAAATATAATTATAGATCAAAACAATTCCATCATTTTAATAAAAAGGTTTTATTATTAACCACTTCTTTTAATTGAGTCTTGTATACAGCTACTGCTTACTATTATAATCACTAGGAGTGTATAAAAGAAAAATAAATAATTAAGTTGTTACTTATTCAATTGTGGTTATAATGAATCTATTTATTATATTTCATTATAACAGTCATAGTAATTTTGATTAATAGTAATGTTATCAACAGCTTCTTAGACACATCTTACACTAGATAAGATATGAAGACATGGATGGCACCATTATAGATCCCTTATTTTTCCCTTTCCAGAAAGACCCCACTTGATGTATCTCACACTAAAACAGTAGAAGCTAGATGAGAGGTGAATATTTCTTTCACCCTTAGTTTGCTTATTTTTGGCCATCACTTCTGTAGTTTTGCTGCTAGCTTCATTTGGCTAGTACAATTTGACATCCCTGGCTCAGGCCGTCAATTCGCATGCCCATTTTATGAGGTTCTTCATCTTTCTATGCATTTGAGATGAGATGGGAAAATTAAGGCTTATGATAAGTTCTTACTTTGGGAAGGAAGAACTTTCTTATTCTTTGTCTTATAGTTATTGTAGTTATATATTTGGGAAGATTTGGATTTCCTCTTCATTTCAATAACATCAATGTGCTATTTTTGCTCAGTTCCAGTTTTGGTGTTATTTTTCTCTACCATTGGCTTATGGTATTTTGACTGTCATACTTTTGCTCTGGTTTTGAGTCAAAGGCTGACATAACTGTTAAAGAAGTTAAATTTCCTTAATTCACACATGATTATATTTACTTGAATTTAATAATTGATTAAGTCCACTTGAATTCAAAAGTTCAAACTTCATCAAATATTTTCATTATAATATGGATATTAGAGATTTGAATTGAAACTCCTATTGTTATATAATGAAAACACTGGTTATCCAACCTTCAGCTATAGTATTGAATTAATTTACAAATAGTATATCAATACAAGCTATTTTTGGTTCAATATTTAATCAAAAAAACATGTTTAATTAACATAGTAACCATATTTTTTAAATGAAAATTTTGAGATAGAAATTATCTATTTGAATCACTCCAAAGAAATGATATTAGTACCTTAAAATGGTTAATCTCACTCAAAAGAAGGATGAGAAAATTCTGATTAAAAATTCTATGAAATTTATCATTTTTGAGCTTCATAGCTATTTTACCCATCAATTTTTAAAATCTAAATCTGGGGCTCATATTCAGATAATACATAAGAGTTAAACAGAATTTTTAATATAGTTAAATATTTAGAAAGTAACTAGTCAAGTGAGTCTTTTTATTATTCTTTATCTCAATACCTAATAATTCTCTAACTGAAGAATCACCCCACACTAGATCCAAATTTAGCTTTGATTAAGGAGGAATTATTATGAATTAAGAAGTAGAGAAATATTTTTAAAAATTTTGGCTCCTTTTAAATTTAACTTAATATCCAGTTCATGTAAGAGTTTCTAGATTATTCAATTTGAAAGAGAATGCATTTTCCTTTTAATTTAAGGCTCAAAATGAGGTTTACTTGGGGTTTTAAGCTAGCTCATATCAAAGAGCATTCCAGAAAGAAACAAAAAAATCAAATTTCATTTAACAAATGATCTCAAAATGACAGATATCAGTTTTTGGAATATGTACCTATTTATTATTTTCAGAGTTAAAACAGAGGAGATCAGGTATCAAATTAATCCCCATTTATCATCTTATAAGGTTATGGACTCTGTGATTGAAGCTTCTTTATAAATATGATAAGTTTGAAATCAAAATTCCTTTTCTAGGTTCAACTCATGTTTCAAATACTTATGACCAGATGCATTTGATACTTAGTTACTTCCTGCGTTAGTTTCATAGTTCAAAAAAATAAAGGAAATTCAAAATAACTGCAGAATTTTATTCTTGAAACAGAAAAATATATAAATAAACAGAAATTCTTGATGATTTTTTCTGAGAAAGGATTCAATAAAGAATCAATCATCTATTTATTGATATTTTTTTTAGAAGTAATTTCTAGTCATATAAGTTTTTAATTATTACTAGTTTGGCTGGTTATCTTCTAACTTAACTTGAGTTCAATGTAGCTTACAAAAGCTTTAATTTCAAAACAGTAACTGAAGCTCAAGTTGCATATTTCAAATCTCTTCACAAAATGTGAGAAAACTACTGAAAAAAATATCCCCATTCAAGAATTTAAGCCATAACATAATAAGATATTAATTTTGATAGCTCACTTCTAGGTTGAAACTAAGATAAAATAATGAAATAAGTTCTCAAATGAAAAGAAATAAATTAAAAAGAACTTGCACAATGAATATATTAAAGTTCTTCTTCATGACCTTCTAAATCACTGATCTTAAGTTGGGTTTTTGGAACCTTTTTCCGGTTATGGTTTAAATATTTTAAAGCTTAATTCCAAGAGCGGATTATAAAAGCTATCTTGTGTTGGTGTGCAAGGAATGAAGTTATTACCATTCAACTTGACTAGCAATTGAGAGATTCACTGAACTGCACAGCGTGGAATAGTGCGGCGGCCAAAATTAATGTAAAGAGAGACAAGCCGACCATATACTCCTTATGTTGTATTGCATAGAAATTCCTGGCTACCTTTCTGAATTTTTCTAGATAGAGATTGAGCTTACAGGCATAAGGAGTAATTTCTCACTCAGTAATGGCTGATAAGTAAAAATTTCCAATCTCCTCTTCAAAAATGCGGAAAGTGGGTTTTCTCACCTATTCAATGTTTATGTTTTGCTATGTATTGGTTTGAAAGACTTGGCTGACAAGTTTATTCCCCAAGAAAAGTAGCCTTTGTATAAAAGTAATTGAATGAATATATTGAATAATTCCCTTGACGGACTCTGACAGAAGTTTTTCTACACCATTCAAAAAAAAATCAAGATAGAAGGCGTGAAGTAAGAAATTCCTAACTTTGATATCACAGAATAAGTTTATTCCGCAAGTTTCTAGATATTTTTGTTTTATTGAATGCTACTTCAAATTATACAACCCGCATATATAGCCTATATTCATACCTACGGAATTACAGCATACACAAAAAGTTTAAAGCAGAACGCCCAAAGAAAGAAAAAACTGATGATGACAGAGGAAAAAAAAGCCAGGTTCACTATCTCCACCCTGCATAACTTGCAGATTTTGGAATTTTTTAGCAATTATGCAAGGTTTATGTCTTGGTACCTCAAGGGTACCTAGCCAGTATACGGCGGAGATTATCCCTTCAACCTTATTTTAAAATTAACCGGTTTTCCAAGTAGTTATCTGCGTAGCTCAATCGCCGTTGTCAAATGTACTGTACATCTTTTTTTAGCCCAAATCAGACTTGGAATTATCCTCAAGGAGCAACCCTACCATCGATTGCCACCGGACATGGCTCCTTCTCAAGATTAACTCGGTCTGCGCCAGCTTAGCGAAAGAGATAGTCTGTTTGAATCAAGAATAACCTGAGAGAAATGATCAAGATTCCTGCTCTTGCCGCAGGGAAGTTCTGAAGCCACAGTGCGCCCAGTATAGTGCTATATTGTAAATGCTGGTAAAAACTCCGCAGGTCTCATATGATCACGGAGCAGCCTACTCGATGTGTCTTAGTGCAGAGTACGGAGCAAAATAAACAGTACTGACTCCACAGGCGCTCAAGAATGTGGGCCAAACCCAAGTATGGGATATTGTATGCGCAAGTTTTCTTACTCGAATAGCTCCAGCTGCTGCTTCCCATGCTATCTGAGACCTTTCGGAGTAAGACATTGGTTTCACGCTCCTCCTACTTCAGTAGATCTGCTTAAGTCTCCTGTGGACTGCACTGTGTCGCATGCTGTAGTACACAACAGGATGTACGCTCTCACAATACGTATCACTTTCACACATAGAGAGCGATACAGCGGAATGTGTGGCGTGCTTTGGATGCAGTAAAGCCCGAGGGAGGTTTTGACATAAACTGAAGGTTAGTGATAGAATATTGTCAGTCTGAACTCGGACACTGGAGAAACGTTTGTGCTTCTGTATGTGCCCAGCAGTCATCAGCCATTCATGACGCACCTCTGGATTTTGTGTATGTTGCAACGTTGGTAAATTGGCCTCCATGGCTATATACCAAAGTATCAGAAGCACATAGTTATCATATGATGGGTAGGCCTTTTGAACTGCATCACGAAGTATGCAGTGGGGACCCGGGTTTCAGCATCTAGACTGGAGTGTTCCCTCTTGATTGGACAAACAACTGGGCTGTCGTTGAGCTTGTCAGACTAAACACTTGAGGTTTGGAACATGTTAGAGCTTCGAGACGATTTTCCTTATGTAGTTTGGCTGCGTTCCTGTGTCCCTCTTAGAGCTTGACCTTCCAGACAGCGCCTCCATCCCGAGAGCAAGAGTTTGTTCCTAGCTTTTCCATCCTCCTCGGTCCATATAGTCAAACCCTGACGTCCTTCTTTAGACTGACGGCGGCACTTTGGAGCCAGTTGGCTTTTATGATTGAACATCCAAGCTTTCCGCCAGCATGTCTCGACTTTCCTTGAACACCGCACCCGACCTTACTTGTGTCACCACTTTGTCAGATTCCTCCTCTCGCAACGTTTATCATGCCATCCATAATTTGCTGAAAGCTAAAACAGAGGTAAGCAAAACAGTTCCATAAGATTCTTACTTTCATGTCTCTGAGCATGAACTCATTATTCTCCCGGAAACTCTTGTAATTTCAACGTATATTGAAGCCACGAAATCCCATATGGTCAAGGGTGACTTTGACCACCATGTTGGTGGCACATTTGATGTGAGTAAAAGCTCAGGCCGCCTCAAAATCTGTCAAACCAACTTCGGTCTTACTAGTCACAAGGCTTATCAAATCGAAATCTCAAAAAGAATGCTTTTCATAGCATTATCAGTCATCTTTTTCAGGTTGCCGAGCCGCAAATTCACATTGGGATATATCACCAGACGTAAGTGCGACTAATTTAGGTTTTCACCCATTCAGCCTCCTATTTTCCTCAGAAGGATGAAATATACTTAATGATTTACCAATGGTTTAACCACATTATCCACAACTCATCAGATGGAGTACTGAGGCCGAACGCCACCGGCTGCGTAACAGTATGTTGCATCCTTTACGATATTTGTAAGTTGAATGACTTCATCAGGAAACATCGAGCTATTGATTATTTTCTTCAGAGGCTTACATTACATTATTGTTTATTTTGAGGAAAGTTGCAATAATTGGCCTCGGTATGCAGCTGGCCATAGACTATGGAATCAGCAACCCCGAAGCCAAAGTTCTCATACCAGGTCTGAAATATGTGGTCATTTGGATTGGTGTTTGGTGCGTGCCACAAAATTCGACTTGCTTGCTGGGGTTCACACTCGAGGAAAAAACACTTGTCAAGAAAGCTTATGAGGTTTCCTGACAGGTGTTTTTGCTGGAGTACTGCTTGTCAATACATCTGTGCAAGATGGGATCCTCCTTGGCAATCAGATTCATCTGACCGAAAATTAAACATCGTACCCTTTCCGGTGATCGTGACTCTTAACATTACCTTTGTTGGCGTAGCCATCGTCGGTGTAGCAAGTAGGCTTTACTCTATTTACGTTTATAAAGCTAGGCTCCATAGAACTAACTTTTGATTCTACTTTTAAGTCATTGGCGCCGTATTCTCATTTGCTAACAATCAATATATTAAGCTCCAGAGGGCTGTAGATTCCATAGAAACTCTATTATCCGATCTCAACATGATGCAGGCGGATGCAGCCTCGATTTTTGATGTGCTATCTACTCTTCCAGGACAACCTTTGCGAAAAATTGATCATCAAATAGTGGGTTCTCATTTCAGACGGTTCTTCCTTACATATAAGCTGTTAGAGCTTACTTCTTTTTTCACCTGCCTTCTTAGCATCGTTTTTCTTATTGGTTGAGAATACGCATCCTTACTTGCTTAGGTCTCAATAGCTGCTTACTCATCGTTGGTTTTTACTTCTTCTTTTTATCCCCAAAGATGACCTTCCTATTGACATTTTGATCCTACTACAAATCAAGGTTTATACACCTTTCATTTTCTTCACATACATACAATTAAAAAAATTTATTCGATTTGCGCCAAGGGAATGGGCTGAAAGCAAGAAAGGCCCACAAAAACATTACCCAGGTCGCAAAAGGGGTTCAAGAATTGATTGTAAAAAAGAAATGAAAAGTCTTTTGCTCACTGCAGGAACAATTTATTCCGTTTTGCTAGTCGAAGCACCCTTGTTGGTTTGGGAAGTAAGTCAAAATACCTTGAGTATGGTCCTTCGATTTTTGTTTTTTGGGGGCTAATTTCTAAAATATAACCAGTTTATGCACATTTCCGCTGGAAATTGTCGATCAAGCGAGGGAGTAGTTATACGCGAAATGGTATGTCTTCTTCTTTCTAATAACTCGAGTATGCCTATTAACAATCTTCTTCTCAGGCATCTGATGTCATTGTCTCCATTATTGGGAATCTGTAAGCAACCTCTTGAGCCTCTCCCAACTGCTTTCAGCTTCAGATGTTAATTCCCCTTTCTTCAAACTCAACCAATTGAAAAGTCTAATCGGATGTGTTCTGGCACAAACGATAAGAATTCTTCAGCCGCAACTGCGAGATCTTTGCTGGTGCCTTGGAAGAACGAGGAGCGGGGGACCCGGGCGGGATAACCACATGCTGCGTTCCAACAATTGGCAGCCTGGAATAAATATTAAAAAGCTGAAAGGCCCAATCGGACAATTCCCGGTCAAGGAACTTACCGTTAGTGTTCTGCGAGTGACTCAATCTCAAGCATCAGAACCGTTGGAGCAGCCTAATTTTGATTTACTACATAATTGGACCCAGAAGAAAACGACCCATGAAGAAGTTATCCAACATCACTTAGATCTAGACTCCGCTTTAGATCCCCAATTAGGAGATGAGAAAGAGTTGGAGATGGATCATTTGAGACCTGATCCTATGTATGATCGCCTGGGGGGTTGAAATTACGCCAATTTTTTAGTCCTAGAAGATAAAAAAAACCAAACTCCGGCTTTCTTGACTGTATTAATAAGATACATTTATACATTTATTGATTCACAAACTCACATGTTTTTAAGTAGGTTTGAACGGTTTACTCTTCCATTTTTTCAGCAGTTTTTGGGATTTTTACGTGGATGTTTTTTTCTTTCAAAGAGGAATAAGCCTCATGATGTATTAAGTACCAATTTAATCATAACGTCAGTGTTGGCATAAATAAAAAAATGGCGCTTTTACGGTCCTTATCATAGGGCAGCAAAATGTCAAACTTTGCCTTGAGGACTCATATATGTATTCACAAATGACTATTTCTAAAACCTTTGGAAGGAATTTTTTGCTCTTACAACATACGCAGCTTGCAAGCGTCTAGTTATATGCATGTTGGAAACGCAGACTAAACTATGTAGCCAAGTAGCTACTCAACTGTCAATATCATTATGGAAAACTACATGTTGACGGCTTAGACCAAGACTGCGTTTGAAGTCAGGGTGCTCCCCCTTCCCGCAATTTAGGGGAATTCCCTTCCATCTGAAAGACGGGCCCATGATTTGTTATCCAAAAAAGCCTTATTCCCGAATGGAATGGGGAACGGGCTAAATGGCTAACCCCAACAGGGGACCGGCTTAATTTTGCATGTATAATTTTATTTATTTCATCATAAAAATACTAAGTAATCAAAAGTAAACCACCTAAGAATTAGAATAATAAATGGGGCCAAAGACCCATGCCCAGTTCTTTACACAAGCCAATTGCTCCACATGCATACTTGACAAAGTTGCCTGCTGATAGCTAAGGATTTTGCGCCCTCCTGAGAAAACACGCTCTGAGGGGGAGCTGGTGGCTGGTATTGATAAGTATTTGCGGGCCATTACATAAAGGGTTGGGAACATTGATTTCCTACTCTTCCAAAAGAGTAGGATATTGGTCTCCTTGCATTCAGGAGGCTCTGAAAAAAATTGTTTGATTTTGCTTTCCAAGGTGCTGGCCTCTATTGAAGATGTTGGATACATCTCATTGTATAAAGCCTGGCAATTGGTAGTGGTTGTGCTGGGTATCTCAGCATTATTGTCAGCTGGATTGGCTTCTTCAAAATGAAGCCTTGCATCTTCTTCAAAGATAGCTCTCAAATGTGCTGGAGAGGTACCAAAGTGAGTCAAAGTGGAATCATAAGTATTGAAAAACTCAAATTTGAAGCGTGGATTGAGGAACATCACACATATGACCAGTTTCTTGCACAGTAAAATTTTGAGGTATTTTGAAAGTTTGTCAGTCATTGCTTTGGTTGTAGGTTCAATGGGAGCTACATCATATTGTTGAGATGCCTAAAGTACAGGCTTGTCAGTAAATATGCAAATAAATAATTATCTGGCATAAGTGACTTACTTGTTGAATTCTTTTGATTAGCAAAATATATAGAGGCAAAGCCTGATTTATCATTGGGCATTTCTCTTTACAGTTGACAAGGGTTGCTTCATATAATGGAAGAAGAAAGTTGACTATTACCACTACCTTTTCCCATTCAAGTGGTATTAGCCGGAATGGTGCCATCTTGTCAGGGCTACAAAACTGATTAAAAGAATCCCTGAGATTTAAGGCTCGCTGCAGAATTTTGTAAGTTAAATTCTATCTTGTGCACACATGTGTCAAGAGGGTTGATACTTTTGTTGGCCCTGAGCCATCATAGACTAGATTTACTGTTGTAATAAGATTCTCATGGCGTTGTGAGCTTTGTTGTAAATAAGATACCAGCTTAGCAATTCACGAGATTATTGAGTCATATTGCAAATGGGTGCCATCAGGTGTGTCAAGGAGATTTGATAAGTCCATTCAATGGCCAATTGGTGTTGCAGTGGTATTTGTATTTGTGAGAGCACTGAGACCATCGCGAGCAGCCAGGTGGATAATATGTGCCATACACCCTATTGAATGGGTGTTAGCATTAAAAGTTGGTACACTCTGACTGATTTCTTGAGCCATGCAAGTATTTACTGAGGCATTATTGGTAGTGATGCAGATCATTTTGGTGGCAATTTCATAACAGTTAATTACCTGTAGAAAGTGATTGGCAAGCAAGATTCCAGAATGATTGCCTTTGTTGGTAGAGGTTGTCATCAAGCTACCTCATTGGTTAGGAAGAGGACCAGCTTACCTTCTATCTTGGTTAGACCAAGCAGGATTGATTTAATATTGAAATCAGGGTCAAAATAATGTCCTGTGACTGCCATGAAGGCATTCACATTGGGAATGGTCCAACAAGCGGTTGTGAAAGAAATCAATTGGTTGTTGCATTCAAGGATGTTGCAAATGTGTGATTGGTGAAAAAAATAGACACTGGATAAGTGGCAGGTGATGGCAGCTTGTCCAGCTAATATTTCTAATATCTTGGGATTGCATAGTTGAAGTAGTTTGCGGAAGGAGGTTGACTTGGTAATAGACAATGGGAGGTCACAATAAGAGATGAAGTACACAAGGGAAGTTTTGAGCAACTCTAAACATAATTGCTGGAAACATAACAGGATGAGTATCAGTAAAGTTCCTGAAAACCAGAAAAAAAAACTCACCTTTTTAGTATTTGAAGCCTGGACAAATCAATCAAGAGTGCAATTGGTGCTTTGGAATATTGCACTGGACTTTGGGTTGGCCAATCAATGTTTCACAGTGAGATGATGGCTCATACCTTTAGTACTACCAGTGCAATCGTGTTTAATCTTCTTTGAACATGGATTTCCAGCCCAATTCATCACATGACATTCCATGTATACTTTGTCAACATTGTAAAAGTACAGCCACACCCAAGATTGCTTTTGGGAGGGGTTGTTGGGAAGTGTATTGTCCAGATCAATAGGTGTTGAAGGACAAGATGGCAGTGCTGAAGACATGATTGAGGTAAGAGTGAGGAAAAAGGAAATTGGAAAAGGCAATGGGGAGAAAGCTGATGAGAGAAGGAAACAGTGGGGTTTGAAAATAAAACCAAAAAGAATACAGAGACATAAGAAAAAAAGGAAATCAGCCAAGCCAATGAGAGAAAGAAACAGTGGAATTTTAATAAATTTATATTGAAGCAAAGAAAACGTAGAAGCCAATGGGGAGAAAGATGATGAGAGAAGGAAAGGGTGTAGTTTTATATTGAAAAAAAATCTCAACTGTCCTGCCCGGAGCGTATCATCTGGGACTGCAAAAAGGACCAACCATTTCAGGTGGGTTGGTTGAGTATGGGACACGGGATGGTCAGGAGACGGGAAAATTCCACCGGAACCACCCTGAGTTTGAAGTCACTTTACTGTATAAATTTTGACTAACCCATAAACGTACCACAGTCAGTCCAAAGTGAAGAGTTGATACTAGGTTACCCATGAAACTAACAATAATTTTGACAGAATGCATGTAATACTCTTCATTCCCAATAAGTACTATTAAGGGAAATTAGTATGGTGATTTTGTACAAAGAAAATATTTTTGATGATAGTTATACTTCAACATTTTAATCAACTTACAAATAAAAAAACTTCAACAATTTTAGCTATGGTGAAATTCAATGCAATAATAATAAATGCTTAAGCTAGATGTGTTTTAAAGGGTTTCCTGTAATCAATACTAGGTTTGAAGTTTTTCCATAGAAAAATTTCAGGCTTGATTACAAATTATACTCATGTAATCCAAATTGGTATTGTGTTGCTCTTGAATAAATAGAAAAGTATGAAGTAAGACTTATGAGACTCATAATATTTTTCTTTGGTTATCAATAGGTAATTCTTGATTTAATTAAGAAACAAAAACTTGAGATTTAAAATCAAATTAAATTATAAAGAATAAATGTATTAAATACTCAGAGGTATAGTACCTTAACCATAAAATTCCAACTTTTAAGGCTTATATAATAAGAAAGATGATTTCATTTGAATTTAACTTGTATCATTTTTTCAGAGATTCAAATTAAACAAAACTTGATTTTGGAATACATTCAACTTAAAATTCTTATTAAGGCCCAGTTCATAAACCAGTTTTATTTGCATTTTTAAAAACAATTTGAAATTTTTTTAATTTGGTTTTTAAAAAAAATAATCAAAAATTTATTAGTTTTGCTCTTGAATCTAACTTTATTTTTTTTTGTTTCCAAACATCACATCAAAATTTTGGTTTTGATGGAAAACTTGGATTATTTCTCATCTAATTCCTTCATTTAATTTTTTTGTTTTGTTTCTTGAATTTTCAGGGTCAAATTCATTTGTGCCTTCATGACCAAAAATAATTCTCAGCAATATCACATCCCCCATGTATGGACCCATCAAAGCTAACAGAGACAATAAATGATGAATGCTTCCAAAATCTATTTTGTTTTAGTATCCAGGATTTCAAATTATTAGCTATTTAATTACAGGTTACTCTTCAAATGAACATCAACAATTAAGTAAATCCACTTATGCTTAATATTAAAGCTGGATTCAATTTATGACTCTTAGGACATGGTTTCATATCTCAAATTTTGTATCACTTACTCAATGTGGGGAGGTTGAATGCTTATGAGTTTTTATTCAAATTAATTAAGGCTATAATTTTAAATTCACATGATTTTAGAAGAAGGTATGTAGCTATATTTTTTTGTCTTTCACATATTAGTAATGATATTTGTTTTGATAAATCCTGATTTGACTGATCAAAAAAGCTGGTTTCAGGATTACTCTATAATATATTGTATAAAAGGCTATAAATATTAGTGTGACATGTAGAAATAGATTGATAATTATTGGAGATATAAATGAAGAAATTTACTCATTTTTGAATGGTGGTGGCGAGTGCTACTGAAATGCCTGGGTAAATAGTTATCAATTGACTAACTATAACAATTGCTACAATAGTTAAAATTAAAATTATACCTTATTATCTTCCAAGATTAGAACTGTTAAGAAGAACTTTGAACATTTAGGAATATAAAAACAGGATGGGCATTTTATTTTTAAAAAGAGAAATGCCCCTTTTTATCCTGAATAATGGGTGGAGGGGAATTTGCTCCTTGGGACATAGAAGGGGTGAAGATTTTTCACTCCAGAGGGTGGCCTTCTGGTTTCCACCACCATGTACAGAATGTATTGGACTCAAATGTGGTTTTGAAACCACATCTGGTCAATTTTACCTAATACAGGGTGAAAAATTTATCAGAGGACCTCACAGACATGTTCTGACAGGTCAGATGCATATCATTCTGTACAGCATCCATCTGGGACCCCATATTAGTCATAATATGAGGTAAAGAAATAAAATAAGTTTTTCCATGGTTTTGAAACTCTCAATTAAATAGTATGGGACCTTATCCCACAGTATTGGGTTTTCACCAATATGGTGGGACTTTAACCTCAACACCACAATATCATAGTTAGTTTTGAAGATAGAGAGCTTAAAAGTGGCTCATTTTGTAGAATTTTATGATCTCTAAAAATTATACACTCATTTGGTATGCCTAGAACTAAGTATGGAAGAGTTTTACAGGCTTTAAATACCATTATTGAAATTTGGATTTTGATGAATCTTGTATTGAGTTATCATCCTCAAAAGCTTTAGTGCTAGGAGTGATACAGGGCTATGCAGGGTAAAATGAAAAATATAAGATTATTTTATTTCCAAAAATACCACACTTCAGGTATCTCAAACTGAAACTGTAGAAGATGGATCAGAGGTGAATATCTTGTTCACCCCTATTTGGCCTAGAGCTGACTCTAACTTCTGTAATATTGGTACTAATTCAGTTTTGCTGGTACCATTAAATAGACCTCATTAAGAGCTTATAGTAAGACCCCCAATTTGGGTGGTTTCTTTTTTCTCTATAGATTTTAAATGAGACATGAAAATGAATATTTGTGCTCAGTTCTGGTTTTGAACTATAATAACTGTGTTTTTATTTATTGTATGGTTGTCAAACTTGAATATTAGGAATGAGGTGAATTTCCTATTCCCTTTGACTTCAAATATAAGCTATTGTAGCTTAGGTCACTTCTTGGTGGGCATCTGGCTTTAGCATTGGCTTATGGTATATTGGTTTCATGCTTGTGCTTTGGCTTTTAGTTTCAGTCTGACAGCTATCATAACATTGCACAGGAATTCAAAAGGTGAAAGAAGTTGAGAGATATTGCAGGTGCCATATATGGTACACAAATCCCAATAAGGACTACCTAAAATGATTAATGAAAGGAATTTGTAAACCAAACAGGGTGTGAGCCTTGAGGTTTACTTTACATACCTCAATAGGCCAAAATTATCATTAAAATAAATTCTTAACTATGCATAAACCATAAGTCATTCATACATCCAAAATTCATCATTTTTCATTTCAGAAAAGCTGAATAAATCTTTTGTAAGTAAGTAAATCCATGGATTTAAGGGCAGATTCAGTTTCCACACAAAAATTCACCTAAGGTGGCTCCATAGTGTGAATAATCTTAAATCAATTCTATGAGGTGGTAATATGGAAAATAATTCAATACCACATAAAAGAATTGTGAAAATGTTTGTTTTTCTCAATTTCACACCAAAATAATGGGAATGTGGGAAATCCAATGTTACATATAAGCTACTATTAGTGTGATGCATGTATGTGGAAATTAAAATTATAGTATTCTTACATAAAGCTTTGGTACACCCATAGTTGATATCAGTCTTTAAGCCTCAATTACTATTTTTGACGTGAACATAGCTAAGGGGGACAAAAGACATCAAAGAGAGCCAGGGTACCCAACTTCTGAGGCCTCTGAGGAATGGATAGCTATGAAGCTTGGATCCATGGCTGATCATGGCCCAATTAGTATACTAAAAACTATTTGGGAACTTGGTTACCAATTTAAACTTTCATTAAATCATGAGAAAACTGCAAATAAGCTGCTATTTTGACCTAAAAAAGAGGTAAAGAGCAACTTAGACTCCTGTAACCATGTCAATTTGTAATGATTTTCCATGGATAAACCCTAAAAGAGTAATTAAAACTTTTTTTGGACTAGTATCAATTGATTTACCTCATAGCAACCTTCCATACTGTGCTATTTGCAATTCTATGTAGAAATGAGGTAAAAACTTCAAAGATTCATTAAAAATACAATTCTTAATGAATATTTCTGAAACTTTCAGTTATAATGGAGAATAGTATGACCCATAAAGAAACCAAAAAGAATTATGGCTTCATAAGTAAAATTAAAAGTTTTACCAACAGTCCATTTTTGCTGATTCCATGTGAAACACTGAATCTTCAAAAATTCACAGAAGATACAACCTGTAATGAAATTTACAATAAAAATGATAAATTTGAGAAATTAATGTTTATTTTGAAATAAAAGAATATTTAAAGTCGTTACTTCCTTTATTCTTAACCATAAATGGGTTGGTAGTCATGTAAAAGCCTTAATTAAGTAATTATGATAATCTTATGTGACAACAGATGATGAAATAATTAATACAAAAAGGTTTATTTCCTTCTCACTCACTCGATTTTCATTTTACTCCATGGAAGGCCTCTGTGAGATGTTGTTGACTTAAAAGAGGCCTCCTATTGCTGTTTTTTCAAAATAATTTTATTATCCAATTATACCTTTATTACCAACAAGTAAGTATTGGTTGGATGTTTTCTTAAGTGTTTTAAACTTCAAGAATCAATACAAAAGACGTAAAATCATAGAAATAAACTATAATTTTTTGTAAAACTGTTATAAATCAATTTTGATCTTTTAAATCCACAATTTATCAGCCAAATCTCTCTACCAATTCTTTTCAAAGCTATCTTGGAGTATTAGTGAGTAGTTTTAATTAATTCTTAAAGCTTTTCTCTAGTATTACCTTTTTTCATAAATTATATTTATAATTATTATTGCAAAGGATGATTATATATTGAAATAATTTTATTAGTAAATACTTCTTGTAATTGATTCTTGTAGACAATTACTTCTTATTGCTATAATCACCAGTTGTGTATAACAATTGAAATAAATAAATGAATAATGCATTATTTAATTGTGGCTATGATAATGTTCATTATTATATTCCATAAGAATAGTTATAGTACTGTTGATGTATAGTAATATCATCAAAAGTTTCATAGACACATCTTACACAGGGTGGAATTAGATTGACATGAAATGTGTGGTTGATGAAAAACACAATTTCCTGAACTTTAGAATAAGGATTGTTTCATTATTTAATACTTTTATGTGGAAAACAACTTGATATTTCATTTAGATATTTGAGGACATTCTAGTTCAATTCATAATATTTAAGCTTTATGCAAATGAATCATTGGTAATACTTTATTAAGGGGTGAAAAATTATTTCCTGATAATATGTGGTAGCTTGGTGATTCAGGTTACAAAGGAAATATTTTGATATTATTGTGGAGCTCATTTGATTGTGGGTTTGATAAGGCAGTCCTTGAGGGGGAAATCACAGGTAAAAAGTTTTAAATTGATGAAATAATCCTGTAACCAAGGGTGCTAATGGTATTTTAGTTACCCCTCTGAATATACTAAGAAATATCCCTACATAGCTCAAAAATAAATATTTGAGATTGTGGATTTACAACTAGAGAAGAAATTTGAGAATTCTCTATCAGAACTAATCAATAATCAGCTCAATGATAAAATAATAATAATTAAAATAAAATAACTTTAAATAATAAATTTGGGGGTGGTTTGAAGGTGATAGAATGATAATTGAGTAATTTTATAGCAGATATTGTAGAGCTGAGTTGTGAATTAAGTTGTTTTGTTTCTTAAAAGTAATTTTATTTTTAATGGACAATAGTTTCATATGAGAATATATAGTTATTATCTGTGATAATTTGCTTAATGGTTGAATAGTAATAGTAACATTTACAAAACTACTAATGTGTATTTTATTTTTTTAATTTTATAATAAAAATTATAATTATAATAATAATAATAATAATGATATAGCTTTTCTTCTAGTGAGAAGAGTATGATATAGATATTTTTAGCATGTTGCATTTGAGTATTTGACTAATAGATTAAAGCATAATATAAGAAGAACTACTGTTAAACACAGCTACTTATAAATCATTATTAGTGTAATATAATATAAATAATAATATCTTCTGGATTAACATACTAGTGAGGGATGTAATAATTTTTCTACTTATTGGTATATAGCTAATTGGATTCATGGGGAAAGAGGAGAGAATGAAGGAGGTAGGCCTCCTTTTGTGTTGTGAGAAGTACCCATGGGCTCTCCATGTAAATCTTGTTTTTGGCCCTTGAGATAATTTTTCAGGTGTAAATTTTGTACAAAAAGTCAGATGACTTATCTGTTAAGCTTCATTAGTAAGCTTGCACAGAATTGAGGTATTAACGCTGGTAGGTAACGTTGAGAATGGTGTAATATGACTGAGATATTTTCACCATTTGTTTGGCCAAAATTTAAGATTGAGATGTTTTTTCTTGGTGGGGATTTTAATAAATATATCAGATGAATTATCCTTCACACTGGCTTAGTAAGCTTTCACAGCCTTTAGCAATTAATTCTGGGGAGTAAAGGATGAATATGGTGTCATGTGAATAAGCCCTTGCATAATTTGTTTTTAAGATTTATTTAGTTCCAGGTGATCATGCGGTGTAATGTGAGGATATCTTCTTGAGTTTTAATTCTTGATTACTGAGATTTCTGTGGAACTTACAGTTTAGGGTGTTTTCCTTGCATGCAGCTAGTTGAAAATTTTTTTGTGTTGAAATGGATGATTGTGAGCCAGTGATATATGTATGACATACCCATAAAACCACAAATAGCTTTAGAAAAGGTTGATTTAGTCTTGAACAGAATTATCAATTGAATTTATAATAGAAAATAACAAAAAATAAGTATTTTTTTGGGTAAACAAAGTTATAATTATTATGTAATTTTTGGATTTTGCACCAAAAATAACCTAGGGTAGATCCAGAGGGTGTTATACCAAAAAATGGTTATTTGTCAGGCTGAGTCTATGATAAAGGTGTAACATTGTATTTACAGGATTTACCTATGACTGTGCCAGGGTAAAACTGATAATAACAAGATTTGTTGGCTGCAATAAGGTTTTAAAATAAGATAATAAGGGCTCTACTATAATTATCTAGTGGTGGTGAGCCCTGCTGAAAGCCCTGGGTGTAGTCTTACCAGTTGAATTACTATAATAAGAGCTACAATACAAAAATTTGAAGTATAAACTGGTTATTTTCCAAGAGTATAACTTTTTTGACAGTTGTACTGTGTAGGAATTCAAGAGCAGGATGGGAATTCCTTTTCTGGCAGTGAAAAGGCCTCCTTTTATCCTGAAATGGGGTGAAAAGGCTGCTAGACCTTTTAACATAGAGGAAGTGAAGATTTTACACCCTCTAGGACAGGCTTGTGGTTTGAAAGAGGCCTGTATAACCTGTATTGGGCTCAGATGTGGTTTTGAAACCACATCTGGGAGGTTTTCACCAATACAGGGTGAAAATTGTCATTTGGGGACCACAGCCTGATTCTGATGTGTATGACACGTAGAATGCTGTACAGAACCTGTATGGTACCCCAGTATTGAATGAACTATGAGGCAATGAAGTAAAAACAAGCTTCTTTGTCTGTTTGACACCTCACAATAATGGTTATGGGATATTATCCCATGGTAAGGCTGTATTGGCGAAACTGTGGGATTTTGACCTTAAAACAGTCATAGCTTTGTCAGTTTTTGAGATATCAACCTCAAAATTGGTTCAGTGTTTATCACTGTATGTGTTCTACACAATGGTACCTCATTTGATATGGTTATCATTAAATATGGAAAAGGTATTCCATGTACAAGATTTTTGTACATATTTGTGTTTTAGGCAAAAAGCTGTATTGGGCTTGTTTGCCTTATACCTTTTGTTCTAGATGAGATATGGGGAAATAAATGGCACCATCAGATAGCCCTGATTGGTCTCTTCCCAAAAAGACCCCGCTTTAGGTATCTCACACTAAAACTGTAGAAGTTAGATGGGAGGTGAATATTTTATTCAGCCTTATTTGGCCTGAATTTCGCCATAACTTCTGTAATACTGGTGCTAGCTCAGTTTGGCTGGTACCATTGGATAGCCCTGACTTATATTTTCATTTTGATTACCCATTTGATGGGGTTAAGACTCTTACTCTGTATCTTAGATGAGAGGTGAAAATTAAGGTTTATGCTCAGAAACAACTTTGAGCAGGAACAACTTTGTTATTCTTTGTCCTATGTGATGGGACTTGTATATTTGGAAAGTGGTGAGTTTCCTCTTTCTTTTGATACCTTTTGAGCTGATTTGGAGCAGCTCCATGTTTTGGTGGTATCTTGGCTATACCATTGATTTATGGTATTTGGCTGTCATGCTTGTGCTCTGGTTTTAAGTCACGAGCTGACATTATTTCTTATGCTATTAGAAGATTTAAGAATCTCACAGTACAATTGAACTTTTTTAACATTTTTCAAAAATTGTTAAGTTTAAGCTTAAATAAGCTTAAATTTAAAGTGGCATAAGGTTTATGCAAGATTACCAAAAAAATTAAGTTTACCTTAGGGTGTTGTGTATATTTACTGAATTGGATGAAAATCTTCCATACAGAATGTAAATCCCGGGTGAGCTCAATTTAAAAGGTTTTAAGGCCATAGTATGCCTTTGAATAAAAAAAGGGTAAAATCCACATAGAAAGGTGGGACAAAGGAAAAAGATCAAACAGAGCTGGGGTACCTAACAATTTGGATATGCAAGTATTCAATTAAGGTTTTCCACCTGTATTGGAAAATTTTCAACCTTATTTAAAATTTAAGATTAGACTTTTATCAAATCTCAAAGCTTAAACTGGTTTATATCCTCATTTGGACAAGAATTTCAAGCTGCCAAAGGGTATATCCCAAGATGCAAGCTTGGAATCAAGGTTTTATTAACTGTAAAAGCTAAAATAAGATTAAAACTTTGAATTCACAAGTATCAAAACCTTATCAAAAGTTAAGGTTTGGTGCATATTGCTATTTTATGTGGAAAAATAGCCACAACCTCAAAAATTCATTGAAAATCCAATTCTTAATGGATGTGCTTGAAACTTTCAGACAGCTTACAAGTTAATGTCATCTGTGTATAAATAAAATTTTAAGTATCTTTCTCAAGCATGTTTAAATGCTAATTAGCATTGAAGTTAACCATTTTAATTCTTCTTAAACAAAATTAAGATTTCTTTGAAAATTCATCAAAAAATTCAGTTTAAGAGATTGATGCTTGAAACTTGCTTTTTAAATTGTTCATGTGATGAATTTTAACATAAATACACTTATTCTATATTAGAATTTAAAGTAATTAATCCAAAAGAGGATTAAAGTTACTTGGAGCTAAGGAAAACACTGGTAACCTTAAATTGGAATTAAAAATAAGCTACCTTAAGTTAAGAACCTTCTTTTTAAGCATGGTTTTCAGATTTGACCTGAGAATGCCCCCTATATCCATTATAAATCATGAGAGCTTCTCCAAAGGCATAAAAATAGCCTACACATCACTGTTTTGCCAATGATATATTTATCATTCCAATGGTATTAGACATTTAAACAGGTAAAGTTTTAATAAATATAAAATCTTATGCTTGAAGTATTTCCTAAGTATTATATAAATTATTCATCTTAAATCAAAAAATTGAAATCAGACAAATTGGATCATTGTTGTAATCACCAATAATAAACTTTATTATATAAAATATTTCTCTTAAATATCTTTTAAAATCCACAAATTTCTCTCAAAAACTTCTAAATAATATTTTTTTATTATAAAAAGCTGTTTTATCTTTCAAAACTATTTATTTTTGGCCTGTTTTCAACTTATAAACATCATTAAACATAATAACTGTTGTTATTTGACTTGTTGTGTTAAATAAATATTAAAAGTAAGTTTTCTCTAAGATTCTATATCTTTTTTATATAGAATTTTTCTATAAGAATGATATCTGCAAAGTGTGTGTGATAATTTCCTTTATGAATAATATTGATATATTATTTATAATTGGTTAGTATTATTATCTTCCATGTGTAATTGTCTCATTAAGAGCTTTGAGCTTCTTATTGTTATAATTGTAAGTGACTATAAAAATAATAGAATAATTTTAATTTATTATAATTATTGATTTCTTTATTATTAAATTATTGAATAATAATTAAATTCTTATTCTTTATAATTATAATAATTTTTGGTCATAATATTTCAGTATATTATATTTTCTACTGAGGAAAGTCATAGTACTCTTGATATTTCCTACTATTATCAAGAGTTTCATAGAAAAACCTTACATTTGGGGGCCTGACCATGACTTTGACCAATTATTGGGAAATAAATCATATGCTAGACCTTATTTTACTGTATTTTGGCCTAAAATTGCCATATTTACATTAATATTGGCTTTGTGCTTTTGGGAGTTATCCCTTATAAATAATCTTCATAATATTAATAAAGCCATTTTTCTTAAGAGTATTTTTTTTGCAAAAAGATAATATTGAGGGATTTGGAATAAATTTCTATTGTTTAACTAGTGGCTTTTTCACATCATGTAATTGAAATTTATATTTGATTTATTCTAGTATAAAGTCAATAATAATGAAATTTTGATTATTAAGCTTATTAATTGCATCATTATTATTTCTTTAAAGAAGATATAGAATAGAATAAAAAATTAAAATGTTAAACATCTTTACTCCTGAGACATTTTTCTTTATTTTTGATGTAATTTGCCATAAATTACATAAAAAACAATTATTCAAAAAGTTGAGTTGAATGAGTTATTACCATTTTTTTACAAAAAAACACATATTATTTGTTTTCTTTAGCATCATTGATCATAGAAAGCTCATTTGACTCTAGAATTTCAAAGTCAAGTATTGAAATTCCAACCAGCCAAGCACCAAGGGCTTCAATTACCAAAGAGCTTTTGAAAGGTCTATCAGGTGAATTCAATCCATCTCTTACCCTAATTTACTTTAAATTGACATGAAATTACTCCTACCAGAAGTGGAAGTAACTACTATTGTGAGCCTCAAAGGTATTTTCATATACCTAAAAGATCACAAATAACAAAATAAGATACAAATATATATAAAATAAATTTATTTATATTATCAAAATAGAAATTAAAATATAAATAAGAATTTATATACAAAATTAAAAATTTAATTATAATTCAAAATAAAAATTACATTAAATTTTAAAATTATGAAAATGCATTTTTGCTTGAAAAAATTGAGTAAAAATGAATTTTCAAAAAATTAATGAAATTAAAATATTTTTGGTAAAGGGTTACATGAAATATATTATATCTTTTTTATCCAATAAATAAACCTAAGAAAATCACCAACCATTGGATTCCTCACATAAAGTAAGGTGGGGTCACCTCTGGGTAAAATTTCTGTAACTCAACTCTAAATAAGCTTAAATTAGGTTTTTAGTATTTTCTGTACAAAAGTTGAAAATCCTCATAAATGTATTTTAATTCACACCCCATGTGGTGTTAACCATAAATTTTTGTGTTAAAATTGAGGTGTTGTGTGTAGTTTAGAAGTTGTGAGGAATTCAAGTATTTTCAATTGAAATGTTGAAATGTGTGCATGTATTACATAAGTGAATTGTAATTTACATATGAGGTATCAATTATTACAGTTGTGTACTGTAACAACTCAATTAAATTGCATGTGTAAATTACAAAGTGTATTACATGATGAGGAATTGAAGAAAAATAAATTGGAAAAATTAATTCTGGGGGGGAAAAAGAACTCTAGCTCTAAGGGAGAGCCAGACCCCCAAAATACTTTCTGAGAGGCATGGGATGTCTAAATCCATGCAAAATTTCATCATTTTTGGCCTGGAATTGAGTCACAGGTTCTGTGACTCAATTGATGATGAGGTTTTTATACCAACCAGGGCAGTTTCAGCTGTTGCGAAGAGGGTAAAACTACCCTTAAGCTAAAAAAATCTTAGTAAAAATGGCTTTAACTGGTTTCTAAGTTGCTTACACACATTCTGACGTGTTTTGATGGCTCTAGACCCAATATTCCTATATCAATTGCTGACTTAAAGGTCTAAAATGGCTAAAATAAACCCTCTTTGGTCTAAACCAGGGCTCAATTATACCATAATTGGATTTTCTGTTTTCAGAGTGTTTTCCACGACTGACAAGAGTAAATTTTACTTTTGGAGTAAGAAAATTGATGGCTATACAAGAATGTCTTCTTTGCCCCACTTTTCTCTTCATGTTGAAATATTTTCCTTCCATAATTAGTTTAAACACTATTGAACCAATCAATAAAAGAGTCCAACCACCCTTTTTATATCAATTCAAACATTTCAACTACGTGAAAGAATCATTATGATCATTGTTTGTAACTCTTATAATCATTTTTACCCCTTGAACCACCCAATAAGTGAATTAAAGCATCTTTCATCAGTGCTAACTTTGTCACTTTGTTTCCAAATTCACTCTGGTCATTTTTGGGTGTGTTTTCTTTTTAAATAGCTTTTAAAAGACTTGGTTCTTTGACTAATCGCTTGCATCTCTTTACTCAAGTAATTCCAATTGAAACTTCTCTTGAAGAAATTTCTTTTGTAGACTTAAATATCTCTTGTAGAGTATTTTTGGATAAATGTTTATTGTTGGTAAAACAATAAATCTTTATAGTATTATTGTTTTATACTTATAAAGTTAAAAAAAATAAAATTGGCGATTTTTCTCTTAAAAATACCATTTCATACTATTTTTAATCATTTTTTTATCTTATACAAATCTTGAGGACAGGAAAAGTACTTGATTTTGAATCAAAGTTTCATATCCACACCTTACATTGGGGGGCCCACCCTTGATATTTTACCTGTGATGGAATTTTTGTTCTTTTTAAATCTTTTTTTCTTATATTGGAAAATTTAAAAACACAAAAAATACTTATAATTCAAAAAACCCATAATTTTTTTTTTTCCATGTTATAAGTGAGGATTTATTTTTTTCATTTCTCTCTCAAAAAAATCCTTTTTTACTTAATAAATTGGCTTTTTCATTAATTTTAGTGTCTGAAAACGTGGTAAGACAAGAAACTATTTAAACAGCTTCAACAGTAACAAGCATTATTCCTGCAAGTACTGTGAATTCTGACCAAAATAGTACAGTTATTATAGCTCAGAGTAATCAACTTGAACCAATTTATTCTTAATTAAATAACTTGGATATAAGTCATACCCTTCATAAGGAAAAGAATATGGCCAATAGTGAGTTTTTTGAGGTAAAATTACTATTTTTAAGCTCTTTAATCATAAAATATGCCTTCAACCAGATCAGGAGCCAGCTATAACACCTCAAGCAGCTCTCAAAAAGGAAATAGACGTGATTATGGCAGAAGCCAATCACTTACAGAAGGACAAGGGTCAGCTAATGACTTCCAAATTGATAAAAGATGTCATTCTGAAGCTGATAATACTGTTTTACCTTCAAAAGGAGCTGACACTGCCACAAGAAGCCTCAGTGGACGTATACAAAGCCAGCCAGAAGGCTTACAACAATTAATTGCAGCACAAGGAGTACCAGATCCTTGCAGATTTGTGGAAAAACTGCATGAATCCTTACCTGACTGTGAGAAAATTCCTGGGCCATTCCAACACTTGCAAGTTACTCAATGGATGGAATCCATCAATAGAAAAGAAGAACATGATGCTTTTAACAGCAGAATAGAGGAAAAACAACCCTTCAACACCCAAGAAAGTTCCAAAAACAGCCCCAGTAGCCAGAAGAAGTAATTACAACATGAAAAAGCAGCCACAAACTCAAAACAAAGGCAAAGGAAAGGCACCAGCCACAAAACTTTACAGCCAGGGCTACAGAATCCCAAAGATTCAGCAGGATGCCATGCAAAATGTATTTCAGATGGCCGGAACAATGATGGAATTACAGAAAAAGGAGGAAGCCAGATTAACATATCAGAAATGATTTCTGACATTTTTGATTCTATCCCAGAGTTGTACAAAGCTATAAATGATGTAAAAACTCATGTTTCTGATAAAAATTCATTCATTTGTAACAATCTTAAACCAAACAACTTAAGTCTGAGCCAAATAAATAAGACACTTATGTGTTTTGAAAAAGTTTTAAGAGAAATTCAAACTTCCAATAATGACAGTTCAGTTGGAAATAAATTCAATGAACAATCTGCCATTATTAAATAATTGACAGAAAAATATTCTAAATTCAATATTGATGACATAATTGAAACAAGAATAAAACAAGCCATAAGTAATATCAAAGAGGAGAATAAAAATGTTCTTGATAATATTTTAAAATCATTTACTGAAGTAAATACATATACAATTGCCTTGAAAGAGTGTTTTGACACCTCACAAGAGGGAATATCAAAATTAAAAATGAAGTTGGATCAGATCACTTCTGATGATACTAGACAAACAGAACTATGGAAAGAATTAACACAAACAGGGCATAATAATGAAACTAATGTAATAAACTCAATACAAAGTTTACAACATGAATTCAGAAATTCCCAAAAGTGTAACAACAGTAAAATGAATGATATTGAACAATTACTTCAAATCTTAGCAAGAATGTCTACACCTTTGAATCAGAATGAGGGCACAAGAATTCCAAATCCACAAGTATTGGAGGTTCAAAACTCACAGTTAAAAAATGAATTTTCCACTTCTTTTCATAGCTTGGAACCATCAATGGGAAAAGCACTGTTGAAAGAAGTACCAAAACTTAAAGAATGGCCTCACCTCAGTG
Source organism: Austropuccinia psidii (assembly GCA_023105745.1). Lineage (NCBI taxonomy): Eukaryota > Fungi > Basidiomycota > Pucciniomycetes > Pucciniales > Sphaerophragmiaceae > Austropuccinia > Austropuccinia psidii. Next base: position 4,817,793 of record JALGQZ010000001.1, read on the forward strand.
ATGAAGAAGAATATGACCACATGAAATTCATCAGAGGTATTGAAATGATTGAAGAAGATTTTGAATTACCAGAAAGATTATTAACAGCAAGATCTAAAACTTTGTTTAACAGATCAGCCCACATATGGTATATCAAATCAAGACAAGCACATGGACACTAAAGTTGGACTTGGTGGAAAACCCAAATTATCAACAAATGGGCCAATGATGCTTGGAGGTTTAAAATGGAAACAGCCTTTGAATATTCCAAATTTAATTCTGATAAAGACAAAGCTTTACCATGGTTTTGCCAACAAACACACAGGTTGACGGCATTGTATTCTGACATGTCAGAATTTATGATCCACAGAAATATTCTGAGACAATGTGGAGGTGACTTAGAGCATGCTGTCAAAAGCAGGACTACTGAACAATCTTTAGCAGAATATATTATTAATATATTAGAAGTAACCACCAGAACCAGGATTGGTTCTAGTAGGGTGAATCTCAAAACAAGGTTTGATACACCTTGGAAAGATTCTGTGGACAAAAATACCAAAGAAAAGCTTAATAATATGAGGTATAAATCTTCAGATATAATAGGGAAGTGCCATATTTGCCAAAGCACCACCCACTTAGCCAAAACATGTCCAAAAAGGGGGAAAATCAATGAAATTGACGTTGAAAAAGAACCTTATGTTGAAAAAGATGATAATATAATTGAAGAAAATTCAGATGATAAGCCATAAATATTTCTGAATCTTCAAAAGATATAGAAAATAAAAATGCCACCTTTGACATCATGCACTCTTATTTCCACCAGCCACAAGTAAGCAATGGTCAAGTTGATTTGTCAAAAATTCAAGATGCACAACTTATGAAAACCAAACCAAACAGGGGAAAAGGTTATACAGCTGGTAACTCCTGTATAACAGAAGTGGTAATTGACAACAAACCTACTAAATTTTTACTTGACCCAGGAGCCTTCTGCTCTTGTGTTGGCAAATCTTTTCTTAAGACTTGTGTACCAAATTTTAAAGACAGATTGTTACCAACTGATGGCATAAAATTCAATAGTGCAAGTAATCCAATGAAAGCATTGGGAATCTTTGAGACCAATGTCATATTTCCAAATATTAATGGAAATTCAAGAATCACTGTTGAATTTGTTGTTATCAAAAATTGCTCTAGTACCCATTTTATATTGGGAAATGACTATTGGATCATGTATGGAATAGACTTACATAACAAGAAGGACAGATACTTTACTATTGGAGACAATAAGTGTCAAATATTTTCCTTTTTACCATTCAAAAGACAAATTAAAGTAAGAAAAGTAGCACCAGTCAGCTTAGAGCTGCAAAGATTCAAATCTGAACAGTTAAATGAAGCTGGAATAAGTCTTCATTTGACTGATAGTCAGGAAAATGAATCTTCTGCCCTTTTATATGACCACAGAGAAGCATTTGCATCAGACAAAGAACCTTTGGGAGCAATCATTGGTCATGAAGTTGACATCATCCTTAGTATTAAGAGACCTTATCCACCACCATTAAGAAGACCTGCATATCCAGAAAGTCCTAAATCAAGAGAAGCTCTGGAAATTCATATGAAAGAACTTCTAGACTTTGGTGTAATAAGAAAGGTTGGTCATGATGAAGAAGTAGAAATAACTACACCAGTCATAGTGGCATGGCATAATGGAAAATCTTAATGGCTGGAGACTTTAGAGCTCTGAACACTTACACTTTTCCAGAAAGGTACCCAATACTAAAAATCCAAATTTCCCTTACCCAGATATCTCAAGCAGTGTATATAAGCACTATGGTTGCCCTTAAAGGATTGAATCAAAATGTTGTGACACTAAGGGAAAGAAAATACTTGAGAATTATTGTTCATTGTGGAGTATATGAATATTTGAGGATGCCTTTTGCTATCAAGAATGCACCTTCACACTTCCAAAGAATGATGAATGAAATATTCCCAGAAGAACTTCCAGAAGGATTGTTGATCATTTACATTGATGAAATTATTGTCTGTTCCAAAACTTGGGAAGAACATATGTACAGATTATCCAGAGGTTTGACAAAAATTCAATCTGTGAGCATGGGGATTTCTTTCAAGAAATTCCATTTCGGATTTAAAGAACTTAAAGCACTGGGACATGTAGTATCTGGTTTATCCTTTGGAATTGACAAGAAAAAGGCTGTAGCAGTATTGCTGAAGCCCATGCCTCAGAACAACAAAGAAATTCAGTCATTTTTGGGGTTTTCAGGATATTACAGGCAGCATATTGAAGATTTTGCATCCATAGCATGACCTGTTTATGAATTATGTGACAAAGACACAGTATTTGAAATAGCTGTTGACAGAGTCAAAGCCTTTGAATCTTTGAGACAAGCCTTGAACACTGCCCCACTCTTACTGATGCCAGACTTTAAGCTTCTGTCTAAGCTTTATATTGATTCATCAGGAGATGGGCTTGGTGCTGCACTTCATCAAGTCCAGATTATTAATGATGAACCTGTAGAAGGACCCATATGCTTCATGTCCAGGCAAATCAAACCAGCTGAAGCCAGATCTGGAGCATGTCAAATAGAGTGCTTATGCCTTGACTGGGCCTTGGAGAAGCTAAATTACCTTCTGGAAGGATGTGTTTTTGAAGTAATAACAGATTTTACCGTTGTTAAGTCACTTTTAAACATGAAAACACCTAACAGACATATGCTCAGATGGCAAATAGCCATACAAGAGTATAGGGACAATATGACCATTGTTCATATCAATGGGAATATTCATAGAAATGAAGATGAACTGAGCAGATGGCCATTACCAAATAATATTGATAATCCTGCTTATGCTCCAGAGGAAGCTTCCCCCAAATCCCAATAGAAGGAATCAGTGTTACAGATCTGAACACCACCTTCTTTGAAGAAGTGAGAAACAGTTATACTCAGGATACAAATTGTAGAATTTTATGCCAGTTACTTACTCAAGACTGTAAAGACAACTCTTTGATACATGCTTTAGATGAAATATGGAAAAGAATCATATGATGAAGGAAAATTCCACTTACTGGATGGTATAATTTACCACCAAACTAAAAATACATGTGTAATGACAGTTGTGGACAGGTACTTGATCAATCTTGTAGTTAAAGAATGTCATGACAGCCCCTTCTCATGACATCTGTCTGAAGACAGAACAAGAGAAAAGATGAAGACCTGCATATGGTGGCCAATGTGGCAGAAAGATGTTGGAGAATATTGCAAAACCTGTGACAGATGTCAAAAGGCAAATACATCCACTGGAAAAAGACTTGGAAATATGATTAAGATCCAAGGACCCAGCAGACCTTGGGAAATTGTCCATATGGATTGAGTAACTGGCCTACCATCAGGAGGTGATAGAAGCTATAATTTTTCCCTAGTGATTGTTGACAGATTTACCAAGACTCCAATCTTTCTACCATGCCACAAGGATGATACAGCCATGGATAAAGCTCTTCTGATATGGAATAGAGGAATATCATGGACTGGCATATTTACAAACATCATTAGTGACAGAGATCCTAAATTCACCTCAGAACTATGGACAAATCTTCACCAACTATTTGGGACAAAATTATCCTTCTCTAAAGCCTACCACCCACAAACTGATGGTCTGGCTGAAAGGATAATCCAGACCTTGGAAGATATGATGAGAAGGCTTTGTGCATATGGCCTTGAATTGAAGCATTGTGATGGATTTACCCATGATTGGTGTACTCTTTACCAGCATGGGAATTTGCATATAAGACATCCATTCAAGCCAGTAACAACCAAACTCCTGATATGCTAGAAAAAGGATGGAATACCAAAGTACCGCAAGATTACTTGAGGAAAGATTTGGTTGAGATACTTCCTACAGCTGCTAGCTTTAGAAGAATGCCAGAAAAAACCAGAAAGAATGCAATGAGGTGCATGGAGGACTCTTTTACATATGGTAAGGAAGAATGGGACAAAACACATGCCAATCCAGATTTCAAAGTGGGGATTTAGTACTTGTATGCACCACTAACTTCAATGACATCAAAAGCTGTAAAAAGCTCAAAGACTCCTTTGCAGGACCTTTTTAAGGCCCTCCATGGAGAAAATTCTGTTGAAGGAGACCTATCTGAAGAACTTAGCAATAAGCATCCTACATTTCCAGTGAGCTTGATAAAGACATATAAATCCAGTGATTCTGAAAAATTTCCTTTGAGGAATAAAGTTCCCAAAGCTATACCTCCTATTGAACCATCTGGTATTTAGGGAATTACCAAAGTTCTCAAAGAAAGAAAGTTGAGAACCAATAAAGTAAGGGAATACCTTGTTGGGTACAGTGACCCAGCTTATGAAGATAAATGATTAGCAGAAAACGATATACCTGAGGCTACTAAACTTCTCAGAAGGTTCAGACACATTAGGAATAACAATATTACAAAGTGATATCCTTTCTTAGTGGGAGGTAATGTGAGCCTTTGTCACAGGGGCTCTAGTGGAAATACAAGAGTGGCCTGGCACTCAGCAATCAGGGAACTCACTTGGAAGACTCCAAAAGAATAAAGAATAAAATAATAAGAATGAATTCCTCTAAAAGATATGCAGGTACAAGATGAGATGCAAAAGAGGAAAGGGAAGCCAAATGGCCAAAGAGCCAACCAAGTAAGTTCTTAATCACTGTTTCAACCTGCCAAAAATGAATAATGGAATTAGTAAGGATATGACCACCAAATATCCATTGACAGGCGAAGAAAGAGAAAGAGAAAGGTGCTAAATGACTGACTTAATAATATCAGTATTTGCTTAACTGAAATGAAAAGAAAATAAAGATAAAATAAAATCAAAGTATATTAATTAACTGGGGAAAAACCCCCCAGGGTGGAAAGGGTAGCCGGTATATGTGAAAAGTTGGGAGCTTGAGTTCTTCAGGCTGATGTCACAGGGGCTCTTATGGAAGCAAGAGGGCCTGGCACTCAGGAATCAAGAACTCACTTGGAGGGCTCCAACAGATGATAAGAAGTACTATGGAATATATTTCTTAAGCAGGAAATAGAGAAAGGACAAATATGCCAAAGATAACAAAAAAGAAGAAGAATGAAGCCAGAGGCCAAAATAAAAGGAAGCCAAAAGCCAAGAAGCCAACCAAGTGAATCCTCAATTCACTGTTTCAACCTGCCAGAAAGAACAATGGAATTAGTAAAGGATATGACCACCAATATCCACTGACAGGCAAAGAAAGAAAGAGAAAAGGGGTGCTAATGACTGACTTAAGATTATCAGTATTAACTTTAATAAGGTAAAAGAAAATAAGGATAAAAATAAATCCAATATATTAATTAACTGGGGAAAAGTCCCCAGGTGATGGAAGGTGGCCGGTATATGTGAAAAGCTGAAAGATTGATCCTGGAAGGTGGATCAATGACTGTATTGTCCGAATTGGGAAATACAGTTCTGGCCATCTTGAAATTTGAACTGTGTGATAGAATTCACACAGTGGAATTAGAAATGGCCCAATTGGGCCAAGGCCATACAGGTTGATTGAATAAGGCCTGTACGGATGAATTGGGTTGTCCAGGGAGTATTGAATACTTGATGTCTTGACAACTGATTTAAATGATGTAATACCTCTTGAGAATTGACCTTAGAATAATCCTGAATGAATTGTACCAACCCAACTCCTGCAGATACAGGTGGTTGGGATCCTTGAATGATCTTCTGAATTGCCGCCATGGATTGCCAGACTGATGAGCTGAAAAGTCCTCCTTTGAAATGGGCGTTGGCATTATGGACCTTGAATTGGAAAGGTGGAATTGGGTCCTGAAAACGTCACCATTGGATTGCTGAACAAAAATGGTGCATAATGGTATATAATACCATATATGCACCACACCTGCAATCTTGGATACGGAGTGCATGAAGGAAAGGAAGGAACTCCCCTTAAGTTGAGGGGAAGGCTTTGCTGAGCTGATCTGGTGGCCTCTGGTGGTTGCCAGAGGCCATGGTGGAAACATTGGTCCATGGTGGTCCATGGCCAAAATTGGGTCCTACAGGATTTATGGCCAAAAGGGTGTCCCAGAGGGATTTGGTCATTTTTGGGTCCAAGGGATTCATGGCCAAAATTGGCTCAGGTGGGCCCAATTGTGGTTTGGGACCTAGGTGGCTGGCCCCTTTTGACCTCATTGGATTAGGCCAAAAGGGGCCTAATTGGCCTACGGACCGCGGCCCGCGGCCCATGGACCGTGGCGTACGGACCATAGAAGCCGTAGGGGGCCTAAATGGCCCAAAAAGGCCATTTAGGCCAAAACCCCCATAATGAAAAGGGGGTGGCCAGGGGGTCCAGAACCCCCTGGAAGATAAAAGGCCCCCCCCAGGCCCAAAATAAAAGATGAAGGCCTGGGGGTTGGTGAGGTGGAAATTGGACAAGATGGCCAATGATGGCAGGATATGGCCTGAGGCCATAAATGATGGTTGAGAGGGGTTATGGTGTAAAAACCATAAAACACCCAAGGGGGCCAATTGGCCATAAAGGGCATGACGTGACCAATTGGCCCCATCTTGGCTCCAGGTTAGATTGCTGCAGCCATCAAGGAGGAGGGCCAAAACTCGTGGTTGTGAGAGTACCCCCCTACCTTGAATGGTGAGCTCCTGAGCACCAAGATAAGGTAGAAGCCTGTTGAGGCTATTAAGACGGATTGGACGGAGGGATTCCAGAGGTATTTGATCTTTGAAAAAAGAAAATTTTGAACTGATAATAGTGTTGGCATATGAATTGAGGTTGACGTAGTCTTCTCTTGACATTTGGTTTTGAACCTGTTGAAGAATTGAATGGACGTAGAATTTTGGCATAAATATTATAATAAAAGAAAATTGAAATGATAAAGAAATAAAATAAAAGAGAATGAAACAAAAACAGAAAAAGAAATAAAAAGAAAAAATTTGAGGGGGAGTCCAATCTTCATCACGGATTTTGAGAATTGAATTGAGGGTGGCCAGGGTACCTGGAAAAGAGATTTGATACCAGGTGCTCACAAAGTGGCCAAGGTTATGTTTTGGACAGATTGTAGACCCCTCAGGGAAGTGCACACCGGGAGAGGAACTTACTTTTCGTAGTTGCCAATCCCGCCAGTGCCATGAAAGAAAAAAAACAAACTTGTTAAGGATTGAATTGAATTGGGAAACTTGGAAAAGAAATAAAAGGGTGAATGGTCCATTTGTCCAAGTGAAAATGGCCATAATTTTGGAATTGAATGTTGAAAGGCCAGGCCAAGATCTGTGTCCAAAATTGCAAAGTGCTCACAGAGTGGCCAAGGTGATGCTTACAACAGATAAGGGTAGAATACCCCAAAAGGTGCATACCAGGAGTGGGACTTACTTTTGGTAATTCCTCTCCCCACCAAGCACCATGAATGAATCAAGCTTTTGAAGAATTGGGACCCGGCTTGTCAGGATATAAAGAATGAAAATCTTTGACAAGTTCAGGACAATTCTTGAGGTTTTCGTCTGGTTCCCAAGTGGATCTTTCTGGGTCTTGACTGAAACCTTTCCATTCCACCAGATACCATAATTTTCTTCTCTTGAGCTTTGAGTCCAGTATTTGAGAGACTTCCCATTCCTCTTCTTCTTCAATGATGATTGGAGGAGGAGGCTCTTGATGCCGCTTTGGGATTTTTGATGTCTTGACTGGTTCCAAAAGTGAGATATGGAAGACTGGATGGATGGATTTCCATTGAGATGGAAGCTTGAGGTGGTAAGCATGAGAACTGACTTTCTTCAAGATGGGAAAAGGACCCGACCATCTTTCGGATAGTTTTTTGGTGGGTCTGGTTGATTTGATGTTCTTAGAAGAAAGCCATACCATGTCACCAGGATTGAAAACAGGTGGACTTGCTCTACTTTTATCTGCATACCTCTTAAACCGATTTATGGAAGCTTCAAGTTCTCTCTTGACATCTTGCTGTACTGATTGGATTTTTGTTGATAGCTTTCCAGCAGGAGTGTCTTGAGTGATGTGAACTGAATCAAAATGTGGATCTCTTCCATAAACAGTGAAAAACGGTGATTGCTTGGTTGAAGAGTGATCAGAATTATTGTAGGCAAATTCAGCCAGAGGGAGCCAGGTGTTCCAATCATCTTGATGATAACTGACATACATCCGAAGATACTGTTCTAGTATCTGATTTACCCTCTCTGTCTGTCCATCAGTTTCTGGATGATAAGCAGTGGACAAGTCTCTTGAAATCTTGAGCTGCTGACAAAGATTGGTCCAGAAGGAAGAAACAAAGAGTGAACCTCTATCACTGACAATGCTTGATGGAAGGCCATGCTTTGAGAAAATATTCTTGATGAATAAATGGGCCAAATCCAGTGAAGTGATTGAAGACATTGTTGGGATAAAAACCGCCATTTTTGAAAATCTGTCCACTATGACTAGGATTGAGTCAAAGGAATTGGACAGTGGCAGTTGAGTGATGAAATCCATTGAGAGACAAATCCAAGGACCATTTGGAATTGGAAGAGGCTTGAGGAATCCAAACTTCTTATGATGAATATTCTTGTTTCTTGAACACTGTTGACAGGATGAAACATAATCCTTGATAAATTGAGTCATGCCGGACCAGTGGAAATCCCGCTTGACAAGTTTGAGAGTCTTCTCTTGGCCAGGGTGTCCAGCTAGAGGAGAATCGTGACGCTTTTGAAGAATGCTGAGTTGAATTGTGGAGTCACTTGGGACTACCACCCGATCTTTGAAGAGAAGAAGTTGGGAGGAGGAATCAAGAGAATAATCTTGGACTGATTTACCTTTACCCAAATCTTCAAGGATACTTCTGTACTGAGGATCTTGCCATACTGCCTTCTGAATTGAGTCAATCAGATTTGAAAATGACTCCACCTTGACTGCAAAGAACTTTGAGGGTTGAACTTCATCTTGCTTAATGAGTTGCTGAAAATTCATTGGATTCTTGCTGATGAAATCCTTCCCCCTCTCCGGATAGACGTCGTCCCAACGTGATAAAGCATCCGGAAGAGTAGCCAGGCGGCCAGGGCGGTAAGTGATTGAGAAATGAAATTCAGAAAGGAATTCAGCCCAACGGGCTTGACGGCGAGTAAGGATCTTTGATGACATAAAGTACTGAAGAGAAGAATGATTGGTGAGAACTTCAAAAGGGGAAGACAGAGAAAGAAGAAAAGCCCTCCAGCGCTTGAGAGCCCAGACTATGCCAAGGAGCTCCTTGTCATGAATCTCATAGTTGAGCTCCGCCGGAATAAGCTTGCGGCTGTCGAATGCAATGGGATGTTTTCCTGAGTCAGAGACCTGACTCAGTACAGCACCCAAGGCATAGTTGGATGCATCGGTCTCTACGATGGTGGGTAGAGAAGGATTGAAGTGGGAAAGGATTGGAGCGGTTGTGAAAGCCTCTTTGAGTTGATGAAACTGACTAAGAGCTTCATCATTGAGGGGGAAACAGGAATCTTTCTTGAGGAAGCTGGTGAGTGAACTGATCTTCTTTGAATAATTCTTGATGAAACGGCGGTAAAAATTGGCAAAGCCAAGAAAGGATTGAAGTGCCTTGAGGTTTCTTGGAGGAGGCCAATTGAGAATCTGCTGGACTTTTGCTTGGTCCATCTTGAGGCCTTCAGCAGAAACATAACCAAGGTATTCAACACTAGAAACATGAAAAAGGCATTTGGACGCCTTAGCAAAGAGATTATTGGCCCTAAGTCTGGAAAGAACAGTGGACACATGAGTGACATGCTCTTCCTCAGACTTGGAAAAGACCATAATATCGTCTAAATAAACCACAACATAAACATCAAGAAAATCTTGGAAGATATCATTGACAAGATTTTGAAAAGAGGCAGGAGCATTGGTGAGCCCAAACGGCATAACCAAGTACTCATAACTGCCATATTTAGTTCTAAAACAAGTCCAATGTTCATCACCCTCCTTGATTCTGAGCAGGTTATATGCACCACGCAAATCAATCTTGGAGAAGATAGAAGAACCATTAAAGACATTGAGAAGCTGGTTCATAGGAGGAACAGGATACTTGTTCTTCCTAGTGACAGCATTGAGTTTGCGGTAATCAACACACAAACGGAGGCCACCATCTTTCTTTTTGACAAAAAGAACAGGTGCTCCTGTTGAAGAGGAGCTTGGCCGGATGAAACCTTTCTCTACATTCTCTGAAATGTAGGCCCTGAGTGTATCTGACTCTTGTTTGGATAAAGAGTAGATCACCCCAACTGGAGGTAGAGACCCATCCAGTTCGATATGATGATCACAGGCGCGGTGAGGAGGAAGTTTCTCTGTTTTCACCTTGGAGAATACATCCAAGTATTGGTGATAGACAGGAGGAACAACCTTCATCACGGTTTCTACTTCTTCTGGCTCTTCCTCTTCATCCCACAACTCCTCCAGGGAGTCATGATAAGATGAAGGAGGAAGGTCCATATTCCAAAATAAGAGGTGAAGTGAAGATACAGAATTATCTTCTCCAACATCTTGAATCTCTTTGAAGACTTCAGCTCTAGGAGATAGTAATGACTGTGGGGAATTGAGGGAAGGAATATGGACAGAAGATGGAAATGATGGTGTTCTAGAATCACCAACCAGAGCTGCACAAGACTTGGCAGAAGAAAAGTCATTACGGACAGAATTAGAAGGATCAGAATAGTCCAAATGATCAGGATTAAAGGTGATCAGCCCTTGCCTCCAATCAATAGAAGGATTAAAATGATTGAGTAAGTCAAAGCCCAATATGAGGTCTTCTCCCTTGGGAGTATCAATGACTAAAAAGTCCCATTCAAAGCTTGGGAAGGAAGGGAGCTCAACCATATATCTAGTATGGTGAGTCACAAATACGGAAGGAGACTCAGAGGAGTCAATAATGATAAGAGGAATCTTCTCTGGAAGTTCTGACGTAGTCAATGAGTACTTGTGAGCAAACTGCTTTGCAATAAATGAGTGTGTAGCACCAGAATCAATTAGAATACTGTAAAAAACATCAGAAAGAGAAGAAAAAACAAAAAATTTAAGAGAATTTTTGACACCAGTATTCAGAATGCACAATTGTGCTCTGGAAGGAAAACTGTGAAGACCATTGAACACAACATGATCTTCATTCAGGCTTTTCCCTGGCTGGGAAATTTGCCTGACGGTTGGGTAAGCTTGTTTTGAGGCCTTTTGAAACAGGACTCAAGACTATGCTTCCCACCACAGTAGGTACAAAGACCCTCTTTGATCCTTCTTTCTTTTTCAGAGTTCATGCGCTTGAAATCTTTATTCAACAAAGAAGAATGGGGCTTGTCCCGCTTTTGAGAATGAAATTTCTTCTTATGCCTTGAGCTTGAAGAAACTTGATGATGAGAAGAGTGAGACTTTGAGGCTTCAGGCTTCTTCTCTTGATGATGATTCTTCTCCTTTTGCCTCTCATGGTACCTGGTATCAAGTTCCAGGCTGACGTCCATTAAGTCTTGAAGAGAATCAATATTTGAAGGATAGGAGGCTAATTGATCCAGAATTCTGGAGGCCAACCCCTTCCTGAAATGATGAATAAGAGCCCTTTCACCCCAATCCCCAATTCTTGAAACCAAACTCCTGAAATTGGCAATATATAAAGCAACATGCCCACCTTCTTTCATCCTAAGGCCATCCAATTCTGCTTCTGCTTTTCTAACTTCATTTGGGTCTCCAAATAGAGTGAACAATTGGGATTCAAACAGTGGCCAGGAATTGAGAAGGTAACTTGAGTCTTGATTATTGAGATTGGAAAGATAAGGCTCAATCCATTTTGCAGCCCTGCCAACTAAGAATGAAGTGGCATAAAGAACCTTCTTTCTATCTTGAGAGAAGTTTGCCGGATCATTATGAAAGATGAGTTGACAAGATTGAATAAAGCTTCTGACTTTGAAAGGCTGAGTCCCATCAAAGCATTCTGGTGCCTTCATAGATGGAGTCTTGAAGGCTGGTGGTCTTGATGACTCAGAGGAAGAAGCTGCTTGAAGATTGGCCATAATTTGAGTCATCTGCTGCATGATGGCCAATAAAGATGGTTCAGACTGATGAGAGACAGGCTGATCAGACTGGGCTAGAGTTGGTCCTCTGGTGCCTTCAGATGCTCCCACAGGAGCAGGAGCAGCCTCAGTGCCATTAGACTCTTCCTCTTCCACAGAATTCTCCTCCTCCTCTTCATCTTCTTCACCTTGAACCTTGGGACTGGTTCTTGAAAGTCCTGGGAATCCGCCAACCACTCCTGATAATGAGATTGATCTCATTGGCCCTCTTCCTTCCTTCCTTCATGGTGCTGCTCCTTCCAAAGTGGGTCCTCTGTCCAATCTGGCCCTCAGTTGAGAAACTGCTGGGGTACCGTCAAGAGGAGCCCTTGGAGTTGGAGTCAGAACAGCTTGAGTTCTGGCCTGAGATCTGGTCTGTCATGCAGGAGGTGAATGTTCAACTGGCATGATTCAGGGATAATAAATCAAATAAATGAAAAGAAATTCAAAATTATCTTGACGTAAAGAATCAACAATCAAATCTTGAGCAAATAAAGGAGTCAAGTGAAAATCTTCAAGTACGTCAATAAATCAAAATCAAATGAAGTCTTGAAGTCAAAAATAAAATCAATGTCTTGAAGTAAATCAATGAATCAAATCAAATCAGAATCTTTCAGAAAATCAATTAATCAAATGAATTCTTGATGTGAATAACCAGCAAATCAATAAAATCTTCAGGTCAATCAATTATCTTGATGTCAATTTTCAATTATGTCAAATTGGTCAATCAAATCAATTCCAAGTGAATTCTTCCAAAATCAAAATTCTTGAGGAATAAATCAAAATGAATCCTGATATGAAGAACGTGTCTGAATAATCTGATGAATAATTTGAGGATCAAAGATAAAAACGCCTGAATTACGGATAAGAGTAAGATTGATGATAATGGAAAATGAGATTAAGATTGAAAAGATGAACAGAAAATGAAATTTGGGTCAGCTTTCAATTTTCAGAATGAAGAAATGAGTGAGAGAAAATTGAGAGATGACAAAGAATCATATATTTTCATAAGCGTTAAAGAGTCATAATTTTGATGAATGAATGAATGAAATTGATGAAGAATGAATGGATAGAATGAAAAGAAATTATGAGTTAATTAATATAATGTCACAGGGGCTCTTAAAAGCAAGAGGGCCTGGCACTCAGGAATCAAGAACTCACTTGGAGGGCTCCAACAGATGATAAGAAATACTATGGAATATATTTCTTAAGCAGGAAATAGAGAAAGGACAAATATGACAAAGATAACAAAGAATAAGAAGAATGAAGCCAGAGGCCAAAATAAAAGGAAGCCAAAGCCAAGAAGCCAACCAAGTGAATCCTCAATTCACTGTTTCAACCTGCCAGAAAGAACAATGGAATTAGTAAAGGATATGACCACCAATATCCACTGACAGGCGAAGAAAGAAAGAGAAAGGGGGTGCTAATGACTGACTTAAGATTATCAGTATTAACTTTAATAAGGTAAAAGAAAATAAGGATAAAAATAAATCCAATATATTAATTAACTGGGGAAAAAGTCCCCAGGTGATGAAAGGTGGCCAGTATATGTGAAAAGCTGAAAGATTGATCCTGGAAGGTGGATCAATGTCTGTATTGTCCGAATCGGGAAATACAGTTCTGGCCATCTTGAAATTTGAACTGTGTGATGGAAATTCACACAGTGGAATAAGAAATGGCCCAATTGGGCCAAGGCCATACAGGTTGATTGAATAAGGCCTGTACGGATGAATTGGGTTGTCCAAGGAGTATTGAATACTTGATGTCTTGACAACTGATTTAAATGATGTAATACCTCTTGAGAATTGACCTTAGAATAATCCTGAATGAGTTGTACCAACCCAACTCCTGCAGATACAGGTGGTTGGGATCCTTGAATGATCTTCTGAATTGCCGCCATGGATTGCCAGACTGATGAGCTGAAAAGTCCTCCTTTGAAATGGGCGTTGGCATTATGGACCTTGAAATGGAAAGGTGGAATTGGGTCCTGAAAACGTCACCATTGGATTGCTGAACAAAAATGGTGCATAATGGTATATAATACCATATATGCACCACACCTGCAATCTTGGATACGGAGTGCATGAAGGAAAGGAAGGAACTCCCCTTAAGTTGAGGGGAAGGCTTTGCTGAGCTGATCTGGTGGCCTCTAGTGGTTGCCAGAGGCCATGGTGGAAACATTGGTCCATGGTGGTCCATGGCCAAAATTGGGTCCTACGGGATTTATGGCCAAAAGGTTGTCCCAGAGGGATTTGGTCATTTTTGGGTCCAAGGAATTCATGGCCAAAATTGGCTCAGGTGGGCCCAATTGTGGTTTGGGACCCACCTGGCCTTGGGGCCTAGGTGGCTGGCCCCTTTGGCCCCTTTTGGCCTCATTGGATTAGGCCAAAAGGGGCCTAATTGGCCTATGGACCGCGGCCCCCGGTCCGTACGGACCGTAGAAGCCGTAGGGGGCCTAAATGGCCCAAAAAGGCCATTTAGGCCAAAACCCCCATAATGAAAAGGGGGTGGCTAGGGGCTCCAGAACCCCCTGGAAGATAAAAGGGCCCCCCCCAGGCCCAAAATAAAAGATGAAGGCCTGGGGGTTGGTGAGGTGGAAATTGGCCAAGAAGGCCAATGATGGCAGGATATGGCCTGAGGCCATAAATGATGGTTGAGAGGGGTTATGGCGTAAAAACCATAAAGCACCCAAGGGGGCCAATTGGCCATAAAGGGCATGACGTGACCAATTGGCCCCATCTTGGCTCCAGGTTGGATTGCCGCAGCCATCAAGGAGGAGCCCCAAAACTCGTGGTTGTGACAGCTGAAAACTGATCTTTATTGATCCTTGAGGCTGTATTGATTGTTTTGGGAATTTATACAGCTGGCCAATATTGAAGTTGAATTGGGTTGAATGAACTTCCCATGCTTGAAAATGAAATACAGTTCTTGATGGATCCAGACTGTATTGAAATGAATATGGTTGCCAAGATGGATTGAGTGGAGCTTTGACACTTGACAAATTCTTTTGGAACTGCCTCTTGAATACATTTTGAGAATGAATTGAAAGTATTCCCTTGGAAGGAATACTTGGAGTGAGAATAACCAATGACTGCTTGATGGCGTCATTGGTCTTTGACGCTGAAACACTTGCTCTTGAGCCTTGATGATTCCTCTGAATGATTGGGTGCCTTGATGACGTGATGAGATGTTGGAATGTTGAATTGACCATTTGATATTGCCACCATTGAATTGCTGTTGAAAAATGATTCACAATGATATATAACATCATTCATGGCATATTGGTTCATTGGTAAGAAGATTACGTCCAAAGGTCTTGAGATGGAAAGGCAGAGGGGAAAAGGATGGATGTGTTGGCTTCAGAGCTTGGAAAGGTGTTTCCGGGCCCTTTGGGGTTTTTGGCCACTTTTGGGTTCTGAGCCAAAAACTGGCCCAAAAGGCAGGAAAGTGTCTTTTGGACACTTTGCGTCAAAGTGCGCAAATATGTGCAAATGCGCAAAGTGCGCAAAATGCGCAAAAAGTGTGCAAATGCGCAAAAATGCGCAATTGCGAATTATGAGCCCAAATGGCCAAAAACAGCCATTTGGGCCATTTCCCCTGGTTTTGAGGGAAATGACCAGAAATACCCATTTGGGCATAAATTGCCGCTATGGGTTCTGGATTGAGGTGAAGGGCCATGAAGGCCCCAAAACCCAAATGGCCATAAATGGTCCATACAATGATGACATGGCCATATTGGCCACTGGTGATGGATATGGCCGATTGGCCATAAAAGAACTGTGGCTTGATATGCCATATGGGGATCCAAGGAGGTGAATTGCCATGGTTGTGACAGTACCCCCCACCTTGGAATGGTGAGCTCCTGAGCACCAATACAAGGTGAAGCCTGTCGAGGCTATTGGAAAGATTTTGAGAAAGTGATTCCAGAGGACTGATTAAGATAAAAATTTGAAAACTGATATTAAAAATTTGACATTTGATGCAGGACTTGCTTGATCTTCTTTTGACATTGGCTTCATGATTTGAATTGAATTTTAAACTAAATGCAAAATTTTGACATGATAATTGACGTGATAAAAGAAAATTTTAAATGAAAATAACATAAAAATAAAGAATGAAAATGAAAATAAAAGAAAAAGAAAAGAGAAAAGAAAATTGAAATGAATCTTGAGGAGGTTCCAATCTTCATCACGGAGGTTGATAACTGATTTTAGAATTGGCCAAGGACCTGGAAAAAGAAATTTGATTCCAGGTGCTCACAAAGTGGCCAAGGTGATGTTTTGACAAGATTGTAGACCCCTCAAGGAAGTACAGTTACCACTCCCGCCAGTGCCATAAAAATGAAAACAAAAATGCTGAAGGAATGAATTTGAATTTGGAATCTTGGAAATGAATTGAAAAGTGAATGGCCCATTGTCCCAAGTGAAATGGCCATAAGATTGGAAATGAATGTTGAAAAGCCTGGCCAAAGATCTGTGTCCAAAATTTGCAAAGTACTCACAGAGTGGCCAAGGTGATGCTTACAACAAAAGAGTAGAATACCCCTAAAGGTGCATACCAGGAGTGGGACTTACTTTTGGTAATTCCTCTCCCCACCAAGCACCATAATGAATCAAGCTTTTGAAGAATTGGGCCCAGGCTTGACAGGATATAATAAATGAAAATCTTTGACGAGTTCAGGACAATTCTTGAGGTTTTCAGTTGGCTCCCAAGTGGATCTTTCCGGGTCTTGACTGAAACCTTTCCATTCCACCAAATACCATAATTTTCCTCTCTTGAGCTTTGATTCCAGTATTTGAGAGACTTCCCATTCTTCTTCTTCTTCAATGATTATTGGAGGAGGAGGCTCTTGATGCCTATTTGGGATTGTTGACGTCTTGACTGGTTCCAAAAGGGAAATATGGAAAACTGGGTGGATGGACTTCCATTGAGATGGGAGCTTGAGGTGGTAGGCATGAGTACTGACTTTCTTCAAGATTGGAAAAGGACCCAGCCATCTTTCAGACAGCTTTTTGGTGGGTCTGGTTGATTTGATGTTCTTGGAAGAAAGCCATACCATGTCACCGGGATTGAAAACAGGTGGACTTGCTCTACTTTTATCTGCATACCTCTTAAACCTGTTTATGGCAACTTCAAGTTCTCTCTTGACATCTTGCTGTACTGATTGGATTTTTGTTGATAGCTTTCCAGCCGGAGTATCTTGAGTGATGTGAACTGAGTCAAAATGAGGATCTCTTCCATAAACAGTGAAAAACGGTGATTGTTTTGTTGAAGAGTGGTCAGAGTTATTGTAGGCAAATTCAGCCAGAGGGAGCCAGGTGTTCCAATCATCTTGATGATAACTGACATACATCCAAAGGTACTGTTCTAGTATCTGATTGACCCTCTCTGTCTGTCCATCAGTTTCTGGGTGATAAGCAGTTGACAGATCTCTTGAAATCTTGAGCTGCTGACAAAGATTGGTCCAAAAGGAAGAAACAAAAAGAGAACCTCAATCACTAACAATTCTTGAAGGAAGGCCATGCTTTGAGAAAATATTCTTGATGAATAAATGGGCCAAATCTAATGAAGTGATTGAAGCTATTGTTGGAATAAAAACCACCATTTTTGGGAATCTGTCCACTATGACAAGGATTGAGTCAAAGGAATTGGACAGTGGCAATTGAGTGATGAAATCCATTGAAAGACAAATCCAAGGACCACTTGGAATTGGAAGAGGTTTGAGGAGTCCAAACTTCTTTTGATGAATATTTTTGTTTCT
Source organism: Austropuccinia psidii (assembly GCA_023105745.1). NCBI lineage: Eukaryota > Fungi > Basidiomycota > Pucciniomycetes > Pucciniales > Sphaerophragmiaceae > Austropuccinia > Austropuccinia psidii. The sequence goes on from JALGQZ010000001.1 coordinate 4,835,610, forward strand.
TGAACACTGTTGACAGGATGAGACATAATCCTTGATGAATTGAGTCATGCCGGACCAGTGGAAATCCCGCTTGACAAGTTTGAGAGTCTTCTCTTGGCCAGGGTGTCCAGCTAGAGGAGAGTCATGCCACTTTTGAAGTATATTGAGTTGAATTGTGGGGTCATTTGGGACCACCACCCGATCTTTGAAAAGGAGAAGTTTGGAAGAGGAATCAAGAGAATAATCTTGGACAGATTTACCTTTACCCAAATCTTCAAGGACACTTCTATATTGAGGGTCTTGCCACACTGCCTTCTGAATTGAATCAATCAAATTTGAAAATGAATTCACCTTGACTGCAAAAAACTTTGAGGCTTGAATTTCATCTTGCTTGATTATATTCTGAAAGTTCATTGGATTCTTGCTGATGAAATCCTCCCCCCCTCTGGGTAAATGTTGTCCTGACGTGACAAAGCATCTGGAAGAGTGGCCAAGCGGCCAGGGCGGTAAGTGATTGAGAAATGGAATTCAGATAAAAATTCAGCCCAGCGGGCTTGACGGAAAGTGAGAATCTTGGAAGACATAAAATATTGAAGAGATGAATGATCGGTGAGAACTTCAAAAGGGGAAGAAATGGAAAGAAGGGAAGCTCTCCAGCGCTTGAGAGCCCAGACTATGCCAAGGAGTTCCTTGTCATTAATCTCATAATTAAGCTCAGCTGGGAGAAGCTTGCGGCTATCATATGCAATGGGAGGTTTTCCTGAGTCAGAGACCTGACTCAGTACAGCACCCAAGGCATAATCTGATGCATCGGTCTCTACAATTGTGGGTAGAGAAGGATTGGAGCAGTGGTGAATGCCTCTTTGAGTTGATGAAACTGTCTAAGAGCTTCCTCATTGAGGGGAAAACGGGAATCTTTCTTGAGGAAACTTGTGAGTGAACTAATCTTTTTTGAATAATTCTTGATGAAACGGCGGTAGAAATTGGCAAAGCCAAGGAATGATTGAAGAGCCTTGAGGTTTCTTGAAGGCGGCCAATTGAGAATTTTCTGTACTTTTGCTTGGTCCATCTTGAGGCCTTCAGAAGAAACAACATAACCCAAATACTCTACACTAGAAACATGGAATAGGCATTTGGACGCCTTAGCAAAGAGGTTATTGGCTCTGAGTCTGGAAAGAACAGTGGACACATGAGTGACATGTTCTTCCTCAGATTTGGAAAAGACCATAATGTCATCAAAATAGACCACAACATAAACATCAAGAAGATCATAAAAAATATCATTGACAAGATTTTGAAAAGAAGCAGGAGCATTGGTAAGCCCAAAAGGCATAACCAAGTACTCATAACTACCATATTTGGTTCTAAAACAAGTCAAATGTTCATCACCTTCCTTGATTCTGAGCAGGTTATATGCACCACACAAATCAATCTTGGAGAAGATAGAAGAACCATTGAAAACAGTGAGAAGCTGATTCATAGGAGGAACAGGATACTTGTTCTTCCTAGTAACAGCATTGAGTTTGCGGTAATCAACACACAAACGGAGGCCACCATCTTTCTTTTTGACAAAAATAACAGGTGCTCCTGTAGAAGAGGAGCTTGGCCGGATGAAACCTTTCTCTACATTCTCTGAAATGTAGGCCCTGAGTGTATCTGACTCTTGGTTTGATAAAGAGTAGATCACCCCAACTGGAGGTAGAGACCCCTCCAGCTCGATATGATGATCACAGGCGCGGTGAGGAGGAAGTTTCTCTGCTTTCACCTTGGAGAATACATCCAAGTATTGGTGATAGACAGGAGGAACAACCTTCATCACGGTTTCTATTTCTTCTGGCTCTTCCTCTTCATCCCACAACTCCTCCAGGGAGTCATGATAAGATGAAGGGGGAAGGTCCGTATTCCCAAAAAAGAGGTGAAGTGAAGATACAGAATTATCTTCTCCAACATCTTGAATCTCTTTTAAGACTTCATCTCTAGATGATAGTAATGACTGATGGGAATTAAGGGAAGGAATATGGACAGAAGACGGAAATGATGGTGTTCTAGAATCACCAACCAGAGCTGCACATGATTTGGCAGAAGAAAAGTCATTACTGAAAGAAATTGGAGGATCATTATAGTCCTTATGATCAGAATCAAAGGTGATCAATCCTTGCCTCCAATTAATAAATGGATTAAAATGATTAAGAAAGTCAAAGCCCAATATGAGGTCTTCTCCCTTGGGAGTATCAATGACTAAAAAGTCCCATTCAAAGCTTGGGAAGGAAGGGAGCTCAAACATATATTTAGTATGGTGAGTCACAAATAAAGAAGGAGACTCAGAGGAGTCTAAAATGATGAGGGGAATCTTCTCTGGAAGTTCTGACGTAGTCAATGAATACTTGTGAACAAACTGCTTTGCAATAAATGATTTGGTAGCACCAAAATCAATGAGAATACTGTAAAAAACATCAGAAAGAGAAGAAAAAACAAAAAGTTTAAGAGAATTCTTGACACCAGTATTCAGAATGCACAATTGTGCTCTGGATGGAAACTGTGAAGACCATTGAACACAACATGGTCTTCAATCAGGCTTTTCCCTGGCTGGGAAATGTGCCTGATGGTTGGGTAAGCTTGTTTTGAGGCCTTTTGAAACAGGACTGAAGACTATACTTCCCACCAAAATAGGTACAAAGACCTTCTTTGATTCTTCTTTCTTTTTCAGAATTCATGAGCTTGAAATCTTTATTCAATCAAGAAGAATGGGGCTTGTCCCTCTTCTGAAAATTCTTCTTCTTCTTTTGAATTGAGCTTGAAGAATTTTGAGGATGAGAAGAACTTGACTTTGAGGCTTCTGGCTTCTTCTCTTGATGATGACTCTTTTCATTTTGCCTCTCATGGTACCTGGTAACAAGTTCCAGGTTAACGTCCATTAAGTCTTGAAGAGAGTCAATTCTTGAAGGATGGGAGGCCAATTGATCCAAAATCCTGGATGGCAATCCCTTCCTGAAATGATGGATGAGATCTCTTTCACCCCAATCCCCAATTCTTGAGACTAAACTTCTGAAATCGGCAATGTATAAGGATACATACCCACCTTCTTTCATTCTTAAAGAATCCAACTCAGCTTCTGCTTTTCTGACTTCATTCGGGTCACCAAATAGAGTGAAGAGTTGAGATTCAAATAAAGGCCAAGAGTTGAGAAGGTAATTTGAATCTTGATTGGTGAGATTGGAAAGATAAGGCTCAATCCATTTTGCAGCCCTGCCAATAAGAAATGATGTGACATAGAGAACTTTCTTTCTGTCTTGAGAGAAATTTGCCGGATCATTATGGAATATCAATTGACAAGACTGAATCAAAATTCTAACTTTGAAGGGCTGAGTCCCATCAAAGCATTGCGGTGCCTTCATAGACGGAGTCTTGAAGGCTGGTGGTCTTGATGCTTCAGAAGATGAAGCTGCTTGAAGATTGGCCATAATCTGAGTCATTTGCTGCATGATGGCCAATAGAGATGGTTCAGACTGATGAGAGACAGGCTGATTAGACTGGGCTAGAGTTGGCCTTCCAGTACCTTGGGATGCTTCCACCGGAGCAGGAACACCTTCAGTACCATCAGACTCTTCCTCTTCCACAGAATTCTCCTCCTCCTCTTCACCATCTTCACCTGGACCTTTGAAAATAGTCCTTGAAGTTCCTGGAAATCCGCCGGCTACTCCTGAAAATGAACTTGATCTTCTGGGCCCTCTTCCTTCCTTCCTGGATGGTGCTTCTCCTTCCATGCGGGGTCCTCTATCTAATTGGGCCCTCAGTTGAGGAACTGCTGGGGTGCCATCTAGAGGAGCTCTTGGAGTTGGAGTGAGAACAGCTTGAGCTCTGGCCTGAGATCTTGTCTGTCTTGCCGGAGGTGAATGTTGAACAGGCATGATATCAGGAATAAAATTGAATTAAATGAATAAGAATCAAAATTTGCTTGAAGTGAAAAGAGTCAACAATCAAATCTTGAGGAAAGTGAATGAATCAAAATGAAAATCTTCAAGTACGTCAATAAATCAAAATCAAATGAAATCTTGAAGTCAAAATCAAATCAATGTCTTGAAGAATCAATGAATAAAAATGAAATCTTGAGGTAAATCAATCAATGAAAGTCAAATGAAGCCTTCAAGTAAATAAATCAATGAATCAAATCAATCAAAATCAAAATCTTGCAGAAAATCAATCAATCAAAATGAATTCTTGAGGCAAAATCAGTTTATGTCAAAATTCTTGATGTGAAAAATCAGCAAAATCAATGAAATCTTCAGGTCAATCAATTTTCTTGAGGTCAATATCAAATATGTCAAATCAATCAATCAATCAAAATAAAGTGAATTCTTCTTTAAAAACCAAAATTCTTGAAGAATGAATCAATTATGAATCTTGATGTGAAGAACGTGTCTGAATATCTTGATGAAAAAATTTGAAAATCAAAGAAAATCAAGATGACACCTGAATTATGAATGAAATGAAAATTTGATGATTTGAAAAGATTTTAAAAAGAATAACAAAAATAAAAATGGGTCAGCTGTCAATTTTCAAAATGAAGAATGAATGGAAGAAAATTGAGAGATGACAATGAATCATTAAGTTCATAAGCGTAAAAGAATCATAATTTTGATGAAATAAGTGAATGAAATTATAGAGAAAGAATGAACAAAATGAAAAAGAAATTATGAGTTAATTAATATAATGTCACAGGGGCTCTAGTGGAAATACAAGAGTGGCCTGGCACTCAGCAATCAGGGAACTCACTTGGAAGACTCCAAAAGAATAAAGAATAAAATAATAAGAATGAATTCCTATAAAAGATATGCAGGTACAAGATGAGATGCAAAAGAGGAAAGGGAAGCCAAATGGCCAAAGAGCCAACCAAGTAAGTCCTTAATCACTGTTTCAACCTGCCAAAAATGAATAATGGAATTAGTAAGGATATGACCACCAAATATCCATTGACAGGCAAAGAAAGAGAAAAAGAAAGGTGCTAAATGACTGACTTAATAATATCAGTATTTGCTTAACTAAAATGAAAAGAAAATAAAGATAAAATAAAATCAAAGTATATTAATTAACTGGGGAAAAACCCCCCAGGGTGGAAAGGGTAGCCGGTATATGTGAAAAGTTGGGAGCTTGAGTTCTTCAGGCTGAAAACTGATCTGTATTGATTGTTTTGGGAATCGATACAGCTGGCTAATATTGAAATTGAATTGTGTTGAATGAACTTCCCATGCTTGAAAATGAAATACAGTTCTTGATGGATCCAGACTGTATTGAAATGAATATGGTTGCCAAGATGGATTGAGTGGAGCTTTGACACTTGACAACTTCTTTTGGAACTGCCTCTTGAATACATTTTGAGAATGAATTGAAAGTATTCCCTTGGAAGGAATACTTGGAGTGAGAATAACCAATGACTGCTTGATGGCGTCATTGGTCTTTGACGCTGAAACACTTGCTCTTGAGCCTTGATGATTCCTCTGAATGATTGGGTGCCTTGATGATGTGATGAGATGTTGGAATGTTGAAATGACTATTTGATACTGCCACCATTGAATTGCTGTTGAAAAATGATGCACAATGATATATAACATCATTTATGGCATATTGGTTCATTGGTAAGAAGATTACATCCAAAGGTCTTGAGATGAAAAGGCAGAGGGGAAAAGGATGGATGTGATGGCTTCAGAGCTTGGAAAGGTGTTTCTGGGCCCTTTGGGATTTTTGGCCACTTTTGGGTTCTGAGCCAAAAACTGGCCCAAAAGGCAGGAAAGTGTCTTTTGGACACTTTGCGTCAAAGTGCGCAAATGTGCAATTGCGCATTATGAGCCCAAATGGCCAAAAACAGCCATTTGGGCCATTTCCCCTGGTTTTGAGGGAAATGACCAGAAATACCCATTTGGGCATAAATTGCCGCTATGGGTTCTGGATTGAGGTGAAGGGCCATGAAGGCCCCAAAACACAAATGGCCATAAATGGTCCATACAATGATGACATGGCCATATTGGCCACTGGTGATGGATATGGCCAATCGGCCATAAAAGAACTGTGGCTTGATATGCCATATGGGGATCCAAGGAGGTGAATTGCCATGGTTGTGACAGCCTTAGAGATATTTTCATATACCCAAAAGACCACAAATAACAAAATAAAATACAAATATAAATCAAATAAGTTTATTTATATTATCAAAATAGAAATTAAAATATAAATAAGAGTTTATATACAAAATTAAAAATGAAAATTACATTAAATTTTAAAATTATGAAAATGCATTGTTACTTGAAAAAATGAGTGAAGATGAATTTTTAATAAAATTAATGAAATCAAAATATTGTTGATAAAGCGTTGCATAAAATATATCATAGCTTTTTATCCAATAAATAAACTTAAGAAAATTAATTCATCATTGGATTCCTCATAAAAAATAAGGTGGGGTCACCTCTGGGTAAAATTTCTGTAACTCAACTCTAAATAAGCTTAAATTAAGTTTTTAGTATTTTCTGTACAAAAGTTGAAAATACTCAAAACATTAATTTAATTCACACCACATGTGGTGTTAACCATCAATTTTTGTGTTAAAATTGAAGTGTTTTGTGTAGCTTAGAAGCTATGAGGAATTGAAGTATTTTCAATTGAAATGTCAAAATGTGTGCATGTATTACATAAGTGAACTGTAATTTACATATTAGGTATCAATTATTACAGTTGTGTACCGAAAAACCTCAATTGAATTGCATGTGTAAATTACAAAGTGTATTAAATGATGAGGAATCAAAGAAAAATAAATTGGAAAGATTAATCCTGGGGGGAAAAAGAACTCTAGCTCTAAGGGGGAGCCAGACCCCCAAAGTCCTTGCTGACAGGCATGGGATGTCCAAATCCATGCACAATTTCATCATTTTTGGCCTGGAATTGAGTCACAGGGTCTGTGACTCAATTGATGATGAGGTTTTGATACCAACCAGGGAAGTTGTAGATGTTGCTAAGAGGGTAAAACTACCCTTAAGTTGAAACAGTTTCAACTGGTTTATATGTCTCTTACACACATTCTGACGTGTTTCAAAGGCTCTAGACCAGATATTACTATAGCAATGGCTGATTTAAGGGTCTGAAATGGCTAAAATCAGCCCTTTTTTGGTCTAAACCAGGGTTCAATGATGTAATAATTAGAGTTTCTGCTGTCAGAGCATTTCCCACGACTGGCAAGAGTAAATTTTACTTTTTGGAGTAAGAGAATTGATGGATATAAAAGCATGTCTTCTTTGCCCCACTTTTCTCTTCATGTTAAAATCCTTTCTTTTTATAATTAGTTTAAACACTGTTAAACCAGTCTATACAAGATTCCAACCACCCTCTTTATATCAATTTAAACGTCTTAACCACGTGAAAAAACTATTATACTCATTTTTTGTAAATCTTATAATCATTTTTACCCCTTGAACCACCTCATAAGTGAATTAAAGCATCTTTCATCAGTGTTAACCTTGTCACTTTGTTTCCAAATTCACTCTGGTCACTTTTGGGTGTGTTTTATTTCTAAATAACTTTTAAAAGACCTTTCTCTTTAACTAATTGCTTGCATTTCTTTGCTCAATTAATTCCAATTGCAATTTCTCTAGAAGAAATTTCTTTTGTAGACTTAAATATCTCTTGTAGAGTATTTTTGGATAAATGTTTATTGTTGGTAAAGCAATAAACTGTTATAATATTATTGTTTTATACTTATAAAGTTAAAATCAATGAAATTGGTGTGTTTTCTCTTAAAAATAATATTTAATACTACTTTTAATCATTTTTTTACCTTATACAAATTTTGAGGACAGGAAAAGCACTTGATTTTTAATCAAATTTTCATATCCACACCTTAAAACTATATTCAATCAAATGGATATGGACCAGGACATTCAAGTCATAAGTCAAAAAAGACAAGAAATCTAGCCCAGAGGAGAGGCAAAAATGGAGGATTCCACAGCTTCCACTAGTTTGCAAAGGCTAGCCAGAACCTTTGAAACTCTTCTTTAGAGTCCAGAAGCTGACATAACTTCTATTCCTGTTGTCAGACCTGGATCACTTCCAACAGGCAACAGTAGAGATATAACAGTCTCAGTACAAGAACTGGTTTATGGCTGCAAAGAAGCAGGAGTGGGAACTTCTGCCAAGGCTCTGGATAGGAAAAACAACCTCTTATCTTCAAGTGAAGAAGCTCATGGGCCCAGAAAAGACTCAAGACCTTCTGAAGGGTTGGACATGCATGTCTTGCAAAGGACAAGTCCAAAATATAAAATCCTGGCTGAAAAACCAAAGCATTTTATCAGAGGGCCAGAAGAAGGACAACAGCCCAGTGGAAGCTCCTCAAGATTCCACAAGCAAGAATAAGCCTAAACTAGTGCCAAAAAAGGACAGAAAACCCCAAAGAGAAATCAGAAGGGCAAGCAAAAGGCAAAGTCCAAGTGGAGCAACCTTTAACCACAGAGCTACAGAATTCCAAAGAAAGAAAAGGCAGCCATGGACAATGTGTTCAATATGGCAAGGACTTTGATGGAAGTCAAAAATAAGGAGGAGGAAGGAATGAACCAATCCTTTCCAAAGAAAAAGATCTTGTAAAGCTTGTAGCTCACTTTGAAAATTGTAATAAACAAATTCTGCCAAGCTTAACAATTTTGGGTATATTCAACAAAAGTTGGGTAGAGAGATTCTACAAGTAAAAGAGTCACAAAAGACAATTATTGGTCTATAAAATGTGAATAAAGAAAATATTTTGTCTTTGACACATATTTGTGAGGGAATTGAGTCCAAAGTCACTTTTCTCAATCAACCAGACAATAATTCTATTTCTTTTATTACTAAACAATTAAAGGCTTTAAGGATACAAGCTAAAAACTTGGAAAATTCAACTGGTCATAATGCAGCTCTTTTCCAAGAACAATTAAAAAAATTGATAAAGAAAGACTTGAATTAAAAGAAGAAATTTAATCAAGTATTGATGATATATCATTGGAAAATGAGTTGCCAAAATGTCCACACCAATTCTTTAAAGAAATGTGTTGCACATGAATAATGACTTACATAATACAGTTTCAAGCAATGCAGAAGTGGAAGCTGCCTGTTATTTCAAGGAAATTTTAAGACTAGAGGAATAGCAAATCTTCAGTGATTAACAAGAAAATATTCATACAGAATTTATGAAAGGAATTGATATGTTTAAAGAAGACTTTAACATACCAGATGAATACATAAGTGCCACATTACACTCATTATTTACCAAATCAGAAAATAAATGGTATTATAAAATGAGATAAGAGCATGGTAGACACTCCTGGCCTTGGTGGAAAGAAAAAATAATTTCCAAATGGGAAAATTCTTTCTGGAGATTTGGAATGGGAAATTCTTTTGAAGAAGCCATTTTAAAGATTGAGAGGGACAGGACCACCTCCTGGCTTCTTAAACAGAAGAACAGATTAACTGCTCTTTATCCTGATATTTCTGAAACAATGGTACATAAAAGGATATTAAGCAAGTGTTGGGGGGAACTTGAGCATGCTATAAGAAGCAGACTTATTTAACCTTGCTTTACAGAAGATTGTATAAATGCCATGGAAGAAATCACTACCAGAACAAAAACTGGTAGAAATTGGTATCAATCCCCAATAGACAATAGGACTAGTGGGAAACCAATTTCAAGAAAAATAAACCACAAGACAGAGCTCCTTTGAAATGTCATAAGCCAGGGAAAATGTTGTGTCAATTGCCGGCGATTGAATTCACGTCCCCCCGCTGTCAGTATAAAATCTTGCTTCAGTTGTGTTAGTGTCACATTATAGTCACTGGCTTTAGTGGGTCACGTCACATCTGCAACAAGAAAACGTCAATTGTCACATGTGTCACATGAGTATGTCACTCAAAGCCAAAACCCACATCAACACCATTGGAAAGGTTTGGGTAAGCACACCTCATGGTACAAGGCAGCAGTTTGGCATGCTCATATTTGTGCATGAGATGACTTCTGATTCACCACCTGATCATCTCACCCCTTTACCATGCCTACTCTCATGCATGAATTGGCTTCCAATTCCCTTCCTAATCCTCTCCAACCCTTAACATGCTTATGCTCCTGCACTTCCCCCATTCACCCTCACGCTTATGCACCCCTGCTGCTTAACATGCTAATGCTCCCCTTTCCCCCTCAAGATATGCCTCTGACTCTGCCCTCACCCCTCCTTACCCTTCCTCCCACCCGCCGCTTACCATCCTTACGCTCATGTAGTGCCCTCACACCTCCTTCTGCTTCCTCCAACTGGATTAATCCTCAACTCTGCTTACCATCCTTATGCTCCTGCAGTTCCCTCACCACTCCGTATGCTTCTGCACCCCCCTTATCTTCTCTTCCACTTACCATCCTTACACTCCTGCGGACCCCTCAAGATATGCCTGCAACACCGCCACCTCATCTCGGTGCTAATCCCTCCTTACACCTCCGCCGCTTACCATACTTACACTCCTGTATTAGATCCATAGGTTAAAGCTACTTGTTGGCATACATTATGAACACAATCACAGAAATATGCTGAGTAGACTTCTCTGCCAACAGGTTCTGGGGAAAATTGGTTGGGATATTAACAATGTTGTGGTTAGGGTTTAAATCATGAGACTCACAAATTAAAACCTAATAAGGAGACTGTTTGAAACCCAAACTGGGTCTTATGTTCCCCCAGAAAAACCATTTCATTTCATATCATTCAAATGAAACACTTTGCTTAGTCCTTACCTCATGAGCATTGAGTAGTTCAAAAGTTGACTTTGGTAGGTTTTTCACTAGTCAACTTTATACAATTTCTCACAGGGAAGTGATTTCATTTTAATGAGATGAAATAATTTTCAACACATCACCTCCTTGAATTTCCCAACAAATCATATTTTGCAAATGCAATAAAAGCTCAATAGATATTTATGGAATCTTCCAAGGCTGTTGATGGGCAGGTTTATTTTGGTCAGATTGTGGTTCCAACATGTCTTTTGTTCTAGAAAATTGCCTCACTATTGAAGTGATTTAAATTCATATTTAACTTCTTTCAAACTTTCAAACATTCTCCAACATTGATATTACCTAAAAAAAATCAATCATTAATATCTTAAACTCATTTTACTTTCACCACTTTCAGAACTCCTGCCTTTTTTTGTCAATTTTAGTCTTTTTGTTCAAAAAATTTCAATCACGTTATTCATCAGCTTTTCACCATCTCTTTACTCAATAAACTACCTCTGCTATGCCTCAAACACTACCCCAAACCCTGGGAAATTCAACTGAATTAAATGAGCTATGAAACTCAGCCCCAGAGAGTGGAAGTGAAATCTCTGATATGGTTAGTAGTCATGAATTAGGAATTGAAGTAGAGAGCCTTCCACATGAAAGTATTGTAGATCCACCAGTTCTTCCAGAATGTGAGAATAGATTCATCTTGAATTGCTGTGATCTCTCCAAACCTGATAGTTTTGTTATAGCCTTTATGTAAGATGTGACTATGAAACTGATGATAATATTACTATTAATCAAAAGTACTATGTCTGTTCTTATGAAATATAATAATAAAATATTATTATAACCACAATTAAATAATTAAAGAATTATTTCTTTCACGTGTTGAACACTACTAGTAATTTTAACAGTGAGCAGTAATTGTCTACAAGAATCAATTACAAGAAGATTTTAATAATAAAATTATTTGAATATATAATTATCTTTGGCAAGAATAATTATAAATATAATTCTTGAAGAAAACTAATTTTTAGAGAAAACCTTTAAGAATTAAAGATAAATCACTCACTAATATTCCAAAGAGCTTATTGAAAGATAGGATAGAGAGATTTGACGTAGAATTTTGGATTTAATGGATCAAAATGTATTTATAACAGTATTACAACAATATATAGTTGGATTCTACGATTTCACGTCTTTCTGATTGATTCTGAAAGAATTAAAACACTTAAGAATAGCTTTAACTAACACTTACTTGTTGGTAATAATGATTTAAATTGGTAATAAGATGATGATGATGTGAAAAAAACAGCAAGAGGAGGCCTCTTTTAAGTCAACAACAGCTCACAGAGGCGTACCATTGAGCAAACTGAAAAACAAGTGAGTGAGAAAACAATAAATCCTTTTGGATTATTGATTGCATCATCTGTTGTCACATAAGATTATCATAATTACTTAATTGATGCTTTTACATGACTACCAACCCCAATATGGTTAAGAATAAAAGGAGTAACATCTGTAAATCTTCTTTTGTTACAAAATAATCATCAATTTCTCAAATTTATCAATGTTATTGGCAATTTCATCACAGGTTGTAATTACTGTGAATTTTTGAAGATTCAGTGCTTCACATAGAATAGTCAAAAATGGACTGTAAGTAAAACTTTTAATTTTACTAGTAAAACCATGATTGGTTTGGCTTTACCAAAGGTAATACAGTTCTCAATTGGTCCTGAAAGCTTCAGAGAGATTCATTAAGAACTGTATTTTTAATGAATTTTTGAAGTTTTTACCTCATTTCTACATAGAATTGCAAAGATCAGTGTTTAACTGGTTGCTATGAGGTAAATCAATGGATACACATCCAAAAAGGGTTTTAATTACTCTTTTGGGGTTTATCAATGGAAAGTCATTAATAATTGACATAGTTAAAGGAGTCTAAGTAGCTCTTTACCTCCTTGGCATGTCAAAATAGCAGGTTATTTGCTATTTTCTTAAGATTTACAGTAGTTGTAACATGGTAACCAAGTTCCCAAATTTTTTGAGTTTACTAATTGGGCCAAGATCAGCCATGGATCCAAGCTTTAGAGATGTCCACGCCTCTGAGGCCTCTGAAGTTGGGTACCCTGGCTCTCTTTGATGTCTTTTGTACCCCTTGCCTATTTTTCACGTCAAAATAGAAAATTAAGCTTAGTGAGATATCCACTATGGGTGTACCAAAAGTTCATGTAAGAATACCATGATATTAAGTTCCCAAAACATGCATAACACTATTCTTAGTGTATAGGTAACATGGGATTTCTCACATTCCCATTATTTTGGCGTGAAATTAAGAAAAATAAAAATTTTCATGGATCTTTTATGTGGTATTGATGATGTGGTATTAAAGTATTTTCCATATTACCACCTCAAAGAGTTAATTTGAGCTTATTCAATCTATGGAGCTACCCTAGGTGAATTTGTGTGTAGAATCCAAATCTGGCCTTAAATCCATGGATCCACTTACTCAACAAAAGGTTATTCATCTTTTCTGAAATCAAAAATCATGAATTTTGGATATATGCATGAATTATGAGTTATGCATAATTCAAAATTTATTTCTAAGAGAATTGTGGCCTATTAGGATATGTAAAATATACCTCAAGGCTCATACTTTATTTAAGCTCAGCCTCCAAGCTCCCAGAAACCAAATCTTAAAAGCTATGAGAAGGAAAAGACTGTTGAATCTTGTGCACCGACAGAAGACTCTTGGAAAGATGACATCATTTTCAGTGGCAAGGTTGAAACTATATCCAAGGAACAATTTTTCTCACAAATCTCTCAAAAAATTCAAAAAGATAGTAAAGTTCCTAATTATGTACCTCAAAAGAGTGCTGAAGAAATGAGCCTCCTCAAAATGGATTTCAACCATAAGCCCATTACTAATTCAATACAAAAACTTTAAAAATGGCTTCTTACAATATATGGGCAGGTGTGGAGGTGGGAGAATCTCTACCTGAAGGATCTCAAGTGTTAATTGGAGTTCCAGGCAAAGGTTTAGGAAAAAGACCAAATATAAATTCCACCAAAAAAACAAGCAAAAAACACTGTACCTTTGAAGCCACAAACAATTTCCAGGTTCAAGGTGATGACATGATCAAAGTTGAAGTGGACCATATTGATAATGAGCGGCTGCATACTGAAAGCCCCCCCATACTCAATGAAACAATCAATGATGAAAATCCTCCTGCCTCTCCTTGAAATATTCAAGAATTTCAAGAAAGGGAGACAATTAAACATGATACAATGGGTCAATATATGACTGATATAATTCCTGACCCTGAGCCCAAAGTGTCATCCTCTGCTAATGATCAAGGAATATTTTTATCCCACATTGAAGAGTTTGGAGAAATTTTGAATTATCATTCCAATATTACTCAAGAATCATGGAAAAGGTGGCTTGATAATATCAATAGTATATACAAATATCAATGAGACAATTTACCAACAAATGATGCTGATACATTCTGGCCCATTGGTATTAAGGTGATTGATAACCAAGAGCTTAAAATGTCATTGTGTCTTGAGGAGCTTGAGATTTCAGGTGGTTTTTTTTGGGAATGATACATTATGATTTGGCTGCTGCCTCACACAATATACATTGCAATATATAGGGCTAGAATTCTTTAATGCAACAGAAACAGAAGCATTTTTTAATAATAACATTTGGAATCTCAAATTGATGAAGGAATTGGCTAAACCTCCAGACAATCTCCAAAAATCTCAAAACTAATTCTTCAAAATGGTTCAGAGCCTTCTTTACCCCTCCAATCCAATTGAACATTTTTGGGCAAATGTTATGTTTGAATTTATTAGTTTATTCTCATGCAATGTGATTGCACCCAAACCATATGTGGCACCAACAACAAGTTTGAAAAATCCTCTTGGACTCAAACATGGAGTGGTTGAAAACCTTTCCTCCTGCTTGAGTAAATTGAAGCAAAGTGCAACACAGCTTAGCATTGAAGGTGGCAGGGATGAAATTGAGATATCAACAAATCCACACAAGAACTTGGAGGATCTAATGGATTCAGTTTTCCACTTGATGATTGTGTACAACATGGTACATGCACATACAAAGGTCAAAGTCCATGGCATGAAAGGAAAACTCACAAGTTCAAAAAAATGAGGCCATCAAAGATCTTTTGGCATATCACAAGAATCTTGAAATAAATTGAATTTGAAATGTTATATTAGCTGCATTCTGTGTGGTGGGGGTTTGTGGATTGATGGTATGCTCAGATGACTGGACAAAAAGCTCAGTGAAAGGGGCTTTATGACTGATTGAAATTTTTAAAAGACCTTTAGAGGGTAAAAATCTAGTAGAGACAGTGTGGCTACATACTAATAAGTATATATGTACTTTACTGAATAAGATTTTCTTCTTATAAGAGTCTTTTACCCCCACTGTACCTCTTAAATTCATTTGAACAATGCTTGATATTAGACTTTGATGATTCCTGGGTGGAGTAGCATGGAATTGGTTCAAAAGAAGAAGTCACATTGACTGTACCCAGGTCAGCTAAGCTTACAAACAGGATTGATATGTTTTAGATTAACTTTGTATCAAATGGATTGTAATTTAATTTTAGAAAGTGATTTATGAACTTAATAACTTTGACTACCTATCCTATTTCCCAGAAGTCTGAGTATGAATGCCAATAATAACTATTTTTGTACAGAGGCATGCCTCTGTATACCATCAATAATACTCCAACAGGATGAAATCTCAGTCAGGAAGTTGTGCCCGCATTTACCACACACAGGTGCAGTTGTGCCCCTGATTAACACACGCAGGGGAATTTTTACAAAATGGATACTTTCACATCCTGCCAGCTCATAATAGGCCAAATCACACTGATTCTTTAAAAAGGACTTGTAGGATAAGGAATACTCAGCACAGTGCATGTTCCACTTGCGCTTACTTGCAATATTCCAATTGTTTGATTTAAAACTCATTGAATGGGTGCATGAATATGTTGAATTGAATAATGCAGTTTCCACTGAATTATTTGTGGTTCAGGTACTTGAGTTTTCCAATTTGCACAAGTCACATGTAGTCTTTCATTTTTAGTGCCCAATAAAAAAAATTCATCAACCAAAATCAAATTTAGGCAAAATTAATAATCCACAAAAGAGTCACTGATTGTTTGGTTTCATTTCATTTTTCTGTGCAAGAATTCCATTCATTAAAAAAGGAAAGGAGCGTAAAAGATAATTTGCAGCAAAATGTTGGGGTGAAGAAGGAAATTTTGAGTTGGTCAGTTATTCTCACAATATATATATAGATATATATATGGGTTGGCATTCATGTAGCACCCTCATTGGGCTCCATGGAGGAACATTGGCTTTAGTAGTTTTACATCAAGAAAATGCCATGTGGGCTCCAGCATGGAATTAATGAATGTGTTCTGAATATTCGGCATTGGCATTGGGGACCATTCTGGACTTGCAAAGCCTTAGCATCAAATGAAAGTCAGCAGTATCTGATATCTTGTCTTCTTCAAAAAAAAGTGATCCCTCAACCACTTGGGAATAATGGCATGTCCTGATAGACAAATGAGGCCAAAACCACCCAAAGGAAGAAGTCTTTTTCCTCCACTCAACCAACAGCACAAATATCAAGGCCAGTATCAGCTAATATGACCCCAAGTGGAACTTGGAGGGTTGTGGATTTCACTCAGATCAAACCCATTCACTTTGCCTAAATGGCAATTTTCTCTTTGACTGGATGACTCATTGCCCTTCTGTAATTCAGCCCATTCAAAGCAATGAGTGAGGTTGAGGTGAATCAATGGGATGAATTATTGAGATTCTTATTTTGAAAAAGAAATTGCACAGACTCCATTGAAATGAATGGAGAATTAATGGAGGGATTTATGTTTGCTATTGGGTGGCACAAATGTAGAAGGAAGAAAGAACAATTTGGGATTTATGGAAGTCTCAGAAGAATTAAAGATGCAAAAGATGAATGGAAGAACCAAGGTGCAAATCTTAGCTTGGTGGGTTGCATTATAGGTCAATCCATACAATATGTTGGGTTTAAATCAATTCAAAAGATGAAAACTTGCTACAAGTCATTGAGGTTCCCGTCCTTTTATCAAGGCAACTATGAAGCTGATCTTTCTGCAAATAAGGGGACATTCAAGTTTGCTCCTGCACTCACTTTCACCATGAATGGATTCAAAAGCTTGCCTCATGCTGATAAGGCTCCATTGTTGTATGCTTTGGGATGGTGGTTTCAAGATGATAAGCAGACCAGCCAAATTCAAAGAGATGTGACAAAGTGGTGTACAAGGGGAAAATTGATTTTCCCAAATGAGAATTTTTTGATTGATCTATCTGAATGTCATGGGCTCATTCAGGTAGTGTGGGCCAGTGGTACATTTCCTCATTATACTGATCCAGAACAGGACAAGGAAAGCATGACACTAGTGGGGATTTTGTCACAACCACGAGTTTTGGCCCTCCTCCTTGATGGCTGCGGCAATCCAACCTGGAGCCCAGATGGGGCCAATTGGTCACGTCATGTCCTTTATGGCCAATTGGCCCCCTTGGGTGCTTTATGGTTTTTACGCCATAGCCCCTCTCAACCATCAATTATGACCTCAGGCCATATCCTGCCATCATTGGCCTTGTTGGCCAATTTCCACCTCACCAACCCCCAGGCCTTCATCTTTTATTTTGGGCCTGGGGGGGTCCTTTTTATCTTCCAGGGGGTTCTGGACCCCCTAGCCATCATCCTTGGTCCTTGGCCAACCCCTTTCATTATGGGGGTTTTGGCCTAAATGGCCTTTTTGGGCCATTTAGGCCCCCTACGGCTTCTACGGTCCGTACGGACCGTAGGCCAATTGGGCCCCTTTTGGCCTAATCCAATGAGGCCAAAAGGGGGCAAAGGGGCCAGCAACCTAGGCCCCAAACCACAATTGGGCCCACCTGAGCCAATTTTGGCCATGACTTCCTTGGACCCAAAAATGACCAAATCCCTCTTGGACACTATTTTGGCCATAAATCCCGCAGGACCCAATTTTGGCCATGGACCACCATGGATCAATATTTCCACCATGGCCTCTGGCAACCACCAGAGGCCACCAGATCAGCTCAGAAAAGCTTTCCCCTCAACTTAAGGGGAGTTCCTTCCTTTCCTTCATGCACTCCGTACCCAAGATTGCAGGTGTGGTGCATATATGGTATTATATACCATTATGCACCATTTTTGTTCAGCGATCCAATGGTGACATTTTAAGGACCCAATTCCACCTTTCCATTTCAAGGTCCATAATGCCAACGCCCATTTCAAAGGAGGACTTTTCAGCTCATCAGTCTGGCAATCCATGGCGGCAATTCAGAAGATCATTCAAGGATCCCAACCACCTGTATCTGCAGGAGTTGGGTTGGTAAAACTCATTCAGGATTATTCTAAGGTCAATTCTCAAGAGGTATTACATCATTTAAATCAGTTGTCAAGACATCAAGTATTCAATACTCCTTGGACAACCCAATTCATCCGTACAGGCCTTATTCAATCAACCTGTATGGCCTTGGCCCAATTGGGCCATTTCTTATTCCACTGTGTGAATTTCCATCACACAGTTCAAATTTCAAGATGGCCAGAACTGTATTTCCCAATTCGGACAATACAGACATTGATCCACCTTCCAGGATCAATCTTTCAGCTTTTCAAATATACTGGCCACCTTTCATCACCTGGGGACTTTTTCCCCAGTTAATTAATATATTGGATTTATTTTTATCCTTATTTTCTTTTACCTTATTAAAGTTAATACTGATAATCTTAAGTCAGTCATTAGCACCCCCTTTCTCTTTCTTTCTTCGCCTGTCAGTGGATATTGGTGGTCATATCCTTTACTAATTCCATTGTTCTTTCTGGCAGGTTGAAAGAGTGAATTGAGGATTCACTTGGTTGGATTCTTGGCTTTGGCTTCCTTTTATTTTGGCCTCTGGCTTCATTCTTCTTATTCTTTGTTATCTTTGGCATATTTGTCCTTTCTCTATTTCCTGCTTAAGAAATATATTCCATAGTATTTCTTATCATCTGTTGGAGCCCTCCAAGTGAGTTCTTGATTCCTGAGTGCCAGGCCCTCTTGCTTTTAAGAGCCCCTGTGACATTATATTAATTAACTCATAATTTCTTTTCATTCTATCCATTCATTCTTCATCAATTTCATTCATTCATTCATCAAAATTATGACTCTTTAACGCTTATGAAAATATATGATTCTTCATCATCTCTCAATTTTCTCTCACTCATTTCTTCATTCTGAAAATTGAAAGCTGACCCAAATTTTATTTTCTGTTCATCTTTTCAATCTTAATCTCATTTTCCATTATCATCAATCTTACTCTTATCCGTAATTCAGGCGTTTTTATCTTTGATCCTCAAATTATCCATCAGATTATTCAGACACGTTCTTCATATCAGGATTCATTTTGATTTATTCCTCAAGAATTTTGATTTTGGAAGAATTCACTTGGAATTGATTTGATTGACCAATTTGACATAATTGAAAATTGACATCAAGATAATTGATTGACCTGAAGATTTTATTGATTTGCTGGTTATTCACATCAAGAATTCATT